>JAGIQG010000033.1:2868887-3468887 GCA_024679065.1 Sphyrna mokarran
CAGGATTGAGAGAGAGAGAGTTCAGGATTGAGAGAGAGAGAGTTCAGGATTGAGAGAGAGCCCAGGGTTTACAGACGTAGCCCCAGGATTGATGAAAGAGAGAGAGGGAGAAAGGCCAGGATTAAGAGAGAGAGGGACGTTCCTGGATTGACAGGAGTTCCAGAGTTAATGAGAATGACAGCCCAGGTGAATCCGAGAGACAGAGAGAGACTGTCCTCGGAGCAGGTACAGTAAAGATTAGATATGGAATCAACTCCCTCCACATTTATTCTCAAATCTCCTTGACTCCAGGAAATTCACTTTCTCCCACCCACAGCCTCCATTTCCCATGCAAGCCCTCTCGTCCTACACTTTTGGAACAGTGTTGAGATCACTCAAATTCATTTCCCACGGTCAGTTCAAGTCATGAGATGAGAGGGATTTCAATCCATTCCCAAGGTGAAAAGCCACTCCTGACTGGTGGATATAGAAGATAGAATACCCCGAATTACAGGGCAATGGGATCCTGGGCCTCTTGATTGACAACAAATGGGAGCAGAGGGTGAAACCTTGGCTGTGAGTAAATCCCGTAGAGATAAATATCTCTTCATCTGCGAATCTCTGATTGGCCTGTGTAACAGCAAGCAGAGTGCGAATGTGTCAGGAAATGGTTGCCATGGTAGAGGTAAGGGAGGATTTCCTTTTGGGTTACCAGGTTGGAGGTAAACTTGAGTCCTGAAGCCTCTTGAGTTTTACCTTTGCTCCCCTGTCCTTGTGCAGGATCTGATGTAGAGATGCCAATGTTGGACTGGGGTAAACACAGTGAGAAGTCTCACATTAAAGTCCAATAGGTTTATTTGGTAGTGAACACCACTAGCTTTCAGAGTGCTGCTCCTTCCCCACTCACCTGACAAAGGGGCAAAGCCCCGAAAGCTGGTGGTGTTTACAAATAAACCTGTTGGACTTTAATCTATTGTTGTGAGACTTCTTCCTATGCAGGATCTGGTAGTTGCCCACTCACCCCATTCAGCACCCCCCACCTCCCCCTATTCCCAGCCCCAACCCCCATATCATCAGTGACACTTCTTCATGAACGTCATTTAACTGTGATGCTTTTCATTCTTGCGAAGTGTACACATCTGTCAGGGTTCACTGGTTAAGAAAACCTGCCTTAACCAGAGTGTTCTCATCCTGTTCACTATCCATAAGGATATCTAAAAACAATGCAGGAACCAGAACACAAGCCCCTTTACCAACCCTGGGATAAATTGGATTGATAACATACTATTATGTATGCCTTACTGTTTAAATTGGCATAGAAAGATCCCATGACCCAGGGAATATGGCAAAAGAAAGACAGGTAGACCTTGGATTACCAACAATTTTTTTATTTCTAGCTCTAAACAGCGAACCAAGTAAATTTACCTCCAATTATTTCTCTACTCTTTACCTTCCTCCCATTGCCATTCTGTTTGGGTATGAAATAGTTAAAGACTAAGTGGCCTTTTCTATTTTGTGTAGAGGCACATTCCTCCAACATTCCGATCTACTTGTACAGCTCCTGTGTTGTAGTGCCTTCAAACATTGACCAATCAACATTAATAGGATTTTACACTCACAACTTAAAAATAATTGAGAAGGAATGCTGGTATCAGTGAAAGGAGACTTTCTCCCCTCTCTCTCCTGAAGTACTGAGGCTTATTCTGGTTATTCCATTGTCCCACCTGAAATCAACCACCTTGGAGCAAACTAGGCTGAACTTGGCACCTTTCAGTGTAGGTCACCACACACACACACACCAGGCAGCTATTGGCCACTGACAGGTGAGCATTGCCTTGGCAATAGGTTTATGAGTTTGAACAGGCCTGGAGGTGGGTTGTTGGAACATGAGAGAGACTGGTCACCACTTGCACATTGATGCAGAAAACGATCCCTCTGCACTTCAACCAAGTTCCCCAACCTCAGTGGAGACCTATTCCCCTGCCCCACCCCATCCATTGCTCTTGTGTGAACCTTTTCAGTTTCACAAACAAACTTTCCTTTGAGTCCATACTCTTTATAAATAGCATTAACCCTGTAGAGTTTGTATGTTCTGCCTGTGTCTGCGTGGGTTTCCTCCAAGTGCTCAGGTTTCCTCTCGCACTCCAAAGATATGTGAGTTGAGCAGATTGGCCATGCTAAATTGCCCCTTAGTGTCAGGGGAACCAGCAGAGTAAATATGTTACAGGGATAGGATCTGGGTGGGATTGTTGTCCGGCAGGCTTGATGGGCCAAATGGCCTCCTGCTGCACTGTAGGGATTCTATGATTCGATGAGTTCTGTTTTAAAATGCGAGGGCTGATCTTGGGAAAGCAGATGTGACAGCAAGATGTCAAAAACAGAATGACCAGTTAATGTGTCCTTGGTTGGTATTGGTTGAGGGTAGTCATGATGTAAAGATGCCAGCGTTGGATTGGGGTGGTAAGAACTCAGTAAGAATTTAGCAACACCAATTTTTAATCCAATCGATTTATTTGATAGTAAAATTGCGAGCTTTCAACACTCCATGTCTTCCTCAGGCAAATGCAGTGTTCTTGTCTGCAATAGCACACATCAGCACAGACAGTCAGAGATTGCTGATTAGAATGCGAATCCTTACATCTAACTTGCTATTCAAGTGTTAAAGTGGCTAACAATGTGTGTGAAGGGAATCCTGAGCATTGGTTAGAGAATGGTGTATTTTCTCCAGACAGCACAGTAAGTGAGGTTTTTTGCTAACCCAGGCAAGTTACGGGGGTTACAGATAGAGTGTCATGAAGCCAAGATCCCTGTTAAGACCGTCCTCATGTGTGCGGAGCTTGGCTATCAGTCTCTGCTCAGCGACTCTGCGCTGTCGTGTATCACAAAAGCCCCCTTGAAGAACATTTACCCGCAGGTCGGAGGCCGAATGCCCATGACTGCTAAAGTGTTCGCCCACAGGAAGGGAACTGTTTTGCCTGGTGTGCTCCGCACACATGAGGACGGTCTTAACAGGGATCTTGGCTTCATGACACACTATCTGTAGCTCCCGTAACTTGCCTGGGTTAGCAAAAAACCTCACTTACTGTGCTGTCTGGAGGAAATACACAATTCTCTAATCAATGCTCAGGATTCCCTTCACACACATTGTTAGCCACTTTAACACTTGAATAGCAGGTTAGATGTAAGGATTCGCATTCTAATCAGCAATCTCTGACTGTCCGTGCTGATGTGTGCTATTGCAGACCAGAACACTGCATTTGCCTGAGGAAGACACAGAGTGTTGAAAGCTCGCAATTTTACTATCAAATAAATCGGTTGGATTAAAAATTGGTGTTGCTAAATTCTTATTGGTTGAGGGAGCAGTGTTAAACAGGGAAGAAGGAAAATTCCCTGCTGCTTTCAGGTAATCTTATAGGATCTTCACCATTCAGCAGAATATTTGAACATGGCCTAAGTTGAAATGTCTGAGAAGGAAGGTGCAGCACCATATTTGGTTATCAGCAAGTTTTAGGGAACTAATTTTGCACTTCCTGTGTCGTCAGAACTCCATCCTCTTGCAACAAGATAATGTTGTGAGCAGAAAGCAAGCAGCCCTGCTAAAACCACAAATCTTCAACATGGCAGCAAGTATATAGTGTCCTTGCGATCTCTTCTGTCCTGATTCCTCAACCTTTGACTACACAAGGAATGCAGATCAATCTGTGAGGACAAATTATAGATCAGTTTCCACCACAGATCAGAGTTCAGCCTGAACTCAGTCAACCTTGCTTCAGGAGTGATGTGGTGATGTAGGTCACGGGCAACTTTGGAGTGGGGAAGTGTGACATATGTGCTGTCAAGTCTGACAGCTGAGTCCCTGCAAAGCGTTAATGTGCAAGATAGGGATAAGGAACATGTATGGGTTACATCAACTCTGGAGTATCACAAATAGAGCAGTATATCCCAGTACAAAGCACATATGTTTCTACATTTGCCCTGTGCAGCATAATTTTTGAACTAAATACTGTAACTATTACTAATTGGGTGGCATGGTGACACAGTGATTAGCATTGCTGCCTCACAGTGCCAGGGAACCGGGTTCGATTCCTGGCTTGGGTCACTGTCTGTGCAGAGTTTGCACCTTTTCCTCATGCCTGCATGGGTTTCCTCCAGGTGCTCTGGTTTCCTCCCACAGTCCAAAAGACATGCTGATTTGATTGATTAGCCATGCTGAATTGTCAGAGAACTAGCAAGGTAAATACATGGGGCTAAAGGGTTAGGGACTGGGTGGGATTGTGGTTAGTGCAGACTCAATGGGCCAATTGGCCTCCTACCTGCAGGAATTCCATGATTCTGTGAACTTCAAGGAATAAATTCTGGGGCAGTGGAGGTGCCAGTAACAATGTGTCACTTACCTGAGCAATCAATCCCTCCCAAAACCATCCTGCGAATAAAAAGAAACATTTACATTTATATAGCAACTTTTCACAAGCTTAGAACATCCCAAACACATTCTTTTTAAAATCATAGACTGCTACAGTGCAGAAGGAGGCTATTTGGTCAATCAAGTCTGCAATGACCACAATCTCACCCAGGATCTAACCTCCATGCATTTACCCTAGCTAGTCCCCCAATACTAATGGGCAACTTAGCATGGCCAATCCACCTAACCTAACCATTTTACTCCATTCTTAAAGCTACAAAGCCAGTCTCAGAGTGGGCCACGCAAATCCAAATCCATTCCCCGCTTGCTCCTAAAACCAAATTCAAATTCCAGTTGAATCCAATTCATTGCCCCCATAAGGGAGACAAGACAAGATCAGGCATTGCTGCCCCAGCTTGGGCTCAATCTGACGTTTGGTCTTAGCCAAAAAGCCAAAAAACGATAGCAACCAATGAGCTACTTTTGAAGTGTGCACATTGTTGTAGCCAATGAACATTTGCTAATGAACTTAACTATTTAATAAGCTCAGCTCAGTAAGTTTGAAGATAATCTTCCCAGTTTCAAATGGTTAAAATGGGATTACCTTGGTGATGTGATCCTGTTCACAATCTGAGTTGGTTACCCAATGTGATTTCCTGTTTTCTTTGATAGCTAAATTGATTATTTTGCTTTTTGGGTTTGCCACCACTTAAAATGGGAATATTGTGGTGACATGAGCAGATTCATTATCTGTACTTGGTAAGGTGTACCTCTCACCCAGTGTGGAGGTGGGCCAGGGACGAAAACCTTCTCGTCAACTTGCTCCTGAGCCTAGCAAAGTCTAGGCAGCAGGCAACTGAAGAGGTCGTCCAACCCTGACTGTCTACCCCTCTACTGCAGCTGTATCTGCAGCCAGATGTCTTTGGAGAGGGAGCGTGCGGTATTCTGTTACTGCACTGTTAATGTCTTCCGTGCTCATTGGGCACCGCAGGGACTGGAATGCATTATTGCACCCTTTAATCATATTTTAATTTGATGTTAAATTTCCTTTTCGCTTTGTCTTTTGTTTCAGGCGGTTCCCCTTCTTTTGGAAGCTGCCCATTTTAATTTGACCCCTCGTTAATTTGAGTTACTTTATTTGGTTGGCCACAAAAATTGGTAAGGTGTACCTCTGCATTCTTCCATGAGAGAATCATCACTGGTGTATGTAATGGGGACTCACGGAATGCATTAGCTTGACTTCTATTTGGAGATTGTACCTGTACAGAGGCACGGGTGCCAGGAGCTAGCCAATACTTCACTCAAGGGTCTGCATGACCGAAATGAGAGGGGAGACCTTCACAAACTAACTCTGTTGGCAATGCCTTTTATAGCTTAATAGTAAAATATTCTTACCATTGCCCAATCAGTAGAGAAAGATAGTGAGTGGCATGGTGGCACAGTGGTTAGCACTGCTGCCTCACAGCACCACGGACCCGGGTTCGATTCCTGGCTTGGGTCACTGTCCGTGTGGAGTCTGCATGTTCTTCCTGTGTCTGTGTGGGTTTCCTATGGGTGCTCCGGTTTCCTCCCACAATCTGAAAGATATGTGGTTAGGTGTATTGGCCATGCTAAATTCTCCCTCAGTGTACCCAAAGAAACGCCAGAGTGTGGCGACTAGGGTATTTTCACAATAACTTCATTGCAGTGTTAACATAAGCCTACTTGTGACACTAATAAATAAGCAAGAGTTAGGAGACTGCAAAATCTCACTATCTAGTAGCAATTACATCTGATAATAGCAAAACTGAATTCAAAATGTTGACATAGGAGGTTCACAAGAGTGATCCCTGGAATGAAGAGCTTGTTGTATGAGGAATGGTTGAGGACTTTGGGTCTGTACTCGTTGGAAACTTACAGGATACTGTGAGGCCTGGTAGAGTGGACATGGAGAGGATGTTTCCACAAGCAGAAAAAACTAGAACCAGACGACACAACCTTAGACTAAAGAGACGATCCTTTAAAACAGAGATGAGGAGGAAATTCTTCAGCCCGAGTGTGGTGAATCTGTGGAACTCTTTGCCACAGAAGGCCAGGTCATTGAATGTCTTTCAGACAGAGATAGATAGGTTGTTGATTGATTAAGAGATCAGGAATTATGGGGAAAAAGCCAAAGAATGGGGATGAGAAAAATATCAGCCATGATTGAATGGTGGAGCAGACTCGATGGGCCGAGTGGCCTAATTCTGTTCCTACGTCTTATGGTATTATGATGCAACAGTAAAGCTTGACCAGAAATTATGGCAAGAGAAAATCAAAATTGTGAAAAGAAAATACTTTACAGGAGAGTTTTAATGTTAAATAAATACTTTTCCATTGTTTTCCAGCTGTTTTGGATAATGAACGTCTTACGGCCGAGGAGATGGATGAACGGAGGCGGCAGAATATTGCCTATGAATACCTGTGTCACCTGGAGGAAGCTAAGCGGTAAGTCCTTTTCACAGTGTTCCCCTTAAGGTCCCTTGGTCTCTTGTTACTGCCCATTGCAAGCTGTTGTATTGGGTTATGGATTCTCTGGAACTTCACGTTATCCTGCTGGACAGATGCTTTTTAAGGGTAGGATAGGAACAAGTCATCATTTGAAACAAGAGCTTCTAGGAACAGGAACCATCCACTCAATTCAATTAACCTTTGCTGCACCCTCAGCCCACTTCCCTCATTCTCCTCTTTGCACATTTGCCTCGTCTCTGCGTGGGTTTTCTCTGAGTACTCTGGTTTTCTCCTACAGTCCAAGATGTGCGGGTTAGGTTAATTGGCCATGCTAAGAAATTGCCCCATAGTGTCCAGAGATGTGTAGTTTAGAGGGATTAGTGGGTATAATATGTAGGGATATAGGGGTAGATCCTTGGTGGGATTGTGTTCAGTGCAGACTCAATGGGCTGAAGGGCCTCTTTCTGCACTATAGGATTCTATGATTCTATTTTCACCCCCAAAAACCTCCCTTCAGCACTTTTATATTGTTGCAGGTGGAACAGTGGGACACAAGTGGAACCTATTAATTTATTTCTGAAAAAGAAAAGACTGAGTGTTGAGCTAATAGAGCTCTTCTTAAAATTATGAGATAATTTGAGAAGAATGACATAGAGAATCATAGAATCCTTACAGTGCAGAAGGATAGTCAGATGCTCTTTCCTCGGATAGAAAAGTCAAGTACGAGGAGACATAGGTTTAGGGTACTTGGAGAAATGTTAGAGAAATTGCGTGAGGCATGTTTTTTTACACAGAGGATGGTGAATGTCTGGAATGAACTGCCTGGGGAGGTAGAGGGAGCAGGTATAATAGCGGCATTTAAGAGACAAGTAGACAGAATTCTCTATTCTCTAGAATAGGATGGGAATGAAAAGTTACGGAGTCCATAAATGAATAGTTTTAGTTCAATCAGGCACCATGATCGATGCAGGCCTGAAGGGGCTGAAGGGCCTGTTCCTGTGCCATAGTTTTCTTTGTTCTTTGAGGTTATTTGGCTCATTGAGTCAGCATCGACCACTATCCTACTTATTTACCCTACTAACTCCCTGACACTAAAGGGGCAATTTAACATCTTTGGACTGTGGGAGGAAACTGGAACACCAGAGGAACCCATGCAGTCTCAGGGGAGAATGTGTAGACTTCACACAGACAGTGACCCATGCTGGGAATCAAACCGAGATCCCTGGCAGTGTAAGGCAGCAGTGCTAACACTGTGCCATTGTGCTACCACATTGTTCACTTATGGGGGGAAAGCAAAAGTAAAAATTCTAAACATAAAATAGTCCCTCATAAATTCAATGGGGAGCTTTTTACTCAGAGAATAGTGAGAATGTGAAACACACTGCCTACAAGGAGCGGCTGAGCAAATATAGCAATCAAAGGGGAGGCAAGATAAGTGTGTGAGAGAGAAGGAAATAGAAGAATACAGTGACACTGTTTGATGAAGAGAGGTAGGAGGCGGATTGTGTGAAGTATAAACACTGACATGAACCTGCTGTGCCAAGCGACCTGTCTCCATTACTGTACCTTCATTATGGAAAGATTACTAGGTTGTGAATAAATTACAAGGACAGTGAAACAAGTCACACAGACTGCTTTCTGGAGAGAGAAAGGATTGGGAAACATTGGGGGAAAGAAAGGGAAGCAGATTAGAGCTGGAAGAGGGAAAACTTTGCAGCCCTAATGTTAGATTCTGCCCCAAAAGCTCTCTGTTCTTAATTTGCAGAAACTGAAGTTGATTTTGTCTCGTTTGGGACAGGTTAGATTGGCAGCATTGAGTAAGTTTGTGGTGTATTTGTGTTATTTTCACCCTGTCCCCAACTACTGTCCCACTGCCTTTCCCTCCCAACAGTAATTATTGATTTGATTTGAGTTATTATTGTCACATGTATTGGGATACAATGAAAAATATTGTTTCTTGTGTGCTGTACAGGCAAAACATACTGTTCGTAGAGAAGGAAACAAGAGAGTGCAGAATGTAGTGTTACAGTCATAGCTAGGGTGTAGCGAAAGATGAACTTAGTGCAAGGTAAGTCCATTCAAAAGTCTGACAGCAGCAGGGAAGAAGCTGTTCTTGAGTCGATTGGTACGTGACCTCAGACTTTTGTGTCTTTTTCCTGGCAGAAGAAGGTGGAAGAGAAAATGTCCAGGATGCACGAGGTCTTTAATTATGCTGGCTGCTTTGCCGAGGCAATGTAGCCTGAGTCAATGGATAGGAGGCTGGTTTGTGAGATTGACTGGGCTTCGTTCTTGACCCTTTGTAGTTTCATGTAGTCTTGGGCACAACAGGAGGGATACCAAACTATTGAAGGATGTGATGTGATTTAATCTGGTGAATGTGATTTTCATCCATGTGCTATTGGTTGTTCTACAGCAGAGATGAGCAAAAAGATGGAAAGTAGGATTGAGATTCCCAGCAACAATATGAATAACAGGGATTTGAGGAACTGTGCAACCTCTTGTACAATTTATCTATTTTCCCCAGACTTTTCTGTCCCCATTTTCTCCTGAAGATACAGTTCTGTGGTATGATCCTCATCTGAGTGATCATTGTTCACTTAGGAGTCGAGAGCTATGAGTGTCCTGAGCTATTCATAGAATCCTTACAATGCAGAAGGAGGCCATTCGGCCCATCAAGCTGACAACCTCACATATTTACCCTAATAATCCCCTAACCAACACAATTTGGGGCAATTTAATACGGCGAATCAATCTAATCCATATATCTTTGGACTGTGGGAGGAACCAGAGCACCTGGAGGAAACCCACACAGACACAGGGAGAACATGCAAACTCTACATAGACAGTGACCCAAGGTCAGAATTGAACCAGGTTCCTGGCGCTGTGAGGCAGCAGTGCTAACTGCTCTGCCACCCTGCCATCCCACAATGTGGGCATGGCAGTTCTGCTCTCAACTAATAGCAGTAATTGGTATGCAGACCCCTCAGCTTCCAGCTCCATGTGCCTCGGATTGGGGATAGAGTCACAGTTGCCAGCTGTGTCTTGCAGGAAGAGAAGATATTCGATCCTCACCCCCAACCTTCACGGCACAGCCTGTGCTGTTGATGGCAGGAACCCAGTGACACAGTTATTGGTCGAGTCAGAATCCATCAGGCATGATTCACCACGTGAATAGCATGTGGAGGGAGCAGCAGCAGAATGGGGTCCAACCTGCCCCTGTGCATGGTGCGAGAGACAGATGTTAATGCAGGAACCTCTCTCTACACCACCCAACACAAACACCAGTGTATCTCCCCGGACAGGTCACCACTTCCAATTCTGGAGGGGATGCACTTGTTCCACATCTTCTGCAGCATCCAGTTTTTCCTCCTCTCATCCGATGTAGAGTTTTATCTCCCAGCAATCCCACAAGATCATCACTTTTCAGTGGCAGTTAATACTTGCTGCAGTCCTTTGGACCAGAAATTATAGATGAATGTCTATTACTGATTCAGAGCCAAGAAAAACTTCTTTACAAAAATTGTGGAATTCATTTCAAGATTAATAGTTAAGACGTTAAGATTATTAAAATTAAAGATGAAGTAATGTGGGAATAGGGCAGCACAATGTGATTAGGACTTTATGCTCAAGAGTGAGGATTAAATACTCGGACCGTTTACTCAGACCAGAAGGCCTGTTTTGTGTTGTAACTTCTGCTGTGACTGACTGAATACAGCAGGAAATGATTCAGTTTTTTTTTTACAGAGAATGCAGTGTCATAAATTCTGGCACCTTTGGCTGTTAGACAGGAACTTCTGTGTAGCTCATCTGACTGACATACAGTGGAACAAAGACTTGCATTTTAATAGCGCCTTTCTCAACCTCAAGAAGTTGCTAGTTTTTTTGAAATGTATTCACCGTTATAACGGCAGGAATGTGGCAACCAATTTATAAACAGCAGGATCCCACAAACATCATTGTGAAAATGTGCAGATAATCTGTTAGTCATCTTTGTTGATCTTTAAAATGGTGCCATCTTTTACTTTCACATTAGAGAGCCAACTGGGCTTCACTTTAATGGCACATTCATAAGATGGCATATCTGACAGTGCGGCACTCCCTCAGCACCGACCCTCTGACAGTGCTCCCTCAGGGAGCGTTTGGGTAGATTTTGTGGTCATATTTCTGGAGTGGGACTTGAACCCACCAATTTTGTGTCTGAGAGTTGAGTGTTAGCCACTGAGCCAAGACTGAAGTAGTGTGCACTGTGCTGATCCCCTGGCAATATCTGAGGAAGGAAGTATTCCTACATTTACTTCAGAGATACTGTCCCTCGTCCAGAATAACATTCCTTCTGCCAGCTGTTGTTGTTGCATTGCATGTTTGTACCGGATTGAACGAGAGCATTTTTCAGTTGTAGAATCCTTCATTCAACTTTTAATGAGCTGTTTAAAGTCACCTGCAGTTAGTGCTGCTTTTAACACACATTGGCTGTGGATTCTTGCTTTGAGTTTCGAGCTGTTACCATGGGAATTGATTTACAGTTAACGCCCTGTCGGTCTGTCCTACTTAGAAAGTTTGTGTTTAAGCAATGATTTATTGCAAGTTTCAGTCACGGTCCAAAGCACCTAACATTTAACATAATCTTATTGCAGGGTGACCAATGTTACGCAGGCAAAGAGATGACATAAACAGCAATAAGATTGAAACTATTTTTATTTAGCCAGTCACAATGTGAGGGAGGTGGTGGGGTGGGCTGGATTTATTGCCTAAGCCTAACAGTCCTCAAACTTCAGCCATTGCGGCTCATGTGATGTAGGTATATCACAGTGCTGTTGGAGAAGAGGGTTCCAGCATTTTGACCCAGTGAAGAAACAGCAATACATTTTCAAGTCAGAATTGTGGGTGGTTTGGAGGGGAACTTGCAGAGGTTGATACTCCCATGGGTCAGCTGCCCTTGTCCTTCTAGACAGTGGAAGTCTCAGATTTGGTGCTGTTGAAGAGCCTTGGTGAGTTGCGGCAGTGCATCTTGTGGATGGTACACATGGCTGGCACATGTGGAGGCGGGGGGGGGTGAATATTTCAGTTGGCGGATGGGAGAGCCAATCAAGTGGGCTGCAGGATGGTGTCGAGCTTTTTGGCATCGCATTGTGTTCTTATCTAAAGTTCCCTCCCTCACTTGGCAGCCAGAGTCATTGGTCTCAGCTTGTTATCCAAAGTTAATTAGACACATTTTAGGTTGACAAAGGAGTTGAGGGTCATTGGGACTGACTGGAAAGTGGCAGCCATGACCTTGTTCAATGGCGGAGCAAGATCAAGGGGCTGAATGGCCAGCTCCTGCTCCCATTTCTCACGTTGTGTTGAGTGCTGATTTCCACCTCTTCAGATCAGCCGCGATTCCCTGCCCATAACCCTTGATCAGCTAATTCCAATGTTTTATGTGTGGGAGGGCAGGCTGTATGGGCCAATGTGACTCTGTGTTTCCCCAGTGAATCACTGGGTACTGACTCATGCCATTCATTTTGGAGACTGTACAGCAACAACATACATTTATATAGCACTTTCAACATAGCAACATAAACCAAAGTACGTCACAGGATAATTGTTAGATAAAGTTGGATACACAGCCACTTGAAATACTAGGGAAGTTGACCAAAAGCTCGGGCAAAGCGATGTCTTAAAGAGCGTCTTAAAGCAGAGAGGTATAGGGCAATGCCAATCCCCTGCCCCTTCTAAATTTGGAAATTGGTACTGTTTCAGGCATATTGTAGCAATGTAATCATTATAAAATCCCTGTGGTACATAAGGAGGCCATTCAGCCCATCGCATGTGCACCAACCACAATCCCACCAGGCCCAATTCCCGTAACCCAATATATTTACCCTGCCAATCTCCCGACACCAGGGGCAATTTTAGCACAGCCAATCCACCTAACCCATACATCTTTGGACTGTGACTCGAGCATCCGGAGGAAACCCACGCAGGCACGGGGAGAGACTTCGCACAGGCAGTGACCCGAGCTGGGAATCGAACCTGGTTCCCTGGCACTGTGAGGCACCACTGTGCCACCCCACAGTTCTAATAATGCTGAAGCCTGGATTAATGATCGAGACACCTGAGTTCAAATCTCACTGTCAGCTTGGGAACTTGCAATCAGTTAATCAAATGTCTGGAATAAAAAGTTAGTCTCAGAAATGATGACCTTCCAAAACCATGTGATTCACTAATGCAATTTGGGAATGGAAATCTGCTGTCCTTAGCTGGTCTGGTCATTATGTGACTCCAGATCTATGGTAATTATAGAATCCCTACATTGCAGAAGCTCTTTGACATTCTCTAACAGGGTATATTACAGGGCCCGTCTCCCTCCATATTTCGTAACCCCACACATTTACCATAGCTTCTCCAGCTAACTCACACACTTTGGGACACTAAGAGGCAATTCAGCATGGCCAATCCACCTAATCCGCATATCTTTGGACTGTGGGAGAAAACCAAAGCACCCGGAGGAAACCCACACAGACACGGGGAGAATGTGCAAACTCCACAAAAAAGAGTCATCCAAAGTGGGAATTGAACCCAGGTCCCTGGCGCTGTGAAGAAAGTAAAAGTTTATTTATTAGTATCACAAGTTGGCTTACATTAACATTGCAATGAAATTATATGAAAATCCCCTAGTCGCCACACTCTGGCACCTGTCTGGGTACACTGGGGGAGAATTTAGCATGGTCAGTGCACCCTAACTAGCATTTCCTTTGGACTGTAAGAGGAAACCGGAGCACCCAGAGGAAATCCATGTAGACACGGGGAGAACATGCAGGGTTTGTATAAATATCACTCAGGGTTTGAATTGAAGCCAGATCCCTGGCGCTGTGAGGTAGCATTGCTAACCACTGTGCCACCATAATGTGGTTCTCTGTTCATTGCCCTCTAATATAACCTGAGAAGCTGCTCAGTTAAGAATCATTAGGAATGGACAATAAATGCTGGCCTTGCCAGTTATAACTAGATCCCGTGCATGTTTGGAAAAAAAACTCCTAGTTGTTTTATGTGTAGTCGGTGATTCTGGGGCAGGGTGGAGTTTATAGCTCAATTAGGTTTCAAGTTCCTCATTCAGCCCTTTGGTCATGTGCTTTGCACTAGTTTCACAAGTCTTAGCATCAGCAAAAGTCCAAACCAACCCAATACACTGATAATATTAACTAAACAATAAAACCAATTCCTGACTCAGTTATTAAGTGAGGCATAAATTAGACACTAGCTGCAGAGATGGTAACTTTTCCTCTTTTATTTTGTTCTCAAATTAGATAGGATGTTCATGAACAGGCCATTTGGCCCAACAAGTCCATGCTAGTGTTTGTGCTCAGTTTGAGCCTCCTCCTGTCTTTAGCAGCTAAATCATGGTGGCACAGTTGGTTAGCAGTGCTGCCTCTTGGCACCAGCTTGAGTCACTGTATGTTTGCACATTCTCCCTGTATCTGTGTGGGTTTCCTCCGGATGCTCCGGTTTCCTTCCACAGTCTGAAAAACATGTTTGTTAGGGTGCATTGGCTGTGCTAAATTCTCCCTCAGTGTACCTGAACGGGTGCCAAAGTGTGGCGACTAGGGGATTTTCACAGTAACTTCATTGCAGTTTTAATCTAGGCTGATTTGTGACAAAAATAAATAAACTTTAAAAATATTTTATCGTCGTAACTGTCTACACTCTTCTCTCTATTTGCTCAGCCTCCCCATCAACACTGTATTCCTGAATCTCTGTTGGATTTCTTGATGACTATCTTACTTGGATTCCAGTTATGTTATTTTTATAATTTACACCTTAGGTTTATAATCCTTTCTCACTCCTTCTCTCCTTATTATACTTCTACGATCTCTCTCTCCCTTGCCTTTGTTGCCCTGCCTGTATTGTGAATGAATCTTGCTTCTCCCTTGTCTCATTCATACACTGTAAGCCCTCCTCTTCCCCTTGCTCCATCACTCCCTCCCCGTCCTTTACAACCCCACCTCAGCACTCTTTTCTTTGCCCTCTGCCCCCCTCCAGCTCCCCACATGAGTGAGGAAGCCTATCCCACCAACACTGGACCTTTAAGCTTTCAGTACCATTGGAGTTGTGGGCTTGTGTCCATGGCAATTCACTCCAGCAGCTGTCTACCCCACCCTCCAACCTCAGATCAAATTGGTTTCTCATCCCCTTTCTGCCTCCAGAAATAGTAGCCAGATTGTGTCACCCATGAAGCTAATCTTTGACCATCAGTGAGCCATGTCACCCAGACTCCCCAATGCAGAACGACTTCCCCCTTTATATTCTATTACCGCAACAGAATCTCTTTCCGTGGCCAATTAGTTATCCATTTATAAAAAGCACCTCAGAGATTCTATTTCGCTACTGGTTGTTGCTCAGTGGGCAACGCCCTTGCCATTCATCAAAATGTCACCAGTTCAAGTCCCACCCCTGAGGTTAGAGCACAGAGTCCAAGCTGACATTCCCAGTGCCATTCAAAAGGAATGCCGCACTGTCAGAGGGTCAGCGCTGAGGGAGCGCCGCACTGTCAGAGGGTCAGCGCTGAGGGAGCGCCGCACTGTCAGAGGGTCAGCGCTGAGGGAGCGCCGCACTGTCAGAGGGTCAGCGCTGAGGGAGCGCCGCACTGTCAGAGGGTCAGCGCTGAGGGAGCGCCGCACTGTCAGAGGGTCAGCGCTGAGGGAGCGCCGCACTGTCAGAGGGTCAGCGCTGAGGGAGCGCCGCACTGTCAGAGGGTCAGCGCTGAGGGAGCGCCGCACTGTCAGAGGGTCAGCGCTGAGGGAGCGCCGCACTGTCAGAGGGTCAGCGCTGAGGGAGCGCCGCACTGTCAGAGGGTCAGCGCTGAGGGAGTGCTGCGCTTTCGGAGGATTAGTATTGACCGATTCTACAGATGCATTATTGAAAGACAAAGTTTAGGCGGCGCAGGGCCGAAGGGCCTGTTTCCCGTGCTGTTTTGTCCTTTGTTCTTCTTTGTTCTTTATTTATGAGTCACAAGTAAGACTGCAATGAAGTTACTGTGAAATTTCCCGAACTGATTGCTCTATGAGCACAAATTGGTTGCTGGATTTCCTACATTACAGCAGTGAGAACATTTCAGAAAGTACGATATCCAGTATTTATCATGCGTTCAGTGAAGCTCATCATGTGGCCAGCTCCAAGTCTGCCTGATCCAAACTCTGATCCTTGTTCTTCTTTGGTTTTGTCCCACCTGAATGACTGGGTGTCATTGTCTACTCTGAATGTGACACAGAGCCTTACATGTGGTGTAATCTGGGAGGTTGGGTGTGACCTCAGCTTTACCAGCGTACGTGTGCACACACAGCTGCGGTATATTCAGGATTGCTGTTACCAACATTGACTTGGAGGCAGCCCTGAGCAGGGTATTCGTGATTCCCCACACAGCCAAATAGTTTGCAGATGGTTGCTTTCTGGGGCCTGTTTATTTCCGATTTATTGTGAGTGAGAGGGCCAGGGGACACGGCTCATTTTTTGTACACAGATTGCACAGAATCATTTCTGCAGATGTTCTGAGACCGGAAATGCAATGAAATCTTGTCAAGGCCTCTGAGTAAAATGCAGCCAGACTCTGAGATGAACTGTCAGAGATTCGGGTTCATTGTGAAACAGTCTCACCCACATCACACATCTTTCCACCAGCGATTGCTGTGTCCTGGAGGGTGGAGGATTGAGAGACAGGAGTCTGAGGCAGCTATACATGCACACTCCCCCTCAACTAGACAATCTCTGGGACCTCGCCCTCAGAAACCTGATTTCCTTCTCTAATTTCGGATAGAGAACTCTACATTGTCTTATGATTTACCTATATTGCACTCCCCTAGGGCGGCACAGTGGTTAGCATTGCTACCTCACAGTGCCAGGGACCCAGGTTCGATTCTTGGCTTGGGTCACTGTCTGTGTGGAGTCTGCACCTTCTCCCCGTGTCTGCATGGGTTTCCTCCGGGTGCTCTGTTTTTTCAAAGAACAAAGAAAATTCCAGCACAGGCCCTTTGGCTCTCCAATCCTGCACTTGACCATGCTGCCCAACTGAAATAAAACCCCCTACTCTTTGAGGGACCTCTAATCCCATCCTATTTGTCCAGATGCCCCTTAAAACCCACGATCGTATCTGCTTCCACTATTCCCCCACCACTATGTGTGAAATATTTGTCTCATCCATCTCTTTAAACCTTGCCCCTCACACCTTAAACTTGTGTCCATAGTAATTGACTCTTGCACCGTGGGAAAAGGCTTCTGCCTATCCTTTCTTCCCACAGTCCTAAAGACATGCTGGTTAGGTGTACTGGCCATGCTAAATTCTCACTCAGTGAACCCGACCTGGCACCAGTGTGTGGCAACTAGGAGATTTTCACAGTAACTTCACTGCAGTGTTAATGTAAGTCTTATTTGTAACATTAATAAATAAACTTCAATCTGTGTGAGGAGGTTGGTACAGGGTACAATAGCAGCATTTAAGGGGCAACATGAATAGGATGGGAATGGAAGGATACGGACTCTGTTAAGTGTACACGGTTTTAGTTTAGGCAGGTATCGTGATTGGTGCAGGCTTGGAGGGCCGAAGGGCCTGTGCTGTACTGTCCTTTGTTCTTTGTTTGTCTTTGATTACTGTTCCAGCTCTGGATAAATTTCCCCTTGGAAACTAGCAGGAGACCCATTGCAAGTTCAGACGTCAGGATCCAGTGATGAGACCAGTGCTCTGAGCTGGATCTCAATGAGGGGGTTCTGGGGACTTCACACTGCCACATACCTGGCAGCAGAGCTCCAGCTGAGCTTTCAAATCCTGCCTATCTCTGAACTCCTCCTGGATCATTGCTCTCTATCCCAACACATTCCCTTCTCTCCAACCCCATGTTTTTTAAATTCATTCCTGGGTCAATGTTTACTCACGGTTCCCTTGGAGGGCAGTCGAGAGTCAACCACATTGTTGTGTCTCTGGAGTCACATGTAGGCCAGACCGGGTAAGGACAGCAGATTTCCTTCCCTGAAGGATGTTAGTGAACCAAATGGATTTTCCGACAATCAACAATGATTTCGTGGTCATCAGTAGATTCTTAATTTCAGATATTTTTTATTGAATTTAAATTACACCAGCCGCCTTGGCAGGATTCAAACCGCTCCCCACCCGAGACACTCCCCATCCCCAGATGCTCCCCACTCCCCCAAACTCTCCCCACCACACTCCCACTCAGCCCTTAAACTTGCACAGTCACTCTCCTCACACTCCTACTCACTTCAGCCATTAAGTCCATCAAGTCTGCACCCCTCCACCACTTTGATCTCCTCCACCCCCAGTCCCCTGTAAAAGCCAAGGCTGCCAAGCTGCATTTGCCCAGTTTTGTGCCATCCTGCAGGCTGAGACTCCCTGCTGGCCGATGATTTCCCTCCTCTACTGTTCTCCGCTATCCAGTGTGACTGAGTGACATCAATCACTGAGCACCCGGGCCTGTAAACTTGCAGTTCAAGGGCAGATGGGATCATTGAACTTTATGGGGTGGCACAGTGGTTAGCAGCATTGCCTCACAGCGCCAGGGATCCAAGTTCAATTCCAGCCTCAGGTCACTGTCTGTGCAGAGTCAGCACGTTCTCCCCGTATCTGTGTGGGTTTCCTCCGAGTGCTCCAGTTTTCTCTCTCACTCCGAAAGATGTGTGGGTTAGGTGGATTGGCTTTGTTAAATTGCCCTTTAGTGTCAGGGGATTAGCAGAGTGAATGTGGTCAGTACAGACTTGCTGGGCCAAATGGTCTCTTCGTGTACTGTAGGGATTCTGTCTGTTCATAGTCTGGGCAACCCTAAAGTGTGTGTGAAAACTTTCCACATGGTCAGAGCACTGGGTGTGTTTTGGAGTCTATTTAATACCCATTTGAACTAAATATCTTAAAGACGGATTTGTACAGTGTTTTTCATAACTTTTGGACATTCCACAGTGCCCAACACCCAGTGAATAAATTCTTCTCTTATTGATTCACTGCGTATAGATGTTGCCATTGCCTGTTGCTTGTTACCCCTCACTGAGGATGGTTCTGGAACACTCAAATATAACGACTGCGGGGTGGGTAACTGAGCTTACTCAGTCGCTTTGAGAGCAATTAAAAGCCAAACACGGTGACATGCATCTGGAATGGCGTGTAGGCCAGACCAAATAGCAATGGCGGATTTCCATCTCGAAAGAGCATTTGTGAACCAGATGGGCTTTTGCTGCAATCTATAGCTTCCTGTCGACTGCTCACTCAGATTACATCAGATTTCCTTCACTGAACTCATATTCCCAGCTCCTGCGATGGGATTTGAGCTCGCATTCCGGACACCAGTCTGATAACAATTATTCTGTATAATATAAAGCAAACTTCGAAAAAATGAAGCGATAAATAACTGGATATTATTGGTTTGTTTGAAGGTTAGATATTGGAACACAGCAATAGTTGGAGGCTGTCTGTCAGGTCGAATCTGGTTTTTAATTATATTATGCCTGTTTTGAAAACTCTGTTTTGGTTCTGTAACTCTTAGTATCCTGATCCGATAAAAATCAAGCCTCATTCTGGAGTTTGATAACCCCCTTCCCCCCCGTCTCGACAACAGCTTTGAAACTGTGGCTGCTGGCATCTTTTACACATACTGACATAGCCCCTCCCATCACCCCCAGAATGCAATGCTGCCCCCACCCGGTCAGTGTGGCATTCCCTCGGCACTGCCCCTCAGCGCAGCACTCCCTCGGCACTGTCTCCCTCAGCATGTGTTCTCTTGGTGCTGCCCCACAGATGGCACAACGCTCCTTAGGCCCTGCCTCCCTCTGACAGTGCGGCGCTCCCTCAGCGCTGACCCTCTGACAGTGCGGCGCTCCCTCAGCGCTGACCCTCTGACAGTGCGGCGCTCCCTCAGCGCTGACCCTCTGACAGTGCGGCGCTCCCTCAGCGCTGACCCTCTGACAGTGCGGCGCTCCCTCAGTCCTGGGTGTGTGAATCTAGGTTAAACTGCAGCTTAATCAGAATAACACTGAACCCTACAGCCTTGCCCTTTCACAGTAAGCATTCAAACATCAAATTCCTATTCTTAAGGGATGATCTTGTTGAGGAAAGTTTAGATCCAAAGACTGCCATTCTGCTGGCGGGCCTGGTTAGATTGTTCCGGAATGATAGACTATATATTGCTTCCTGGGGTCTGGAATTGTTGACCCTCTGCCTATACAAACAGATTTCTCACTTCCGATGACTGTCTTTAATCTGCAATGTCTAACGTGACACATAAAGCTGCATCTCCTCAGGAAACTCTCAGCTTCCTCTTGAAGTAGAGAAAATTCCTGGAAAACTCTTCACCTCACTTTGAGCGGCTAAATCCTCATTCTGCTGTGTCCCTTGAGCCATCTTTAGCTTCCTAACTTGTCTGATAACGTGGTACAAAAGGTTTACCGAGATGGTTTTATGTGGGGAACCAGGATCTGAGTGAGAGTTAACACCGGCACTGTGAGGCAGCACTGTAGTTAGCACTGCTATCTCACAGTGCCAGGGTCCCAGGTTCAATTCCCAGCTTGGATCACCGTCTGTGTGGAGTTTGCACGTTCTCCCCGTGTCTGCATAGGTTTTCTCCAGGCCCATCGATTCTGCACCAACCACAATCCCACCCAGGCCCTATCTCCATAACCATATTCATTTACCATAGCTAGTCCCCCTGACACTAAGGGTAATTTAGCACAGCCAATGCATCTAACCTATACATCTTTGGATAGTGGGAGGAAACCAGAGCAGCCGGAGGAAACCCATGCAGGCACGGGGAAAACATTCAGACTCTGCACAGACAGTGACCCAAGGTGGGAATCAAACCTGGATCCCTGGCTCTGTGAAGCAGCGGTGCTAACCAATGTGCCATCGCGCCGTTCTCGAGTTTTAGGAAAGGAATAGTCACCCAACACAACAGGTGTATGTTAAGTTCTACTGCAATATGTGATTGTTAAAGTGGACATCATTCCTTCCCCTGAATCCATTACCACACCCCGCCTCACCCTCGCCCACCCTGTGCCCTCACTCTTACTGAGGCGACAGGATACCAGGTATTAATTTCCTCCAGTGCCTATTCAGTGGGAAGTGGTGGGCGAGGAGGCAGGTGACATTGGCAAGCTATTTGACTATGCAAGTTTCCAAGGTGCTTTATAAGAGAATCTCTTTTCCCCCTCTCCATCCTCCCTTCACATGTTCTCTTCCTCTCTCTATCTATCTCTCTGGATCTCTCTTTCTGTAATTTTCTTTCTGTATCCCTCTTTCTATATCCCCCTCTCTCTCTGTATGTATCTCTCTCTTTCTGTAATCCTCTCTTTTTCTCTGTATCTCTCTATCTCCATATCTCTCTCTGTATCTCTCGCTATCTCTCTGTGCCTCTCTCTCTCTGTATTTCTGTATCTCTCGCTCTCTCTCTCTCTGTACATGAGCAGAATGGGAATGGAGGGGTATAGAAAACTGATTTAAAATAGGGATCATGCATCTTGGGAGTCCCTGGGAAGTGTGTAAATAGATGATGATATTGATGTACTTGTTTTTATCCTACAGGTGCTTTGGTCCACCTTGTTGTCTAACGAGGGGCATACACGCGATGGGTCGTGAGAGGGCTACTCTTGGATTTTTTTTGAGAGTATCCTAGTGCTTCACGTCGTTAGTGTACGCTTGACCTGGACCATTTGATGGGCAACACGACAGCTCAGTGACTATCGCTGTGCTGTGCAGATTCATGGATTTGGGCCTGTGTCTGTGGGAGTTTGCGCATTCTCCCCGTGCTTGCGTGGGTTTTCTCCGGGTGCTCCGGTTTCCTCCCACATCCCAAAGATGTGCTCTTAGGCTAATTGGCAAAACAAATTCTCCCTAAATTGTCTCAAATTTGGTTTTTTAATCCATAGATCTATAAACATGGACAGGGATCGCGGGCAGAGGTGGGAACATCGGGGTGGTGGCGCGGACTCGTGAAGCCGAAGGGCCTGTTTCCCGTGCTGTTTTGTTCTTTGTTCTCTCTCTATCTCTCTCTCTCTCTCTGTTTTTCTCACTCTGTATCTCTCACTCTCTATCTCTCTCTCGCTCTATCTCCCTCTTTGTATCTATCTCTCTGTATCTCTCTCTCTGTGGCTGTGTGTGTGGCTCTTTCTCTCTGTCTCTCTCACATTGGCTCTCTCTAGCCCTTTACCAACAGCCCATTTCCCCCAACAATCTTCCTGTCCCCTACCTCTGTCTCTGGCCCTGCCACCCCTCCATTCTCTCTGTCTGCCTCTCAGTTGGTGTTGAGCATGAGTGAATTTGCCTGACGGATAACCATCAAATGCTGACAGACTTTCTATAAATAGATGTTGAGTCGTGTAGTCCATGCATAGGTTTGATTGGTGCGAAATGATGTCAGTGCTTACAGCTGAACTAACTATGGAATGTGTGAATCAGCCAACCATCAGAAAAGTTTCCTTGTCTCATTCTTTGCTAATCTTGCTCTGAAGGCTAAACTTTCTGTTTGTAAATGAACTCTCCTTCTCCAGAACCTGAACCACTTTGCCCCTCCCACATTACACACAGTCACAGACAGAAGGAGGCCATTCAGCCACTCGTGTCTGTATCAGCTCTTTAAATGAGCAGTTCACCTACTGCCATCCTCTTGTCTTCACCCCATAATACTTCTAAAATAACAATCACATTCCCTTTGAAATGCTTCAGTTGATCTCGTCTACACCTCAAGCTTGGGGAGAGCTTGCCGGACCTTAACCACATCGCAGCGTGAAAAGTTTTTCCTCATGTCCCTTTTTGTTTCTTTTGCCAATTATTTTAAATCTGAGCTCTCTTGTTCTCCATCCTTCCACACATGGGAACAGTTTCTCCCTGTCCCTCTGTCCATGATTTTGAACACTTCCGGCACGGTGGCACAGTGGTTAGCACTGCTGCCTCACAGCACCAAGAACCTAGGTTCAATTCCCAGCTCAGGTCACTGTCTATGTGGAGTCTGCACGTTCTTCCCATATCTGCGTGGGTTTCCTCCGGGTGCTCTGGTTTCCTTCCACACTCCAAAGAGTGCTAGGTTGTGTTAGGTTGATTGGCCATGGGAAATTGACCATTAGTGTCAGGGGGTTAGCAGGGTAAGTGAGAGTTACAGGATGTGTTAGACCTGTTAAATTCTGTCAGGATAGACAAGTCGCTGGGACCGGATGGGATGTACCCAGGTTATTGTAGGAGATGAGGGAAGTGGTTGCAGAGCCCCTGGCGATGATATTTGCGTTGTCCATGGAAACGGGAGAGGTTCCGGAGGATTGGAGGATTGCGGATATGGTTCCTATCTTTAAGAAAGGGAACAGGGATAGTCCAGGAAATTACCGACTGGTGAGTTTGACTTCAGTGGTTGGTAAGCTGATGGAGAGGCTTCTGAGGGATAAGATATATGAACATTTGGAGAAGTTTGGACTGATTAGAAATAGTCAGCATGGTTTTGTTAAGGGCAGGTCATGCCTTACGAGCCTAGTTGAGTTCTTCGAAAATGTGACTGAACACATTGACGAAGGAAGGGCGGTAGACGTAGTGTACATGGACTTTAGCAAGGCGTTTGATATGGTC
The DNA here is from genome assembly GCA_024679065.1 of Sphyrna mokarran. Classification (NCBI taxonomy): domain Eukaryota; kingdom Metazoa; phylum Chordata; class Chondrichthyes; order Carcharhiniformes; family Carcharhinidae; genus Sphyrna; species Sphyrna mokarran. The sequence continues at coordinate 2,892,314 of JAGIQG010000033.1, forward strand.
CCCATGCAAGGCTTCTGGAGAAGGTGAGAGGGCATGGGATCCAAGGGGCTTTGGCCTTGTGAATCCAGAACTGGCTTGCCGGCAGAAGGCAGAGAGTGGTTGTGGATGGGTCTTGTTCTGCATGGAGGTCGGTAACCAGTGGAGTGTCCCAGGGATCTGTTCTGGGACCCCTGCTGTTTGTCATTTTCATAAATGACATGGATGAGGAAGTGGAGGGATGAGTTAGCAAGTTCGCTGACGATACAAAGATCGGTGGTGTTGTGGATGGTCTGGAGGGATGCCAAAAGTTGCAGCGGGACATAGACAGGATGCAAGACTGGGCGGAGAAGTGGCAGATGGACTTCAATGTGGATAAATGTGTAGTGGTCCATTTTGACAGGAATAATGGGATGAAGGAGTACAATATCAAGGGTAGGAGTCTTAGCTGTGTTGTAGAGCAGAAGGATCTCGGGGTCCGGGTCCATAGGACTCTTAAATCAGCCTCGCAGGTGGAGGAAGTGGTCAAGAAGGCGTACGGTGTACTGGCCTTCATTAATCGAGGAATAGAGTTCAGGAGTCAGGAGATAATGATGCAGCTTTGTAAGACTCTTGTCAGACCCCACTTGGAGTATTGTGCGCAGTTCTGGTCGCCTCACTATAGGAAGGATGTAGAGGCTATTGAGAGAGTACAGAGGAGATTTTACAAGGATGCTGCCTGGATTGGGAGGCAGGCCTTATGAAGATAGGTTGAGGGAGCTGGGACTCTTCTCACTGGAGAGACATAGGTTGAGAGGCGACCTGATAGAGGGTTATAAAATGTTGAGAGGAATAGATAGGGTGGACTCTCAGAGACTATTTCCCCAAGCTGAAATGGTCACTACGAGAGGACACAGATTTAAGGTGCAGGGAAGCAAATACAGAGGGGATGTTAGGGGTAAGTTTTTCACTCAGAGGGTGGTGAGTGAATGGAATCGGCTGCTGTCGGAGGTTGTTGAGGCAAACTCGCTGGGGTCTTTTAAAAGACATCTGGATGAGTATATGGAAACGAATGGGATGGGGGGTTACAGATAGGTCTGTGGATTGGTAGATGTGATTGGCGCAACTCGTGGGTCGAAGGGCCTGTTTGTGCTGTATTGTTCTATGTAAATATGGACTGGATGGGATTTAGTCAGTAGAGACTCGATGGGCCGAATGGCTTCCTTCTGCACTGTAGGGATTCTATGAAATCTCTTTTCAACCTTCACTTTGAGGAAAACACTCCCATTTTCTTCCATCCACCCATATAATTGGAGTTCCTCATCCATGGAGTGATTCTTGTGAATCTTTTCTGCACACCGGTGCGCTCAGAGGCAAAAAACTTTGCATTTATCAAACAAAAATTGACTCGCAGCTGCATAAGATATCAGGGTGGGCAGCTTGGTGAAAGAAGCAAGTTTAAAGAGTTGTGGAAGGGGGCGGGGGTTCCTAGCCAGTGCCCAGGCAATTGAAGGGACGGTCACCAATAATAGAGGAATTCGAATTAAGAAAGAGCAAGAGGTTCTTAATTATGCTGGCTGCTTTTCCGAGGCAGCAGGAAGTGTAGACAGAATCAGTGGATGGGAGGCTGGTTTATGTGATGGACTGGACGGCATTCACAGCCCTTTGTAGTTCCTTGTGGTCTTGGGCAGAGCAGGAGCCATATCAAGCTGTGATACAAGCTGAATGAATATCTGTTGTGCATCTGTAAAAATTGTTGAGAATTATAGCAGACGTACAAACTTTTCTTAGTCTCCCGAAAAAGTGTTGGTGGGCTTTCTTAACTATAGTGTCAGCATGGGGGGATCAGGACAGGTTGTTGGTGATCTGGGCACTGATGGCCTAGATCTTACATAGAAATATAGAAGATTGGAGCTGGAGGAGGCCATTTGGCCCTTCGAGCCTGCTCTGCTCTTTATCACAATCATAGCTGATTGTGCAACTCAATAGCCTAATCCTGCTTTCTCCCCATAACCTTTGATCCCATTCGCCCCAAGTGCCATATCTAGCTGCTTCTTAAATACATTCAATGTTTTGGCATCATCTGCTTCCTGTGGTAATGAACTCCACAACTTCTTATTTTTGTTTATTAGTCATAGGAGGCTTACATTAACACTGCAATGAAGTTACTGTGCAAACTCCCACTCTCTGAATGAAGAAATGTCTCCTCATCTCTATTCTAAATGGTCTGCCCTGTCTCCTCAGGCTGTGATCCCTGGTTCTGGACTCTCCCACCATCAGGAACTTCCTCCCTGTATCTACCCTGTCCACTCAAGTCTCCAGTGCGAGACTTTTACACACGGCCTTCTGTGCTTTGCGATATGCTGCTACATTTTCGATATTAACGAGAATCATTGCGTTTCAACAAAGTATTTATTTGGGCTGTAAGGTACTTGATGTCTTGAGGTTGTGAAAGGTGCTATATCAATGCAAGTTCATTCTTTCTGGTAAATTTCAATACGTCCATGTGAAGCTTTTTGTTAATCTTGATAGATCACCAGTGACACTCCCTTGTTTTTGTTTCAGACAGACAAAGATGTGTCTGTGAAAACCTAGCAAAGCTTGTGAAAGACTATCATCACCCTTCTAGGTGTTTGTTTGCTGAATGAGGCCTCTGCAGTGTTGCCGCCGAGATGATAAATTTTTTTATATAACTGAAATGTTTCCCTGCCGTTGACATCTGGGAACTGCTGAGCTGCATGCGGGTTGGCTCAAACCCGAAACTTCCTGACTGCTCACAGAATCATTTCTGGCAGTTTCACCTCCGCAAGAACCCCAGGCCCCGCCCAATCGAAAGGCCCGCTCCTGTAAAATAACCACAAGTTTCATACTGCTGCGCGTCTACAATTCAGCATCAGAAGCAGAATTTACCGTCTCTCCAACATGACCTGGTGACCTTGCTAATTCCTGACGCAAAGCCATCTAAACCATTAAGATCCTAATGCATGCAATGATTCATTTATCTCCCCAAGGAGCCCTGGGTATCCTGGCCGCTGCCAGAACAGGTGTCCCACCCACCCACACAGACTGTGAGTTTTACCAGCTATTCGACCATAAAGGCAGCACATCTGTCCAACCTGACATCAACAGGTATGCATTCTCTTGAAGAGGGTCATTGGGAATCAATTGAGATCAGTAGTATGATTCCACACCCCCCCCCCCCCCCCAACTCATTCCACTGTGGCACTCGTATCCTGTGGAAATAAACTAACCCTTTGAGATCATCCTATCTCGAGTTTACTGTGAGGTTCTGAAGCAAAAATTGGATCGTACCAAAACCAAGGGGTTGAGATATGCGCGATTGCTTATAAACAAATCAAAATACCTTCCTGTTTATAGTTTTTTTAGTGTCACAGAAAACTTACATTAAAGTGAAGTTTATTTATTAGTCACAATAAGCTTACATTAACACTGCAATGAAGTTACTATGAAATTCCCCTAGTCCCCACATTCCGGTGCCTGTTCAGGTCAATGCATCCTAACCAGCAGCTTTGAAAAAGGATCATCTGGACTTGAGACGTCAGCTCTTTTCTCTCTTTACAGATGCTGCCAGACATGCTGAGATTTTCCAGCGTTTTCTCTTTTGGTTTCCACAGACAGGAGGGCGGCCTTAACCAGGATCTTGGGTTCATGTCACACTATCTCTAACCCCCACAACTTGCCTGCGTTTGCAAAATCTCACTAACTGAATTAAAGAACAAAACAGCACGGGAAACAGGCCCTTCAGCCCAATGAGTCCGCACCGCCATCTCGATGTTCCCACTTCTATCCGTGATTCCTGTCTGTGTTTATAGATCTATGCATTGAAACAAAATTTGAGACAATTTAGGGAGAATTTGTTCTGCCAATCAGCCTAAGAGCACGTCTTTGGGCTGTGGGAGGAAACCGGAGCGCCCAGAGAAAACCCACGCAAGCACGGGGAGAATGCGCAAACTCCCACAGACACAGGTCCAAATCCATGTATCTGCACAGCACAGCGATAGTCACTGAGCTGTCATGTTGCCCATCAAATGGTCCAGGTCAAGCGTACACCAACAACATGAAGATACTCTCGAAAAATCTAAGAGCAGCCCTCTCGCGATGCATCGCGTATATGCCCTGACTGAAGACAATTCACATCTCATTAATCTGTGATTAATCCTCTCTCCACTCACATTGTCTGCACCAGTAAAGACTTGATTACCTGTTAAGACTGACATTCCAATCATTGTCTTGCAATTGAGTCTATGTCTATATATGCTGTGTTTGTGAACCCCACTCTCCACTCACCTGAGGAAGGAGCAGTGCTCCAAAAGCTCGTGATACCAAATAAACCTGTTGGACCAGGTAATGTGTCCCTTAGTGTCAGGGGGATTAGCAGGGTAAATGGCTGGGATTATGGAGATAGGGCCTGGGGTGAAATTGTGGTCAGTGCAGACTTGATGGGCCGAATGGCCTCATTCTATAATGTAGGGATTCTATGATTTATGACTTAAGCAGGTCTGACAGCATTTGTGGAGAGAGAATAGAGCTAACGTTTCGAGTCTGGATGACCCTTCATCAGAGCTCAAAAGCCCTCTTTCTTCCATTGTCCTCCATTCCCCACATCCCCCCACTACCACACTCCCCAAAGCTGGGAAGCTATCATGTGAGCTGGGAGAGAGTGGGAGGTGAGTGTTGGTTGCTGTGCTCTCTGTATGTAAAGGCTGGATAAAGCCACTGGGAAGCTGTGTGTTCCAGTGCAGTGAAGGGTGATTGCTGTTACTAAGTGTGTTGTCAGACTGGTTCTGCTGCTGTTGACTCCGAACAGAGAGACAGAGAGCAGCTTGTCATCAAACCACTCCCTTTGCTCAGACTGAGTTCTCACTCCTGCAGGTTTGTCAGGGAGGAGGTGGTTGTTTTCTGTCCCTGTGATTATCTGCACTTTCTGATTTTGTGCTAGTTTGTTAATAGCAGAGAAAAGCGGCTCTTTTGCTGGCGGTGATTATAGTTTAGGAATGAGAATAGCTCCTGTACCAAACACCTCGAGAAGATTGAATTGCTGCAAATATGCAACAGGCCTCGGGGCCTCTGGATCATGTTTCACACGAAGATCAGTTTTAGCAAAGTTTTCAATGCCATTTCTCCTCTTTCAGAGACTTGATGTGGAGATGTCATCATTGGACTGGGGTGGGCACAGTAAGAAGTCTCACAGCATCAGGGTAAAGTCCAACAGGTTTATCTGGTAGTACAAGCTTTCTGAGCACTGCCCCTTCATCAGGTGGGTCACTCACTCACTCACTCAGTACTCCAAAAGCTCGTGATACCAAATAAACCTGTTAGATTTTAACCTGGTGTTGTGAGACTTCTTTCTGTGCCTTTCAGAGACTGAGTGACATGCTGTGTACTTCAGTTCACTGTTCATCATTCTTAGGAGGAGATATTAGAAAAAGGGGTAAAGGTATAGGTTTAAAGAGCATCTTAAAGAAGGTGAGAGGAGAGAAAAATTAAAGTTTATTTATTAGTTACAAGTAGGCTTACATTAACACTGCAATGAAGTTACTGTGAAAATCTCCTAGTTGGCACACTCTGGTGCCTATTCGGGTACACTGAGGGAGAATTTAGCATGGCCAATATACCTAACCAGCACATCTTTCAGAGGAAACTGGAGCTTCTGGGGGAAACCCACACAGACACAGTGAGAACATGCAAACTGCACACAGACAGTGACCCAAGCCAGGAATCGAACTCTGGTCCCTGGAGCTGTGAGATAGCAGTGCTAACCACTGTGCCACCCAAAAGGTGTTAGACTGCTTTTATTTCCCCTTTCCAAATTGCATACTGACCTGCTGTGTGTTTCCAACACTGTCAGGCTGCAGTGGATCATCTTGTAAAGGCCCCAGGATGAAATTTTCTTGTCCCACCTGTTATGGGAATCATAGTGGAATGGGGCAGACACGCAAAGATCCATTCACCTCGGATGGGAATTTCTGGCCCGGAGCGAGCGCAGCTGATAAATCCTGTTATTAAGCTGGGATTTTACAACCTCACTCGGGTGAAGCTTGTAAAATCCCACCAAGGCCAATGGAGAATTCTGCTCTGTGAGCCTGGTCTACCCCGCTGGTAAAATCCCAGTCCTAGTGTCTCTGCACTGAGAATGAACAGTATTGTATAAGGGTTTGGCACATATAGGGTTAATGTGGGACTGAGTACTGTCCCACCCACGCAGTGATGTAAGTAAGAGACCTCGTTCAGGGTCAGTGTGGTGTTGGGCAGAGCTGTGTGTAGAAGCAAGCATGGAGACCGCTCCTAGCTTCACTGTGCCTGTGTATATAGTCTCTGGTAGTTAATAAATACTTGTCTAACACCTTAAGATTGACTGAACTATACGCAACATCTTACACAAAACACAAGTGGAAGACTACGCTGTCCTCACTTCCCAAGCTTCGTTTGTTACCTGCCAGCAAATTGAAGAGCAAGATTCCCTCGTGATTCATTCCAACAACACAATCTTTGAAAGTACTCAGGAAACCTGAGTACTATCAGCCACCTTTCCTTCGTGAAGCTGCTGGAACTGCTTGCCAGGGTCAGCACCATCACTTTGCCAGCCAGCAGTAGCAGTGCAGGAAGGCAGCTCATCATCGTCAGGGCAACTCAGAATGAGTAACAAAATGCTGGCCTTATCTTATATCCCAAGAAGCAAAACAACTAGTTTATATAGTTAGAGCAAAACCCACACGAGAGTTGCCTTATCTTACTGTGCATGACTGACACTGGCAATGGGGTTACTAATGAGCTTAATTAAGTTGTAATATGGCAATGAAGGATCTACAGGGGATCATGTCTGATCAGCCAGTGTACACAACGCACACAGACACGCGCACACACACACAGATGTGCACACATACAAACACAGATTTGCACACAGACACACGCATGCACTCAAACACACAAGCACGTGTATACACACACAGATATATGTGTACATGCACACACATACATGCATTTATACACACAGATACGTGCATGCACATACAGACACATGAGTACGTGCCCAGACACACACACATACACAGATGCATGCATACACACACATACATACAGACACAAGCGCACATAGACTAACAGGCATACAGACATATATGCACACACTGATATGTTCAGACATGCGTGCATATACACGCACAAATATACACAGACACACACAGACACAGACACACAGTCTTCTTCTTTTCCTCATCGCCCTTCCCTTTCCTAAAGGTGTTTGCTGTATTTAGGTTTTGTGTCAGTTGTTCCGAGTCTCTCCAAACACAGACAGCAGCTGTGTGAAAGGAAGACATTTAACCATGGGGAAGTGTCACAGCATCAACAGTCAGGCTTCATCCTCCCTAAAATCACGGTCCATCTGATAGCACTCCTGCCTGTGTGTTACTGGAGTTATGGGGGTGGGTATGTTCCCCTTCACTTGCTCATTCCCACTCACAGGCCAGAGATTTAACCTATGACCTTGATATGTGTTACTCTGTTCAGTACTGGTGAGAGTATTTCGGAACATCTTGCTTTCAGTGTTTCAAAAATGCTGCCTTTCATATTCTAAAAAAAGCTTGCATTTAGATTCTCTTACCATGTGGGGCACAGCACTGTTCCCATGGTCACAAAAGGACCCCTGGTCACCTTATGTTCTTCTTAGAACATAAAGTACAGCGCAGGAACAGGCCCTTCAGCCCACAATGTTGTGCCAAACATGATGCTAAATTAAACTAATCCCTTCCGTCTGCCCTTGCTCCGTGTCCCTCTATTTCTTGAAAATTCACGTGCTTACCTGAAAGCCCCTTAAACACTCCTATCGTATCCACTTTCACACTATCTGTGGCAGCGCGTTCCAGACACTTACCACTCTCTGTTAAATTAAAAACCTGCCCCTCACATCTCCTTTGAACTTTCTCCTTCTCGATTCAACTGCACGCCCCTCTTGTGTTAGACATTTCAACTCTGGGAAAAAGTTTCTCTGCCAGCCCTATCTCTGCCTCTCATAATTTTATAAACTTCTATCAGGTCTCCCCTCAGCCTCCGCTGCTCCAGAGAAAACAACCCTCACCTGTCCAGCCTCTCCTTATAGCTCACATTCTATGATCCAGGCAGCACCCTGGTAAACCTCTTCTGCACCGTCTCCAAAGCCTCCACATTCTTCCTTATATTGTAGCAACCAGAATTAAATGCAATACTCTAAATGCAGCCTCACCAAAGTTTTAGACTTCACTGTGAAATGTTATGCAATCTTGTACTCTCCCTCTCTCGTCCGCTCTCTGTCACACTCTCACCTTCCAGCTCTGTTTAATATTTGAGAGTAACTTCACTTTTGGCAATTCTGTCTCTCTGACACAATTCTTAATGGGATACAGAAACTGTCTGTCGGTGCATGGACAATACTTCTCTCTCTCTTTCCTTATGTGTTCTTCTGTCTTCCTTCCCTCTTTCTATACCTCGCCCTCCATCCCTTCCTCTTTCAACCCCTATCCTCACTGTCTTTCCATTTCCTACTCTCATTTGATTAAGGAAAGCAAAGCCGCTCATATATCTGTTTGCCCACCCCTTCCTGCTATCATCTAAAGATGTTTGAAGTACCAAGCTTGGCATCACCAAGCTGCTAGCCTTCTACCCTCCCCTGCTCCTTGGACTTTGAACTTTCACCTGGGTTAAATGATGGTCACTGATTCTGTGTTTCAGCTGGATGGAAGCATGTTTGGATGAGGAGCTACCTCCAACAACTGAGCTCGAGGAGGGACTGAGAAATGGAGTGTATCTTGCCAAGCTAGGCAACTTCTTCAGCCCAAAGGTGGTCTCACGCAAAAAGATCTACGATTGTGAACAAACCAGATACAAGGTAATGCACGTGCCCAGGGCTCTCGGGGTTGTGGCTTTGCGGTGGGGTGGGCCACAGTGGGGGGAGTGGGGTTGCTGGGTGAGTGCGGGGGAGTTTGGCAGGATTAAACTTCGCTGGGAAATCACCTTAGAAAACTATCAATAGAGACGGGAGGTGTTCAAGCTCTGGGCCAGTGGTTCAAATCAGGCACTGACAGTCTGATTCCCTTGGTGGAAAGTAGGGGATAGATTTGGGATAAGTAGGTGTAGAGGGGACATGAGGAAGAACATTGGGTAATATGTGCCTGGAATTCACTGCCTGAGATTGTGGTGGAGGCAGAGACCCTAAACTCTTCTAAAACAATACCTCAATCTGCACTTTAAGTGCTGTAAGTTTAAGGTGCAGACCCAGATATTTTTTAAAAGAGTTGAGGATCTCTGCTTCCACCACCATCTCGAGCAGTGAATTCCAGTCACAAGGCAATGGGCCGGATTGCAGAAAGGTGGCATTAGAAATGAGCTTGAGTTGCCTTGATTACATGGGCCAAATGGTCTTCTGTGCTGTCACTTTTCTATGGTTCTAGAATCATAAGATCCCTATGATGCAGAAGGAAGCCCATCAACTCCACACCAACAACAATCCCATCCAGGTTCTATTGCCATGACCCCACCTATTTATCATGCTAATCCCTCTAACCTACGCATCCCAGGACACTAAGGGGCATGGCCAATCAACCTAACCCGTGCATCTTTTGTGAGAAGGAACTGGAGCACCCGGAGGAAACCCGCGCAGGCACAGGCAGAACATGCAAGCTCCACACAGACAATCTGGGAATCAAACCCTGGTCCCTGGAGCTGTGAAACAGTGCTAACCACTGTGCTGCCTTGCCGCCTTGTGTGACATTTTCATGTGACAAAAATACAAGTATTTTAAGGCTGACATTTTCTCTCACTGTTTTGGAATGAACTTGGAGAAATTTCTAGGGGAATCCAAAAATAGGGACCATAAATACAAGGTCATCACTGATAAATTCAATAGGGAATTCATGAATAACTTCTCTACCCAGGGAATGGTAAGGATGTGAAACTCACAACCACAACAGATATTAAAGAGACATTTAAGGGCAGCTTAAGAAAGAGAAAGGATGTGAGGGAAATACTGATGAGGTGAGATGGAGAGGAGTGGGAGGAAGGTCATTTAGGGTCGGCATGGACAAGTTGGGCTGAGTAGCCTGTTTCCATACTGTAAACCTCTGTGACTCATGTGGAGCATAAATGGTAGCACAGACCAGTTGGACTGAATGGCCTCTTCCCCACCCTCACCGTGATCGGCACAGACCTGGGACAAAAGCTGTAATTTTGTGTTGTGCGTGAATTAGTACACCAGTCTTTTGAAGAAGGTTGAAGTAATTCCCTTCACTTTTTTTTCCATTGAAACGCAGGCAACTGGACTTCATTTCCGCCACACAGACAACACCATTCAGTGGTTTAACGCAATGTCCAACATCGGGCTGCCTAAGGTAAGGGTCTGTTTTACCTCAGTCGAAGGATGCATGTCTGACCTGCTGTGCCCGCGTTTCCCTGCGAATGAACCAGACAGTGACAAACGAAAATGAACAGATCCTGTCAGTGCCTGAGTAAAGAAAGCAGAATCATAGAATCCCTACAGTGCAGAAGGAGGCCATTCAGCCCATTGAGTCTGCACCTACCGCAATCCCAACCAGGCCCTATCCCCATAATCCCACATATTTCAAGTTTTTAGGTGTCCAGATCTCCAACAACCTGTTCTGGTTCCCCCATGTTGACACTGTAGTTAAGAAAGCCTCCAACGCCTCTACTTTCTCAGAAATTGAGGGAATTTGGCATGTCAGCTATGATTTCCACCAACCTTTACAGATGCACAATAGAAAGCATTCTTTCTGGTTGGTTCACAGCTTGGTATTGTTCCTGCTCTGCCCAAAACCGCAAAGAACTACAAAAGGACATGAATGTGGCCCAATCCATCACGCAAACCAGCCTCCCATCCATTGATTCTATCTATACTTCCCACTGCCTCGGCAAAGCAGCCAGCATAATTAAGGAGCCATGCACTGCAGACATTCTCTCTTCTTCCACCTTCCATCAGGAAAAAAATACAAAATTCGGAGATCACATACCAACCAATTCAAGAACAGCTTCTTTCCTGTTGCTGTCAAACTTTTGAATGTACTTAACCTTGCATTAAGTTGATCTTTCTCTACACCTAGCTATGACTGTAACACTACATTCTGCACCCTTTCTTTTCCTTCTTTGTGAACGATACGCTTTGTCTGTATAACATGTAAGAAACAATACTTTTCACTATATGTTAATACATGTGACAATAATAAATCAAATCAAATATTTACTTCACTCATCCCCTGACACTAAGGGACAACTTAGCTTGGCCAGTCACCTTAAGCCACACACCTTCGGACTGTGGGAGGAAACCAAAGCATCCAGAGGAAACCCACGCAGACATAGGGAGAATGTGCAAACTCCGCACACTAAATGACCCAAACCAGGAATTGAACCCAGGTCCCTGGCACTGTGAGGCAGCAGTGCTAATCACCGTGTCATCTCGTACTGAAACTAGGAAGAGGGGCTGTGTGGCAGGCAAGGATACAAATATTCCAGCCTGCCCCTCCCTCTCACAGATATCGATTTCCAGTGTTTAAAGTTCATTTATCAGACACAAATAAAGCTCGCAATGGAGTTACGGTGAAATTCAGTAGTTTCAGTTTTTATTTCAGATTTTTTTTGTCCTGATTCTCTTTCCTGTTTACTTACCCCCCTTGCTCTCCTCTCCTCTTTTTTTTCCAGAATAATATTCATGGAAACTTCCTTTCCTGGCATTTGCTCCACACCCTGAAATGCTGGAATTCCATCAAACCACATTAGTCTTGGCCACAGCCCAGCACTTACAATTCCCCCTTCAAAAAAAGGCTGCCGCGGCTTTATTTTTAAGCCGGCTAAAGAGAGTCGAATAGGTTTTGTTGGGCTTTGAAATCCAAAGAAGGTTTCTCCATCCAATTTAAAATATATTTACACACTCCACTTTTCTCCTCCTCCGATGTTCATGTCTCAGATGAGAGATGTTATTGATTGGCTCATACTTGGGTGACAATGTGTGTGGGTGACTTTTTAGTGAGGACATTGCACCCAAACTTGAATCATTCCCTGCCTGACTTCCACATCCTCTTAATTCCCTGCACCTTTCCATATTTCCGGAATGGCTGCGATTCAGATAGTATTCTGTGCTTTGTGGCTGATGACTGATCTCTGTGAGCTCAGTGCCAGTTGGGATTGTTTCATTACCAGAGTGTTGGCTGCCTTTCTCTGGGTTTCTCTGTGTAGTTTGCGTGCATCCTGTTATTTCTGCTTTGCTAATTGGCTCTAATGTCTGTAATAAGCTTCACAAAGTTATGTTCTTAATGTAAACAGCACCATTCACATGCGCCTTAAATACCTAAAACCAGACGGTAATTTCAGCGCCGTGATTCAGACAGTTCACAGCTCTTCATCAAATCCCTACAGTGCAGACGGAGGCCATTTGACCCATCGAGTCTGTATGGACCACAACCCCACCCAGGCCCTATTCCTGCGACCCCATCCATTTATCCTGCGAATCCACTTGATAATAGTGTCAATCTGTCATGGCCAATCAACCTAACCCACACTGTGGGAGGAAGCTGGAGCACCCGGAGGAAACCCATACAGACATGGGGAGAACATACAAACTCCACACAGACAGTGACCCAAGCTGGGAATCGAACTCGAGTCCCTGACGTTATGAGGCAGCAGTGCTTTACCACTGTATTGCTGTGCCACTCCTTATTGTACCTTACTGAATCCCCAAGACAGGTTTCTAGCTCATAGAATCCTAGAATCCTTCGGCCCATCAAGTCTGCATCGCCCACCATCCCATCCAGGCCTTATCCCCGCAGCCACATACATTTGCCCTGACTAATTCCCCTGGCACTATGGGGTAATTTAGCACAGCCAATCCACCTAACCAGCACATCTTTGGAATGTGGAAGAAAACCAGAGCACCTGGAGGAAACTCACGCAGACGCAGGGAGAACGTGCAGACTCCACACAGACAGTGACAAGAGGCAGGAATTGAACCCAGGTCCCTGGCACTGTGAGGCAGCAGTGCTAACCCATTGTGCCGCCGTGCCACCCCTTACTGAATTCCAAGTCAGGTTCCTGGCTCTTTATCCTTCTAATCAGCAAAACTACCTCCTTCCAACTGCTGTTTCCACCCCTGCTTCAGTTCATCTGTTGCTGCTGAAGCCCCTCATCCACACTTTCAGCACTATTCCAGCACATGCCCAGCCAGCCTTCCATCTCCCACCCTCTGCAAGCTTCAACTCACCCAAAATCTGCACCAAGCTCTGTTGATGCATCAGCCGTGCACTCTCAGATCTCCATTCTGCCAATATTACCATTTTAAAATTTGCATCTGTAATGACTCTAATCAGGCAATTAAGGTGAGCCTGTTAGGATATGAACCCCCTAATTAAGGACTTCTTTTGAATTGTCCCTAAGTTAAGTTGATTTTATTTATTTGGTTGGACACAAAAAGATGTCACTGATTAGGGACGAAATTGACGATTCAATCAGGGAGCCTCTTGCTTTGTATTTAGCCAGTTATGTCAGTTCCTCTAGGACTCTGGATACAGACTGCGAACTGATAGCGCTCTGTACGCTGTTGTCAGACTTGTAAATAAAGGGAGTTTGATGAAGGGATTTCTGTCTCTGAGGACTTATTGCAGCATCTTTATTGTATTCTTCTGCAGCAGTAAAAATCTCTGAGAATCCTCTGAGAAACAAGCAGATTAGAGGATGGGTACATGAATAGAGAGGGAACAGAGGGACACAGAGTAAGACCGGAAATGTTTTTTTTGAGTTATGGCAGCATGATCGGCACAGGCTTGAAGGGCCGAAGGGCCTTTCCAGTGCTGTACTTTCCTTTGTTCTTTGTTTTATGTAGACATTTCTTTGACTCTGTTGGTTTGTGCAACCTGATTCTCAAGCTCAGGTTATTGTCGCTGTCTATAAATTGCAGGTTACTGGGTCGAAGAATCCAGAATTAAATCCTGGGCTTTACATTTTAAAGGTAGTTTTAGTGTCTATAGTGAAATGTCGACCTTTTGGCAGACGTGTTGGAGACAGAGCACGGGAATGTGCTGACAGCTCACCCCAGCATTGCTGAAGGTTATTTAAAGGCACCAGGTTTTGATAATAACAGGAGGGGTAAACAGGGTGTAATTTGAAAAGCATTCGCTGTAGTAGAGGTTAGTGTTAGGCTAATTGGTAAAACAAATTCTCCCTAAATGTCTCAAATTTGGTTTTTAATCCATAGATCTATAAACATAGACAGGGATCACGGGTAGAGGTGGGAACATCGGGGTGGCGGCGCGGGTTTGTTGGGTCGAAGGGCCTGTTTCCCATGCTGTTTTGCTCTTTGTTCTGTGTGAAGCAAGAAATGAATATTGTACAGAGGGTCTGTTCATTATCCGCTGATAGCATTGGTCCTGCAATATAAACTGTTTGAAAGGACGTAGTAAGATCTCTCACAAGTCCTGTTAAAGTCCAGCAGATGGTATCACGAGCTTTCAGAGCACTGCTCCTTCATCAGGTGAGTGGAGACACAGGGAGAAAGTGCAAACTCCACACAGAGTGACCTGTGCAGCCTGTCCTGGAGTTCAGTAAGGTATAGTAAAGGGTGGCACAATAGTTAGCACTGCTTCCTCACAGCACCAGGGACCCAGGTTCGATTTCAGCCTTGGGTCACTGTCTGCGTGAAGTTTGCACTTTCTCCCCATGTCTCTACTCACCTGATGAAGGAGTGGTGCTCCAAAAGCTTGTACTACCAAATAAACATAGAACATAGAACATTACAGCGCAGTACAGGCCCTTCGGCCCTCGATGTTGCGCCGGCCAGTGGACCCTCTAACCTAAACTATTCCAATATCATCCATATGCCTATCCACCGAACATTTGAATGCCCCCAAAGTAGGCGAGTCCACAACTGCTGCAGGCAGGGCATTCCACGCCCTCACCACCCTCTGTGTGAAGAACCTGCCTCTGACATCCGTCCTATAACTACCACCTCTTAATTTAAAGTTATGTCCCCTCGTGTTGGTCATCACCATCCGAGGAAAAAGGCTCTCACTATCCACCCTATCCAATCCCTTGATCATCTTATACGCCTCAATTAGGTCACCGCATAACCTTCTTCTCTCTAATGAAAATAACTCAGGTCCCTCAGCCTTTCCTCATAAGGCCCTCCCACCATACCAGGCAACAATAAATGTATTGGACTTGGACCTGGTATTGTGAGACTTCTTACTGTGCCCACCCCAGTCTGTCACTGGCACCTCCACATCATGTTTGAAAGGACAGCAGTATTCAGTGAACAGTGGGGTACGGTCAGTTAGGGTTGAGTTGTAGTGAGTCAGGATGGCCTTCCGTTTTTTTTGAGTAAGGTCAATCAGAGGTTACAGATGTTCTGATTACACTACACATTTACATTTTAAATTGTTTATACTCTGAAGAGTGACAGGGAGATGCCTGTGTATCATATTAAACTGGAGAATGCTTGATGTCATGTTATATTAACTAATTACATGTTTCTTTTGATGTAGATTTTTTATCCTGAAACCACAGACATCTATGACCGTAAGAACATGCCGCGATGTATCTACTGCATCCACGCTCTCAGGTACTATTTCTTGACATGAGCCAGGCATGTAAGTGGTTAAACACCTGTCAGTGATGTACCAGATGTTAATCCAGTGGGTCTTGACTGGAATTTAACCCAGTCTGTGCTATTGTTGCTTCCCGTTGCTAGCTGTGGCAGTGGTGGAACCCATCTCTAACCCTGGGACCTGAGGCTGTTTGCTGTCCCTCCACTTCTCCATGCGGAATGGGCATTGGTGTTAATCAGGGTGGGGAGGAAAGGAGTGTGGTGAGTCATGGGAAGAGTTAGAGTAGCAATATCCACAAAGGTGGGCTTCCATAGAGGAAGGCACACGGCAATTGGAAAGGTTGGGCAGCTTGGTGCTTAGGGCCAGGGGGGTGCGATCTCTCATTGGCTTGCCTGATCCGAGTCCCTGATTCTGAAGGCACCCATTGAGACTGTTTGAGTTGTAAAAGTGGAGAATATCTGCATTAAGCTGCTGCTGAGGTAATGAATCAGTGCATAAAAGGAGCAGTGTGTCCTCATCCAGCCATTTCCTGTGTTGGGGCTAATCGTTTCCCAGTGCTGTAGCTGATCCTGACCCAGTTCAGGAAATACCAGGGTGATTGTTCAGAAGGCCGATAGGGCTCTCGCTGTCGGGGTTACACCAAGGACAACATCTGGCTCAGAGCTGTGCCAATGCCAGTCACGGGCTCTTGTCCATTACTGTTGTTGTGAGCTTCCCGTTCTCCCACTCGCTCAGGAATCTTTCCTGGCATCCTGCCCAGCACAGCGAGCTTGGGGGGTGGGGGGGGGGCTTCAACTGGCACTACAACAACAACTCATATTCATGTGGCACCTTAAACATGGCAAAATATCCCAAAGTGCTTTACAGGAGAGTTACTGAACAGAAGCTGGCACTGAACCATGTAAGAAGGTGTTGGGACAGGTGACCAAAAGTATGGGAGAATAGGTAGTTTTAAGCGGCATCTTAAAGAAGACTGAGAGAGGCTCCGGGAGGGAATTCCAGAGCTTGGGGCTCAGGCAGCTGAAGGCTTGGAGAAATTCAAATCAAGGATTCATCAGAGGCCAGATGTAGGGAAGTGCCAATATCATAAAATCCCAACTATGCAGAAGGCGGCCATTTGGCCCATTGAATCTGTACCGACCACAATCCCACTCAGACCCTATCCCCTAGACCCTTGTATTTACCCCACTAATCTCTCTAATCTACACACCCCAGGACACTAACAGGCAATTTATCATGGCCAATCAACCTAAGACACACATCTTTGGACTGTGGGAGGAAATGCACGCAGACACAAGAGAATGTGCAGACTCCACACAGACAGTGACCCAAGCCAGGAATCAATCCCAGGTTCCGAGAGCTGTGAGGCAGCAGTGCCGACCACTGTGCCACCGTATTGCCTACGGTTAGTTAGAGTTGTAGGGCTGGAAGAGATCACAGAGATAGGGAGGGGAAAGGCCATGGAGGAATTGGAAAACCAGATTGCCAGTTTTCAAGTTGAGGTTTTGCATAACCAGGAATGAGTTTAAGTCACAAGTACAGAAGTGATGGGTGGCTGGGACTCAGTGCAAGTGATGACATGGGCAGCACTTTTTATGAACTGAAATTTAGAGATGATAAGAAGACTCTCCTGAAGAGTTTGTCAGTGAAATTACCTCCTTTGTACGTCCTCTGTCAGCTCTGTTTAATATCTTGAAATATCGAGATTACAATATCTAGATTGATTCCAGAGCTGAGGGTTTGTCGTATGAAGAGAGATTGGACAGTTTAGGCCGATACTCTCTTAAAGTTAGAAGAATGAGGGGAGATCAAATTGAGGTTTACAAGATGATAAAAAGTTTGGATAAAATAGGTGTGGAGTGGATGCTTCCTCTTGTGGGACGTTCTAGGACAAGAGATCATAGTCTTAGGATAAGGAGCAGCAAATTGAAAACAGAGTTGAGGAAAAACTCCTTCTCCCAAAGGGTTGTGAATCTGCCTCAAAGTGTGGTGGATGCTGGGACAGTGAGTAAATTTAAGGAGGAGTTAGACAGGTTTTTAATTGGGAATGGGGTTGAAGGGTTATGGGAAGAAGGCAGGAAAATGGGGATGAGGAGCGTATCAGCCATGCTTGAATCCGCTCTACCATTCGATGAGCCGAATGGCCTAACTCTGCTCATATACCTTATGAATTTATGAAAATTTTCATCAAATCGCCCCTTAACTTTCTAAATACCAGAGAACACAGCCCTGTTTTCTGTAATCTCTTATAATTTAACTCTTGAAGTCAGGTTCAGTCACTACTGGAAGTCTCTTTCTCTCTCTCCCTCTCCCTCTTCGAACACAAAATGTCCTTGGCTCACTGTTCTCAGCTGATGAAATCCCCAACTACCCCAGTGGGGCTGGAGACCTGACCAAGCCCTGAGGAAAGTCCCTCCAATGTGCTGTGTAGGATCCCAGTGTAGGCCATCCAACTGCCCATGTGCCAATTTTGTTTTTCAAAAAGCATTTAGACAGTTATATGGGTAAGATGGTTATAGAGGGATATGGTTATAGAGGGATATGGGCCCAATGTGGACAATTGGGGCCAGCTTAGTGGTTTAAAAAAAAGGGCGGCAATTACAAATTGGGCCAAAGGCCTGTTTCCATGTTGTTAACTTCTACGAGCTCCATGTGTCTGCTGCCAGTGTTGAAATTGTTGTCCCCACTCAACAGCGTGTTAGTATGAACACTCGACGGTGCGTCAGTGTGAACACTCGACGGTGCGTCAGTGTGAACACTCGACGGTGCGTCAGTGTGAACACTCGACGGTGCGTCAGTGTGAACACTCGACGGTGCGTCAGTGTGAACACTCGACGGTGCGTCAGTGTGAACATGCAATGGTGTATTAGTATACACAATGATTGAAGGATGGATTGGATTCTCTGTGGTGTTACAGGCATCTGGACTCTGCACTGGTCTTCACTGACTTCTCCTCTTATTCCTTTGGCAGTTTGTACCTCTTTAAACTGGGATTGGCTCCGCAGATTCAGGATCTGTATGGGAAAGTTGCTTTCACAGGTGAGGTCGGTTCAGTTTTACCTCCGCTCGTGATTAACAATGAAGATTGTCAATAACAGCAAGTGCCCTTTACCAGAACATGTCCCCATATTGTACAGTGCTGCAGCTGGTTTGTGTGTACATGTAAGGTTGGTGTACATGGCACATTAAGCTGGCAGTGTATATGCAGAGGTGGTGTCCATCGTGCATTAGACTCATGGGGGTGATATACATGGTATATTGGGTGGGATTTCCTGGCCTCGCTCGTCCTGAAACTGGAAAATCCTGCCCGAGGTGAATGAACCTTTCCATGTTCCACCCCTCGCCCACTCAGATTTCCACGTGGGCGGATCGGTAAAATGTGCTCCGCCGAGCCTGAAGGTTTCAGTTCAAACTCCACTCCAGAAACTTGAACGTAAAAATCCCAGAGCAATACTGAGGGAGTGCTGCACTGTCAGAGGTGCCAGCTTTCAAATGAGATGGTAAACCCATGCCCTACTCCGCAAGGACCAGGGCAGTTCCCTCCCCTCTTCTGGGCCAATATTTATTCCTCAACTAACAGAGGCCCAGCTGATTATGTATTTGAGTCCCTCGCTGAACTGCTGGCAACTGGGGCTAGTTTGATCTCACACATCAGGAAAGCAAAGGATAGGATAGCTCAAGATGAGCAGCTGGCACTAGCACAGGCACGATGGGATGAATGGCCTCCTTCCAGGCTGAAATTTCAGTGGTTTCAGACCAAGGGTTGTTAGCTGATCGGGTGATATAAGATTGAGCTGCTCTGAGAAGAGGAAATTCAACCAGCAGGGTTGCACAATGACTGTATTGGAAAGTAGGGAGGGTTCACAATGGAGATGGGGGAAGGAGAATGGCATCCGGTTGGATCACAATGGTCTCCCTGTCCTCCACACTCACCGTTTGGCTCCACACCAGACAACTTTCAAAAGACAAACAGCATAAGCAGGGCCATAACCCAACAAATGTCGGCATCTTCAGATGAGGAGGTAGCGACTGAGTAAATAATCTGGCTGTTTTCTGAAGCGACATTTGTCTGCCAGAGCAGTTACCCAGGCTGCTATCTAATCAGCCGTTTCCAGTGCATAACCCTTAATTGAGTCTCGCAAATGGTAAAGCAGCAAAGGTGTAGAATACAGATAACATTTATCAAACGCCAAGTCTGTGAGTGCAATTTTGAAACTTGGGCCAGAGCCAATCAGTTTCATTGTCAGAGCTGTACACAGAATCACTGCAACAAAAGCCAAGCACAACAAGTAACAAAGTGGAGGCTGGAATCTTGTAGCTGACTTTATACAAAGCCATTAAATGATAAATTAATGAGCCTGTTTATAAAGTATTACCCTCCCACCAGCTCCACAGCCTGTAAGGGAAGTCCTGCTATTCAGAGGATTGGGAACATTCCAGACAGCCAATTATGGGAATGAGGGAGATGAGAGATTTGGGGAGTGAGTGAATTTTCTGTAATAATTTTCTCCAAAAGAAGGGAGACCCTGTGGAGGGGAATGGGGGAAGTCACGAGCATGATTTGTTATTTGACTCCATTTGTGTCACTATGTTCAATCTCAAGACTATTCGTTCCGTGAATTCTGATTTACTCAATTTTCCTCCATTTGAACAATGGTGCAAAGGACAGCAAATTGGCAAGAGAGAGTGGTGGGATGGGGAAGAATGAGTGAGGGATAGGAGTCCCAGCAGATACCAGGAACCAGTGCCACAGTGGTTGGCACTATTGCCTCACAATACCAAGGACTAGATTCCAGTCTGTGTGGAGTTTGCACATTCTCCCCATGTCTGCATGGGTTTCCTCCCACACTCCAAAGATGTGCGGTTTAGGTGGATTGGTCATGCTACGTTCTTTCTCAGTGTTCCAAAATGTGTAGGGCAAATGTGCAGGGTTACTACAATGTGGACAGGTTGGGCTTGGGGAAGATGTTCTGTCAGAGAGTCGGTGCAAAGTCGATGAGCCAAATGGCCTTCTTCTGCACTGTTAGCATTCATTTCTAGAGGAATAAAAGAGCAGGGATGTGCTGCTGTGACTGTATGAGGGTCTCTGTGTGCACTCCCTCATTTCCTTCTCTTATGATTTTTGTCTGTACAGCGTGCAGGAAACAATACTTTTCACTGTATGTTAATACATGTGACAACAATAAATCAAATCAAATATTACTCTATTTGGAGTAATCTGAGCAGAACTGGACCTCGTATCTAAGGAAGGCTGTGCTGGCCTTGGAAAGGTCCAGAAGAGGTTCACAAGAATGATCCCTGGAATGAAGGGTTTGTGCAATGAGGAGCAGTTGAGGAGTTTGGATCTATACTCAATGGAGTTTGGAGAGTTAAGGGTGGGATCTAATTGAAACTTACAGAATTCTGTGAGGCCTGGATAGAGTGGACACGGAGAGGATGTTTCCACTAGTAGGAAAAACTAAAACCAAAGGGCACAACCTCAGGCTAAAGGGATGATCCTTTAAAACAGAGATGAAGAGGAATTTTTTCAGCCAGAGAGTGGGGAATCTGTGGAACTCATTTCCACAGAGGAGACAAGGTCATTGAGTGTCTTTAAGACAGAGGTAAATAGATTCTTGATCAATAAGGGGGTTAAGGGGAGAAGGCGGGAGAATGGGGATGAGAATCATATCAGCCATGATCGAATGGCGGAGCAGACTCAATGGCCGAATTCTACTCCTGTGTCTTATGATCTTATTGTAAGGCTGCTATGATGATTACATAGAAAGGGACAGGATAAAGACCATGGAGGAATATTAATTAGATTCACTGGAGGTTAGAAGCGTGAGACAAGATCTCATAGAAACTTATAAAATTCTAACAGGGTTAGCCAGGGTAGATTCAGAAAGGATGTTCCCAGTTGTGGGGGAGTCCAGAACTAGGGGTCATAGTTTGAGGATAAGGGGTAAATCTTTTAGAACGAAGGTGAGGAGAAAATTTTTTTATCCAGAGAGTGGTGAATGTGTGGCATTAACTACCAGAGAAAGCAGCTGAGGCAAAAATATTGTCTGATTTAAAGAAGAAATTAGATATTGCTCTCGAGGCTAAAGGAATCAAGGGATATGGGGGGGAGGGGCGTCAGGATATTGTATTTGATGATCAGCCATGATCAGAAGGGGGCTGGAAAAGGTGAGAGGTCTGGATGGGTAAGAGAGGGTGAGTGAACTGTCAGACATAGTCCCAACTTCTGACTTTTCTCCTTTTGATTGCAGAGGAGGAGATTAATAACATGAAGACGGAGCTGGAGAAGTACGGGATTCAAATGCCTGCGTTCAGTAAAATCGGGGGAATTCTGGCCAACGAGCTATCAGTGGATGAAGCAGCCTGTAAGTATCTCTGAGGTTCGGACCCTGAGGGTTAGAGCCTGTTGTCTGAGAGTCCTTCACGCTCCCAGTTCGGACAGCGGTGAATGTTCAGAGCAGGAGGAGGCCATTTGGCCCTTTGAGCCTGCTGGGGGATCTCGTAGGTACCACCTGCAGGCCCGGTAGGGG
This sequence comes from Sphyrna mokarran, assembly GCA_024679065.1. Lineage (NCBI taxonomy): Eukaryota > Metazoa > Chordata > Chondrichthyes > Carcharhiniformes > Carcharhinidae > Sphyrna > Sphyrna mokarran. Next base: position 2,914,392 of record JAGIQG010000033.1, read on the forward strand.
TCAAAGTGAGATAGTTGTTCTGGTGATGAAGCTTTAGCTTTCACTGGGTGAGGTGGGGAAACGATTCCGTTCGCTGTGATGCTTTCACTGCCTGGGCTCTCCCACAAAGACGTAGTCCCTGGATGAGATCTGTGAAATTATACTGAGAGTGATTCCACACCTTTAACAATGATGCGGAGATGCTGGCTTTGGACGGGGGTGGGCACAGTAAGAAGTCTCACAATACCAGGTTAAAGTCCAACAGGTTTATTTGTTATCGCCAGCTTTCAGAGTGCTGCTCCTGACTTTAACCTGGTGTTGTGAGATTTCTTACCTTAACAATGAAAAAGGTCTCAAGGTGATTTACAGGTGAGTGGATTAGACACCCAGCCAGAGAAGATGATGTTAGGGGAAGTTGGTCAGAAACTCGATCGAAGAGGCTGGTTTGAATGAACATCTTTGAGGAGGAGAGAAAGGAAGAGAGGCTTTGGGGGGCATTCAGAGTTTAAGGTCGAGGCAGCTGAAAGTACGGGCAACAAGACTGGAGAGATGCCAATCGGGGATACTCAGGAGACCAGAATTGGAGGAGCACTGATATCTCAGAAGCTTTGAAGATTACATAGAAAGGGACAGGATAAAGACCATGGAGGAATATTAATTATATTCACTGGAGGTTAGAAGCGTGAGACAAGATCTCATAGAAACTTATAAAATTCTAACAGGATTAGCCAGGGTAGATTCAGAAAGAATGTTCCCAGTTGTGGGGGAGTCCAGAACTAGGGGTCATAGTTTGAGGATAAGGGGTAAATCTTTTAGAACGAAGGTGAGGAGAAAATTTTTTTATCCAGAGAGTGGTGAATGTGTGGCATTAACTACCAGAGAAAGCAGCTGAGGCAAAAATATTGTCTGATTTAAAGAAGAAATTAGATATTGCTCTCGAGGCTAAAGGAATCAAGGGATATGGGGGGGAGGGGCGTCAGGATATTGTATTTGATGATCAGCCATGATCAGAATGAATGGCAGAGAAAGCTCAATGGGCTGAATGGCCTATTCCTACCTCTGGTTTCTAGAAGCGGGGATGAGAATCTCAAAGTCAAGATGGTGCAGGAGGAAAGGTGAATTGAGTGGAAAGAGAAATTCTGATTGTTTTTTAAAAGCTGATATTCTGCTAATCGAGGTTTGTTTGCCTTGCCTTGCCCTCAGTGCATGCTGCTGTTATTGCCATCAATGATGCCATAGACAAGGGCATTCCAGCAGAGACCCTGGCAGCAATGAAGAACCCCAATGCCATGCTGGTGAATCTGGATCCAGAACAGAGTCAACAATATCAAAACATCCTGAGTGCCGCCAAACAGGAGAAAATGGCAAATGCCAGGAAGAAGGTAAGCACCAATAAAGCAAAGGAGGTGTGTGTGTGTGTGTGTGTGTGTGGTGTGTGTGTGTGTGTGTGTGTGTGTGTGTGTGTGTGTGTGTGTGTGTGTGTGTGTGTGTGTGTGATGTGTCATATGAGAATGATGTGGACTTGTATGAGGCTGGCATGCATTATGTGTTGTGCTTCACTGTAAAAGTTATCACCAGTGATGATGGTGTAGTGACTAGCAAGCCAGAGGCCCAGCAAATGCTCTAGGAACACGAGTTCAAAGCTCACCACCGCATCTAGTGGAATTTAAATCCAGTTTGTCATCTGGATTCGAAAGCTAGTCTCAGCAGTGGGGACCATAACAACTATCATCAGTCCTTGTAAAAACCCATTGACGTTCCTTTACAGGAAATCTCATTACAGGTCAGACTCACAGTAATATTTTTTATTTAATTGTGGGACATGGGCATCGCTGGCTGGCCAGCATTTATTGCCCATCCCTAGCTGCCCTTCAGGGGACAGTTGAGAGTCAACCACATTGCTGTGTCTCTGGAGTCCCATGTAGGTCAGACCAGGTAAGGACGGCAGATTTCCTTCCCTAAAGGACATTAGTGAACCAGATGGGTTTTTGCAACAATTGACAATGGTTTCATGGTCATCAGTAGATTCTTAATTCCAAATTTTTTTTATTGAATTCCAATTCCACAATCTGGCAGGATTTGAACCCAAGTCCCCCGAACATTAGCTGAGTTTCTGGATTAATAATCTAGCAATAATACCACTAGGCCATCGCCTCCTCAGAAATGATGGTTGACTCTTAACTGTCCTCAGTTCAAGTGCTATCAGTGATAGGCAACAAATGCTGGTCTTGCTGGTGATGCCCACATCTCATGATGAGGTGAAGTCATTCATAACCTATACTTTTTGTTATTCATTGTGGGATGTGAGTATCTCAAGGTCAGCATTCATTGCCCATGAGAAGACGGTGATGGGACATCAGATAACAGACTGAGATGAAGAGAAGTTCTTTCTCTGAGTGTCATTGCTGTGTGAAATTCTCTTCCTCAGAGAGCAGTGGAGGCTGGGTCAATTGCATTTATTCAAGTCAGATTTTTGATAGAGGAAGGAATTGACGGTTATGAGGGGCAGACAGGAAGGTGGAGGTGAGACCACACTCAGACCAGCCATGTTCTTACTGCAGATGGAGAAGGCTGAAAGAACTGACTAGCCGATTCCTGCTCCCAAATCCTGTATTCGTATGTGAGCTGCCTTCCTGAATTGCTGCAGTCTCTAGCTACACCCATAGTGCTTCAGTGAAGGTTTGCTCATGGAGTCATTAGGGTGAGATTTGACAGCCTCAAAATCCTGCTCAAGGTCAATGAACCTTTCCATGGTCTGCCCCTGGCTCGCTCCAATTCCCGTGGTGAGCAGGACGGTAATATTCTAGCCATACAGTTTTACACCACAGGTAGATGCCTCATCAGTCAATACCAGTCTCAAAAATCCATTTTCCAGTACTTGCTCCATAGCTGTTTGTGTGATGGTATTTCAAGTGCTCATCTTAAATGTTGTGAGGGTTCCTGCCTCTACCACCCTTTCAGGCAGTGATTCCCAGATTCCCACTACTCTCTGGGTGAAAAAGTCTTTTCTTAAATCCCCTCCAAACCTTCTGCCTCTCTCCTGAAATCTCTGACCCCTGCTTATTGACCCCTTTGCTAAGGGGAAATTTTTCTTCCTATCTATGTCTCTCATAACTACATCATTTCAGAGGGCAATTAAGAGTCAACTGCAATATTGTGGCCAGACCAGGTCAGGACTTCTCAAAAGGGGCATTAGTGAACCAGATGCTGCTTGTTCAGGAGAAGGATGCTTGTATTGTGGAAGGCAGCATTCCACACGGAGTCTCTTGTAACTTTTTATGGACTGGTACCAGAGGAAGGGATGGATTCCAAGGATCCAAATGAAGGAAAGGAACAGGAAATTGAAATATCTCCTGTGATTTTATTTTTTTAAGGATGTGCCTGGAAGCTCCGAGGAAGAAAGAGATGTTTATGAAGAGCTTCTTACTCAAGCTGAGATCCAAGGAAACGTGAATAAAGTCAACTGTAAGTTTGAACAACCTCAGAACACGTACAGAATTCAATTGAAAGGCTTAGTGATGAGTTCCAGAGAGAGGGGGGAACAGTCCACAAACCCCCACAATGATTACCATAGAAGACATCCTTTCTGGTTGTATCACAGCTTGGTTTGACTCCTGCTCTGCCCAAGACCACAAGGAATGACAAAAGGTCGTGAATGTAGCCCATATTCACGCAAACCAGCCTCCCATTCATTGACTCTGTCTATACTTCCCGCTACCTTGGTAAAGCAGCCAACATAATTAAGGACCCCACGCACCCCGGACATTCTCTCTTCCACCTTCTTCCATTGGGAGAAAGATACAAAAGTCTGAGGTCGTTTACCAACCGACTCAAGAACAGCTTCTTTCCTGCTGCTGTTAGACTTTTGAATGGACCTACCTCACATTAAGCTGATCTTTCTCTACACCCTAGCTATGACTATGACACTACGTTCTGCACCCTCTCCTTTCTTTCTCTATGAACATATGCTTTGTTTATATAGCGGGCAAGAAACAATACTTTTCACTGTACATGTGACAATAATAAGTCAAATCAAATGTGTGGCAGGGATAAGGTTTGAGTGGATTGTACTAACAATTCAACAGTGATGGAGTGTGTCTGCTCCTGGAACCTGTGCCCAGCCCGGCAAGACTTTACACCTTTTGGCAAAAGGACAGAAATGCACTCAAAACTAGAAGCTTGTAGGGTCAGATGGGGAATGTTGATTCCTTCCATGCTGGCTATTTTGAGTGTCTTTGGCTGAAGGTCAGCAATGGCTCCGTTGATATTAAACTCACTTCTGAATCACAAGGTTGTGGGATCAATTCCTATTCCAAGGTTTGAGTCTAATGGCAATGCAGATGAAGAAGGTAGTCAAGAAGGCATACGGCATGCTTGCCTTCATCGGCTGGGGCATTGAGTTTAAAAATTGGCAAGTCATGTTGCGGCTTTATAAAACCTTAGTTAGGCCACACTTGGAATGTAGTGTTCAATTCTGATCGCCACACTACCAGAAGTATGTGGATCCTTTGGAGAGGGTGCAGAAATGATTTAACAGGATGTTGCCTGGTATGGAGAGCATTAGCTATGAGGAGAAGCTGGAAAAACTTACATTCCCACTGGAATGACAGAGGCTGAGGGGGACCTGATAGAAGGCTACAAGATTATGAGAGGCACAGACAGAGTGGATAGTCAGGAGCTTTTTCCCAGGATGAAAGAATCAATGACTAGGGAGCACAGATTTAAGGTGCGAGGGGCAAGGTTTAAAGGAAGTGGGCAAGACAAGTTTGTACAAAGAGTGGTGGGTACCTGGAACTTGCTGCCTGGGGAGGTAGTAAAATCAGATGTGATAGTGAGTTTTAAGGGCATCTGGACAAATATATGAATAGGATGGGAATAGAAGAACATGATCCCCGGAAGGGAAGGAGGTTTTAGTTCAGTCGGGCAGCATGGTCGGTGCAGGCTTGAAGGGCTGAAGGGCCTGTTCCTGTATTGTAATTTTTTTTTGTTGTTTCTTTGTAAAATTCCGTTGTCACTGTCAGAGGCACCATCGTTCAGAGAAGATGTAAAACTGAGGGCCACTGCCTGCTTTATTGGATGTGAAAGATCCTCTGATGCTGTTTTAAAGAGGAGGAGAGATATCTCCAGTAACCTGGGTCTAATATTTATCCCTCAGCCAGTAACACAGATTATCTATCATAGATACAGCTTTGACAAAAGGTCAGCCTGACACGAAATATCAGCTCTTTCCTCTTCTAGAAGAAATCATAGAAACCGTACAGTACAGAAACAGGCCATTCAGCCCATCAGGTCTGCACTGACTACAGTCCCACCCAGGCCCTAACTTCACATCCTTGTATATTTTACCCACTAATCCCTCTAACCTACGCATCTCATGACAATAAAGGGCAATTTTAACATGGCTAATCAACTTAACCCACATATCTTTGGACTGTGGGAGGAAACTCACGCAGACACAAGGAGAATGTACAAACTCTAATAGACAGTGACCTAAGTTGGGAATTGAACCCAGGCCCCTGGAGCTGTGAAGCAGCAGTGTTAGCCACTGTGCCACCATGCTGCCCTTCCTGCAGAGGCTGCCAGACCTGCTGAGATTTTCCAGCATTTTCTCTTTTGATCACACGTTATCCGATCATTATCACATTGCTGTTTGTGGGATCCTGCTGTGCACAGATTAGTCACCATTTTTCCTAATTTGCATAGTGACTACGCTTACAAAAACAGGATTCCACTGGCTGTGGAATACTTTGAAATGTCAGATGGTGATGAGAAGACCCACCGTGAAACCATTATCGATTGTCTGAAAAACCCATCGGGTTCACTGATGTCCCTTAGGGAAGGAAATCTACTTGGTCTGGCCTATATGTAACTCCAGAGACACAGCCACACGGTTGACAATATGAGCAGCACTGCTGCCCCAAAGCGCCAGGGAACGGTTCACTGTCTCTGTGCACATTCTCCCCGTGTCTGCATGGATTTCCTCCGGGTGCTCTGGTTTCCACCCACAGTCCAAAGATGTGCAGGTTAGGTGGATTGGCCGTGATAAATTGCCCCTTAGTGTCAGGGGGACTAGCAGGATAAATGTGTAGGTTTGCGGGAATAGGGCCTAGTGGGATTGTGGTCAGTGCAGACCCGATGGGCTGAATGACCTCCTTCTGCACTGTAGGATTCCATAGATTCTATGACTCTCAGCTGCCCTCTGAAATGGCCTAGCAATACACTCAGTTGAAGGACAATTAGAGATGGGCAATAAATGCTGGCCCAGCCAGCGATGCCCATATCCCAGGAATGAATTAGAAAATATATGAATACAAATTATTTTTTCCTTCTGCCGCAGCTTTAACCTTGACAGCAGCCAGTCAGGTTTTCTGAATCTGTGGACTGTCACTGGGCAGGTTTGCTTGGAGCAGAGTGTCTGTTTTCAATAATCTGATCAGGTTTCCCTCTGCATTGATATAAACACTCCACTGTCAGTTCTGTTGTGCCAACCACACACCTGGAGAACAGCAACTGTGTGAGTACATCGCTGAGGGTGTTAACCTGTGGCTGCTCTTCCAGTATTCATCCTCTCCCTCACACAGAACGCACTCAGAAAGATTGAAGTCTTTGCTGTAGATTTCAAGCGAGTCCCCCTCCTGAATACCAGTACCCTGCACGATACTGAACAGGAGTCGCAGAATCTTACAGCACACAAGGAGGCCATTCAGCCCACATGCCTGTATCAGCTCTTTTCCTCTTCCCAATTCCTTTTTGAGAGTTGCTATTGAATTTCCTTCCACCCATTGCTCTTTCAGGCAGCACCTTCCAGATCACAACAACTCAGAGAGTAAATAGAATTCATCTCATCTGCCACTCTGATTCCTTTGATGGGTCTCTGAAATCTGTGTCCTCTGGATGTCCTCAACATTGTTGGACACTCTAAGACTTGAATAATAGGTCAGGTGTAAAGACTCGCATTCTAATCAGTAATCCGTAAACTGTCTGTGCTGTTGCATGCTCTGTCTGAGGCCTGAATTCTCCATTTGCCTGATGAAGGGGCAAGCCCCGAAAGCTTGCGAGTTTACTATCAAATAAATCGGTTGGACTTAAACCTGATATTGTTAGACTTTTAATATGTTTACCTCAGTCCAACGAGAGCATCTCCACATCGTGAGGCAAACTACCAGAAGTAGTTAGCACTGCTGGCTCACAGCGCCAGGAACCTGGGTTTGATTCTCGGCTTGGATCACTGTCTGTGCGGAGTTTGCACATTCTCCCCATGTCTGCATGGGTTTCCTCCCACACTCCTGACACTAAAGGGAAATGTAACATAAGCAATCCAACTAACCTGCACGTTTTTGGACTTGGGATTGTGGGAGGAAACCAGAGGAAACCCATACAGACATGGGGAGAATTTGCATTCTCCATACAAGCAGTCACCTAAGGCCAGGAATGGAACTCAGGTCCCTGTGGCTGTGAGGCAGCAGTGCTAACTACTATGCCACCATGCCATCCTAGTTGGTCAATATATCCATCCTTGTGGTGCCCCACTTTCCCAGGGTCAGAGCAGGACCCCACAGATTAAATCCCCAGAAACTCCTGGACAATCTTGAAGGTTTGTCAACCTCATTTTCCATCAGCAGGGTTGGATGATTGCAAACCATCTCTCACCTTAAAATGAAGAACATTAAAGTTAGTTTATTTATTAGTGTCACAAGTAAGGCTTACATTAACACTGCAATGAAGCTACTGTGAAAATCTCCTACTCGCCACACTCCAGTGCCTTTTTGGATACACTGAGGGAGAATTTAGCATAGCCAATTCACCTAACCAGCACGTCTTTCAGACTGTGAGAGGAAACAGGAGCATCCAGAGAAAACCCATGCAGAAACGGGGAGAATGTGCAGACTCCACACAAACAGTGACCCAAGCCGGGAATTGAACCCCGGGTCCCTGGTGCTCTGAGGCAGCAATGCTAACCACTGTGCCACCCAATATTAAATTTATCCTCATTAGTTTAAGATTTTCAGTTTAATTTTGACGAATTCTCACATCCTTGATGTCACTTGTTCTGTGTTGTGACTCCAGTACAGAATGGTCTGAAGAATGTAGACAGTGCTCTGGGACAAGGAGACAGCACTGCTCTCTACAGCGCCCTGAAGTCTCCAGCCTTGGGTCTCAGAGATGTGGAGTTGGACAACTGCGACTGGTACTTCAAACAACTTTCTGCCGACAAACAGCTGAAAGCACAGGTAACAGATAAGGATAATTTCCGAAAGAATCAGGTGGGGCAATGAGGAAATATTTGCTGCAAGTGAACTGTTGCAATTTGAAATGTGTTGCTTGAAAGAGCAACAAAAACAAAAAGCAAAGAAAATTACAGGAACAGGTCCTTCAGCCTTCCAAGTCTGCACCAACCATGCTGCCAGACTGAACTAAAACCTCCTACTCTTCCAGGGACTATACCCCTCCAGTCCCATCCTATTCATGTATTCGTCCAGATGCTCCTTAAAACTCAGTATCATGTCTGCTTCCACTACCTCCCTCGGCAGCGAGTTCCAGGCACCCACCACCCTCTGTGTAAAAACTTGCCTGGTCCATTTCCTTTAAACCTTTCCCCTGCACCTTATATCTCTGCCCCCTAGTAATTGACTCTTCCACTCTGGGTTGAATTGTAACTTTCAATTAGGAATTGGATATATACTTAAAAGGGAAAAAATTTGCAGGGCTATGGGGGAAGAGCAGTGGTGTGGGGACATAGTGTCACAGTGCAGAAAGAGGCCATTCAGCCCATAGTCTCTGCACCGACTCCCTGACAGTGTATGTTACTCAGGTCCTATCCCCATAACCCACACATTTACCAATCTATCTAACCTCCACATCTCAGGACACTAAGGGGCAATTTAGCAAGGCCAATCCACCTAACCTACACATCTTTGGACCAGTTGGATACTAGTACAAGTGTGATAGACCGAATGTCATTCTGTATCAGATCGTTTTTTGTTTCTACGTGTCAGAGGCTGCCACGTGTTGGAACTGAGATTGTTACAGTTATCAGAACTTCTCTGGCAGCACTCCGAGAAATGGAAAGTAGGAATGAATACTGCGTTGATACATGTTAATGTGGGTTAAAAGCTAGCCACAGATTGTTTCACATTTGCTAATCTCTGTTTTTCCTTAAATCCCCCTCATCCTCATACGTGCCAGGAGCAGGGGTCAAACGAGCCTCTAACGAAAGAGGAGTTACAGCTTGGAGTTGATCAAGCCAATCAAACTGCTCATCGATTCAGGAAGAGTGAGTAGATGTTGCCTCTTTCAGTGCTGTAAGATTTTGTGAATTGGGTTTGATGTTGGTTACTCTCACTGACTGCACAACTTGAAGCAGCAAACTGGAAGGCAGCATTGGGTAACACTCCATATAATCATGGACTTTATTGGTTCAATTTTATTTTATTCATTTTCAGGAAGCATGCATGGCTGGCAAGCCTCAGTTTAATATCTCATCCAAAATACTAGCAGTCTGAACCTCCCCTGGGAGTGTTTGATGGGGACAGTGTAGAGGGAGCTTTACTCTGTATCTAACCCCGTGCTGTACCTGTCCTGGGAGTGTTTGATGGGGACAGTGTAGAGGGAGCTTTACTCTGTATCTAACCCTGTGCTGTACCTGTCCTGGGAGTGTTTGATGGGAATCTGCTCTTCCTGAAATATGAATTGCTTCAATTTGTAACAGTAAGCTCCAGAGTTCATTTTAATTTTGACGTGATTTTTGAGGAACTCTGCAATCCGTGAATTGTCCATTACTCAGGCTGTGGAGCAGAATGTAATTTACTCTTTTGTTTCAGTGCTGGAAGCTGTCTCTCGAATCAATGCAGCAATCCGTAAAGGTGTTCCAGAGGACACAGTGACGGAGCTGATGAATCGCGATGCCCAGCTACCGGAGGTTCACCCATTTGCTGCCAAGCTGTACCAGCAGGAACTCTCCACCCTACAACAGCAAAGCCACCAGGTGAGATTGTCCCATCACTAAATAAAATCAGCTTTGCTGCTGGAATGTATCACCCATACGCACCCAGACAGAATATCCTATGGGGAGAGCGTACATGAGGCTGTGGGAGGGGGATTAAATATATATTTCAGTTTTGGTTTTCTTACTTGAGATAGGATGTACTGGCACTGGAGGGGCTGCAGAGGAGATAATCTAGGTTGACTCTGGAGTTGAGAGGATTGGCTTACAAGGAGAGATTCTAAGTAGTCTCACAACACCAGTTAAAGTCCAACAGGTTTATTGGTAGCACAAGCTTTTGGAGCATCACCCCTTCATCAGGTGAACTAGGGGGCATGGCCTCAAAATAAGGGGAAGCAGATTTAGGGCTGAGTTGAGGAGGAACTTCTTCACACAAAGAATTGTGAATCTGTGGAACTCCCTGCCCAGTGAAGCATTTGAGGGAAACTCATTGAATGTTTTTAAGGCAAGGATAGATAGATTTTTTTGAACAGTAAAGGAATTAAGGGTTATGGTGAGCGGACGGATAAGTGGAGCTGAGTCCATAAAAAGATCAGCCATGATCTTATTGAATGGTGGGGCAGGCTCGAGGGGCCAGATGGCCGACCCCTGTCCTAGTTCTTATGTTCTTGTGTAAAGTCAGTGATGGGAGAGATGCACGCTGAAAGGAAGATTTATATTTTTGTCCATGAATATTAAATGTTTATAATATCTCTGGGAATAGGGTAACCTAACTCACGCTGAGCTGGCTGTTGCCGTGGAGATGTTATCTTCTGTCGCGCTGATAAATCGTGCCCTGGAGGCTGGTGATGTGAACGGGGTTTGGAGGAAGCTGCAGAATCCAGTGACAGGACTGACAAACGTGGACGATGGTAACGCGCAGAGGTAAGATGCTGAGGGCTGGTGCGGCCTAGCAACTGCCTTCACCCAGAGAGCCATTGGAGCAAAAGACAAAACAGCATAATTTTGCCGATTGACTACAGCAACAACTTGCATTTGTATAGCACTTTGAATATAGTAAAACATCCCAGGATGCTTCACAGAGCATCATCAAACAAAACATGACACTGAGCCAACTGGGTCAGGTGCCTAAAAGTTTGGTCAGAGAGGTAGGAGAGGCAGGAGAGGATAGAGAGAGAGGTGGTGAGATTAGGAGGGGCACAGTGGAACGTGGGACACAGTGGCTGAGTGATTAGAATTAAGGATCCTCGAGGGAACTGAGTTGAAAGAGGGCAGGAGATCTCAGAGAATTGTTGGCTGGAGGAGTTACAAAGATGGGGGTAATGTAGGGAGCTGGAGGAGGTTACAGAGATCAGGAGGGATGAAGCTGGGGGTGGGGAAGGGGTTTGAAAATCAGTGTTGCTCTACTGGGGGCCATTCATTCTCAGTCACTGAGCACAGGGGATAATGGATGAATGGGATTGGTGCGAAGCAGAGCAGGTTTATGTGTGTGTACTAACTATAAAATATCTTCCCATCATCACAATCTTCCTGACCATTATCATCTCCTCATACACTCTCCCTGAGGGTACTGTTGTGGACACTGGATCAAAAGGAGGCCATTCAGCCCCTCAAACCCATTCTATTTTTCAGTTAGATAACAGCTGATCTGTATTTTAAATCCATCTGTCTGTTTTGATGCTGTCCAAAAATCTTACCAACCGTGGTTTTGACATTGTCAATTTATTTCCAGCTCAACAGTCCTAAATTTCTACGAACCAGCGTGTGAAAAAGTTCTTCCCAACATCGCCCCCTGATTGACCTGGCTCCAATTTTAAGGTTTTGCCCCTTGTTCTGAGATCACCCGTCTGAGGAATTAGCTCTTTCTGTCAGTCGTATGGACTCAGTTCAATGCCTTAAACAAGGGGTGGCGCAGTGGGTTAGCATTGCTGCCTCACAGCGCTGGAGACCCAGATTCAATTCCCAGCTTGGGTCACTGTCTCTCCCTGCGTCTGCATGCGTTTCCTCCAGATGCTACGGTTTCCTCCCACAGATATGCAGATTAGATGGATTGGTCATGCTAAATTGCACCCTTCAGTGTCAGAGGGACCAGCTAGTGTAAATACGTGAGGTTATTAGGATAGGGCTCTGGGTTCCTCTCTCAGTCCAAAGATATGTAGGTTAGATGGATTGACCATCGTACATTGCTCCTTAGTGTTTCAGGATGTAGGTTAAGGGAATTAGTGGGCTGAATATATGGGATTGAGCCTGGATAAGATGCTTTTTCGAAGAATCAGTGCAGACACAATGGATCGAATGGCCTCCTTCTGCACAGTAGGAATCCTATGATCTCTATTAGATATCTTCTTAATCTTGGGTCCTTTCTGTCTCCTAGGTATGTGGATGAACTGATAAGACTGAAGACCAAGGCTGCAGCTGAGGGAAATGAGTTTCTTACCTGGAATGACATCCAGGGCTCTATTGACCAGGTGAACGTGGTGGTTCAAGAGGAACACGACAGTAAGTGAGGGTAGAAGGGGCTTCTGTTTCACACAGAATGTATTGAAGTTTTGAGCTCATTCAAGTGATAGAAAAATCCTTCTGGGTGAGATGTGAGGTGGGTTTTTTGGCGCTGTGTGTGTGGCTTTCTCTGTATTTTCATTTTAGCAAGGGACACAATCCCAATCTCCGTGGATCTGCGTCAAAGGGAATTACCTTTTTGCACACAATCAATTTCTTGCAGTAACTCAACATGACAAGTTATCCTGATCTAGATCAAGAGTGGAAGAGAAGAGAGGTACAGTGGTTAGCACTGCTGCCTCACATCGCCAGGAACCCAGGTTCGATTCCTGGCTTGGGTTACTGTCTGTGTGGAGTCTGTACATTCTCCTCGGATCTGCATGGGTTTCATCCGGTTTCTCCCACAGTTCGAAAAATGTGCTGGTTTGGATGCAATGGCCTTGCTAAATTTTCCCTCAGTGTACCCGAACAGGTGCTGGAATGTGGCAACTCAAGGATTTTCACAGTAACTTCACTGCAGTGTTAATGTAAGCTGACTTGTGACATTAATAAATAAACTTTAAAAATAGTGGGAGGAAGGTGATGAAGATGAAGATTTGAAAGAGGGTTTTGAAGATGAGATCAGGTGTAGCAAGGCGAGAGGAGCACAGGAAGAGAGTGTGGGCAAGATCATCAGCATTCCAAAGTTGCCACTTCATCAGTTTGACTCCTTAACTTTTTTATATTCATCCATGGGACAGGAGCATCACTGGCTGGGCCAGCATTTCTTGCTCATTCCTAGTTGCCCTTGGAGGGCAAGTCGAGAGTCAACACGTTGTTGTGGCTCTAGAGTCCCATGTAGGCCAGACCGGATAAGGACAGCAGATTTCCTTCCCTAAAGGGACATTAGTGATCCAGATGGGTTTTTCTGACAATTGACAATGGTTTCATGGTCATCAGTAGATTCTTAATTCCAGATATTTTTTATTTAATTCAAATTCCATCATCCGTGATGGTGGGATTCGAACCCAGGTCCACATGATTTTAGCTGTGTTTCTGGATTAATAGTCTAGCTTTAAAACCACTAGGCTATTGCTCCCATGTTTTTATCTGATTAGCACTGCTGCCTCACGGTGCCAGGAACTTGGGTTCAATTCCTGGCTTGGGTGACTATCGGTGCGGAGTCTGCATGTTCACCCCGTATCTGCATGGGTTTCCTCCGGGTGCTCCAGTTTCCTCCCAGAGTCCAAAGACGTGCAGGTTAAGTGCATTGGCCATGTTAAATTGTCCCTTAGCATGTGGGGGACTATCTAAGGTAATTGCATAGAGTTATGGGCACAGGGATTGGGTGGGAATGTGGTCAGTGCAGACTTGATGGGTCAAATGGCCTCCTCCTGGTATTATACCTTTGCAGTATTCCTGCAAGATCATATCCCTCCTTTTAATAATGTGTACAAACTTCTGGATTGTATTCAAGGAATACGCTGAATGTCTGTTTTCTGTGAGAAAACCCTTGAATGAAGAAATCTCTGAAGTATTTTGATTTTGCTCTCATTGTTGCCCTGTATGCTGCTACCTGCCTCCGTAGACACTTTCACAACTACCCCTTCTGAGTGCAGGTCACTAATTATTGATTAGAGCCTTGACTCCCCTCTGGTCTGGAGGCACTGAGGACAACAATAATGCTCCCTATTGCTGGGATGAGGTCAATCAACTCACTATGAAGAATCCATTTTTCCACCAGATTTATAAAGGAGTGAACCAGGTTCCAATCACTAACTGAGGATGTCTTACCAAACCTGTTTACCAGCCTCCTGTTGTGGCCACACACCTTGGTTAATGATTCATCTGCACTCATTCAGTCAGCCTCTCCCTGCCCTCCACACTGACACTCACCTATTGTTCGCCTTTGTTTTCGTAACTGGTGACCTTGGAAACAGGGCTATCCTAATCAGATTATCCAGGTTCACTTATAAACTTTCCGACTAGAACCAGAGGCTCAACCTCAGGCTAAAGGAACAATCTTTTAAAACAAAGATGAGGAGGAATTCCTTCAGCCAGAGAGTGGGGAATCTGTGGAACTCTTTGTTGCAGAAGGCTGTGGAGACCAGGTCACTGAGTGTCTTTAAGACAGAGATAGATAGGTTCCTGATTAATAAGGGGACCAGGGGTTATGGGGAAAAGGAGGAGAATGGGGATGAGAAGAATATCAGTCATGATTGAATGGCGGAGCAGACTTGATGGGCCGAGTGGCCTAATTCTGTACGTCTTATGGTCTCATGAACTTCCAGACTGCTGGGGAGTATAGCTCCATTGCCATGCCTTTCCTGTGTCAGCTGACTATCAGACCAATACATCATGACTCAGCCCATTCACCCATCCCCTGCACATGCACACATGTACACGCTTACAGTAGATGAGATGGTTGGGGAAATTGCAGACGTATTCATCATAAATTTCCAAGGTTTTTTCTGTTCAGGAATTACCCTTGAATTGAAATATTGCAAATGGCTCTGTATTATTTAAAACAGGAAGGTAGAGGGATTGATATCCGGAACCTACAGACCTGGTGAACCAGGAGGATGTTTCTGGCACTATGTTCAGGGACAGAATAAGTAAGCATTTGGACGTATAATATAGTGACAAGTATTCCCACTCTGGGCCTGTACTCAGTGGAATTTGGAAGGCTGAGAGGTGGGCTCAGTGAGATTCCCAGGGGCTTTGACAAGATAGATGCTGAGAGATTGTTTCTAGGATCAGAGGGCATAATCTCAGAGTAAGGGGGTCACTCATTTAAAATGAGGAGGAATTCCTTCTCCCAGAGGATGCTGAATGTGTGGAATTCTTTCCCACAGGGATTTGTAGAGTCTGGTTTGTTAAGTACGTTCCAGGCTGAGATATATAGATTTTTAATCAGTAAGGGAATCGAGGGTTAAGGGGATAAGGTGAGAAAGTGGAGTTAGGAATTATCACATCAGATCAGTCATTATCTCATTGAATGGCAGAACAGGCTCAATGGGCTGAATGGCCTGCTTCTGCTCCTACATCTTAAGCTCTTAAGAACTTGATGCACGATGATCTTCTTTCCCTCTTGCTCAGTGTTCATTCGTCTAGTTTGAACCTGCCTGTGAGAATCAATCTCAGTACATCCCGGGTAAAGCTAGAACCCATTTGTCTTTAACATTCATCCACTCCTCACTTCTGGAGCCAGAGGTACTGAGGTCATTTGAGCTTGGATATGATGGGAATCGGGTGGCATAATACACAGGCCAAGCTCTGTAGGACAGTTATTGGCTCTCTCTGCCTGACTCTCTCTTTGTATCTGCCTGACTCTCCCTCTCTGCCTGACTCTCTCCATCTATCTCTCTCTGCCTGACTCTCTATCTCTCTCTCTCTCTCTCCCCGATTGTCTCTCCTTTTCTCTTTCTCTCGTTCTGTCTGTCTCTCTTTATCTCTGTCTCTCGCTCTGTCTGTCTGTCTCTTTCTCAATGTGCTGTCTGGTGACTAATCTATTTCTGTACATCTGATTTATTTTCTAGGGATTAAGGCAATTGGTTTGATCAATGAGGCTGTGGACGAAGGGGATGCTCAGAAGACTCTGAAAGCTCTGCTCTTGCCCAGTGCCAAACTGGCTGATGTCTCACCTCCAGTGGCTGAACATTACCAGGAGACACTCATCCGGACCAAGCGCGAGAAGGCCCAGGTATGGAAGCTTCAACTCTACCAATCTGACCTGCCTTTACATCCACCAGAGTCTAATATACAAACGTAGGATACCGTACTCTTCCCGCTTTTCTGGGAATTCTCTTATCCTCTGCGGGTTCCCTTTATGCCCCTTCATGCCTACCTTGGGTGACCTGAGAAAACTGAACTTGATGATTCAGACACAGCCTTGTTGGTGTTCGTTGACACTGGATGGTGTTCACACGTTCCAGTGGTCAGTCATTGATAATGCTGCCAAACTTCTGCCATGATTTTGCCCCCATGTTCGCCACAGGCTCAAATGTGGGCGCAAAATATCAGAGGCTCATAAAACAAGAACCCTGCCAATGAGAGCCCATTTTCCAATTCTCCCCAGCCCCTCCACCCGTGACGTAACAAGATTCCTCCACAAGAATGTCAATCAATTTTAATCAATGATTTTCCCTTCCATATCATCCCCCATAATGTTAAAGTTCTCAAGTTTATTTACGAGTGTCACAAGTAAGGTTTACATTAACACCACAATGAAGTTACTGTGAAATTCCCCTCATCACCGCACTCTGGCACCTGTTAGGTACACTGAGGGAGAAGCTAGCATGGCCAGTGCACCTAACCAGCACGTCTTTTGGATTGTGGGAGGAAACGGAGGCACCCGGAGGAAACCCACCCAGATACGGGGAGAATGTGCAAGCTCTACACAGACAGTGAGCTAAGGCAGGAATCAAACCGGATCCCTGGCGCTGTGAGGCAGCAGTGCTAACCGCTGTGGCATCGTGCAAAGTTTGCAATTACTTTTAAAAACACGAATCAGGCAAAGGGAACCCTACTCTATAGCCTCCTTTAGGGGAGGGAGAACAGGGTGAGGGGAGAACATGCTTGGGCACTGCCGTGTGTCCATATTAGAGGTGGTCTTCGTGTGTGTGTGTATGTGTGGAGGAGATTCCTGTGTTTTATCTCAGAGATCAGGGCATCCTAATCTCGGCCTGCCTGCCAGTTTTACCCCCCTCCCAGCGTGACATGGGTGATGCTTGCAGCCTTTTTTTGTACAGAGTGCTGAATTAGCTGGAGAGGAACTCTGCTGTGCAGTCTGCCTGTGAGCTGCATGTCAAAGTGTTCCTGCCTCAGCCAGCACTCTGTGCAGAGAAGGGAAAATTCCACCCTTCCTTTCACTTATCCTGCAGTTTGTCATTGAAGAAGGGAAAGAGAGGTTTAGCGCTGGAATGAGAGGTCCAAAGGTAGCTGTTCCCACAGATCCCTCTCCTATTCCACACACTGTACTGTTTTATCTGGTTCAATCAATAACCAGCACTGCCGATTCCAGTGAATCCACCACAAGGTGTATGTGTGGTCACTGAGAGAGAACAAGGCACTGATTTCCCCATTTTACTGGTTCAATATCTTATTCACACACACACAGCTTCCTCAAACAACCCTGTCCCGCCCTCTCTGTCTCCCTCTCCTTCTCCTACCATATCTCTCTCTCTCTCCCCATCTCACTCTCTCTCAACACTGTCTCTCTCTCTGTCGCTCTCTCTCCCCCCACAACTCTCTCGCTCTCTCCCTCGTCTCTCTCCCCTTGTCTCTACCTCCCCCCCTCCCCCCCGGTCTTCTCTCTCTCTCCCGTCTCTTCTCTCTCTCTCTATCTCTCTCTCTTCCCCTTCTCTCTCCACCCCCTCATCTCTCTCTCCCCTTGTCTCTCTGTTCTCTCTCTCTCTCTCCCCCAAGTCTTTCTCTTTCAATCTCTCTCCCCCATCTCTCGATCTCTCTCTCTCCATCCGTCTCTCTCTCTCTTCCCCTGCATCTCTCTCTCTCTTCTCTCTCTGCCCTGTCTCTTTCTCCCTGGTGTCTCTCTCTCTCTCTCTCCCTGCCTCTCTCACACTCACTTCTTCCCTATGTCTCAGTCTCTCTCTCTCTTTCTGTCACATTCTCTCTCCTCTCATCAGTCAGTCTCTCTTAGGCTTTTTTTCTCTTTCTCTCTCTCCTCTCCCCCCCCCCCCCCCCCCCCCCCCCCCCCCCCCCCCCGCTCTCATGCAATCTCTCTTGCCCATCTCCCTCATTCTCCCTCCCTCCCTCACACACTCTTTCCCTCTCTGTCAGTGCTGTAAGTGGAGGTGAGGTTGTAGCATTGAGAAGTTAAGGTGAAGTATTGTTGTATTTAGTGCATTCTGTGTGTAGAATTCTCAGTGGGAAAGTTGTGATCGGCAAGGATTGGAATAAGTTGGTGTTTGTCCAGTTCCCTTCAGGCTGCCCTTTTCGAGAGTGCTAGAGGATTTGTGCCAGTTAGACTGACTGGTTATGGATCGTAAAGACGTGGGATTTAAATCCCTGATCTTGGCTCAGTTTGTGAAAAAAAAGAATTTAAACTTCCATTTATGGCCAGATTCATTACAGCAGCTAAAAAAGCTCTCCCTCTCTGTCTGTCTCTCTCGCTGTCTCCCTCTCCCTCCCTCTCTCTATCTCTCTCTCTCCCTCTCTGTCTGTCTGTCTCGCTGTCTCCCTCTCCCTCCTTCTCTCTATCTCTCTCTCTCTCTCTGTCTCTCTATCTCTCTCTGTTTGTCTCCCTCTCTGTCTCGCTCCCCCTCTGTCTCTCTGTGTCTTTCCCTCTCTGTCGCTCGGGGGGGGGCGGGGTTGAGTTGCAAAATTAATGTGAAAATTGAAAGATTCCTGGTTTGCTTTCTAACTGAATAATTTCTGCATCCTCTGACCTCCACAGCATTGTGTATTGGTTTGACTCAGTGAGGAACTCTCTCATCCTCTAACACAGAGGGTTCCAGCTTCAAGCCCCTTCCAGGATTTGGAGAGGCCCGGGCCTTCACTCCAGGGTTGGGGTGAGGGGGAGGAGGTGGTGTGACATTTCCACATGGTTCAGGTGTCTGTCCCACGGCCACTGCTGGAAGGAAATGAGGGAATTCTGCTGGTGCCCTGGCCAAAATTCCTCACATGGCCAAACAGGGTCAGTAGTGATTCCAGTTGAGGCTGATAGTGGGATCTTGCTGACCATTAAATGGTAATTGTACCTAACTTTTGGGGGGGGTAGTGGGGGGGATGTGGAGATCACTTGGCCCAAAGCTCTGGGAGGTTTGTCTAGGTGATCATTGTCACCATGTTCCATCTGCCCTTGAGTATTGTTCTAGTGCGTGGGATCCTCCTGAGAAGGAACTCTTTCAGGACAGCTTCCAGATAAACCATCTGGTTCAGGAGTTGGACTATTCACCTGAACTTGGTTTCCTTCCTTCTCTGGAAGGTGCTCTCTCCATTTCTCTCACGTTTTTATCCATTTGCCTATTTGAACGTCCAGGAGGCGTGCGTGTGCAGCTCTGGTGGCTCACAGGCTCCCCGTGAGGGTAACAAGACAGTCCGGATTGACACTGGCCCAGGATAACCTCCTCCCTCTCCCTATTCCTCACCCAGGGCCACCCAGCGGAAACCACAAGGCAGAGAGCAAGGCTTCCAAAAGGAGGAACTTCCATTTCCTTTCCGTCCTTTCTGAGCTCAGGCCAATGAGGAGCTTTTGGTGTGTGGTTGATGTTGTAATAGTGAAGGCAGTTACGTTAGACTGAATCCTGCGGCGGGGAGTGTCAGCGGGGATGGGGTGGAGTGGGGGAAGGGTGCTCCTTCCCACCCAGCATCTTTACATCCAAAGATTCATTAGCCCTGAGTCTTGAGACCCTTCATTGCTCAGAACAAGGTTTGCTGCCTAATGCTGATTATAACCAAGACTCAGTAAGAATTTAGCAACACCAATTTTTAATCCAACCGATTTATTTGATAGTAAAATTGTGAGCTTTCAACACTCTTGTGTCTTCCTCAGGCAAATGCAGTGTTCTGGTCTGCAATAGCACACATCAGCACAGACAGTCAGAGATTGCTGATTAGAATGCGAATCCTTACATCTAACCTGCTATTCAAGTGTTAAAGTGGCTAACAATGTGTGTGAAGGGAATCCTGAGCATTGGTTAGAGAATTGTGTATTTTCTCCAGACAGCACAGTAAGTGAGGTTTTTTGCTAACCCAGGCAAGTTACGGGGGTTACAGATAGTGTGTCATGAAGCCAAGATCCCTTTTAAGACCGTCCTCATGTGTGCGGAGCTTGGCTATCAGTCTCTGCTCAGCGACTCTGCGCTGTTGTGTATCATGAAAGCCCCCTTGAAGAACATTTACCCGCAGGTCGGAGGCCGAATGCCCATGACTGCTGAAGTGTTCGCCCACAGGAAGGGAACTGTTTTGCCTGGTGATTGGTGAGCGATGCTCATTCATCCGCTGTCGTAGTGTCTGCATGGTCTCCCCAATATACCATGCTTCGGGACATCCTTTCTTGCAACGTATTAGATAGACAACGTTGGCCGAGTTGCAAGAGTATGTACCGTGTACCTGGTGAATGGTATCCTCATGTTTGATGATGTCGTCCATGTCTATGATCTGGCGTGTCTTGCAGAGGTTGCTGTGGCAGATTATGTGGTATTGTGGTCACTGTTCTCCTGAAGGTTGGGTAGTTTGCTGCGAACAATGATCTGTTTGAGGTTGTGCGGTTGTCTGAAAGCAAGAAGGGGGGGTGTGGGGATGGCCCTAGCGAGATGTTCATCGTCATCAATGATATGTTGAAGACTCCGGAGAAGATGTCATAGCTTCTCCGCTCTGGGGAAGTACTGGACAACAAAGGGTACTCTGTCCACTGTGTCCCGTGTTCATCTTCTGAGGAGGTCAGTGCGGTTTATCGTTGTGGCACGTCGGAATTGTCGATCGATGAGTCGAGCGCCATATCCTGTTCTCATGAGGGCATCCTTCAGTGTCTGGAGGTGTCTGTCACAATCCTCCTCATCTGAGCAAATTCTGTGTATACGGAGGGCTTGTCCATAGGGAATGGCTTCTTTAACGTGTCTAGGGTGGAAGCTGGAGAAGTGGAGCATTGTGAGGTTGTCTGTCGGTTTGCGGTACAGTGAGGTGCGGAGGTGACCGTCCTTGATGGAGATGCGTGTGTCCAAGAATGCAACTGATTCTGGAGAATAGTCCATGGTGAGTCTGATGGTGGGATGGAACTTGTTGATATCATCATACAGTTGTTTCAATGATTGTTCACCATGGGTCCAAAGGAAAAAGATGTCATCAATGTATCTAGTATATAACCTTGGTTGGAGATCTTGTGTGGTGAAGAAGTCTTGTTCGAACCTGTGCATGAAGATGTTGGCATACTGAGGTGCGAATTTGGTCGCCATGGCTGTTCCGTGTGTCTGGATGAAAAGCTGATTGTTGAAGGTGAAGACATTGTGGTCCAAGATGAAGCGGATGAGTTGTAAAATTGCATCCAGAAACTGGCATTTGTTGGCATTGAGTACTGAGGCAGTTGCAGCAATACCATTGTTGTGGGGGATGTTGGTGTAGAGCGCCGAGACATCCATTGTGACAAGGAGTGTCCCTGGTTCAACTGCTCCATGTGTGCTGAGTTTCTGTAGGAAGTCCGTAGTGTCAAGACAAAAGCTGGGGGTGCTTTGTACGATGGGTTTCAGGATGCCCTCGATATAGCCGGAGAGGTTCTCACACAGGGTCCCATTGCCCGATACGATTGGACGGCCGGGTATGTTTGCCTTGTGTATCTTTGGGAGGCAGTAGAGATCTCCAATGCGGGGAGTACATGGAATGAGAGCCCGGAGGATGTTCTGAAGGTCTGGATCAGAGTTTTGAGTTGACGAGTGTGCTCTTTGGTCGGATCTGCTGGTAACTGTCTGTAGTGTTTCTCATTGTTCAGTTGTCGGTACACTTCTTCACAGTAGTCCGTTCTGTTCAGTATGACGGTGGCGCCTCCTTTGCTGGTTTGATGACAATGTTGCGGTTGGTCTTGAGAGCACGGATGGCCTTGCTTTGTGCTTGGGTGATGTTCGGGACTGTCTTCTAAGTGCGGTTGATAAATCTGGTGTTCACGCACCTCCTGATGGCTTGGGCATACATGTCCAGTCGGGGGCAGCGGCCTTCCGGAGGAGTCCAATTGGATTCATTCCCAAGAGGCCAATCGTGGACTAGTGGATAGTAAAGCTCGCAATTTTACTATCAAATAAATTGGTTGGATTAAAAATTGGTGTTGCTAAATTCTTACTGAGTTCTTACCACCCCAATCCAACGCCGGCATCTTTACATTATAACCAAGACCTCAGGACAGCAGCTGTTACTGAGCCACAGGAGAGGGACAATCAGATCAGCTCCCAATTTCTCTGCAAGTGTCTCTGAGTGTTCAGCGTGGATAGACCTGGGCTCAGCTGTGTCACCTCCCCCGTCCCCCCTGTAATCAAATACCCTCCCCTGATGATTTATCCACTTTCAAGGATGCTAATCCCATTAATACTTCATCTCCAGCAGAGCAGCACAGTGATTAGCACTGCTGACTCACAGCACCAGGGACTCAGGTTCAATTCCAGATTCGGGTCACTGTCTGTTTGGAGTTTGCAAGTTCTCCCTGTATCTGTGTGGGTTTCCTCCAGGTGCACCAGTTTTCTCCCACACTCCAAAGATGTGGGGGTTAGGTCATAGAGGTTTGCAGCATGGAAACAGGCCTTTTGGCCCAGCTTGTCTATGCCGCCCTTTTATTTTTGAACCCCTAAGCTAGTCCCAATTTCCCGCATTTGGCCCATATCCCTCTATACCCATTTTACGCATGTAACTGTCTAAATGCTTTATAAAAGACAAAGTTGTAGCTGCTGGATTGGCCACGATAAATGTGTGGGGTAACAGGGATAGGGCAGGGTGGTGGGCCTGGGTAAAATACTCTGGTGCAGACTCAATAGGCCAAATGACCTCCGTCTGCACTGTGGGGATTTTGTGATTCTTTCCCAATGTTAATTACACCCAGTACTTCACACTTCTTCTCCTCAACCACAATGTTTACATCATCCCATTCTTTTGTGAAGACGATGCAAAATATTCATTAAGAAGCGTTCCCACATCCTGTGCTTCCACACGCAGGTTGCTTGTTTGGTTTACCAGCGAGAGGTTAGCCCTTCGTTGTTCTAATCAACATTACTCCTTGAGTTTAGGTCTCTGTGGAAATATTAACCTTCAGCCAAACCAATTCTGGGAAGCCCAGAATCCCAACCTGATCAACATTGCTCCCCCCCAATCCCCTGCACCCCAACTCCTCCACCCCACCCCACCCCAAGCCCTTCACCCAAACCCACTCTGACTGACCTGTTGCTGTTTGTGTAGACTGGGTTTCCAGGGAAACTCAACTCCTGAATCTTTCTATCCTGTCTGATTATTACCTCCCTCCACTCACTCTCAGAGTTGAGGGGAGGCATCAGTAGTGGAGGGGGGGGCAGTTATTAACTGTTGCAGCACAGTGGTTAGCACTCCTGCCTCTCAGCACCAGAGACATGGGTTCGATTCCCAGGTTGGGTCACTGTGTGTGCGGAGCCTGCACATTCTCCCCATGTCTGCGTAGGTTTCTTCTGGGTGTTCCGGTTTCCTCCCACTGTCCAAAAGACGTGCTGATTAGGGTGCACTGGCCGTGCTAAATTCTTTCAATGTACCTGAACAGGTGCCGAGGTGTGGCAACTAGGGGATTTTTCACAGTAACTTTATTACAGTGTTAATGTAAGTCTTACTTGTAACTAACAAATAAACTACTTTAGATAGCACAACAGACTAGACAGGTACACTGGACACTGCAGACACCTTGAGACATTGTTCTTTAAAGCCTAGTTCTTTCAACAAACTTTGGACCACCCATCTTTATATCTCCTAAAGTGTAACCTGTCGAATATTATCTGATAATGCTCCTGTGAAGCACAGGGTTGTGTTCATAGTTGGTTAGATCTCACCTGTGCAGTTCTCGTTCCCTTATCTCAGAAATTGTCACAGAGGGAGTGCAACAAAGATTCACCTGACTTATTCCAGAGATGGTGGGACTGTCTTAAGAAGAGAGATTAAGTAACTAGGCCTGTATTTTCATTGGCATGGTGGCACAGTGATTAACACTGCTGCCTCACAGCGGCGTGAGGGAGCTGAGTTCAACTCCCAGCTTCTGTGCAGAATCTGCACATTCTCCCCATATCTGTGTGGGTTTCCTCTGGGTGCTCTACTTTCCTCCCACAGTCCGAAAGATGTGCTGGTTAGGGTGCATTGGCCATGCTAAATTCTCCCTCAGTGTACCCTAACAGGAGCTTTTCACAGTAACTTCATTGCAGTGTTAATGTAAGCAGACTTGTGACACGAATAAATAAACTTCAATTTAAACACTGGTAAATCCCAACTCGGTGTTGCAGACCCTGGCGGGGGGGGGGAAGTGTTTTGAAACTGACCTTCCAGAAACCCTATCAGTTATTGCAGTCCACACAAACCTTCATTACTAAACTGGAAATGCAAACAGCAGTTTAAAAGCCTCAGTCCAGCCCCACAGGGATTGAGAGCACTGTTTGCATCCAGCCTCTCATCCGGTTTCTGCCTCTGCAGAGATTAATGAGTTTTGATTTTCCGTGTTGTTGCTCAGGATTTAGGATTCAGGAAGTTCCGGGTGGGAGTGTCAGTCATAGCGGATTTTCCAATTGTTAACGCTCACTCGATCTAGTCTAAACAACACAATATCATCACAATCATCATCGACTGCCTTGTAATTAACAGCCAGACCCAACCTCTCCCGCTCGAATTAACACAGCTTCTAGCTGCTCCCCCTCCCCCTCCCGCACTCTCCCCCCTCTCTCTACCCCACACCTCTCCCCTCTACATCCCCGCAGATCTCCTTCTCCTCGCACCTCCCCATTTCTCCCCCCCACCTTCTCTCTCCCCCCCCACCTCTCTCTCTCTTCCCCCCCCACCTCCTCTCTCTCTCCCCCCAACCTCTCTCTCTCCCTCTTCCCTCACCTCTCTCTCTCCCCTCTTCCCTCACCTCTCTCTCTCCCCTCTTCCCTCACCTCTCTCTCTCCCCTCTTCCCTCCCTCTCTCTCTCCCCCTCTTCCCTCACCTCTCTCTCTCCCCTCTTCCCTCACCTCTCTCTCTCCCCCTCTTCCCTCACCTCTCTCTCTCCCCTCTTCCCTCACCTCTCTCTCTCCCCTCTTCCCTCACTCTCTCTCTCCCCTCTTCCCTCACCTCTCTCTCCCCTCTTCCCTCACCTCTCTCTCCCCTCTTCCCTCACCTCTCTCTCCCCTCTTCCCTCACCTCTCTCTCCCCTCTTCCCTCACCTCTCTCTCCCCTCTTCCCTCACCTCTCTCTCTCTCTGGACTGGCCTCTGTTTTGTTTTTTCCGACCTGTCTGTTCTAGTTCCAGATGATTACCTAATTGGTTAATGATTCCTGTGTGTCTCTGTGTCAGTCGCGGTAATATTACACCCAAATTAAAGAACTGCAGCAACCGTGGTGGGAAGGATAGAATTACAGACACAGTGCAGAATAAAATATTCCCAGGAGACTGTGGGAAGTTTGCTTTAACCCAGTGGCTGCACTCGCTGATAGGTGTGGAACTGAGTGCAGAGGCAAAGTATTAGAGTTATCCTTAACATAGCAAAGGGATGACACAGCGCCAGAGACCCAGGTTCAATTCCCAGCTTGGGTCAATGTCTATGTGAGTCTGCACATTCTCCCTGTACCTGTGAGGGTTTCCTCCGGGTGCTCTGGTTTCCTCCCAGACTCTGAAAGGCGTGCTGGTTAGGGTGCATTCACCATACTAAATTCTCTCTGTGTACCCAAACAGGCACCAGAGTGTGTCAACTGGGATATTTTCACAGTAACTTCATTACAGTATTCATGTAAGCCTACATGTGACACTAGTAAATAAACTTTAAAACAAAGGTTAAAACATGCCGGATTCCTGCCCTCGTTTACAGCCTCTTGGAACAGTACAGGTGAACAGGTATTGCTGACGTAGGGCCAGCCCGTGGCTATCCCTAACCCCAGGTGCATGCCACTCCTGAGGTTATGGGCTCTCTTTAACATAGCAAAATGCCTCTGGTGTGTAATGAGATAAATTTTACACTGAACCACATCAGAAGATAGCAGGACAGGTGATACACAGCTTGGTCAAACAGGTTTTAAGGAATTTCTTAAAGGGGTGGGTGTTGTTTTAATCAAACATTCAAAAGACCACATCCCAGACTGGGACTAACTGGGAGATTGACCAGAGTTCGTTTCTGTGCTGGGGTTTCTATACCAGGATTTGAACCTGTGACTTTCTGAAGAGTGAGTCAAGGTGACACAGATTGTTAATGGACAGTAAATTGGCTCCATCCCAGCACTGTAGCTCTGTTGTTTCAGGTTGCTATGGTGATTGTAGTCAGCTAACATCCATCCCTTGGGCTGTTGGACAGTTTAAATCTATAATTTCAGTGCAGAGGAGGCACGCTCTCTGAGAGGATCTTCCCCAGGTCCTGCAGAATTCCAGGTCTCACCAATGCCTAACACAGTTAAATAAAGACTATTTATTCATCACAAGTAAGGCTTACATTAACACTGCAATGAAGTTACTGTGAAATTCCCCTAGTCGCCACATTTTGGCACCTGTTCATGTCAGTGCACCCTAACTCGCACATCTTTGGACTATGGGAGGAAACCGGAGCACTCGGAGGAAACCCAGGGAAACCCGTGCAAACTCCACATAGACATTGAGCCAAGCTGGGAATCGACCCCAGATCCATGGTGCTGTGAGGCAGTAGTGTTAACCATTGTGTTATTGTGCCACTCCAGGATATATAAAAGGTGGGCCTATTCAAAAGTCTGACGGCAGCAGGGGAGAAGCTGTTCTGTATCAGTTAGAACGTGACCTCAGAATTTTGTATCATTTTCCCAACGGAAGAAGGTAGAAAAGAGGATGTTCAGGATGCATGAAGTCCTAAAGAATGTTGGCTGCTTTTCCGAGGTAGCAGGAAGTATATACAGAGTCAATGGATGGGAGACTGGTTTGCGTGATGGACTGGGCCTTGTATCTTAGTAACCAGAATTGGATACTAGGCTGAAGAGGGGTCTGGCCACAGTCCTACATGACGCATCTACAAAAAAACAAAAAGTTTGTTTTTAAATTGTGTGAAAATGCTTTATCTCTGTACACAAAATCATCCTAAAAACAGCATGACCAAGCAGCAGTGAGGAGAGAGATGAGGTTACAGGACTGCAGAGGACATCTTTGAACATGCCTTTGCTTCTGAGACTCAGTCTTGTGAGAAATGCCTGTTTCTGGCATGCACTAGGTACAAAGGAGCCTGTGTCTCCAAACGGGTGGTCACATATGGTGAGGAGATGTCAGTACGGAGGCCAAAAACTCAGAACTGAGGCGCCTCTGTCCCTCTGATCGAGGGCTCAGAGCGCCGCCTGCTGGAGTCATTGTGTCACTGCCTATCAGAGCACCTCCTGCTGGAGTTGGTGTGTCACTGCCTATGAGCTACTGGCCTCTCAGTAGTGATGATGTAAAGATGCCGGCGTTGGACTGGGGTGGTAAGAACTCAGTAAGAATTTAGCAACACCAATTTTCAATCCAACCGATTTATTTGATAGTAAATCTGCGAGCTTTCAACACTCTCTCACAACAGAGAGTGTTGAAAGCTCGCAGATTTACGATCAAATAAATCGGTTGAATTGAAAATTGGTGTTGCTAAATTCTCTCAGTAGTGGTCAGGGCACTACCCCCCGCCTCCTCCCTGCCCCTGTGGTGTCAGCCTATCATAAACTCTTCTAGCTGAGTCCAGTTGCCAAGTCAAACCTGTGTCATTTCTTTAGAAAAGCTGTCTCTTTCGTTCCTATACCAGTACTTACTTGCCCGCAAATGTCCAGTTGCTTTTTAAATTTTCCTGTGAAATTTCATCTCACCAGCGTTTCAGGTAGAACACGAACACGGACACACACACACACACACACACACACACACACACACACACACACTCTATTTCTCTATTAATTTATCAACATGGGTCCAGGAATAAAATGGTTCTCTTTAACTGAGACCGATGTGTCTTATACAAATTACTAACTTGCCCCAGGTAAGGTGACAGTGAAGGTTTTATTAAAGTGCACTAAGATGAGTAGAAATTCGCTTCCACACAGTACAGGTAGTTCACAGGTGTATGTTTACCAAATAAATATCAGCCCTGGTTCAGTAACAAAGGAAATAATTAAGCTGCAATGATTAAGACTCTCTCACACCCTGCCTTTTACCTTCAGCACCTTATTAACAAATGCACAAAACTGTTCCACTTCCACATTCCAAATAATGCAACAAAAACAGTTCTAAATACCTTATTCTTTGTAGTGTTTAGAGATCTCTTGAGGTTGTGAAATGCACTTCATCGCCATTCTTTCACAGTCACTGGGTCAAAATCCTGGAATTCCCTCCCTAACATCATTGTGGGTCAACCCACCGAACACGGACTGCAGCGATTCAAGAAAGCAGTTCACCACCACCTTCTCAAGGGGCAACTAGAGATGGGCAATAATTGCAGGCCAGACAGTGACACCCATGAATGAATGAAGGAAATTCAAGTAAAATTAATGTTTTTTTTTAAAAGAGTTTTAGAAGACAAGTCTAACGAGGATGTCATATTCATAGAGGTTTACAGCATGGAAACATGCCCTTTGACCCCAGTTTGTCCATACTGTCCCTTTTCTTTCAACCCCTAAGCTAGTCCCAATTGCCTGCATTTGGCCTATATCCCCCTATACTCATCTTATCCATTGTAATTATCTAAATGCTTTTTAAAAGACAAAATTGTACCCTTCTTCTACCTCTGGCAGCTTCTTTCAAACACTCACCACCCTCTGAGTGAAAAAATTATCCCTCTAAACCCTTTTGTATCTCTCCGCCTCATTTTAATCCTATATCCTCTAGTTTTAGATTCCCCTACCTTTGGGAAAAGATATTGACTATCTAGCTGATCTATGCCCCCCATTATTTTATACACCTCTATAAGGTCACGCTTCCTGCGCTCCAAGGGAAAAAGCCCCAGTTTACCCAACGTCTACTTGTAACTCAAATCATTAAGTCCCAGTAGCATTCTAGTAAATCTCTCCTCTATTCTTTCTAGTTTAATAATGTCCTTTCTATAATAGGGTGACCAGAGCTGTACACAACATTCCAAGTGTGACCTTACCAATGTCTTGTACAGCTTCAACAAGATATCCCAACTCCTGTATTCAGTGTTCTGATCAATGAAACCAAGCATGCTGAATGCCTTCTTCACCACTCCGTTCCACCTGTGACTCCACTTTCAAGAAGCTATGAACATGTACCCCTAGATCGCTTTATTCTGTAACTTTCCCCAACGCCCTATCATTAACTAAAGTCTGCCTTGATTCAATTACCAAAATGCATCACCTTACATTTATTTAAATTAAACTCCATCTGCCATTCGTCAGCCCACTGGCCCAATTGATCAAGATCCCGTTGCAATCCAAGATAACCTTCTTCACCGTCCACTATGCCACCAATCTTGGTGTCATCTGCAAACTTACTAACCATGCCGCCTATATTCTCATCCAAATCATTAATATAAATGATAAATAACAGTGAACCCGCACTGATCCCTGAGGCACACCGCTGGTTACAGGCCTCCAGTTTGAAAACCAACCTTCTACAACCACCCTCTGGCTTTTGTCATTAAGCCAATTTTGTATCCATTTCGATACCTCACCCTGGATCCTGTGAGATTTGACGTTATGCAACAACCTACCATATGGTACCTTCTCAGAGGCCTTGTTAAAATCCATGTGGACATCAGCTGCACTGCCCTCATTTACCTTCTTGGTTACCCCTTCAAAAAACGTAAATCAAATTCATGGGACATGATTTTCCTCTCTCAAAGCCATGCTGACTGTCCCTAATTAGTCATTGCGTGTCTAAATGCTTGTAGATCCTGTTTCTTAAATACCTTCTAACAACACGACAGATGTGATGCTCACTGGCCTGTAGTTCCCAGGACTATGACTAAGTTTTTATTTACTAATCAGAAGTGCATTTGACCACATCTGAATTTGCAGTTTGCCACAAGCAGCTGGGCATGTCAGAGGATGTAGCCACTGATGATTTTGACTCTCCACAGGAGACCCAGGATGACTCTGCTGTGCTGTGGCTTGATGAGATCCAGGATACCATCTGGAAATCCAACAAGGACACCCAGGATGCTGAGAAATGTGAGTTTCTGCTGCCCCTTCTCTCGTATTTGTGTGAAATATTCCTGTCCATATTCCAAAATAAATCTGTCACTTTTTCTGGTTTGCTAGGGACCAATAAAAAAAAACCTGTCTCTGTGTGCATGTCTGTCTGAATGTCTTCCCAAGAGTGTGGCTGTAATGTCCAAGCACTGGCCCCAGACTCAGATAGAATTCAGAGTGAATAGATGGAGTTCAGGGCAGTAGGTTCACACTGATCCCATCCTTAGCAACTCCCACATTCACGTGGAATGATATGCTCACTAATGCATACATGTGTTCATTAACACAGCGCCACACTCGCTAGCACACTGCTGCACCACACACACACACACACACACACACACACACACCACACCCACAGAGACACACAGACATACTCAAATGAACTGATACTGTTGATGTAGCAACACCACACAGATTTTTCAGTGATTTGAAGAAGCTGGCTCACCATCATCTTCGAGGGTAATTAATGACGGTAGTAACTGCTAATCTAGGCAGCATGTGAGGGTGTGTTTTTAAAAAAGTTCCTTCACAGAGAGTTCCTTCACATAGACATGCATTCTCCTTCAGAATTAGTTAGCACACCAAACAAGTATGCTCACATGGTACTAGATTTCTAACACTTCTGGACAGAGATCCAGACAGCAGTTTCCAGAGAAGGATATATCTTCAAAACAGCAAACCTACAGACAAGTTTTGTGAAAAACCTTAGTTCCTGATGGCTTCCAGTCTTCAGAGAGGGGAAAAGACAGACACTGCTCTCTCTCTCTCTCAACACAAAAGAGCATCTAAACTTAAATATTCTGAACAAACCTAGCTTCACCCCATCACATGATCATACCCGTCAATCATCCCAATAACACCTACTTTTCTAACGTAGTATTAATTCAGATTAAAACCAACATTCTATCAATTAGAAGCAATTATGCCGCTGCAGTAGCAATATAGGAAACTGGTAGTAGATAGAATGGAATCAATGAAATGGAAAAGTTTATTAGTCACAAGTAGGCTTACAATTCACACTGCAATAAAGTTAATGTAAAATTCCCCTCTTCGCCACACTCTGAAGGGACTGCTAGAAATATCCTGCACAGAAACATGCCAAAAATATATTTCTTAAAGGCACAGTATCATCACATGAAGCTATCCCTGTCTGCTCTTTACCTGCTGCTGCCACCATTTAATTTGCTCTCTCTCTCTCTCTCTCTCTAACCTGTCTAGTTTCCCTGGGGATTCTGGCTATCAATGAAGCAGTGGATGGTGGAGACACAGCGCAGATACTGAGCACTCTGAGATCACCTGATGTTGGATTGTACGGAGTCACCTCGGAGTGTGATGATGTCTACCGGCAGGAACTGACTGAGGCCAAGCAAGCCAAGAAATTGGAAGGTAAGCAAATGCCTCTCCTCTGGTGTGATTCCCTGTGTTATCAAACCCTGCAAGGTTTTCTGTGTCGAGGCATTGGTGCGATCCTGTCCGGAAGCCCTTGTTTGCAGAATCGAGCGGCTGGAATTCCAGAGTGAGTATTAACCAAAGGCAGTTTTGTAGAATCGCTGCGATGAAATCCACTTCCAGCTGACCTGGTTTGAGAAATCAAATTCTGTTTCAAAACACATCATACGCAGCACAGAAAGAGGCCATTCAGCCCATCGAGCCTGTACTGAAAACAATTCCACCCAGGCGCTATCCCCATAACCCCACACCTTTATCTGGAAATCTGAAATCAATGAGAGTGATAGTGAGACCATTTGGTTCACTGGCGTCCCTAAGGGAGGGAATCTGTCCTGTTACCCACTCTGGTTTATATGTGACTCCAGTCCCACAGTAATATGGGTTGCTGCCGAGGTTGGCCCCAGAAGTGGCTCTGTTTCAAACCAGGAGACTCTCCGTTGCCATCTCCAGGGCAAATATGGGTTGGGTAATAACTGCCAGTCTTGCCAATGATGCTACATTGTGAGAACCAACACAGGTTTATCTGCAGCTGTCCCTCTATGTTGTGTGTGACCCAGTGCTGCTTCCATACCACCGTGAGCATAATCACAGAAACCTGACCCAAAACAGGGCTTAACTTCTGGAGTTGGATTTATCCAGGAATTCTCACACAATTTCCTTATGCCCATGGACTCAATCCGAGCATCTTCACTGGGCGGTTGTGACACTGGACATCACTGGACAGTGGTCAGTATACCACAGTTGCCGTAAGTCGATTGATCACTAATGAAAACTCCATGAGGGTGGCACGGTGCCTCACAATGCCAGGGATCCGAGTTCGATTCCCTGCTTGGGTAACTGTCTGTGTGGAGCTTGCACATTCTCCCTGTGTCTGCGTGGGTTTCCTCCAGGTGCTCTGGTTTCCTCCCACAGTCCAAAGATGTGAGGGTTAGGTGGATTGGCTGCGCTAAATTGCCCCTTAGTGTCGGGGGACTAGCATGGGATTCTGGAGACAAGGCCTGAGT
This sequence comes from Sphyrna mokarran, assembly GCA_024679065.1. Taxonomy (NCBI): domain Eukaryota; kingdom Metazoa; phylum Chordata; class Chondrichthyes; order Carcharhiniformes; family Carcharhinidae; genus Sphyrna; species Sphyrna mokarran. The sequence goes on from JAGIQG010000033.1 coordinate 2,947,061, forward strand.
GAGATTGTGATTGGTGCAGACTGGATGGGCAGAATGGCCTCATTCTGCACTGTATGTTTCTATATGTTTAGCAAATGGATGGCCAGTCACACAAAAACCATGCAGAAGGAGGCCATTCAGCCCCACCAACTCTGGACCAATTCTTAGAAAGAGCATCCCCACTCTCTCCTTGCTGTTCCTATAATCCCACATATTTACCATGGCTAATCTACCTAACCTGCGCATCCTGGGACACTGAGAGGCAGTTCAGCATGGTCAATCCACCTCATCTGCCTATCTTCGGACTGTGGGAGGAAATCCATGCAGAAATGGGGAGAACGTGCAAACTTCACATAGACAATGACTCAAGACAGGAATTGAACCTGTGTCTCTGGTGCTGTGAAGCAGCAGTGCTAACCACTGTGCCACTGAAATGGCCACAATCCAGGATAACGTGGTGTCCAGGACCCAGGGACAGTGAAGGTCGAGTTGTATTGGTGTTCAACATTGAGTGTGTTGGTCTGTGGTGTAAACAATAATGCGTTCCTTTAACCTTTACCCTTTGACCTGCAGGTGACAACGGCAGCCAATGGGTCAGACACTGGGTGAAGGGAGGCTACCATTATTATTATAACCTGGTGACGAAGCAAGGGAGCTGGGAGCAGCCATCCGACTTCATCCAGAACAACACACAACTGAGCAAGGAGGAAATCCAGGTACAGAGCACAGTGCGATCCCAACCTTCCCTTGTGATTTATTTAAAACCCACTTCACAAATTGAGAATTGGGTGGATTTGTGCGTCCTGCTGAGGCTCCAACTTGAATTTTCCTCAATGTCTCCCCCTCCAAATCCTATATCCTTCCCACTTTTCCATAGACTCCATCCATCAGAATAATTGTCTCTAATTTGGCATTTCCCAAGATCTCAGCTTTGTCACACAGCTTCCCCTCCCTCGGCCATCCCTCCGCAGACCTTCCACTGGCTCTTTAAACCCAAACGCCAACGTCCAAACTGACCTTGTATGTATCAGCCCGGGCTCCGTGAGCATCACTCTCGTGTCTTAGTCACAAGGTTCCATGTTCAAGTCCCACACCAGGGCTTGAGCACAAACATCAAAGAGTGACAGTCCCAGTGCAGTACTGAGGGAATGCAGCACTGCTGGAGGTGCCTTCTTTTGGATGAGATGCTTAAACCAAAACCCCATCGGCCTGCTCGAGTGGATGTAATTATCCCATGAGATTCTTTCATAGAAAAGAGGGGAGCTATTGCTCGTGTCCTGGTTGGTAGCTATCCTCAATCCATCCTGATCTGGCCATTATCATATTGCTGTTTGTTGGAGTTTGCAGTGCGTACATTGGACGCTGCATTTTCTACATTAAAAACAAAGGCTGCTCAAAAGTATTTGACTGGCGGTTTAATTTAAATAAACGCAAGATGATACATTTTAATAGGTTGAACCAGGGGCAGGACTTGCTCAGTTAATCTCTCTTCCTCTTTCTCTCTCCCTCACCCTCTCTCTCTCTCCCCATCTTCCCCTCAGTTGTAACCAGCTTGTCTCTCTCTTGCACCCCACAGTCAACGATTTCGGGAGTTACCGCTGCCTATAATCGAGAGCAGCTGTGGGTCGCCAATGAGGGCCTCATCACCAAGTTACAGGCACGTTGCCGTGGTTACCTGGTGCGGCGAGAATACTCGGATCGCATGAAGTTCTTGAAGAAACAGCAGCCAGCAATCCTGACCATTCAGGTAAGAGCAAGTCAACATTTTGGGCAAGAATTTAATGCATAAATATACATTATTCTGTGCTCTGTGGGATGTAATCACGGCCACTTCTTTTCACAGTCTCATTGGCGAGGTCACAAGCAAAAGCAGACCTACAAGAACAGGCTTCAATATCTCAAGGACAATACGGTTTCGGTTGTGAAGGTAACATCTTCTTGAATTTAACTCGGATTTTGGGTTCAGGAAATTATCTCTTTAGTGAATTATTCAGAGAATTTCTTTACCGACAGAGGTTTACAGCATGGAAACAGGCCCTTTGGCCCAACTTGCCCATGATAGTCCGTAACACATCAGACACGAATGCATGTCTGTGCCCAGTTTGTATATATCCTGTGGAATGCACTCAATGTCATATGTATAATGCTGCCCCTCAGACACATTGAGTGCCATGTGTACACACTGGCCTTTGGTACACACCCATTGTCAGTGTGGATGGGGTTGGTCGCCAATGTTACTCAGACCACCCCTTCACTGCTTATTGTTGTTTGCAAAACAGCCTATCATGCTTAAATCAGTTTTTTTGTCTCTTCCCCCTTCTTGTCTTTCTTTCTCCCCTTACTCTTTCTCATTCTCTATCTTTTCCTGTCTCACTTCCCCTTTTTTTCACCCTTTTATTTGGTCTCTATATCTTTCTCACCTTTTATCTCTTTGTTTCCATCTTCTCCGTTCTTCTTTTCCTTCCTCTCAATTTACTATTATATCTCCCTCTCCCATCGCTCATTCCCTCTCTTTTGTAACTCTCTGTCGGTGTCTCTATCTGTCTTGCACTCTCTCTCTGTCTCCTCCCACTACTCCACCGTCTCTCTATCTTCGAGTCTCTTTTCATTCTCCCCTCTCTCTGTATCTCTCTCTTTGCCCCCCCTATCCCTCTCTCTCTGTCACTCCTCTCTCTCCCCCTGTCCTTCCTTCTTTCTCTATCTCTCTCCATCCTTGTCTCTCTCTTTCTCTCTGTCTGTCCCTCTCTTCTCTCTCTGTCCCCCCCTTCTCTCTCTCTGTACCCACTTCTTTTTGTCTGCCCACCCCCACTCCCCCACTCCCCCCTTTCTCTCTCTCTCTGTCCCTCCCCACTCCTCTCTCCCTCTCTCTTTCCCACTATTTCTGGCACAGATTCAGTCATTAGTACGGATGTACCAGGCTAGAAAGAAGTACCGGGATCGGCTGAAATATTTCAAGGATCATGTGAGTATTGCTTTCTGTTATATCATTAATGACCCCAATCCCATGGAGCTCTAGGATTTTAAACCAGCTTTATTATGTAAAGACACAGAGTGAAATATAAGACCTGCAGTGCATAAATATTCACCAACTGTAATGAGAAACTACCTGGTATGGTAACAGTTACTGGATACTGTAATAAGTCTTCAGAGACAGAAGTCTCTTCATCCAAATTCCTTTATTTACAATTCCAGCAGCAGTACACAGAGTACTCACAGTCAGCAGTCTACCTTCAGGAGTGCCAGAGGAACTGGCACTCCCACTTAAATACAAGGAAAAAGCTCCCTGATTGGCCCATCAATTGAATCCTTAATCAGGGACATCTTTTGTAGTCCAACCAAATAAACAAAATCAAATTAACTTCAGGATGACTCAAAAGGAGCAGCTTCCTAAAGGGAGGGGAACCGCCCAAAACAAAATAAAGTGCAAAGGAAACTTAAAACATCAAATTAAAATCTGATTAAAGAGTCAATGATAAACCCCAGCCCCTGCAGTGCCCAACAGGCACAGAAAGCATTAACAGTGCCCTCAGACACTGCATGCTCCCTTCACTCCTTAATCAGGGAGCTCATTCTCCAATAGGTCACCCTCAATGGCCTGACTGAAGTCATTACAGACACATGAAATAGGAGTAGCAGACCATTCTGCCCATCCAACCTGCTCTGCCATTCAGTACAATCATAGCTGATCTCAGGCTTCAACTTCATTTTCCTGCCTGTTTCCCATATCCCATAATTCCCTGAGAGACCAATAATCCGTCTACCCCAACTTTCAATCTATTCAACAAAGGAGAATCCACAACTCTCTGTGGGATAGAATTCCAAAGATTCACAGCCCTCTGAGTCAAGGAATTTCTCCTCATCTCAGTCCTCAATGATCAGCCCCTTATCCTGAGACTGTGGCCCCGTGTTTCAGATTACCCAACCAGCAAAAATAATCTCTCAGCATCCATCCTATCAAACCTCTTCAGAATGTAAGTTACAATCATTCAAAAACTGCCTGAGATTCATTAACTTCTCAGCAACTACAATAACTGCAGCCGGCACAGAACTGTGTGATTTAACCCGTTAAAACTAGGTCTGGATCTTCCGGTAATCTTTCCCCTTACCCTATCCTTCCTCCTCTAGTTATTACCGATTTACTTATAAATGATGTGATGTGATTGAACTCACTTCAAATACTTCTTAAAATCCTGGAACTCTATACCAGAGAAAGAGGCCATTCGTCCATTGTGCTTGTGTTCGCTCTTTGAAAGAACTTTCCCAATAGAAGGGCAGCACAGTGGTTAGCACAGCTGCCCCTCAGCACCAGGGACCCGAGTTCAATCCCCAACTTGGGTCACTGTCTGAGTGGGGTTTGCATGTTCTCCCTGTGTCTGTGTGGGTTTCCTCTGGATGATCTGGTTTCCTCCCCACAGTCCAAAGGTGTGCGGGTTAGGTGGATTGGCTGTGCTAAATTTGCTGGGTTACTGGGATAGGGCAGAGGGGTGGACTGGGGGTGGGATGCTCTTTTGGAGGGTCAGTGCAGATTTGATGGGCCAAATGGCCTTTAATTGCACCATAGGAAATTCATGGTTCCATTTTACTCCCATGCCAGCCTTGTTCCTTCACCCATATCCCAGTGAATTTAATTCCAGTGGCCTCTCCAATCGCTGGTAGTAAGTTATCCTGGATTCTGATTTCAGCTCATTCAGATAGCACCTTCAGAACTTAACAAGTTTCTGTATGAAAATATCTCCCCTGTAGCACTTCTGTCAATAATTTAAAAAACATTACGTCCTGTTGGATTTAATCCCAAAAAACCCGGGTGAAAATAATTTCCTCTGTTCTATCTCTTGGACCAATTTCCAATCTGAGCTCCATATTATTTTACTGATTAGTCCGTCATAATTCCTCCTTTTCCAATTTTGATGAATCCCTGAATCTGCTTTGACTGGAGCAGAAACCAGTATTTCTGGTCACTAAAATTCTTTAGGGAAGGAAATCCGCCATCCTTAGCTGGTCTGGCTCACATGTGACTCCAGAGTCACAGCAATGTGGCTGACTACCGATTCCAGCCTCGGGGTCATTGTCTGTGCGGAGTCTGCACGTTCTCCTCGTGTCTGCGTGGGTTTCCTCCCACAGTCCGAAAGATATGCTGGTTAGCTGCATTGGCCATAGTAAATTGCTCCTTAATATCCCAACATGTGTAAATTGGGAGGTAAATGTGCTGCAGTGTGAATCAATGTCACTAAACAGATATCTGGCCGTTGCTGATTGTCAGAACTTGTTGTAAATTGGCTGCCATGTTTCTGATATTACAACAGTCACTACATTTTAAAATATCCTTTGTTGCTGTAAACCACCTGGGGCTCTCCTGAGGACATAAAAGGTGCTATATAAATGCAAGTCCTTTCTTCAACTGAACAAGAAGTCAAAACCTCATTTGGGACCTGAACTAAAGCGGGCCCTTTATTCAATGCCCAAAGACATGCTGGTTAGGGTGCATCGGCCGTGCTAAATTCTCCCTTAGTGAACCCAAACAGGCACCAGAGTGTGGAAACTGGGGGATTTTCACAATAACTTTATTGCAGTGTTAATGTAAGCTAGCCTGTGACACTAATAAATAAACTTTAAACTTTATCTGTGGAGAGAGAAACAGGGGTTAGTGTTTCGAGTCCGTGTGACTTTTTTTTGGAATTCTCAGTCAGAAATCTGCCACTTCTTAAAGTACGTGCAGCTCAGTAACTGTGTTCCCCTGTCCCTCGCACTCAGTCTCCTCCATCCCCTACCTGTGCAGATTTCACCACTGGCTCTAACTCTCCTGCTGTGTCTGCTGATGTTAATATTTATCTTGTCTTCCCCTCTTTCATTTCCAGGAAGCTGACATTGTTAAAATCCAGGCATTCATCAGAGCAAACAAGGCCAGAGATGACTACAAAACTCTGAGTGAGTATCCAATCCGAGGGAGTATCGGGATCGGATCACTGTGTGACCACGATCACATATTGGTGACACTTCATTGTAACTTCACCAAACTGTCAGCTGTTAGATGATTTCTGGATTAATACCCATAGAATCCCTACAGGAGGCCATTCAGCTCACTAAGTCCGTACCGACCACAATCGCACCAGGTCCTATCCCTGTAACCCCACTTACTTACCCTAACCCCGGACACTAAGGGTGATTTAGCATGGCCAATCCAGCTGTCTAAAAGCTCAAGCCGGGAATTGAACCCAGGTCCCTAGTGCTGTGAGGCAGCAGCTTGACCAACCATTCTTCCTGAACTTCTCCTTCTGTCCTTTGATCCATCCGGGCAGTATGGTGGCGCAGTGGTTAGCAGAATGGGGATGAGAAGAAAAGTGTCAGCCATGATTGAATGGTGAAGCAGACCCAATGGGCTGAGTGGCCTAACTCTGCTCCTGTGTCTTATGGTCTTATCTTTTGGACTGTGGGAGGAAACCAGAGCACCTGGATGAAACCCACGCAGACACTGAGAGAACGTGCAGGCTCCGCACAGATAGTGACCCAAGCCGGGAATCGAACCCGGGTCCCTGGCATTATGAGGCGCAGTGCTAACCACTGTGTTACCGTGCTGCCCTGTTGGATCAAAGGAGAGAAGGAGAAATTCAGAAAGAATAGTTGGTTGAGAGAGGGCAGCACGGTAACACACTGGTTAGCACTGCTGCCTCACAGCACCAGGGACCCAGGTTCGATTCCCGGCTTGGGTTACTGTCTATGTGGAGTTTGCACGTTCTCCCCGTGTCTGCGTGGGTTTCCTCCGAGTGCTCTGGTTTCCTCCCAGAGTCCAAAGATGTGTGGGTTAGGTGGATTGGCCATGTTAAGTTGTCCCTTACTGTCAAGTGATTAGCTAGGATAAAAACATGGAGTTACGGGCATAGGGCCTGGGTGGGATTATACACATTCAATGGACGGAATGGCCTCCTTCTGCACTGCAGGAATTGTATTAGAGAAAGAATAAAGAGGAAAATTAGGAACTGGGGCAGGAGAGAGAATGTTGTGGGATTGAGAGAGTAAGATGGAAAAGAGAGAGGAAAAGTAACATCAATGACTCCTGGAATTCAGTGTTAACTTTCGAAGTCATCAGGATTTTAGTCACAGGCCCGATAACTCTCTGAAAACCAGCACAGTTTGATGTGAAGATGCGTTCGTTTGGTTTGCGTCTCCTCTCCATTTGCCTCCCTCTTTCTACTCACTCACTCATCCTCTCCTCTCCTCATGGACAGTCAATGCGGAGCAGCCTCCGATGGCCGTAGTCAGGAAGTTTGTCCACCTGCTTGATCAGAGTGACCAGGACTTCCAGGAGGAGCTGGAAATGATGAGACTGAGAGAGGAGGTGGTCACTCGCATCCGATCCAATGGATCGCTGGAAAACGACCTCAACACCATGGATATAAAGATCGGGCTGCTGGTGAAGAACAAGATTACACTGCAGGTAACGGGAATATCAGTACGGGAATATCGTCCATGGGAAAAATGGGAATATCGCAATGGGAATGACGGTAATATCATCTGTGGGAAAAATGGGAATATCGCTATGGTAATAACGAGAATATCGCTCCAGGAATGACAGGAATATTACCCTGGGAATGATAGAAATACCACCCTGGGAATAATAGGAACATTGCTCTGGGAATGATGGGATCATTGCCTGGGAATGATGGGAATATCACCTTGGGAATATCACTATAGGAATGATGGGAATATTGCAATGGGAACGACAGGAATATTGCCCTGGGAATAATGAGAATATCACTACAGGAATGACAGGAATATTGCCCTATGAATGACAGGAATATTGCCCTATGAATGACAGGAATATCGCCCTGTGAAAGATGGGAATATCGCTGTGGGAATGATAGAAATATCACTCTGGGAATAACGGGAATATCACTCTGGGAATATCGTCCTGGGAATAATCCAAATATTGTCCGGGTAATGGAATATCACCCTGGAAATAACATGGGAATATGGTGCCTCGAAATGAAAGTATCATTTTGGGATAGCAGGAGTCTGTCCCAGAAATTTAGTTCCAGGGAAACTATTCCTGGTAACAGCACCAAGAGGTGACAGCTCTGGGCATTCCATCTTTGGGATAAACATTCCAGGTTACCGGAATATCCATTCAGGGATAGAGTTCTGATAACAGGAATAACTTCCCAAGCACCAGGATCATTGCTCTGGAAATAACAGCCAGGTGATGTTACCCCAGATAGAAGAGTGGGAATGTTACATTGGGAATGCCACCTTGTGAACATTTTACTGAATGAAGGAAATTTGGTGAAATTCCCAGAATAATTACTCTTTGGGAATATGGATGCCTGAACTGAGATCTGCCCCTTCACCAATCCCCGTTCGAAAGGTAGAGATTCTAGTGGTGGGGAGATTGGTAGTGACGGATTGAGGGTGGGGTGAGGGGGGGAGATTGGTACAAAGAACAAAAAAAAAGGTAGTGACGGATAGAGGCGGGTAAGGGCTGATTTGTAGAGACAGACCGTTTTCTTTCTGGTCTTACAGGAAGTGGTTTCACACAGTAAGAAACTGACCCGGAAAAACAAGGAGCAGCTTTCGGATATGATGCAAATCAACAAGCAGAAAGGAGGCCTCAAGGCTCTGAGCAAAGAGAAACGCATGAAGCTGGAGGCTTATCAGAACCTCTTCTACCTGCTACAGGTAAAGCTCCAGCCTGAGACCTCCATCAGCCAGCTGCTCCTCCATCTGTTCAATCCCCTCCCACACCCCCGTATACACTCTTCCCTTCCCTTGCCTTAACAATTGTCCCTCTGAATGTGCTGTTTGATGAAATGAATGGGCCAGTGTCTGGGTTCCTTGAAGCTGTCAGCTTTGGGTCAGTGGGTATCACTCTTATCTCTGAAGGTTATGGGTCCAAATCCTGCTCCAGAGATTGGAACACAACCCAGGTGGACTCAGCTGGTGCAGTGCTGAGGGAGTGCCGCACTGTCAGAGGGTCGGTGCTGAGGGAGTGCCGCACTGTCAGAGGGTCGGTGCTGAGGGAGTGCCGCACTGTCAGAGGGTCGGTGCTGAGGGAGTGCCGCACTGTCAGAGGGTCGGTGCTGAGGGAGTGCCGCACTGTCAGAGGGTCAGTGCTGAGGGAGTGCCGCACTGTCAGAGGGTCAGTGCTGAGGGAGTGCCGCACTGTCAGAGGGTCAGTGCTGAGGGAGTGCCGCACTGTCAGAGGGTCAGTGCTGAGGGAGTGCCGCACTGTCAGAGGGTCAGTGCTGAGGGAGTGCCGCACTGTCAGAGGGTCAGTGCTGAGGGAGTGCCGCACTGTCAGAGGGTCAGTACTGAGGGAGTGCCGCACTGTCAGAGGGTCAGTGCTGAGGAGTGCCGCACTGTCAGAGGGTCAGTGCTGAGGGAGTGCCGCACTGTCAGAGGGTCAGTGCTGAGGGAGCGCCGCACTGTCAGAGGGGGGGTCAGTGCTGAGGGAGCGCCGCACTGTCAGAGGGTCAGTGCGAGGGAGTGCCGCACTGTCAGAGGGTCAGTGCCGAGGGAGCGCCGCACTGTCAGAGGGTCAGTGCCGAGGGAGCGCCGCACTGTCAGAGGGTCAGTGCCGAGGGAGTGCCGCACTGTCAGAGGGTCAGTGCTGAGGGAGTGCCCGCACTGTCAGAGGGTCAGTGCGAGGGAGCGCCGCACTGTCAGAGGGTCAGTGTGAGGGAGCGCCGCACTGTCAGAGGGTCAGTGCCGAGGGAGCGCCGCACTGTCAGAGGGTCAGTGCCGAGGGAGCGCCGCACTGTCAGAGGGTCAGTGCCGAGGGAGCGCCGCACTGTCAGAGGGTCAGTGCCGAGGGAGCGCCGCACTGTCAGAGGGTCAGTGCCGAGGGAGCGCCGCACTGTCAGAGGGTCAGTGCCGAGGGAGCGCCGCAGTGTCAGAGGGTCAGTGCCGAGGGAGCGCCGCAGTGTCAGAGGGTCAGTGCCGAGGGAGCGCCGCACTGTCAGAGGGTCAGTGCCGAGGGAGCGCCGCACTGTCAGAGGGTCAGTGCCGAGGGAGCGCCGCACTGTCAGAGGGTCAGTGCCGAGGGAGCGCCGCACTGTCAGAGGGTCAGTGCCGAGGGAGCGCCGCACTGTCAGAGGGTCAGTGCCGAGGGAGTGCCGCTTTCAGATGAATTCCCATCTGCCTGGTCAGGAGGATGTTAAAGATCCCATGATTTTGTAGAAGAACGAGATCACTCTCCCCAGGGGCCTGATGAATGTTAAACCCTCAGTTCAAAATCACAAGAAGATAATTTGGATCTGATCACATTCTCATGCAAATTAGCTGCTGTATTTCTTATATTACAAGAATGATTACACTTGGGGACAATATTTCATTAACTCAGAAGCATCCTGAGGTTGTGGAGGGAAGGTGCTATTGAAATATAGAGGGCAGCATCGTTAGCACAGAGCCAGTGACTCGGGTTCAATACGCAGTTTGGCTCATTGTCCATGTAGAGTCTGCACATTCTCCCTGTGTCTGTGTGGGTTTCTTCCGGATGCTCCGGTTTTCAATTAGATGGATTGACCATGCTAAATTGCCCCTTACTGTCAGGGATACTAGTTCAGGTAAATGTATGGGGTTATGGGGATGGGGCCTGGGTGGTACTGTGGTCAGTGCAGACCTAATGGGCCAAATGGCCTCTCCTGCTCTGTAGGGATTCTGTGAATGTACATCCTTTCTCTAGGAAGGGCTTCGTGTCAGTTTCTTGATGGTTTTTGGGTGACTCACCCAAACGGTGAGTCCTCGAGCAAATCATTGGGCCAAATTTTATTGGCACGTTGTCCAAGGTTAGTATGATCCCGATCCTGCTCCGAGGCTAAGGGAGAATGCCGTTCTCTGAGCCTCACCTGTCCCAGAATCGGCGTGCTGGTAAAGTTCTGGCTGGTGTCTGTAGAACTTGTGGTTCTGGAGAAGAAGAGGGAAAATTGTTGGGCATAAAGTAAATGGTTCTGTTTAAAGAGCGCAGGAATCACTGTCACATTCTGTTTTTCTTTCTGTCCGCAGACTAACCCCACCTATTTGGCCAAGCTGATCTTTCAGATGCCCCAGAATAAATCCACCAAGTTCATGGACTCGGTCATTTTCACCCTGTATAATTACGCCTCTAATCAGAGAGAGGAATACCTGCTCCTGAAACTCTTCAAAACTGCCTTACAGGAAGAAATCAAGTATGTGCTGCACACACCTGCTCCTCCCTCCCCAATCCCAAATAATCTACTGGTGTTGGTGTTTGAAAGATATTCGAATGTAGTCTTCACGACTGATCCTTTATTACCTTCTTATCGATAAGGAGAGGAGAGCTGGTGAATTCATATGGCTTCTTCAGTCTGCTCTGCCTAATTATATACAGGCAGTCTTTTTTTAAATCAGGCACAACTTCCAGTAAAAATAATTTTTTAGTCACACACACACCAGTAAATTATTTACATATGATACAAAGAGGTAGGCCTGGGACAGTAACTGTTTAATCACATCCCATCGGTAATGTCATAAACTTTAGTGGTGGATTGATGGAATGTCTGTTCAGACAATAATCACTTAATCTTATCTTTATCACAGTTTCGGTGTGGTTAGCAAGGACATCCAACTGTTAGTAGATTATAGTGAAACATCCACCTTTGTCTGCACTGTCTATTTCATGTATGTGCAGAGATGGTCAGTCTTTAGTGAGGGTGCTGCTGCCGATGTGCTAATTTTCCTCACCCCCTGGCTAATCCCCTGCTGAGCTTCTGTCCCACATTCAAAGAGGAGCTGGGTAGATATTTGCTTATGGAATGGGATTGAGAGGATAGGTACAAACTGAAATGTTCAACACAACCTGTTTGCTGCAATGTCAATGCCCTAGCAGTGATGGGAGGAGGATAGGTGAATGCACTGGAGTTTGATTGATGACCTTAGGATCAGATCAGACTTGCCTCAACAAAGTCTGTGATTGGCATTTTTCAAATTCATTCATGGGATATGGCTGGGCCAACATTATTGCCCTTAAACTGAGTGTCTCACTCGTTCATTTCAGAGGGCATTGCTGTGGTTCTGGGGTCACATGTAGATCAAGTAAGGATGGCAGACTTCCTTCCCTAAAGGGACATTAGTGAACCAGATGGGTTTTTACAAGAATCATTAGACTTCTAATTCAAGGCCTTTTGTTGAATTTAAATTTGACCGTCTATCGTGGTGGGATTCGAACCCGGGTCCCTAGAACATTACCCTGGATCACTGCATTACTAGTCCACAGTCATGTGTAAACTCTGAATGTACACATATCTTTACACTTAAAAACCACCTTAACTTAAACAAAGTGTACTTTATATTTATCACTATTACATTTCATTTCTCCATCTTTCTGCAAATCGTCCTATTAATATTGTAATTTCTTTTGTTCAGACATTTGGGTTCATTATCATGTAGAATATGTACATGCAATATATTTGCTTTATTATTGTGTTGTATATCAGGTCAGACACTTCAAGGTGTTCTCTGAAGTTTGCCTGACCTGTGAAGTTTTACGCTGAGTTTGATTAGGATGAGCATGAGAGGTTTCACTCCAGGTGTGAGTCAACTGACCTACAAGGAACTTTTATCAAAAACACAGTTTAATTAAGAATACTGTTGACATGTGCAATAAGACACTTAGCAAGAACTTTTAACAATTACAAACAAGAAACACAATAACCAGGATAATGTATAACTCTTAAGGAAATATCCAACCAAATCCACTATATAAAACCCTCTAGATAAACACAATATAGCATAGGTTAATGCGCACTTGTTACAGGAATCCCAACTCCTGGGTTGAATGCTGAAAATCCCTTGTGAAGAAATTCAGAAGAGGTTATAGTCAAATCTGTTTCCCAAAACACCACTTCTTAAAAGCAGAACCAAACAAAGAGAAAAAAAGGGAGACAACAATTGCTCCTGAGCTTGATGCTAAACTGCTTCCAAAATGAAACTGACTGCCCCAGCTTAGCTCCACCCTGTTGACATCACTATCGTTGTAAGATGCATGATTTGAAAGTACACTCATGTGACAATTTACTTGCATTGGGATACAGTGAAAGATATTGTTTCTTGTGCTACAGAGACAAAGCATACTGTTCATTGAGTACAGAGGGGAGAAAGGAAGGAGAGGATGTAGAATGTAACATTATTAGAAAGTTTAAAGTAGTTAGAATTCAGGTTTAAGACCATAGAGTGAGGGTGAAGGATAGAATTAGGGGCTGTGCTGGGGACAGCTCGCAAGAAGTCTCCTTGCTCTGCTGCCATCCTTTTTATGATGACACGTATGCAGGGGTTAGCACTGCTGCCTCACAGGATCAGGGACCCGGGTTTGGTTCTCGGCTTGAGTCACTGGCTGTGTGGAGTTTGCACATTCTCCCCGTGTCAGCGTGGGTTTCCTCTGGGTGCCCCGGTTTCCTCCCACAGTCTGAAAGATGTGCTGGTTAGGATACATTGACCCGAACAGGTGCTGTAGTGTGGCAACTAGGAGAATTCCACAGTAACTTCATTGTAGTGTTAATGTAAGCCTTACTTGTGACCAATGAATAAACATTACTGTTTATATACAATTGGATATTAATATATATAAGCTCTGTGTGGGATGTTTAGACTCCACCATTTTGATCCTGACACATTCCCTACTTCCTGCAGGTCAAAGGTGGATCAGCTTCACGAGATCATCACGGGAAACCCCACGGTTATTAAGATGGTCGTCAGCTTCAACCGGGGAGCGCGCGGGCAGAACGCTCTCCGACAGATCCTGGCGCCCGTCGTCAAGGAGATCATTGAGGAGCGATCGATGAACATCAAGACTGATCCTGTGGATATTTACAAAGCCTGGGTGAACCAAATGGAGTCGCAGACAGGCGAGGCCAGGTAGAGGAGAGAGGGATACCCATAACCACGTTTACGAGCTGTAACCTTCCTCATCACCGGCTGCTGCACACACCTGGAGGGAGCCCTCTTTCCCAGGAGAACCACTCTGTGAAAGGAAGGCCTGATTTCCCCCCCCACTCTGGCAGCAATGTGCGTGGTGTGCATCCAGGAACACCAGAGGGTTGGGGAAGAGGCTCCCAGGGCAAGCGGTGAGGACCCAGAGGCCGGGGAGAGACACTTTTCACCAGTATCTGTGGCAATGCTGATTTGCCATTGCAACTTCTTCCACTGGCTGCTGTTTCAATTTGGTAGATAGAGAAGCAGAGTTAAACTCACAAATCAGAACACTCGTAACCTTGCTAAATGGTGCAGCAGGCTTGATGGGCTGAATGGCCAACTCCTGCTCCTATCTTCTTATGATCGTATGAGCCTTGCTGAAGATATTGACAGGTGGAGTCAGTGCTTGTTTCTGCAATGACAGATCAGCATTGCCACAGGTACTGGTGAAAAGTGTCCCTCCCCAGTCTCTGTCTCCTCCACATTTGATGCGGTGTTGGACTGGGATAAACACAGTAAGAAGTCTCACAACATCAGGTTAAAGTGCACCAGGTTTATTTGGTAGCACCAAGTTTTTGGAGCACTGCCCCTCCAACAGGTGAGTTGTCTCTCCCCACTTGCCCAGGGAGCCCCTTCTTCCAGCCTTCTGATATCCCTGGACACACACATTGTTGATGTGTGTCTGGTTACTGGTGCCAGTGCCAGTGTGTGTGGTGACACCAGCGCTCTTGATGTTCACAGCTCATGAAGCTAGGCTCTCTGTCACTGCACGGCTCCCTCTGCACTCTCTCACTCACTCCTTTTCCCAGTCCTTCGCTGCTCCTGTCAACAGCTGCAGTCCCCACTTACCCTCCATTTACAAATGCTTCCAGAGTGTTTCCAGCACTTGCCATTATTCACAGAGTTTGCCACTTGCCGACCTGAATAAACCACCACCACCACCATCATCATCTTCTCCTACCACCCCCCCCTCCCCCCTCATTGCACTGTCAGAGGGTCAGTGCTGAGGGAGTGCCACACTGTCAGAGGGTCGGTGCTGAGGGAGTGCCGCACTGTCAGAGGGTCGGTGCTGAGGGAGTGCCGCACTGTCAGAGGGTCAGTGCTGAGGGAGTGCCGCACTGTCAGAGGGTCAGTGTGAGAGGCCGCACTGTCAGAGGGTCAGTGCTGAGGGAGTGCCACTGTCAGAGGGCAGTGCTGAGGGAGTGCCGCACTGTCAGAGGGTCAGTGCTGAGGGAGTGCCGCACTGTCAGAGGGTCAGTGCTGAGGGAGTGCCGCACTGTCAGAGGGTCAGTGCTGAGGGAGTGCCGCACTGTCAGAGGGTCAGTGCTGAGGGAGTGCCATCAGAGGGTCAGTGCTGAGGGAGTGCCGCACTGTCAGAGGGTCAGTGCTGAGGGAGTGCCGCACTGTCAGAGGGTCAGTGCTGAGGGAGTGCCGCACTGTCAGAGGGTCAGTGCTGAGGGAGTGCCGCACTGTCAGAGGGTCAGTGCTGAGGGAGTGCCGCACTGTCAGAGGGTCAGTGCTGAGGGAGTGCTGCAGTGTGTATCAATGTCACTAAACAGGTATCTGGCCATTGATGATTGTCAGAACTTGTTGTAAATTGTCTGCCATGTTTCCGATATTACAACAGTCACTACATTTCAAAATGTCCTTCGTTTCTGTAAACCACCTTGGGATCTCCTGAAGCCATAAAAGGTGCTGTATAAATGCAAGTCCTTTCTTCAACTGAACAAGAAGTCAAAACCTCATTTGGAGCCTGAACTAAAGTGGGCCCCTTGTTCAATGCCCAAAGACGTGCTGGTTAGGGTGCATCGGCCATGCTAAATTCTCCCTCAGTGAACCCGAACAGACTCCGGAGTGTGGAGACTGGGGGATTTTCACAATAACTTCATTGCAGTATTAATATAACTCTGCCTGTGACACTAATAAATAAACTTTAAACAATGCACGCAACTCTGAGACAGCTCAGATACTGGCTTCAGATCCTGAGTCTAAGGCTCAGATAATAATAACTGGGCCATGCTGAAGGAGGATGGTTTCTGCAAAACTGCTGTGGATTTTCAACTCATAGGAGTGGCACAGTGGTTAGCACTGCTGCCCCACAGTGCCAGAGACCTGGGTTTGATTCCCAGCTTGGGTCACTGTCTGTGCAGAGTCTGCATGTTCTTTCTGTGTCTGCATGGGTTTCCTCCAGGTGCTATGGTTTCCTTCTGTAGTACAAAGCTGTGTAGGTTAGGGTGCATTGGCTGTGCTAAATTGATTCTTAAAGTTGGAATATGCGTCAAATAAGGGGATAAGTGAGGTAAATGCATGGGAATACAGGGATAGGATCTGGCTGGGATGCTCTGTTGGAGGTCCCTATAGACCTGATGGGCCAAATGGCTTCCTTCTGCTCTATGGGGATTCTATGTTTTCAGCAACAGAGAAATGTCAGAAATACGGAAGGGTTTACATTTTACAATGTAAATTTATGTTAATGAGTATATGTAACAATCATCCCTTTGATTATCTGACTAATATTTGCTGTGTCCACATTTCTATTTGCAGTAAACTCCCGTATGATGTCACGCCAGACCAGGCACTGAGTCACGAAGAGGTTAAACTGAGACTCGATACATCCATCAAGAACATGAGAGCCATCACTGACAAATTCCTATCAGCCATTGTCACCTCAGTGGATAAAATCCCGTAAGTGGCCGTGTCCCACACCCCAAATACTCCTCCCCACTCTCCCTGTCACTGTCTCTATCCACCCATTTAACCCCTTCCCACACCTCAAATACTCCTCCCCACTCTCCCTGTCACTGTCTCTATCCACCCATTTAACCCCTTCCCACACCTCAAATACTCCTCCCCACTCTCCCTGTCACTGTCTCCATCCACCCATTTAACCCCTTCCCACACCTCAAATACTCCTCCCCACTCTCCCTGTCACTGTCTCCATCCACCTATTTAACCCCTTCCCAAACCCTAGACACTCCTCCCCACTCTCCCTGTCACTGTCTCTATCCACCCATTTAACCCTTTCCCACACTCCAAACACTCCTCCCCACTCTCCCTGTCACTGTCTCTATCCACCCATTTAACCCCTTCCCACATCTCTATGTAAACTCTCCCCCATTATAAAAACATCAATCTGCTCTCGATAGAATGCCCTCTTTTTGCACTGACCACATCCCAGTTGTGGTCACACCGACTTGAGTGAAGTATTTCTCTGCTGATTTGAACCTAAGTGTTTTTGTCACAGGGATTATTCAACACCTTGCTATCTCCCAAATTAACCCAATCCCTTTTAATATTCTGGTATCTATATTTCCTGTTGGTGAATAATAATGATTCATATTTCCACAGTTCAGAGCACTCACTCCCAACACACAACTCCACAGCAACAAAGAAAATTACAGTGCAGGAACAGGCCCTTCGGCCCTCCAAGCCTGCACTGACCATGCTGCCCGACTGAACTAAAACCCCTCCCCATCCTTCCAGGGACCAGATCCCTCTATTCCCATCCTATTCATGTATTTGTCCAGACAACCCTTAAAAGTCATTATTGTATCTGCTTTCACTATCTCCCCTGGCAGCAAGTTCCAGGCACCCACCATCCTCGCTGTAAAAACTTGCCTCGTCCATTTCCTTTATATCTTGCCTGTCGCACCTTAAATCTATGTCCCCTAGTAATTGACTCTTCCACCCTGGGGACAAAGTTTCTGACTATCCACTCTGTCCAATCTCTGATCACTACCACCTTAAGTCAAAGGCACAGACTCATGGGGACATCACCACCTGGAGATTCCCCTCCAAGTCACTCACCATCCTGACTTGGAAATATTCTGGTCATTCCTTCACTGTCACTGGATCAAACTCCTGAAACTCTTTCCCTAACAGCCCTGTGGACATACCTACACCACATGGGAGGCGAATACACAGTGGTATTCTTGCTGAAGTGGTAATCCAGAGTAACATTTTGGGGACCCGGGTTCAAATCCCACCACAACAGATGGTGGGATTTGAATTCCATAAAATTCTGGAATTTAAAGTCAGCAATGACCACGAAACCATTGTCGATTGTTGGAAAAACCCATCTGCTTCACTAATGTCCTTTAGGGAAGGAAATCTGCCGTCCTTACCTGGTCTGGCCTACATGTGACTCCAGAGCCACAGCAATGTGGCTGACTCTCAACTGCACTCCAAGAGCAAGTAGGGATGGGCAATAAATGTTACATCCGTGAAACTCTTTAACAGAAACTGGAAATATTCTGCATGTTTTCCATGGTTCTGGTGGGTGGAGAATGATGATTTCTCACACACGGACTGAGCTTTGAGTGTTGTACTCTATTGCCCCCACAGTCGGAGCTGTAGTCACGGTGTGTGATTCATGCAGTTCCACCCTCGCTCTTCACTCACCATGTTTCTCTGTCTCACCCTTGCAGCTATGGTATGAGACTTATCGCTAAAGTGTTGAAGGATTCCCTACATGAGAAGTTTCCAGACGCCACGGACGATGAGCTCATTAAGGTGGGTGTTAGCTTGTGTTAGGCCTGAAGGATCCTCATTAATAAATGGCGCTGCTTCCTTGAACCCTTGTTTATATGGACAAAATGTTCTGCTTGTTAATCAACCCCCACAAGCATTTCAAGACAGGATTTATCAGGGTTGTTTTACACAGATAGCCACGTGTGTGACTGAACTACATTCAGGAAAACTTCAGGTTGGAACTTGCATCTTAAGCTGTGGTGTTGGTGACATGTGACTGGAGTAATTATGTTGAGCTTGGGCCCCAGAGTTCAGGATGGTTACATTGATCTTATCAGCGCAACTTTACCAGAATAATACTAACAGTAGTTACGGTCGAAAACACCAGGCTTTGAGTTCTGGGGATTGAGGACTGATTTCACTGCGGTTGGGAATGATGAAAGGGTTTGATAGGGTAGAGAGAGAGAGAGAAATTATTTCCCTTGAAGGAAAGAGAGCCTAACCTTCAAGAAGCGAGAGTTGGACTGTTCGGGGGAAATGTGGAAATCTGGAGTGGTATTCGGCTGCTTGAGGTCAATTGGAGCTTCCAAGAGTGAGACTGATGGATTTTCCAGGGATCCAAAGACAAGGTATTTAAATGGAGGTTAGGAGTTACTCCGGGCTGTGATCTCACTGATTGGCAGAATGGGTTTGAGCAGCTGAATGTCCTCCTCCAGTTCCTAAGGGATGCTGCCATTAACCGTAACACTCGTCAGCTGGGGTCCCCGCTCTCAAGTGGCTACTGCAGGACCTCCTACTGAAAATGGTGGAAGGAGGGATGTCAGGGGAGAAATGCAACAAACTCTTTGATGTTTCTTACAGTTGACTGTCCCGTCAGCCCATACCATTTGATATACATACTATTATATTCAAGAGGCGACTAGATGTAGCACTTGGGGCAAATGGGATCAAAAGGTTATGGGGAGAAAGCAGGATTAGGCTATTGAGTTGGATGATCAGCCATGATTGTGATGAATGGCAGAGCAGGCTCGAAGGGCTGAATGGCCTCCTCCCACTCCTATCATCTGTGTTGCTAAATGAGCAACAACAACAGAGCAGGTGATAAAAAAGCCCGGAATAAACTTGCACCTATCGGGAGAGGACAGAGGAAAAGTCAAAATGACTGAAGTTGAGCAACTGTTGAGTGATTCTGGAAGTGTTTTAGGAGAATGGGACGGATGGTCAATGAGCCAGCACAGAGCTGACAGGCCGAATGGCCTCCTCCTGACTTTAAGCGCTGACTGACCCTGAGATCATGTGTTCATGTTGGGCAGGAACTCGTTCCTTGTTTGGGACAGATGGAATTGCCTTTCTGTGTCACCGGGCCTACTAGCTGAGGCTCCACAGTCTAATCCCACACCAGAAAGTAAATTGGATATTTTTCCAAGCTTGGATAACTTTGCTGCTTCTCTTCTGTTTTTAAGGCTTTCGATTTCTCTTCTTTCTGCCTCTTCGAACTGAGCTTCAGACGAGGAATGAAAGTTCTTCGTTTCCTACCTTCACAGGCGTGGTCTTTAACGTTGCTTTCTCGTTGAGGTGAATCTCTGTGTGGCTGCCATTTCTCCTGAAGTAACCTGTGCGTATACCCTTCTCCTGGCCCCTCCACTATCTTTACCCCGTCCCCTCTTGCCCTTTGCACCTCCCTCCACCACCCTTATCACTGATAGCTTGCACCTACATCACTGTGTACAGATCATTCCAGTTTTCATAGGGAGGGGTTTTGAGGGGGGGGTCTGCGAAGGTGTGGAGTGGGGAAGGCTTTTCTTTGAAGCTTTTTTTTCTGTTCTGAATCGTGTTTTGATGATTTCAGATCGTTGGGAACCTGCTGTACTATCGTTACATGAACCCTGCCATTGTAGCTCCTGATGCTTTCGATATCATTGACATCTCGGCTGGTGGTGGGGGCCTGACCACTGACCAAAGGAGGAACCTGGGCTCCATCGCCAAGGTCTTACAGCATGCTGCCTCCAGTAAGATGTTCGACAAGGAAAACTGCCACCTTGGCTCCGTGAACGATTACCTCTCCCAGGCTCACATGAAGTTCAGGTAAATTCCTGCCTCTCCTTCCCACTCCAGTAAGGCCCCTACACTAAGTCCACTCAATCCCCCACTCAATCTTTCCCTTGTGATAATCCGTTTCCCACTCGGATAGTAACCAGGATTTTTCAATCCCGCCCACAGTGAGATCCGCCCGTAAGTGTTTGTTGTAATTTCACGGACTTTCACATCAATAAGTAAATGTTTGGTAGTACAGCCTCACAGCACCAGGGATCCGGGTTCAATCCCAACATTGGATCACTGTCTGTGTGGGCTTTGCACATTCTCCCCAAGTCTGTGTGGGTTTTTCCTGGGTGCTACAGTTTCCTCCCACAGTCCAAAGATGTCCAGTTAGAAACTAGAAGCAGGAGTAGGCCATTTGGCCCATTGAGTCTGCTCTGCATTTGTTCTGATCATGGCTAATCATTGAATTTAATATTCTGATTTCCCCCCACCTTCCTCCAATATCCCTTGATCCCTTTAGCCCCAAGAGCTCTATCTAATTTCTTCTTGAAATCAGACAATGTTTCGGCCTCAACTACTTTCTGTGGGAGTGAATTCCACACATTCACCATCCTCTGGATGAAGAAATTTCTCCTCACCTCAGTTCTAAAAAGTTTACCTTATCCTCAAATACAATTCCTAGTTCTGAACTCCCCCCACCATCGGGAACATTCTTTCTGAATCTACCTCTCTAACCCTATGAGATCCTTTCTCACTCTTCTAAACTCCAATGAATATAATCCTAACTGACTTAACCTCTCCTCATATGACAGACCTGCCATCCCAAGAATCAGTCTGGTAAACCTTTGCTGTGCTCCCTCTATAGCAAGGACATCCTTCCTGAGATAAGGACACCAAAACTGTGCACAATACTCCAGGTGTGGCTTTACCAATGCCCTAAACAATCACAGCAAAACATCCCAGTCCCTATACTCAAATCCTTTCGCTGTGAAGGCCATTATATCACTGGCCCTCTTTACCTGCTGTACCTGCATGCTTATTTTAGCATTAGATAGATTAACCAAGGTAAATCTGTGGGGTTACGGAATAGGGTAGAGAAAAGGGCCTAGGTAAGATACTCTGTCAGAGAGAGTCATTCCTGAATGGCCTCCTTCTGCACTATACGGATTCTATGGTTCAAACACAATAGTATGTATGACTGGCCCTCTTCAACAGCAACAGATTGGAGCTAATGTTTTGAGTCTGGATGACCCTTCATCAGAACACAGGCTCGTTACACTGGCTTTATTCTCTCTCCATGGATGCTATCAAACCTGCTGAAATTTTCTAGCATTTTTTGTTTTTGTTGTAAAAGTAAGGGTGTAATACTTCAATTACACAGGGCATTGGTGAGACCACATCTGGAATATTGTGGGCAGTTTTGGACTCCTTGTTCAAGGAAGGATATAAATGCATTAGAGGCGATTCAGAGTTTTATTGGAGAGATACCTGGATTAAATGGGTTGTCTTATGGGGAAAGGTTGGACAGGCTGGGCTTGTTTCCACTGGAGTTTAGAAGAGTGAAGGATGATTTGACTGAAGTCTACAAGATCCTGAGCAGTATTGACAGGATCCTGAGCAGTATTGACAGGATCCTGAGCAGTATTGAGAAGGTGGATAATGAAAGAACGTTTCCTTTTGTGGGTGAGTCCAGAACTAGAGGGCACTGTTTTAAAATTAAGGGTCATCCTTTTAAGGCACAACTGAATAGAATGGTCTTCTCTTTAGAACTCTCTACCTCCAGAGGAGTTGAAGGCAGGGTAATTGAATATTTTTAATATAGAACATAGAACATAGAACTATACAGCACAAACAGGCCCTTCGGCCCACGAGTTGCGCCGATCACATCTACCAATCCACAGAGCTATCTATAACCCCCCATCCCATTCGTTTCCATATACTCATCCAGAAGTCCTCCAAAAGACCCAGCGAGCCCGCATCAACAACCCCCGACGGCAGCCGGCTCCACCCACCCACCACCCTCCGCGCGAAAACCCACCCCCAAATCTCCCCTATTTGCCTCCGCACCCCAAATCTGCACCCCCCCGAAGCGACCACCCCAGCTCGGGGAAACAGTCTCTGAGAGTCCACCCCATCCATCCCCCCCCACCATCCCACAAACCTCCACCATATGAAAAGATAGATTTTTATTGGGCTGGAGAATTGGAGGTTATCAGCTTGGGGAATGTGGAACTGGAGATACCAATCAGCCAGCCCATGGTCTTACTGGAGGAGCAGACCCGAGGGGCCAAATGGCCTATTTCTGTTCCTATTTCATGTGAAACCATCACCCTTATTATAAAAACCCAGCTAGTTCACCGATGTCCTTGCAAGAGGGAAATCTGCCATTCTTACCCGGTCTGACCTATATGTAATTCCAGACTCTCAGCCACTGCCTTCTGGAATGGCCACACAAGCCACTCAGTTCAAGGGCAATAATTTCTGACCCAACCAGCAAAACCCACAACCTTTGAAACAGTAAATTTCAAAATCTGCATCTGGGGACATCACCAGCTGAGGTTCCCGTCCTGACATAGAAGTATATCACCATCTCTGGGTCAAAAGTCCTGGAACTCCCTCCCTAACAGCACTGTGGGTGTACCTACAATTCACTGGGTCTTCTCAAAGGGCCAATAGCGATGGGTAATAGGAGTCATGCCTAGCCAGAGACACCCACATCCCATGGATCAATTTATTGAAAAATCTTCTTATATTTTACATAACAAAACAAACACAGAGACAGATCCAAGCAGTGCTGGCATGTACATTCCAACGTGACTGAGCTCGGGGCACCCCAAGGCCAGAGAATAAGCCCCTGGTATCCCCGTCATACACCCTGCCAAATCCTGTCTAATTTCACCGGGAATGTTAGTAATAATATAAGAACAAAAGGGCAGAGAAATGCCGCTGGAGAATCAACTGAGCACCCAAGCAGCCCAGGCTATAAACTAGCAAACAGAGGAGAGAGAAGAAAGAGAGTGGGAGAGAAAAGAGAAAAGTTCTCGAGTTGGTCCCACACCTCAGCAGGGCAGGCAGGTATACTCAGGTAAAAGACCAGGGTATATCCACCAATCGAGGAGGGGGGATTCTGTGGGAGCACTCGGAGTCCTGGGGCCATCCGCTGAGCCAGCTCCAACTGCAGTGTCCCAACATGCACTATATACGGTTGCCAGGTCTTAGAGAATCTAGCAGTGGACTAGTGTAACATTCATCTTCTCTTCTCCAGCTCTTCACCCACTGTGAGTGTGTTGGGGGTGCTCCTGATTTCCACCCTAAACAGGGTTAGTCATCCTGCCAGGAATCATAGGATCCTACAGTGCAGAAAGAGGTCCTTTAGCCCACCAAGTCTGCACAATCCCACGCAGGCCCTACCTCCATATACTTAGTCACTAATCCTTCTAACCTATGTATCCTGGGATATTAAGAGGCAATTTAGAATGTCCAATCAACCTAACTGTCTCATCTTTGGAGTGTGGGAGGAAATCGAGCACCGAAAGAAAACCCACACAGACATGGGGAGAATGTGCAAACTCTGCACAAACAGTGACCTGAACCAGGATTCGAACCCAGGACCCTGGAGCTGTGAAGCAGCAGTGCTAACCACTGTGCTACCGTGCCATTCAGTTCAGTGAAAGCTACAAGAATCCACTTGGAATTTCCACACTGCGGATTTAAATGAATTTTAAAATATTCTATTTAAATATGAACTTCAATGTAGTAAAATATCCCAAGACATCTCACAGGAATGTAAATTAGACAGCAAATCGCAAAGTAGATACTTGTTTTGATCCAAGTGGCAGAGAGGTGAATGTGAAGGAGTTTGTTAAAGAGGCAAGAGACTTGGAGATGTTTATGGAAGGAATTCCAGAGCTCTAGGTGCTGGATTACTGATGGAGCAATGAAAAAATTGTGGATTTCTCTCACTTCCTCCCTTTCTCACTTTTTTCTCTTTCTATTCTTTTCCTTCATCCCTCTCTCTCTCTGCCTCTCCTCCCTCTTTGTCTCCCTCTACCTCTCCCCCTTCCTGTCCCTTCATTCCTTCATTGTCTCCCTCCATCTCAATCTCTTCATTTCTTTCCATCACCCTCTTTCATTCTCTCCCTCCACTCCTCTCTCTCTCTCTCCCCACCTTACTTGCTGTATTTCAACCTCTCTGCTTTCTCACTCACTCTCTCTCCCTTTCTGCTTCACTCTCTCTGTCTCTCTCCTATGCTGTCTTGCACATGCTGTCTCTCACTCTCATTCTATCTTTCCAGACGGTTTTTCCAGGCTGCCTGTGAGGTTCCGGAGCTGGAGGACCGGTTTAATGTAGATGAGTATTCTGACCTGGTGACCCTGACAAAGCCGGTGATCTACATTTCCATTGGTGAGATCATCAACACTCACACGGTGAGTTCACCCCACACTGCGGCACTCCCCCGGCACTGACCCGCTGACAGTGCGGCACTCCCCCGGCACTGACCCGCTGACAGTGCGGCACTCCCCCGGCACTGACCCGCTGACAGTGCGGCACTCCCCCGGCACTGACCCGCTGACAGTGCGGCACTCCCCCGGCACTGACCCGCTGACAGTGCGGCACCCCCGGCACTGACCCGCTGACGTGGGCACTCCCCCGGCACTGACCCGCTGACAGTGCGGCACTCCCCCGGCACTGACCCGCTGACAGTGCGGCACTCCCCCGGCACTGACCCGCTGACAGTGCGGCACTCCCCCGCACTGACCGCTGACAGTGCGGCACTCCCCCGGCACTGACCCGCTGACAGTGCGGCACTCCCCCCGGCCACTGACCCGCTGACAGTGCGGCACTCCCCCCGCACTGACCCGCTGACACTGCGGCACTCCCCCCGCACTGACCCGCTGACACTGCGGCACTCCCCCCGCACTGACCCGCTGACACTGCGCTCCCCCCGCACTGACCCGCTGACACTGCGGCACTCCCCCCGCACTGACCCGCTGACAGTGCGGCACTGACCCGCTGACAGTGCGGCACTGACCCGCTGACAGTGCGGCACTGACCCGCTGACAGTGCGGCACTGACCCGCTGACAGTGCGGCACTGACCCCGCACTGACCCTCTGTGCGGTTTGTGTATTTTAAGGGTTTAGTCACTATCTTTGTTGGTTTTTTTGTTTAATTGCAGCTTTTCCTGGATCATCAAGACGCCATTGCCCCAGAACACAATGACCCCATTCATGAGCTGCTGGAGGATTTGGGTGAAGTGCCCACCATCGAGTCTCTGATCGGCAAGTATCTCCGCAGTGTGCCCCTCACCTCACTCCCCCTCAGCCAGACTTAGCTTCATTCAACAGCAAGGAGCCTGGAGCCGACACCCCCCCCCCCCCCACTCCTTCTCTCCTCCATCTCCCCCCCCAACTCTTAACCGCCCCTTATTCCCCTTAATCACCCCCTCACTGTCTCCCTCCGACACCCCATCTCCCCCCCTCAACCCCCAAGACCTCTGTCCCCGCAACCCATCCTCCTTTATTTCTCCAACTCTGCCTCTCCCTCCCAACACCTCTTCCCCTCCTCTCTGACCACTCTCCTCGCTCCCCCTCCGACCTCCATTCGACCCCTCCCTCTCTCCTGTTCTCAGACACTCCTGAATACCTACCTCTCTGGTTGTACACCTTTTGGTGACCAGTGCTAATGTCTGTTCCTGTCTCTTGGTGTTTGATATTCGCCGTGGGATGTGTTAGTTGGTAAATACTGTGCTCTCTGTGCCACAGGTGAGGGAGGACTGCACGACCCCAATAAGGAGCAGCTAGCCAAGACTGAAGTGTCCCTCACCCTGACCAACAAATTTGATGTCCCAGGGGGAGAGAATGAGGAGATGAACGCCCGCACTCTGCTTCTAAAGTGAGTCTGAGTCACTTCCTTGGGGGTGTGTGCACTCGCATGTGTGTGTGTGTGAGAGCATGCGCGTGCATAGTGTGTGTTTGTGTATGCACGCATAGCATGTATGTGTGTGTGCGCAAGCGTGCGTACTCTGTGTTTGTGTGTGCAAGCATGCACACGCATAGTGTGCGTGTGTGTATGCGCAAGCATGTGCACACATAGTTATGTGTGTGTGTATGCAAGCGTGGGCGCACGTAGTGCGTATGCGTGTGTGCGCAAGCATTCGCACACATAGTGTGTATGCATGCGTGCATGAGCGTGCGTGCACATAGTGTGTGTGTGTGCACGCGCGAGCGTGAGTGTGTATGTGTGCATGTGTGTGTATGCGTAGGGTTGGAGTTTAAAACTTCTCTTGAAACAAAACCCGGTAATTTCTGTAGTGGTATAGCAAGGCCACTGTCTGTGTGGGGACTAGCTAGGGTAAATGTATGGGGATAGGGCCTAGATGGGATTGTGGTCAGTGCAGACTCGATGGGCCAAATGGCCTCCTTTTGCACTTTAGGGATTCTGTGATTTTCATAACTCTCCACCCCACCTTTCTCAAAGTGTGATCACAATCGTATTGGGGGAAACATGTCAGCCAGATTATGCACAGCAAGATCCCACAAACAGGGCAGTGATAATGATCGGATAATCAGATCTTTAGTGATATTGGTTGAGGGATGACTGTTGGCCAGGACACTGGGGAGAACTCCCATCTTCCTTTTTTGAAGTTTATTTATTAATATCACAAGTAGCTTTCATTAACGCTGCAATGAAGTTACTGTGGAAATCCCCTAGTAGCCACACTCCGATGCCTGTTTGGGTACACTGAGGGAAAATTTAGCATGATCAATGCACCCTAACCCACATGTCTTTCGGGCTATGGGAGGAAACTGGAGCACCCAGAGGAAACCCACACAGACACAGGGAGAATGTGCAGACTCCACACAGACAATGACCTGAGCTGGGAATTGAACCCGGGTCCCTGGTGCTGTGAGGCAGACGTGCTAACCCCTGTGCCACTGTGCTGTCCCCTACTTCTTCAAAACTGTATCGTGGTGTTCTCTGTCCCCTTGAGCATCAGCTGAACAAACACAGCACCTCTGACAGTGCAGCATTCCTTCAGTGCTGAACCTCCGAGGTCTCTGTTACTATCATTCTGACACTTTGTGTGAATATGTTCTGTCTGAGGGTGTAGTGAACCCGAATGACCAGTGACCCCATCCTCTGTCTCCATCTCCAGCACAAAGCGACTGATTGTCGATGTGATTCGCTTCCAACCAGGCGAGACTTTGACTGAGATCCTGGAGACCCCAGCGTCTGCTGAGCAGGTGAGCAATAAATCAACCAGAACTTTCCAAGGCATTTCATTGCTAATCCTTCATCACAGGGTGCACCAAATGGCCTCTTTCTGTTCCCTTGCTATCAGCTTGAAGGAATGAATGGCCTCCTACTCCCATGTAAGGGGCCGAATGGTCTCCTTTTGTTCCTGCTTGAGGGGCTGAGTGGCCTCCTGTTCCCGTGTAACAGGCTGGAGGGGCTGAATGGCCTCCTGTTCCCGTGTAAAAGGCTCGAGGGACTGAGTGGCCTCCTGTTCCCGTGTAAAAGGCTCGAGGGACTGAGTGGCCTCCTGTTCCCGTGTAAAAGGCTCGAGGGGCTGAGTGGCCTCCTGTTCCCGTGTAAAAGGCTCGAGGGACTGAGTGGCCTCCTGTTCCCGTGTAAAAGGCTGGAGGGGCTGAGTGGCCTCCTGTTCCCGTGTAACAGGCGCTGTATTAATTGGGGATTTTTGTTCCCTGGTTTAAGGAAGGATTTGAAGGATTCTGGTGTGAATTCTCTTTTCCCAGGACACTGATCACCAGCGAGCCATGCAGAGGAGGGCAATCCGAGATGCCAAAACTCCCGAGAAGATGAAACGGAACCAGGCTGAGTCGGAGGAAAACCAGATGTCGCTGAAGGAGAAAAAGGAGAAAATTGAACAGAATCTGAAAAAACTGGAAAGCTTGGGAAAGGTCAACCCTCAGAATAAATACCAAGACCTGATCAACGATATCGCCAAGGTAATGCCTCAGTCCCAGCCCCAGCCCCAGCTGTACATTCACCTCGGGATGTGGGGGCTCAGAGACACTCACCGAGCTTGTACAGCTTGACAAGATATTCAACTCGGGGTGGCCTCACAGAGGCAACCTTAACCCAGTAACCGCCACACACACACACACACACACACACACACACACACACACACACACACACACACACACACACACACTATAGCACCTCAAACAATGTCCGGCTGCCCCAGAAAGCACCTTACAGTGAATAAAGTATCTGTTGAAGTGAAGTCACTATTCTGATGTAGGAAACAGGGCAGCCACTTTATGCACAGCAAGACCCCACTAATTGCAGATATTGATACTCTCCCTGGTGTTAGGTGGGGGATAAATATTTGTTCGGGAATTTCCTGCCCTTCTCCATTGCTGCATCAGGGAACCCTCCACATCCACCTGGGAGGGGCAGATAGGATCTGAGTTTAACCCCTCACCCTAAAGATATCAGCACAGTGGTTAGCTCTGCTGCCTCACAGCGCCAGGGACTTGCGTTTGATTCCCACCTTGGGTCACTGTTGAGTCTGCACATTCTCTCCGTGTCTACATGGGGTTCCTCTGGGTGCTGCAGTTTCCTCCCATACTCCAAACGTCATAGAATCCCTACAGTGTAGAAGAAGCCATTCAGCCCATCGAGTCAGCATCTATTCTCTGAAGAGTAACTTACCCAGGCCCACTCTCCCGCCCTATCCCTGTAACACCACACTTTTATCATGTTAATCCACCTGGCCTGCACATCTTTGGACACTAAAGGGCAATTTAGCATGACCAATCCATCTAATCCACTGTGGAAGGAAACTGGAGCATCAGGAGGAAGCCCCACGCAGACACGGGAAGAACATGCAGACTCCACACAGACAGTGACCCCAGCCAGGAATCGAACCTGGGTCGTTGGCGCTGTGAGACAGCAGTGCTCACCACTGTGCCACTGCCTGATGTTAGGTGGATTGGTCATGATAAATGCACAGGGTTATGAGGATGGAGTGGAGGATTGGGTGAGGTGTTCTTTCGGAGACTTGTTGCAGATGTGACAGGCCGAATGGCCTCTTTCAACACTGTAGGGTTTCTGTGGGTCTATGGCACCTCGATACAGCATTCCCTCACAATTACACTGATATCAGTCTGGATATTGTCTCTGGAATTTGACTTGAACCCATTACTGTCTGATTCAGAGTGACAGTATTACCCACTGACTCACAACCAGTGTCCAAGTTGAAATTTTTGCCTTTGGAAAACAATTAGGGGATAATTATACATGAGCAAGATCCATTTTATTTAATCTAACCAAGAAGCATCTCCAGCAGCATCTCATTTGTTTCATTAATTGTAGATTCATGCCAAAACAGGAGCCTCACTCTGGTCTGTCTGTGTATGTGTGTGTATCTGTCAGTGTGTGTGTGAGAGTGTATGTCTGAGTGTGTGTCTGTGTGTCTGTGAGTGTATGTCTGAGTGTGTGTTTGTGTATGTGTGTG
The DNA here is from genome assembly GCA_024679065.1 of Sphyrna mokarran. Taxonomy (NCBI): domain Eukaryota; kingdom Metazoa; phylum Chordata; class Chondrichthyes; order Carcharhiniformes; family Carcharhinidae; genus Sphyrna; species Sphyrna mokarran. The sequence continues at coordinate 2,976,959 of JAGIQG010000033.1, forward strand.
TATGTCAGTGTGTGTGTGTCTGTGAGTGTATGTCTGAGTGTGTGTTTGTGTATGTGTGTGTATCTGTCAGTGTGTGTGTGTCTGTGAGTGTGTGTCTGTGTCTGTGTGTCTATGAGTGTGTGTTGTGAGTGTGTGGGTTGTGTGCGTGTATGTCTGTGTGCACACCATTTCATTGTGACAGTGTTGTTACTCACTCTCAGCAGTTCTCAGTTTCACCACTAGATGGTGGTGGAATGCTGTGTCATGAATCAGTCTCCTTCCTGATGTTGACCATCTCCATGTTGCACAGAATCAGGATGTGGAGATACCGCTGTTGGACTGGGGTAAACACAGTAAGAAGTCTCACAACACCAGGTTAAAGTCCAACAGGTTTATTTGGTAGCAAACACTACTAGCTTTTGGAGCACTGCTCCTTCGTCAGGTGAGTGGGGAGTTCTGATCACAAACAGGGCTTATAAAAACACAAACTCAATTTACAGAATACTGATTGGAATGTGAGTTTTTACAGGTAATCAAGTCTTAAAGATACAGACAATGTGAGTGGAGAGAGGGTTAAGCACAGATTAAAGAGATGTGTATTGACAGGACAGTTAGTGAGATTTTATAAACCCAGGCAAGTTATGGAGGTTACAGACAGTGTGACATGAACCCAAGATCCCGGTTGAGACCGTCCTCATGTGTGCAGAACTTGGCTATCAGTCTCTGCTCAGTGACTCTGTGCTGTCATGTGTCGTGAAGACCCCTTGGAGAGTACTTAAGATCAGAGGCCGAATGCCCGTGACTACTGAAGTCTTCGCCAACAGGAAGGGAACAGCCTTACTGGTGATTGTCAAGCAGTGTTCACTCATCTGTTGTCATAGTGTCTGCATGGTCTCCCCAATGTACCATGCTTCAGGACATCCTTTCCTGCAGTGTATCAGGTAGACAATGTTGGCTGAGTTGCAAGTCTATGTATTGTGTACCTGGTGGATGGTGTTCTCGTGTGAGATGATGGTATCCCTATTGATGATCCGGCAGGTCTTGCAGAGGTTGCTGTGGCAGGGTTGTGTGGTGTCGTGGTCACTGTTCTCCTGAAGGATCTTAGATTCACATTGCACTATTTGTAACCCCCACAACTTGCCTGGACTTACAAAATCTCACTAACTGTCCTGTTTGGAGACAATACACATCTCTTTAACCCATGCTTAACCCTCTCTCCACTCACACTTGATTAGCTGTAAAGATTCACATTCCAATCAGTATTCTGTAAATTGAGTTTGTGTTTTTATAAGCCCTGTTTGTGAACTCCCCACTCACCTGACGAAGGAGCAGTGCTCCGAAAGCTTGTGGCATTTGCTACCTAGTAAACCTGTTAGACTTTAATCTGGTGTTGTGAGACTTCTTACTGTGCACAGAATCAGGCCATTCGGCCCATTTGGTTCATGCTGGCATTTATGCTTAACACGATCCTCCCCCTACCCCATTCATCATCTCACCATATCCTTCTATATCTTCCAAGGGGAATTTCACAGTAACTTCATTGCAGTGTTAATGTAAGGTTTATTTGTGACTAATAAATAAATAATTAACTTTATTCCTTTCTCCCTCATGCGTTTATCCAGCTTCCCCTTAAATTTGTCCACATTTGTCATAAAGAATGAAGAAAATTACAGCACAGGAACAGGCCCTTCGGCTGCCCCACTGAACTAAAACCCTCTCCCTTTCCGTGGACCGTATCCCTCTATTCCCATCCTATTCGTGTATTTGTCCAGATGCCGCTTAAAAGTCACTATCGTATCCAGTTCCACTACTTCTCCGGCTGCGAGTTCCAGGCACCCACCACCCTCTGTGTAAAAAACTTGCCTAATACATCTCCTTTAAACCTTGCCCCTCGCACCTTAAACCTGTACCCCCTAGTAATTGACTTTTCCACCCTGGGAAAAAGCTCCTGACTGTCCACTCTGTCCATGCCCCACATAATCTTTGTAGATTTCTATCAGGTCACCCCTCAACCTCTGTCGTTCCAGCGAGATCAAACCAAGTTTCTCCAACCTCTCCTCGTACTAATGTCCTCCATACCAGGCGACATCCATAAATCTTTTCTGTACCCTCTCCAAATCCTCCACATCTGATGTGGTGACCAGAATTGAACCTATATTCCAAGTGCGGTCTAAATAAGGTTCAATCGTCATGTTTACCTTTCAGTTTGAAGGAATTTCTGTCAACATAATTTTTTGTCCCTCAATTCTCCCAGAATTACCCCACCTGCTCCAAAAATAATCCTGTGCTGATAAACACTGCACTGACTGGGGCTGGAACTGTGCTGAGTGCGGTTTAACAGACAGTGCATTAATCCACTCAGTGACTGCAGGCTCTTTCAGTTATCCCCAATGAACACTGGATTCAGTGATATTCGTATAGCCAGGTGAGTGTTCCAGAGAACAGATACCCATTTCAGGCTGTCTGAGGATCAGAATTGAAGTTTTTTTTTTAAATTGCATTGCTGATGTTAGGAGACGTTAGATTGTCAAATCCAATATTCAACTCCAATTCCAGGATCTCCAGGAGAAAAGGCCGGTGCTCTGAGTGTGGTACTGAGGGAGTGCTGCACTGTCAGAGGCATCACCTCAAAGGTAAAAGATCCCAATGTGCTTTCATCTTGGAAGCCCGACAGTGCAGAAGGAGGCCATTCGGCCTATTCAGGCTACACTGACAACCACCCACGCCTTATTCCTGTAACCCCACGTCTCCACCCTAACTAATCCCCTGGTGTGTGATTGTGGTCAGTGCAGACTCGATGGGCTGAATGGCCTCCTTCTGCACTAGGGATTCTATGAATTTAGCACGGCCAATCCACCTAACCAGCATGTCTTTCAGACTGTGGGAGAAAACTGGAGCACCTGGAGGGAACCCACGCAAACACGGGGAGAACATGCAAACTCCACACAGCCAGTTAACCGAGGCTGGAATCTAGCCCTGGTGCTGTGAGTGCTAATCACTGTGCCTCCGTGTCCCTCACTTGGAGGAGGTGCAGAAAGGAGTAATCCTCAGTGTCCTGGCTAATATCAGTCAATATCAGAATCACAGCTCCCTCATGTTGCTGTTATTGGGATCTTGCTGGGTGTAAGTTTGCTGCAGTGTTTCCTGTATTACAGCAGAGCCTACACTTCAAAAAGTACTTCAATGGCTGTCTGGTTGTGGTGAATAAATACAAGTCTTTATTGTTGGTTCATGGTGCTCCCTCAGGGCAGAAAAAGGGGCTGTACTTGCCCAGTCTGAGTCTTGAATGGTACCACTTCAATAAGAGTGTGTCTGATGTGGTTTACTCAACCACTACGTTGTAGCGACAAGGTCTGGACAATAAATATCAGCCTCACTTTCTGTGCCCGCAGCCCAATAATGAGTTTAAAAATACTTTGTGAGGCAGATGGAAGGAGTGTTTTTAAAAATAAATTCACTTCAGTGGGCTGCTCAAAATTAAAGATTATTTGTTAGTGTCCCATGTAGGCTTACATTAACACTGCAGTGAAGTTACTGTGAAAATACCCTAGTTGTCACACTCCGGCACCTGTTTGGGTATTGGAGAATTTAGCATGGCCAATGTACCCAAACCAAATGCACACACACACACACACACACACACACACACTGGTGGTTCATTATGATTGTCCTGCTCGGTTATATTCAGTCCTAGACAAGTCCGGTGTATTTACCGCTGGTGAACTAAATTCCCATTTTTCCTGCCTCCAGGATATCCGGAACCAGCGGAGATACCGGCAGAGGCGGAAGGCGGAGCTGGTGAGACTGCAGCAGACGTACAGTGGGCTGATCTCTAAAACTGCTTTCTTTGAAGAACAAATCGATTACTACAATCAGTACATTAAAACCTGCATGGATAACCTGGCCAGCAAAGGAAAGTACGTACTTCCAATTCCCTCTCCCCGAGGACCACTTATTGCTGATACTCCCAGTATACCACAGTCCCCAGCATGGTCAGGATAAAATCCCAGAGCACTATAGCATAGGAGGAGGCCATTCAGCCTATCATTCTCTTTGGCAGAGCTTACCAAATGGTCCTCTCACCTCCTGTTATCTCCCTGTAGCCCTGCAAATATTTGTCCTTCAATTACTTACCCAATTCCCTGTTTAAAATGATTATTGAATTTTGGGCAGTGCAATCCTGTTCATGGGGGGCAGGGGATGGAATGAGCAAAGTATTACTGAGGTGACACCCACCTGTGGATTTTGGGCCATTCATCCCAACGGGAATCTCTGATCCTGCTGGCAGCGTGCACGCCCCCCTCCCCACCACCCCCCGTAACCTCGTAAACCTCGATTCCCTATCCTACTAAAGTATCAAGTGGATGTGGATGGGATCTGCTGTGTTGTGTTAGTGATGTGAGATGTTCCATTTCAGTCCTGTGCTTTGATGCTTTTTGCAGGGTTTCGAAGAAGCCAGGAGATGTTAAGGGAAAGAAAAGCAAACAGGTTTCACAGCGCTACACAGCAGCCCGACTGCACGAGAAGGGAGTTCTGCTGGAAATCGAGGACCTCAACAGCAACCAGTGAGTCACAGAAATTACAAAAACCCAACTGGGGTTTGCAAAGAGGGGTTTCCCACAATGAAGATTACTGAAGTGGCTCCAAAAGATTCGAGTGCTGTGGGGTGAGGAGCTAGAAGGCAGAAAATCTGTGTAAAAAATGATGGGTCTCAGGAAGATGTGAAAGGTGAGAGCAGAAAATGAGCTGTGTTTCTGGAGTTGGGAGTGAGGTACAGAGAGGCTAGCAGGAGCTGGTCCATCAGGTTAGACACTTACCCCAACACCATCCCCATCCATGGGGAGGCGATGGCCTCATGGTATTGTCACTATAATCCAGAAACACAGCTAATATTCTGGGAACTCAGGTTCTGATATGAGAAATGGTGAAATTTGAATTCAGTAAAAATATCTGGAATTAAGAATCTACTGATGACCATGAAACCATTGTCGATTATCGGGAAAAACTTGTCTGGTTCACTGACGTCCTTTCAGGAAGGAATATATGTCATTCTTACCCAGTTTGGCCTCATGTCGGGTGACACAGTGTCACAGTGGTTCACACTGCTGCTTCCTCACAGTGCCAGGGACCCGGGTTCAATTCCCAGCTTGGGTCACTGCCTGTGTGGAGTCTGCATGTTCTCCCCGTGTCTGCATGGGTTTCCTCCGCGTTTTCTGGTTTCCTCCCACAGTCCGAAAGACATGCTGGTTAGGATGCATTGGCCGTGCTAAACTCTCCCTCAGTGTACCTGAGTGTGGCGACTAGGGGATTTTCACAGTAACTCCATTGCAGTGTTAATGTAAGCCTACATGGGACACTAACAAATAATCTCAAAAAACCCATGTGACTCCTGAGCCACAGCAATGTGGCTGATTCTTAAATACCCTCTGAAATAGCCAAGCAAGACACAAAGTTCAAGGGCAACTAGGGGTGGGCAATAAATGCTGGCCCAGCCGGCGACACCCATGACCCAGGAATGAATAAAAAAAATCGTAAAGGGGAAAGAAATCTGGAAAATTAACCTTAACCCTTCCTGCTTGTCAAGGACAGCATCCATCAGCAACTTGTTTGTTTTCCCAACTCTGGTCTCACTCAGTTCACCCTTTGCACTCTGGTTCGGTGTTTGAGGGATCGAGTTTAGGAGTCGGGAGATAATGCTGCAGCTGTATAAAAGCCTGGTCAGAGCCCACTTGGAGTACTGTGCTCAGTTCTGGTCGCCTCATTACAGGAAGGATATGGAAGCTATTGAGAGGGTGCAGAGGAGATTTACAAGGATGTTGCCTGGATTGGGTGGCGTGCCTTATGAGGATAGGTTGAGAGAGCTAGGTCTTTTCTCCTCGGAGAGAAGAAGGATGAGGAGTGACCTGATAGAGGTGTATGAAATGTTGAGTGGTATTGATCGGCTGGATTCTCAGAGACTATTTCCCTGGGCTAAAATGGCTGCCACAAGAGAACACAGGTTTAAGGTGCTAGGGAATAGGTACAGAGGAGATGTCAGGGGTAAGTTTTTCACTCAGAGGATGGTGGGTGCGTGGAATCGGCAGATTCAATATAGTCTTTTAAGAGACATCTGGATGAGTACATGGGATTTAATAGGATTGAGGATTATAGATAAGCCTAGTAGGTAGAATGTTCAGCGCAACTTGTGGGCCGAAGGGCCTGTTTTGTGCTGTAGTTTTTCTATGTTCTTTCTTCTCCCCGACTGAATACTTTAATGACAAAAAAATTTCAGTTTCTTCCAACACGCTAGCGTGTTTCTCACTCATGGGGTTACTTTGAAGGCCAGTCGATTTCATACAGGAACAGGAAGCCATTCAGCTCCTTGAGCCTGCTCCACCATTCATGGATAGTGTGTACCTCAACCCAATTTACTCGCCTTGGCCCCGTGTCCCTTAATACTCAAGAAAAACTGTACTGATATCAGTCTTGAAAGCTTTAATTGAACCCCCCTCCCCCTCCCCACCCTGTGGAGGTGGAAGCCAGTCTCCAGCCCAGCGAGCATCCCATGAAAAAAATAAGAGAAAGCACACACAGCTTTAAAGAGATCCCAATTTCTACAAACCCTGTGGCAGGCAGTTTGCACAGAGCAGGATTCCAATAAATGTCTTTGGTGTTGCTGTTTGAAGAAATATACCTTTCCCTTTTCATGGATTCCTAGAATTTCTGTAGTTGAGGAGGCTATTCGGCCCACAGAGTCTACACTGACCGTTATCCCACGCTAGCTCTATCCCCATAACTCCATGCATTTACTCTAACTAGTCACTCTCCTAACACCAAGGGGCAATTTAGCATGGCTAATCCACCTAACCCGCACATCTTTGGGTATGAGAGGAAACTGGAGCACTCGGAGGAAACCCACGCAGACACAGGGAGAACGTGCAGACTCCACATAGACAGTGACCCAAGACAGGAATTGAACCCGGGTCTCTGGCGCTGTGAGGCAGCAGTGCTAACCACTGTGCCGCCACGCCTCACCAAATCAAATCCCACCGTGGGATCTTTACCCAACCACCTCAGCCACCCGGATAAGGGAGACAGGGCCTCAGTTTAAGAACCTGTCAAGCTGAGACTGGTTCTGCCAGAGCAGCATTCCCTCAGCAGTGCAATGAAGGCTCAGCGTAAACTCTACAGCAGTTTATCAATGTGCAGCTTGTGAGTCAGAAGTGAGGGGGCTAAGCCGGAATGCGGGCAGTTGGAGGGTCCCTCCACACCCTTGTTCTGTTTCTGTTCCATGTCCAGTTGTTTAATTAAACGGATCTCATTCTTTTTTCAGGTTTAAAAATGTTATCTTTGACATCTGCCCAACCGAAGAGGTTGGTGATTTTGAAGTGAAGGCGAAGTTTATGGGAGTTCAGATGGAGACCTTTATGCTGCACTACCAGGTAAGAGCTCCTCGGGGCTGGATACACCTCAAACTGAAACCTTCCTTTTAAATCCTTCTGAATCTCTGATCTCCACCAGCCACACAGCCCTCTGAGAGAGATCTGTTCCCCTCCATGTCTCATCTCTTGCGAATCTCTCATTTTAACCACTCCAGTACAGACAGGCCTACCCCCAAGCGATGGAACTTTCTCTGTAAGCGTCTCCACATTGCTCTCAACCTCAAAATGTCCCTTCAAACTTATTAGTCACCAGTCATAGTGTCACTTTCTGTAGCTCAGTATCACATTTTATTTGATAACCCTCCTGTAAAGCACTTGGGTTTATTTCAATACACTAAAGATACAATATAAATGGGAGCTGTCATAATTCTGTTTCACTTGCCTGTCCTAAAGATGCGATTCTCACTGGGATCCAGTTCCTGAAGGTGCTGACTCTCACTGGGATCCAGTTCTTAAAGATGCGATTCTCACTGGGATCCAGTTCCTGAAGGTGCTGACTCTCACTGGGATACAGTTCCTGAAGGTGCTGACTCTCACTGGGATCCAGTCCCTGAAGGTGCTGCCTCTCACTGGGATCCAGTTCCTGAAGGTGCTGACTCTCACTGGGATCCAGTTCCTAAAGATGCGATTCTCACTGGGATCCAGTTCCTGAAGGTACTGACTCTCACTGGGATCCAGTTCCTAAAGATGCGATTCTCACTGGGATCCAGTTCCTGAAGGTACTGACTCTCACTGGGATCCAGTTCCTGAAGGTACTGACTCTCACTGGGATCCAGTTCCTGAAGGTGCTGACTCTCACTGGGTTACAGTTCCTGAAGGTGCTGACTCTCACTGGGATCCAGTTCTTAAAGATGCGATTCTCACTGGGATCCAGTTCCTGAAGGTGCTGACTCTCACTGGGATACAGTTCCTGAAGGTGCTGACTCTCACTGGGATACAGTTCCTGAAGGTGCTGACTCTCACTGGGATACAGTTCCTGAAGGTGCTGACTCTCACTGGGATACAGTTCCTGAAGGTGCTGACTCTCACTGGGATACAGTTCCTGAAGGTGCTGACTCTCACTGGGATACAGTTCCTGAAGGTGCTGACTCTCACTGGGATCCAGTTCCTGAAGGTGCTGACTCTCACTGGGATCCAGTTCCTGAAGGTGCTGACTCTCACTGGGATCCAGTTCCTGAAGGTGCTGACTCTCACTGGGATCCAGTTCCTGAAGGTGCTGACTCTCACTGGGATACAGTTCCTGAAGGTGCTGACTCTCACTGGGATACAGTTCCTGAAGGTGCTGACTCTCACTGGGATACAGTTCCTGAAGGTGCTGACTCTCACTGGGATACAGTTCCTGAAGGTGCTGACTCTCACTGGGATACAGTTCCTGAAGGTGCTGACTCTCACTGGGATACAGTTCCTGAAGGTGCTGACTCTCACTGGGATACAGTTCCTGAAGGTGCTGACTCTCACTGGGATCCAGTTCCTGAAGGTGCTGACTCTCACTGGGATCCAGTTCCTGAAGATACTGACTCTCACTCGGATCCAGTTCCCGAAGGTGCTGACTCTCACTGGGATACAGTTCCCGAAGGTGCTGACTCTCACTGGGATACAGTTCCAGAAGGTGCTGACTCTCACTGGGATCCAGTTCCTGAAGATACTGACTCTCACTGGGATCCAGTTCCTGAAGGTGCTGACTCTCACTGGGATACAGTTCCTTTCGGAGGTCATTCAGCCCATCGAGTCTGCACTGACACCAGTCCCACTCAGGCCCTATCCTCGTAATGCCACATATTTACCCTTCTCATCTCCCTGACACTAAGGGAGAATTTATCATGGCCCAACCGACACATCTTTGGACTGTGCGTGGAAACCGGAGCACCCGGAAGAAACCCGTGCAGACACGGGGAGAACATGTAGACTCCACACAGACAGTGACCCAAGCCGGGAATCGAACCCGGCTCCCTGGCACTGTGAGGAAGCAGTGTGCCACCGTGTCACCCCAGATGACTGGATGTGTCATTAGAACATGATGGATAGGATGAGAATTGAGACATTGATAGGATACAATACTGGCTGGAGAAGTGGCAGATGGACTTCAACACAGGAAAGTGTGAAGTGGTTCATTTTGGCAGGTCAAATAGGATGGCAGATTATAATATTAATGGTAGGACGCTTGGCAGTGTGGAAGATCAGAAGGATCTTGGGGTTGAGTTTACAGGACGCTCAAATCAGCATCGCAGATTGAAGCTGGGGTTAAGAAGGTATATGGTGTACTGGCCTTCATCAATCAAGGAACTGAGTTTAGGAGTCAAGAGACAATGTTGCAGCTTTAAAAGACCCTGGTCAGACCCCACTGTGCTCAGTTCTGGTCACCTCATTACAGGAAGGATGTGGAAGTCATAGAGAGGGTGCAGAGGAGATTTACAAGGATGTTGGCTGGATTGGCGAGCATGGCTTATGAGGATAGGCTGAGGGAACTTGGCCTTTTCTCCTTGGAGAGACGAAGGATGAGGGATAACCTGACAGAGCCGTGTGAGATGTTCTGAGGTATTGATCAAGTGGATAGTCAGAGGCTTTTTCCCAGGGCTGAGATGGCTGCCACAAGAGGATCCAGGTTTAGGATGCTGGGGAGCAAATATAGAGGAGATGTCAGAGGTAAGTTTTTCACTCAAAGGGTGGTGGGTGCATGGAATGGGCTGCCGGCAGTGATGGTGAAGGCAGATTTGAAAGGATCTTTTAAGAGACTTTTAGATACGTACATGGAACTTAGAGGGTTATAGGTTAGTCTAGTAATCTCTAAGGTAAGGAAATGTTCAGCACAACTTTGTGGGTCAAAGGACTTGTATTGTGCTGCAGTTTTTCTATGTTTCTATATCTGTGAGGAGTTTGATTCTCTGCCAGCTGCCTGTCAACATGAGCAAGCGGTGATTTGGAGTGCGGACTACAGTGAATTCTCTCGGTGCACTGTGAATATGAGCAGCTAATGCCAGGTTCGTGCTAACAGGGGACATGTGTCTCTGTCTCTCTCTCCTTGTTTTAGGACCTCCTCCAACTCCAGTATGAAGGTGTTGCTGTCATGAAGTTGTTCGATAAAGCAAAGGTTAACGTCAACCTGCTGATTTTCCTTCTGAACAAGAAGTTCTATGGGAAGTAGTGGGACCCCCCCACTACGGTAACTGGGGCAAGGAGCCCAACACCGGAGTCAGCTGACTCGGCAAAGCACCAATGAGGGGCTGCCATGCTTGTACGTCTCCCTTTTTGTTTTGGCGCTGCACCAATCAGAACTGGGCACCTTTCAACAGCGAATCAGCACCCTTTGGGGTATTGGAATGGGCGTGCAATTCTATATGTCGTATTATATTGCTGAAACGGTATCTTATGTATCAGTAGTTCTCTGTGTACTGCTTCAGGGGGCGTTAACGTTAAAAACACAACTTCTTATTTTTATATCAATTACTTTTGTCCCTTTATGTCTCCTATTTCTGTACAAAATAATTCCATGCCTTTTCTCCCCACATCCGCTCCCCACTAGGAATCTTGTGTATCCTTCAATCAGGATCTTGTGTTTCTCTGCACTGTATCGTATGACCTTGTTTCCGATCATTATTAAGTGTTGTGATAATAGTACTGGCTGATAGTCTGTGTTACATAAGACAAAACAGTCCGCTTGATTGGCAGCCTTAACATTCACTCCCTCCACTACCAGCACTCAGTAGCAGCCGTGTGTACCATCTACAAGATGCACTGTGGCAACTCACCAAGACTCCTTCAATAACACCGTCTAAACCAGTGACCTCTACCATCTAGAAGGACAAGGGCAACAGATACCGGGGAAACACCAGCAGCACCTGGAGATTTCCCTCCAAGTCACTCACCGTCCCGACTTGGGAATATATCGGCTGTTCCTTCACTGTCACTGGATCAAAATCCTGAAATTCCCTCCTTAAATAGCACAGTAAGTGTATCCTACACCACATGGACAGCAGCGGGCTTCAAAAAGGCAGTTCCCCACCACATTCTGAAAGGTAATTAGTGATAGGCAGTAAATGCTGGCCTAGCCAGCAACGCCCACATCCCATAAATAAATTATAAAAAAGATAGAACATTTCACTGCCAACCTAATAGACGTCAATTCAATGGCTGTGAGTGGGATAATGTGTTTTTGCAAAGCTCTGAACCAAAACAGAGATTAGCTGGCTAGGTCTACAGTTAATTGAGGTTGCTTTTCAATTCAGCCCCCGACAGTGAGAATCCTTTGTCTCCGTCAGTCTGGGCTTTTGAGAATAAGTTTTTCATGAGAGCAGTAATTGTATTGGCTGGTGGGGGTGGAGGGGGGGGAGTACTGTCTTTCCAGGGGCCTGGCCCTGCAGAGTATATTCAGTGCTCAGTGTAAATATGTCCCTATCACCCACCCAAACATCTCCAAACTTCTCAGCCATCCTAGCTCAAAGACTCGGAAGCACCAAAGACATTTTCTAGAATCTCTGCATTGCAGAAGGAGGCCAGTCGGCCCACTTAGTCTGCAGCAAGCACAATCCCACCCCAGGACCGATCCCCGTCACCCCACATATTTACCCTGCTAATCCCTCTAACCGCTGCATCCCGGGACATTAAGGGATAAGTTAGCATGGCCAATCAACCTAACCCGCACATCTTTGGACTGTGGGAGGAAACCAGAGCATCTGGAGAAAACTCACGCAGACACAAGGAGCTCATGCAGATTCCACACAGACAGTGACCCGAGCCGGGAATGGAACCCATGTCCCTGGCACTGTGAGACAGCAGTGCTAACAGTTAATCCAGTGGGAGTGAGTAAATATATAGTGACTGTTTTCTCTAATTGCAGCCTTTGTGTTCAGATTCCCAGTTTCAGTTGCTGTTGGCTCCCTAACACTAGTCCTTCCCCAACTGCCTCCCTTCTATTTATTGCCCTGGTGTCAATGTCTCTCCATAGCATTGCAGCATTCCACGGTGACACCACTCTCAACTTCTGCAAATGATAATGAGTAGTGGAGCAGTAAAGGCCAGTTCCTCTCTGTCGCTGAGTTCCCACTCCTCTCTCTAGTGTAGCTTGCATCATTATAGACATATCCCAGATCTTCCTGTGTCTGAATTTTCTCAAAACCTCTGTCAGTATGTGAGTTGGGCTTCACAGCTCACATTTCTGATCCCCATGTCATGGGTTCATGTTAACTGAGCTTTTCCTGAGTGGGGGGATCCTGGAGGAATGCTGCTTCACATCATCTAACACTGGGTTTGTAAATTCGGATAGGCAGCATTGCTCCAAGTTCTGTTTCCTGACTGGGGGGAAGTGGGAGAGGAGAGTGATTGACATTAAAATCATCTCCCAGAGACACTCCACTGTTACAGACTGTTCAGTTGAAATGGAATATCTGGATCTCCGCGATGGAAGGTCTTTGCTTGTCTTCAGCTGGATTTGCTCCCTCCATTCTGGCTGATGAAATGGTGCCAAGGATTGAAAGAGGTTCAGTGTTAGAGCGAGTGGGGAGAACAGCCAACTTGGCAAATATTCACCACAGGACTGTACAGAAAAAGCAATCATGTACTACTGTAATTGGCTAAATTATTGGCCCCACTGATGCTTTTAAAATTAAATTGTATTTGTAGAACCAACAGTTGTAAGAAGAAAATAAAGATGAAGTTTTTAACTCTTTTTATTGTATGATTCTTGATCCATGAATTGATGTTATTTATACTCAAACAATTGCTCTCTCGCATTTTTTAATTTCCAAATCCCACTCGAATTACACACTCCACACTCTTCCTCCATCCTCTCTCATTGTAAAAAGTCATTGTTTCCTCTTTGAACTCGCTCTTTCCTGCATTCTCAAACCTGCGCAACTCCAAAAGGCTCAGATTTCCTTGATCACAATTAATCAGCTCCTCCTACACTGTCTCCATTAAACACTCCCAAGACAGGTACAGCACGGCATTAAATACAGAGTAAAGTTCCCTCTACACTGTCCCCCCATCAAACACTCCAAGACAGGTACAGCATGGGGTTAAATACAGAGTAAAGCTCCCTCTACAATATCCCCCATCAAACACACCCAGGACAGGTACAGCACAGGGTTAGATACAGAGTAAAGCTCCCTCTACACTGTTCCCCATCAACACTCCCAGGACAGGTACACCATGAGGTTAAATATAGAGTAAAGATCCATCCAGCAAAGAGAACTCAACAGTAATTTCACTTCAACCTGTACTTCAAGGGAACAAGGTAAAATAGAATAGGAATAAAGATCATCTTCAATTAAATAAATGTATTCTTGAAGTTTGTAAAAAGTTCTTCATTTCCAATTGCACTTGTGCCAGGAATGAATCCAGCTTCACTCACTCCAGGCCATGAGATCCACGTTGCATCAAATGGAGGTGAGAGTCAGGGGAACCCAGACATCTGGTTGCCAAGCAACAAGCAATATAAATCAAAGATCAAGTTGAAACTCTTGGACGGATTTGTGTTACCTTGACCCATAGATACGTGAAACCTACAATACTAAAATAGTCCATTCAGCTGATGTGCTGCTTCACAGCACCAGCAATCTTCCAATTCCCTCCACTTTCTGCATTCTTTACAAAATGGTTTAAAAGAAAACTTTTAATAATATATTGTGCAATATTTAGTTTGCTGAATCCCTACGGTGCAGAAGAAGACCATTCGGCCTATCGAATCTGCATCGACAACAATCCCAATATTTACTTCGAAAATTCCTCTAACCTGAGCTTCTTGGAACAGGGAAGGATAAGTTAGCATGGCCAATCAACCTAACCTACTCACCTTTGGACTGTGGGAGGAAACCGAAGCACCCGGGGAAAACCCACGCAGACACGGGGAGAAATTGCAAACTCCACGCAGACGGTGAACCGAGCAGGGAATCAAACCCAGGTCCCTGGAGCAGTGAGGCAGCAGTGCTAACCCACTGCCATTCTTATGGTAACTCGCCTATTATGTGAAAAATTCTCATATTCCCTCCTGTTTATGAGAATGAAGTTTACATTCCTGTATCAAATTTTGTTTGATAAGGATCCCCCTCCCCCTCCCCCTCCCCCTCCACAACTCAGGACTTTTACTCTGTTAAAAGTGCTATATAAATGCATATGTTGTTTCTGAATTTCTGTGTCACTGGGAAATCCAAGCTAACAAGCCAAGGAATTGAATCTCATTCTGTTTTGTCTTCATTCTGTCTGTTCATTGGTGCTGCCATGGTCCTCATTGTGAGCAGGGGGTACCATGATGTTTAACTTGTACCCGAGAATGAGTCATTGTCTCCAGGAAACCAGTGGAGGGAGAAAAACAGATACATAACAAAAATAAATGGAGCACTTTGTCACATCTGAGATTAGGTGTCTCTCTCAAGTCAGAGTTCAACAAGCCTCAGATTCTTCCAAGAAACATGCAATTTTATTCTCAGGTTGCCTGTGCTTGGCAAGATAATAACTCTCCTGAGCTGTAATGTGATGGCTTCTTGTGTTATTGCAAAGAGGAGGTGATTTGTTCCAGTAATCTTGATAATCTCAGGAGTGTAACTAGCTCAGAGCATCAGTGTCTCAGTCACACTATAGTGAGGCTGGTGGAAGGGGTTTTTGTGGTTATCGGGTTAAAGAAGCCACAAAGAAACAGGAACATTCAAAACAATCAGGCTTATTGTCAACGATAAAGACTGGCATGGTGGTTAGCACGGCTGCTTCACAGCTCCAGGGACTCTCATTTGATTCCCGGCTTGGGTCACTGTCTGTATGGAGTCTGCACATTCTTCGCATGTCTGCATGGGTTTCCTCCGGGTGCTCCGGTGTCCTCCCATGCTCTAAAGAGATGCATGTTAGGTAGATTGACCGTGCTAAATTAACCCTTCGTGTCAGGGGGTCTAGCTAAGGCACGGTAGCACAGTGGTTAGCACTGCTGCTTCACAGCTCTAAGGATCTGGGTTCGATTCCCGGCTTGGGTCACTGTCTCTGCAGAGTTTGCACATTCTCCTTGTGTCTGAGTGGGTTTCCTCTGGGTGTTCGGGTTTCTTCCCACAGTCTAAAGATGTGCGAGTTAGGTTGATTGGCCATACTAAAATTACCCCTTAGTGTCCTGAGATGTGTAGGTTAGAGGACTAAGTGGGTAAAAGGGGTAGGGATATAGGGGTAGGGCTTGGGTGGGATTGTCATTGGTGCAGACTCGATGGGCCGAATGGTCTTCTTTTGCAATGTGGGATTCCATGATTCTATAGTCCAAAGATATATGGGTTAGGTTGATTGCCTCAATTGACCCTCAGTGTCAGTGGGACTAGTTAGGACAAATGTGCTGGATGGGACTGTGGTCGGTGTAGACTCGATGGGCTGAATGGCCTCTTCTGCACTGTAGGAACTGTATGATTCTATGAACATAAACCTTGGAGAAGGAAGGAGAAACTGATTATTGACAGCGAGAGCGCAGATCAATTTTTAACGCAGTGAGTTGTGGGCTGGAATTCTCCCATCCAGCCCCATTACTGGGATTTTGGGGAATGAGATGCGGATAATGTGAAACACAATTAATGGTCAGGCAGAAATTTTCAGCTTTTAGACCAGCGAGGCCGGAGAATTCCTCCCATAATCTGGTAGGTGCTGCTGAAAGGGTGGGAGCCATGATGTGGAGGTGCAGGCATTGGACTGGAGTGGGCACAGTAAGAAATCCCACAACATCAGGTTAAAAACCAACAGAATATCTTCAGGAGCAGTGCTCCAAAAACTCATGATTCCAAATAGATCTGATGGACTTTAACCTGGTGTTGTGAGACTTCTTACTGAAAGAATAGTGGATTCAGATTGTATCTTTGTACATTATCAACACAGACTTCAAAATCCACATCATGGATTTCAATTCAACAGAAACTTTCAAAAGACACAATTATTAATAATTAAAGAAAACCGATTGTTGGTATTTTGGAAAGAGTTGGGTGGGAAGGGTTTATTAGACAGCCCTTTCAGAGAGCCAACACAGGTATAATGGAACAAAAGTCTTCTGTTGTGTTCTATTATTCGATTGAATGAAATGGGGACTATACTGAGACTGTAAATCTCAGCCAAGTGAGAGCAGAGGGGGTGACGAACAGACCTTGGAGGTACGGAGACGTGGGGAATACCAGTCAGGGATCCTGCTCAAGTTTCTAGCTGTCTGGATCACCAACAACCTTCCAGGTGCCCCCCCCAGCGCGTGCTGACACTATAGTTAAGAAAGCCCACCAATGCCTTTACTTTCTCAGGAGCCTAAGGAAATTTGTCCACTACAACTCTCATCAACTTTTACAGATGCACCACAGAAAGCATTCTTTCTGGTTGTATCACAGCTTGCTTTGGCTCCTACTTTGTCCAAGACAGTAAGGAACTACAAAAGGAAATGAATCCATCAGGCAAACCAGCCTCCCATCCATTGACTCCATCTACAATTCCCATTACCTCAGCAAAGCACCCTGAATAATTAAGGACCTTACACACCCCAGACAGTCTCTCTTCCATCTTCTTCTGTCATGAGAAAGATATAAAAGTGTGAGGTCATGTACCAACCAACTCAAGAATGTCTTCCCTGCTGCTGTCAGACTTTTGAATGGACCTACCATATATTAAGCTGATCTTTCTCTACACCCTATCTGGAATTGCAACACCATATTGTGCAACCCCTTCTTTCGTTCTCCCCATGTACTCTGTGAACAGTATGCTTTGATGGTATAGTGCACAAAAAACAATTCTGTATCCTAATACATGTGAAGATAATAAGAAAGATTATAGAAACCCTGGGTGCAGAAGGAGGCCATTTGGCCCATCGAGCCTGCACTGATCACAATCCCACCCAGATCCTATCCCCGTGATCCCACATATTTACCTCAATAATCCCTCTAACCTATGCATCCCAGTGCAATTTAGCATGGCCAATCCACCTAACCCGCACATCTTTGGACTGTGGGAGGAAACTGAAGCGCCCGAAGGAAACTCATGCAGACACGGGGAGAACATGCAGATTCTACGCAGACAGTAACCCAAGCTGGGAATCGAACGCAGATCCCTGGAGCTGTAAGGCAGCAATGTTAACCACTGTGCTACTGTGTTGCCCCAAATCAAATCAAAACCATCTGTAGTTACGTACAGATGTAAGAGACAGGGATGCACCAGATCAGATGTGGCTGTGATGCTTCCACAGTTGAACAGTCTAGGACTGTTACATCATCTGGTACTCAAGCTGGAGACAGAGCCTTTGGGAGCTGAGTGCTGTCATGACAACACAAGAATGAAACAGCCAGAAGCCTGTCTGCAGATTAATACGACATTAATGGCTCATTACTATCTCAGTTATTTACAGAACAGAGCTACCTCTGTACTGCCCATGTATCATCATCTTGGTTGTTAAAGTGTGACGGTGCATCTTACAGACATATCGGACCCACACACGGACTCATTGACTGAGTGTCCTGGAAAAGACAGACCGATGTTTCTATTACTCCATTCATGATCCTGGGATCCCCAGAACACTTTACAGTTAGTGAAATACTTCTTGAAGTTTCATCACTGTTGTAATGTGGAGGAACACTGTCGCCAATCTGTGTACAAAAAGCTCCCAAAAACAGGATTGAATTATTGACCAGATCATCTGATTTCAGTTTTAGCTATGGGTTAAACACTGGGAAGATACTGCAGAGAATCCTCTGCTCTTCCTCCTTACTGTGGCCTTGGGATCGCTTACAGTCAGCTGAGAAATCCCATGACCTCGGTTTAACCTTTTAATCAAACAACAGACCCCTGACAGGGGCAGCACTCCCCCAGAACCACATTGCAATGTCAACCCATCCACTGGATGGATTTTCGTGTCGCTCTCAAAAGATGGCATTTCTCAGGACTGGAGTGGCATAGAGGGTTAACACTGCTGCTTCACAGTGCCAGGGACCTGTGTTCGATTCCCAGCTTGGGTCACTGTTTGTGTGGAGTCTGCACATTCCCAACATGAGTTTCTTCTGGGGGCTCCAGTTTCCTCCCACAGTCCAAAGATTAGGTGGATTGGCCATGCTAAATTGGCCCTTCGTATCAAGGGAATTAGCAGGGTAAGTACGTGGGGCTATGTGTAGGGCTTGGGTGGGATTGTGGTTGGTGCAGGCTCGATGGGCTGAATGGCCTCTTTCTGCACTGTAGAGATTCTATGATGCTTGCAGTTCAAAAAAGAGGAAATGATGCTCCAGTTTCTCTGAACTTTGGTCTGATGTGAAGTAACTGAGTTCAGTTCTGGGCATCACTCATCCAAATAGACACAATGCCCTTGGGTGAACTTCAGCATGAGGTTTTGCATCCAGTAGTGCAAGTTTGGCTATTTCTCCCTTGAGTTTAGAAGATTGAGATAATTAGTGCCTCTAAAATGATGAAGGGATTCGATAGGGTAGGTACAAAATAAAATTAATTTTCTCTTCCAAGGAAAATCCAGGAATATAACAGTGAATTAGCATTAGGATTTTCTAGCATGAAATCGGGAAGTATTTTTGCACATAAGGTTTAATGGAGATTTGGAAATCACTTCCCCACATTCTGTGAATGCTGGTGGAGGGGTGGGGGCAGTCGATTGAAATTTCCAAGACTGGGATTAACATTTTTAAGATAAGGATATGGAGGAATGTGGATCTATAGCAGGAAAATGGTATTGAGATACAGAACTGTCACAATTTAATATAATGGTGAATAAGTTTGAAGGGCTGAATGGCCTCCTCCTGTCCCTATGTTTCCATGGTTGTGCCTTCCTCATTCCCTAACCCAGGAATACTGTGTACAGTTTTGATCTCCTTGCTTGAGAAAGGATATATTGGCACTGGAGGAAGTGCAGAGGAGGTTCACTAGGTTAATTCTGGAGTTTAGAGCATTGGCTTATGAAGAGAGACTGAGTAGACAGGGGTTATACTCATTGGAATTCAGAAGGCTGAGAGGAGATCTTATAGAAACATATAAGATTACGATGGGAATAGATAAGATAGAAGCAGGGAAGTTGTTTCCACTGGCGGGTGAGACTAGAACTTGAGGGCATAGCCTCAAAATAAGTGGGAGCAGATTTAGGACTGAGTTGAGGAGGAACTTCTTCGCACAAAGAATTGTGAATCTGTGGAATTCCCTGTCCAATGAAGCAGTTGAGGATAATCATTGAATGTTTTTAAGGCGAGGATTGATAGATTTTTAAACAGTAAAGGAATTAAGGATTATATGAGTGGGTGGGTAAGTGGAGCTGAGTCCACAAAAAGATCAGCCATGATCTTATTGAATGGCAGAGCAGGCTGGAAGGGCCGGATGGCCGATTACTGTCCTAGTTCTTATGTTCTTATGTAAATATTTCACCCGTTTCCGCACACAAGCAATTTGTTTTTTTTCTATGCTGTCGAGTCAGATATCTGGTCTGACTCTGGAACAAAATTAATTAATTTACAACTCATTTTCAGGAACCAGAAATGAAAATAAGTTTGTCTTGAGATGGGTGTGTTGACACAGTGTAAACATGTAGCTATCTGATACCATCAGAGCCTAGGTTGCTTTCATGGTTTAAATGTTTTTTGATTAGTTTTCTTTCATTGTAACAATCTAGGAGATATTTATTGTTTGGCTGATATCACAGGTAGATGTGTTTAAACTTCATTTTACAGCACTATGTTTACCAGCAGACAAGAAGCTCACCAGTTCAATGTGTAATTATTCTATCACAGACTTTCCCTCCCACCTCACCCACTGATGCTCAATTTTAACACCAAGTTCCTTCTCAACTCTGTTGAAAAAAAAACAAGCAGTTGCTTTTGTTAAACTGTGAATCCTTCTTCTCAAAAGAGATTGATCCAGTTCACTCTTATAGCGCTTTCATTCTATCATGCTTTCCTCCAAACTCCTTGTCACACTAGGTGCCACACTCTGGCGTTTGGGTACACTGGGGGAGAATTTAGCATGGCCAATGCACTTAAACTGCACATCTTTTGGACAGTGGGAGCAACCAGCATCTGGAGGAAACCCATGCAGACATGGGAAGAATGTGCAAACTCCACACAGATTGTGACCCAGGAATTGAATCCGGGTCTCTGGTGCTTTGAAGCAGCAGTGCTAACCACTGTGCCACCATGTTCATCACACACATTCCGCAGTAAGGCCAGTAAGCACAGTTCTTACATTTCAGGTTGTGATGTGCACGACTGGTGTGTTTTATCGTTGAGTTTGTTTAGCAACTCTACTGTTGATGAATGGCTCTCTAAGCTCCAAGTGTCCATTGAAGCAAGCAGGTCAAGATAGGACAGCACCTAACTGATTGGAGGGGCTGCCCAGTGTTAGGCGGGGGTAGCTATCTAATGATCTCTCCCAGTGTCTGAAGTAGCCCCTAATGCTTACACTCTATGCCAGCCAAGAATGGACTTATAAAAGCTAACTGTTCCAATGTTGTTGAACATAAGTCATGAAGTTGGAATATCTTCTTCACAGTACAAGCCTGGGCAAATAATATAAAGGCTTGTGTTGCTGAAGAATCAGGGATTCCAGCATTACCATTATTACCCAAAGAAAAGATGAAATCCATTTGGTAGCAGTTCTGCCACAGAAAGCTGATTGTTAGATGTCAGATTAAATTTTTTTATCTAAGTTCAAAGCTTGTGCTTTGAAATAAAGAACCCTGACAGAAATCAAATTTTTAAGGATAAGACACCCACCAAACTCCATATTTTAGCACAAATTCGACTTGAAGAAAGTCCCCATCGAACAATCTGTTGAGCTAATAGTGACTTTGAATATCTCTTGCTCCATTTATTCTGCGAGCTTGTCTCTTGTCTCCTCTAGTGGCGGAGCTTAGAAGGAAGGTTTCGCCATTTCTCATTTTGTTTTTTTCCTGTGTGTGGGTTTTGAGCGATGACAGAAGACCTAAGCTGAATATTTTTTTCTCTGTCAGGAGATCCAAAGGGGAGATTTTAACAAAAGACTGTTTTCTCTTTGACCCATCGAGAAACCTCAAGTGCTTTGGATGTCAACCCCAAGGGGAGCCCCCGAGGGGAAGACAGCAGCAACGAGGAAAGAGATTATTGCACATTTTTCACTGGACAAGTGTCAAGAAGATCTGAACTTTTCTCTGTTGGTTGGAAGGGCGAAGAAATCTGTGGGGCTTTCATTTTGCAGCAGGATGTTGGTGATGGTGTGAGTGCGGCAGAAGAGTGTGTGGGAGAGGAGGTTGAGTAGAAGATTTTCCTTGGCTGAGGTGAATTTAGTTTTGACTTTGAGGGGAGCTGAATTTTAATGAAATATTTTTGGCCAGGGTGGATTTATTTGAGCTTTGGGGCTGAGGTTTTGTTTTGAGCTGAGGAAGTTTGTTAGATATTTTTTGCTGAGGTGATTTTGTTGGTGATTTTTTTTGAGCTGAGGTGAATTTTTGTTTTTTTTTGAGCTGAGGTGATTTTGATTTGAGGTGAATTGGGTTTGGTATTGGAGCTGAAGTGAATTTTTCACTGAGGTGATTTAATAGGAGCTGAGGGAAAGTTTATTTAGTTTATTTCTCCTGAGCTGAGGTGGGTTTTATTTGGTGCTGCTTGTTGCTGAGGGAGAGTTTCCAGTGGCTCACCTTGCCCTGACTGACTGTGTGGCGATGGCCGGCAGCAGCTCCGGCCCGAGTCCCGGTCCCGGTCCCGGACCCGGCTGCAGCCCCGGACCCGGCGCTGGAGGCGCCTCGGGCGGCGGCGGCGGCTCCTCCTCCTCCGGCGGCGGCGGCAGCGGCGGTGCAGGCGGATCGGCCGCTTCCAACCCCCGCAAGTTCAGCGAGAAGATCGCCCTCCACAACCAGAAACAAGCCGAGGAGACGGCCGCCTTCGAGGAGGTGATGAAGGACCTGAGCGTATCCCGGGTAAGTGGCCGGAACACTCGCTCCCTCAGCCGGGGGCCACAGCTACGCGAGCGCCAGGCTTCGGGGCCTAGTGAAGCTGACCCCCATCACATTCCCCAGTTAAAGTTTGTAATAAAACAGGCAATATCATTAAATTATAGACATTAAATAGACTTTTACATGGATTCAAAACACAAAATAAGTATCATATAATTAAATATTAGATGCTAAATACACTTTAACATTGATTAAAAGTATAAAGTACATAACTAAATAATAGATGCCTGCAACAAATTTTACATATGTTAAAAGTATAAAATAAGTATAATTAAATATTAAATAATAGATGATAAATACACTTATATTAAAGGTATAAAGTTTATAATTAAATATTAACAGTTGATAAATACAATTTTACACAGGTTAAAAGTATATAATTAAATATTATAGATGATAAATACTCTTTTACACAGGTTAAGTGTATAACTAAATATTAAATTATAGAAGCTTAACAATTTTATATTAAAAGTATAAAATAAGTATAATTAAATACTAGATGCCAAATACATTGATTAAAAGTATAATTCTTAAATTATAGGAGCTTAAAAACAATTTTACATGTTTTATACTTTTAATACAAGTATAATAAATAATAGATGCTAAATACATTTGCACCTATTAAAAGAATAAAATATATAATGAAAAGTTAAATTATAGAAGTTTAAAACTATTTTATATTAAAAGTATAAAAAGTATAATTAAACATTAATAGATACTAAATCCACTTGCATATGTGTTAAAAGTGTAAAATGTACAATATAATAAAGTATTGAATTGTAGATAGGCAGAAACAGTTTTGCATCTATTAAAAATATGTGCACTAATTATCAAATTTATAGATGCTACATCACTTACATGTATTAAAACTAAAATAAATACAATATAATTAAATTTTAAGTTATAAATGCTATTTGTAATTAAGTTATAGATGCTTAAAAATAATTTAACATATTAAAAGTATAAAATGTTTAATATAATTAAATATTAATTTATAGATGCTAAGAATACTTTTACATATATTAACAGTTTTTAAGATTGTTCCAAATATATTCAAATAATATTCATAATTTTACTCAGTTATATATGCAATAAAACACTTTTTACATTCATTAAAAAGTACAGCTAAACCCATTGCTATAAATATATTTTACAATTAAATGCTTTATTTATATATTTAACAAATATGTGTGGTAGTTTTAGTAAGTTATACAAACTAACAGATGCATCAAAGTATTTGAGAGTTTTAATATAACTAAAGTATATTGTAATAAATTATGTACTTTAAAGATTGCTTTTAAAGTATTTAAGACTTTTAAATGTATTTAAGCAATAAAGTTTAATAATTAGTTATTAAGTGCAATTATAATGCACTTAAAATTAAAGTTTTCCATTGTACTTGAGTATTTCTTGTGGGGATGAGTTTATTTTGTGCTTATTTGCCTTGATTACACTTCAAAAAGTACTAGCTGTAAAATGTTTTCAGACACTTTGGTCATGAAAAGAGCTAAATGCAAGACTTTTTATCACTTTTATGTATTCAGAATTGCTTTTAAAAAGAAAAATGAATTCTGTCAAAGCAGCAAATATATTGCACTAGGATGGTAAAGCAAGGTTGGTTTGTTATGGATATGCATCAGTCTCTCACCCCCTCTTATCCTCATTGGGTAGCACAGTGGTTAGCACTACTGTCTCACAGCACCAGGGGCACAAATTCAATTTCGACTTTGGGTCACTGGTCTGCGCAGAGTCTGCACGTTCTCTCTGTGTTTGCGTGAGTTTCCTCCCACAGTCCTAAAGAGGTGCTGGTCAGGTGCAGTAGCTGTGTTAAATTTTCCTCAGTGTACCTTAACGGGTGCTGGAGTGTGGCTACTAACAGATTTTCACTGTAACATCATTGCAGTGTTACCGTAAGACTGCCTGTGATACTGATAAATAAACAAAACATTAACTGAGAATCTGCAGTTCCTTGATTTGATAGTAGTGACGATCCAAAAGAAATTTCTCCTTACATTAATCGTTCTACTCATATCTGTTTTAGACTCTGACACCTTGTGTCCTAGACTCTGCAGCCAGGGAAACAGCTTCTTGGCATCTACCTTGTCAAGCCCTCCTTAGAACTATTTGAGTAAAATCACCTCTCATTCTGAATTCGAGACACTATAGATCCATTCACCCAATCCAAGATTAATGGAGTGCTGGTCTTGACTAAATAGGTAGCATTCTCACCTCTTTGAGTCACAAGGTTTGAAGTTCAAGTCCTGACCAGAACTTGAGCACAAAAAAAATCAAAGTTAGTATGCCGGGTCAGTACTGAGGGAGTACTTTACTGCCAGATACTGAACTTTGGGTGAGATGTTAAATCAAGGCTGTATTGAATGAGTGTAAAATATCCCACGGTACATTTTGAAGAGGAGTTATCCCTAGTGTCCGAGCCAACATTCATCCCTCCATCAACATCACTAAAACAGATGTGCCGGTTAAGTGAATTGGCCATGCTAAATTGTCCCTTAGTGTCAGGGAGACCAGAATAGAATAAAAAGAATCATTAAAAACCCTTTAATGCAGAAAGAGACCATTCAGCCCATCGAGTCTGCACTGACCACAATTGTGGTCAGTGGGGATAGTGCCCTACCCCCATATCCCTACATATTATACCCATTAATCCCTCTAACCAACACATCTCAGGACACTAAGGGCAATTTTATTTTAAGCATGGCCAATCAACCTAACCCACACATCTTTGGAATAGAATCCCTGCAGTGCAGAAGGAGGCCGTTTGGCCCCATGAGCCTGCACTGACCACAATCCCACCAAGGTCCTATTTCCGTAACCCCGTATATTTACCTTCTAATCCCCCTGATACTAAAGAGCAATTTTGCATGGCCAGTCAGCCTGACCTGCATGTTTTTTGGAGTGTGGAAGGAAACCGGAGCATCAAGTAGAAACCCACGAAGACATGGGGAGAATGTGCAGACTCTACACAGACAGTTACCCATGGCTGGAATCGAACACGGGTCCCTGGTGCTGTGAGGTAGCAATGCTAACCACTGTGCCACTGTGCTGTTCCTAACATATGTGGGGTTATAGGAATAGGACCTGAGTAGAATTGTTGCCAGTGCAGACTCGATGGGCCAAATGGCCTACTTCTGCACTATCGGGATTCTACGATTATAGAGTTTATCTGGTCATAATCCCACTGCTGTTTGCGGGAGTTTGCTATGTCCAAATTGGACGATGAGTTTCCTACAACAGTGATGATGCTTTTAAAATATATTCATTAGCTGTACAGCGCTCGGGAACATCTGGTAGTTATGAAGAGCACTGCAAAAATACAATTTTTCTGTGAACAATTTGATGCAACCCTTCACATCCCCGCCCAATACAAGTATACCTTTCCTTAGTTGTGAAGATCAAAAGGTGCCCTGTGTAGTTTGCCTGTTGATGAGGATGTTGACTCGCCCCTAAACCATCCTGGGGGCTTTATCTAGTTTACCTGATCTCATTCCTCAGTGTTGCTCTATATTCATTGCATTTTCTCACGTTTTCCAATATTCAGTTACCCAGTGGAAAAATCAGAGATTGATTTCATGGAGTTTTAACTTGTGTGCCTTTGTTGAATGTTAGTTAGCTGGCCTGTGCTTATAGAACAGTAAATTCAAAACCAAACAGTGGATGAAATGTTTCCAGTTGTGGTCATTCTAACCAACAGCCTGTGAGGCAGCTATATGTGATGGGGAGTGATTCATTAAAATGCAAATGAGATAAATTTCTTTCAGAAAACAACATTTTTGAAATCCAGTGTATGAGCAACTTACTGTCTGGTCTGTAGTGAGTGTAGAGTATACAAAAGGAACAGGTGATTTTGGATCAGTAGTTCCCAACTCTCCACACTGGGGGATCCCCCATTCTATTTCTACGTCTGTTTTAAAAATCTTTCATACAGATCGACCACCATGATTAGCCAATGACTTCCTCGCAGAAGCAAAATATGACAAAAATCTGAAATCAGGACAGAAAGTGCTGAAAGTACTCAGCAGGTCTGGCAGTATCTGTAGAGAGAGAAACAGAGTCAATGTTTTGAGTCTGAAACAGTCATGTTGGATTCGAAATGATAATTGTGTTTCTCTCGCCATGGTTGCAGCCAGATCTGCTGAATTTTTCCAGTCCTTTTTCATTTTTACTCCATTATTACTTCATTGTGCGCCAAGCTACAAAAGTCTGAGGTCACCTACCAACCGGCTCAAGAGCAGCTTCTTCCCTGCTGCCATCAGACTTTTGAACGGACGTACCTTATACTAAGTTGATCTTTCTCTGCACCCTGGCTATGACTGTAACACTACGGCTGGAATTTTACTGCATTGCCCCAGTGAGGTCATAAAATCCTGTCTTACATTCTGCACCATCTCCTTTCCTTCTCTATGAATGATATGCTTTGCCCTAATAACACACAGGAAACAATACTTTTCACAATAATAAATCAAATGGAAATTTTTTTGTTCCTGTGTTTTAGGGGCTTGCCTGTGGTAAATCAGTTGGTGATACAGTTTGAAAGATGACCAGTTTTATTTATTTATATATAAAGTGTATCAATAAGGATATCATATACAGTGCATTATGCTGTATGTGTGCAACAGTGTCCCCTTGTAAAGCCATAAAGTCCAATAATTAAGTAAACAAAGCCTTGGAGTTTAATGATTGTTTGGTGATGGAGTTAAGCAGATTGAGGGGACTTCACAACTTATAGCTCTGGGTGAGATCTACACTGCACTAAATGACTGGTTGGTTGCATGTAGCTGGTGCCTTTATTATGTGATACCAATAAATCTCATGTAATTTGTCAATGCGTATTTCCTTAAGTTTAACTGTTGTTTAGTAAGCATTGATTTGCTTTTAAACAAATGTCAGTTAAATGATGTGAGTTTCTTTGTGCTCTACTTTGGAGTGTAACACAGGAAGTGCGATGAGCAGAAAATGGGTGCCAGATAGGACATTTTTCTTTGGTGTATAGATTAGCAGGAATAGACTATAACTAATCTTGTTACTCAGTTTATTGGTGCTTCTATATCAAAGGTTTGTGACAAGCCCAAAATTTCAGTGGGTGGGCCTGCAGCAGTTTTTAAACTCCCAGTGAATGTGACTGCACCTTATTTTCTCAAGCTTGACTGAAGCATCAACTTCATTCATATTGTCCAGTTGAAAGTCTGCACCTGAGAAACTTGTTCTCCTGCTCCTGCCAATTCCACTATTGTACAATCTGCCAAGAAATCTACTTATCGGTAATCTAATCCTTTTAGTCGAATCTGGATAACAGTTGAAGATAATTACCAGCTTTGAGTCACTGGCTTGATGAACTAATTTGTCCACACTCCGCCTCAATTGAACTGCTTCTGGGTGATATGCCTGGGTTCACTCATTGCATTCTGCTCTGGCCTCGGTGACACATGGACTTTATTTTCTGTAACTAATGACACGAAGGCTGCCACATTTGTATTGATGACGTGGCATTCTTTTGCACTCAGTCTCACTCTCGCCCATGTGCACGCACACACACACTCTTTCTCTGTTTCTCACATGCACAGACACACTCTCTCACACTCATTGCACGCACTCTCACACTCACATTCTCTCTCATGCACTCTCTCTCTCACTGTCACCTACACTCACACACACATGCATCACTCACTCACAAATGCACTTTCTGTCTCACATACACATACACACACACACACACACACACACGCTCTCTCTCTCTCTCCTTCCCTTTCTTCCAAAGATGGTGGGGCAGTATGGTGGCACAGTGATTAGTACTGCTGCTTTGCAGCACCAGGGACCCAGGTTCGATTCCCAGCTTGGACCACTGTCTTTGTGGAGTTGACACGTTCTCCCTGTGTAGGTTTCCTCCAAATGTTCCAGTTTCTTCCCACAGTCCAAAGATGTGCTGTTTAGGTGGATTGGCCATTCTACATTGCCTCTTAGTGTCAGAGGGACTAGCTTGGGTGAATGCATGGGGTTACGGGGATAGCGCCTGGGAGGAATTGTGATCGATGTAGACTTGATGGGCCAAATAGCCTCCTTCTGCTCTGTAGGATTTTATGTTTCTATGTCCTCTTGTAGTGCATATTATTTTTCTAAACACTCTGTTAGAGTTTGAACATTCTAAAAATGAGTCAGTCGGAAAGTTTTGTTCTGTGTGGCTTTGATGGTTGTGCTCTGTGTTGATGTGAAAGCTTCTTTGCCAATTTGTGTTCACTTGGCCTTCAATACGCTTCAGTCGTTGCTCTCAGTGGTTCCAGATGCATAGCTGTTGGCCTTTTCACTGGAAAGCTGTGTACAATACATGGCCATGTCTCCCAGAATATATCACATACAGTTAGTATGTGCAATCATACAAAAGTGCAGCAATCTTTGTGAATGTGACAGAAGGCAGCAAGTTGTCACTGACAGCACTAAGATGGACAAGGATTGCAGATGTTTGGGGTGCATTGGCACTTGCAAGGTACAGCATCTCTATGCTGTACCTTGGCTATTCTAACGCTGTCCTGGTGTGACTGCCATCCCCCCCCCCCCCCCCCCCCACCACCACCACACCACCCCCACTCTCCACCCTCCCCGTGCAAACTTCCATCTAAAATGTTGTTGTCTGCACAAATTCCATTCACCCATCATCCTTTATTCAGTGACCTGCATGAATTTATTGTTCCTGTGTGTCTTGATTTTAACATTCTCAGTCTTGTATTCAAAATCTTCTATGGGCCTTGCCTCTCCCTGTCTTGATAACCTCAAGTCCTTAAATCCTCAGCAGTCTCTTAATTCCTCCAATTTTGGCCATTTGTGCATCCCAAGTTTTCTAGTTCCTTCAGGTACCTGGTTCCCAGCTCTGGAGTTGCCTTCCTGAACCATTGAAGATGTATGGGATGGCACAGTGATTAGTGCTGCTGCCTCACAGTGCCAGGGCCCTGGATTCAGTTCCAGCCTCGGGTGACTTTCTGTCTGTCTGGAGTCTGCTTGGGCTTCCTGTGTCTGCATGGGTTTCCTCATGGGTATTCTGGTTTCTTCCAATGTCCAAAGATGCATAGTCAGGGGGATTAGTGAGATAAATGTGTGAGGTTAGAGACAGGGCACTGAGTAAGATGCGCTGATAGGGGTTTGGTGCAGACTTGATGGGCCAAAGGACCTCTTTGTGAACTGCTGGGATTCTCTAATAATCCCTTCACCTCTTTCCTCTCCAAAATCCACACTTTGACCACTGTACTGGCCAGTTGAACATCCTGAGTCCAGTGGCACTGAGGGATGGGTGACCCTATTGAAATGTATCAACAAGTTGTTGGTCAGTCCCTGATGAGGATTGGAAGAAGGATTTTGTTCTCTTGGTTACAAAAAAATTAATCTGTTCTCACCATTGTGATCAATACATCAAATTAACTCCCAAAAAATCCAATGTCGGCATTCCCATCTAACAGAGTGAGTGGACTGGCTTATTGAAATGTCATGCTGATATCAGAATTCTATATGGTTTGGGCGAATGATTTCTCACTTCTCCTGTTCCACACCTCGCTGAGAGTTCTGAAGTTGGATGTTTTTACCTTAACATGGCTGTTGTGGTTTTACCCATTTATTCCCAACCAACCACAGAAACCTGAACAAATTTCTACTTTTTGCTATTTGACAAGTTTCAGGATGAAGAGATTAAACCTCACTAAGCCTGCATGTAGGTAGCTTTGTGTTGTCATTGTTTAGACTATATCATTACATAAAAACCTTGTAGCCACAGGGAGCACTGTCTATTTCAGTACTATAACTCACAAGACTCTGGTAATCTTAAGAGTTCCTGACCTATATATTTTACTAACGAGACAGAATGTGGCAATGACAGTTAAGGCATGATTTTAGTTTGTTTTCCCACTTGTTGTTTATTCACTACCTGATGCGGCTGACTTACATTTATATACCGCCTTAACAATTCTCTCAACAATGTTGTAAGTTTACTTATTAGTGTCACAAGTAAGCTTACATTAATACTGCAATGAAGTTACTGTGAAAATCACCTAGTTGTCTGTTTGGGTACAGTGTGGGAGAATTTACCATGGCCAGTTCACCGAACTAGTACATTTTTTGGACTGTGGGAGGAAACCATAGCACTTGGAGGAAACCCACACAGACATGGAGAGAACATGTAGACTCCACACAGACAGTGACCCAAACTGGGAATTGAACCTGGATCCCTGGAGCTGTGAGGCAGTAGTGCTCATCACTGTGCTGCTTATTTTCCCTCAAGCAGGCAAATTTGGCCATTTTTCACACAGCAAAATCCCACAAATGACATTTAGCTGACAAGCTAGTTGACCTGTTTTTGGTGATGTTGTCATGTCTGTTGGACTGCTGGGTCTCGGGGCAGTGCCAGTTTGGATTATGCACACTAGTCCTGGAGTGGGACTTGAATTCACAACCTGATGATGTGGAGGTCAGAGTGGTACCAATTCAGCCACAGAGTGGTCCTGATGTATCCTCAACACCAACCTGTTCGAAACTGCTACATGTACCTTTGGATTTCAGTGTGAAATCAAAGCAATATAGATTCTTACAGCACAGGAAATATCGGGGAGTTACTAACAACTACAAACGACCTTTTCATTTTTGTTCAGTTTCAGTTGTATGTTAATTAACTTGTTGTAATTTTTAAAAATTCACTTGTGGGTCATGGGTGTCACTGGCTAGGCACAGCTCAGCCCATCCCTACTTGTTTGAGGTCATTTGGGTGTCAACCACATTGCTATGGCTTTGGAGTCACATGAAGGCCAGACTGGGTAATAACGGCAGATTTCCTTCCCTAAAGGGGCATTACCTAATCGAAACATATAAGATGATTAGAGGTTTAGATAGGGTGGACAGTGATAGCCTTTTTCCTAGGATGGAAAAAGCTAGCACGAGGGGACACAGCTTTAAATTAAGGGGTGATAGTTATAGGACGGATATCAGAGGTAGGTTCTTTACCCAAAGGGTGGTTCGGGAGTGGAATGCCCTGCCTGCAGCAGTTGTAGATGCGCCAAGTTTGGTGGCGTTTAAGAGGTTAGTTGATAAGTATATGGAAGAGAAGGGAATGGTTTAGTTTGGAGGGGCATTGCTTTCTATATTGGTCGGTGCAACATCGAAGGCCGAAGGGCCTGTTCTGTGCTGTAATGTTCTATGTTCTTAGTGAACCAGATGGATTTTTCAGACAATTGACAATGGTTTCATGATCATCAGCAGATTCAAAATTCCAGATTTTTTAAAATTGAATTCAAATTCCACCATCTGCCGTGGTGGGATTCGAACCTGGGTTCCTAGAACATTAGTTGAGTTTCAGGGTTAATAAAATACCATCACCTCCCCAGACAATGGAGAGTTACAGAATAGACTTAAAATGGACATTATCTGAAAATGATTCTGCATGAGTTGAGTAGCAGTTTACAAGCTGTACCATTATACAGTCATAGAATAGAACAATACAGGAGGTCATTCAGCCTATTGAGTCTATTTTGAAGATGAATCCAGTTATTGCCCTCCCCTACCCCCACCCACAACAACAACCTATTCTTCATGTCCTGCAATGTTTTTCCCTTTAAATGTTCATTCATTCAAGTTCTTTTGAAAGTTCTGATTAAATCTGTTCCTATCCCATCTGGCAGAACGTTCCAAACCTAACCATCATGTTAAAAATAGATTCTTTTGCTGTCGCCTCTGGTTCTTTTTCCACCCACGTTAATCCTGTGTTCTCTGGTTGCAGAGCCTTCAGGCACTGGAAACTACTTATTTCCCGATTTTAAACTAACTCCATCAAACCTGTTAGACTTCTGGGCTCTGAGGAGAACAACTCCAACTATCTCCACACTCTCTGTGTAACTGTGATCCTTCATCTCTGGAATCATCATAGTAAATTTCTTTTGTATCCTTTCCAAAGCCTACATATCCTTCCAAAAGTGTCGTTCCCAGAACTAGATCAATGTTGCAATAGATTGAGCAGAATTTTCTCACTTCCATGAGCTCTCTGCCAGGACCCCATCTGCTTTATTACCCTTGGGATCTCCCATAGACTGCAGGAAACAATGTGTTTAAAGTTTAGTTATTAGTGTCACAAATAGGCTTACATTAACACTGAGGAGGAGTTACTGTGAAACTCCTTTAGTTGCAACACTCCTGCATCTGTTTGGGTACACTGAGAGTGAATTTAGCATGGCCAGTGCACCCAACCAGCATATCTTTCAATTAGCCACAATAAAACATCTGAGGACAGGTTGCAGAGATGAAATGATTGAAAGTTGAAGAGTTGAGATGCAGATTTTCAAAAATGGTTTAAGATGCAATCCTGATGATGCTGTCATTGAATCTGGCGTTCAGAAAGAGGATAGAAAAGAAAGATGGTACAATACAGTGTTTAATACAAAGTAAAGCTCCCTCTACACTGTCCCCATCAAACAGTCCCCAGGACAGGTACAGCACGGGGTTAAATACAGAGTAAAGCTCATTCTACAGTGTCCCCATCAAAGACTCCCAGGACGGGTACAGCAGGGGGTTAGATACAGAATAAAAAGCTGTCTCTACAGTGTCTTAAGGAAGTGTCTGTGCTGCAACTTCAGTCGCTCTGCTCTGCCACAACGTGACATTGTTCCCTGATTTATAGAAGCCACTTTCCATCCTCTGTAGTAGTTGCCTGTTGGTCAGGGAGGTGTTACATACTGCAGCCCAAATTCATTTCACTTGGGCTTCTTGCAGCTATTGGACAAAGGAGCTTTTCATTCATCTATCTGGGCTGCATTTGCATGCTGATCTGCTGTCTGCAGAAAGTGACCTTGCATGTGTATAACACATGTACTAACAGAAAGCCATTATTTCTGATGGAACCCTTTGCACCTTGCTCAGTTAATGGAAGACTCAGGCTTTGTATGGTGAAGGGGAAATGAGACTTTAAATTGGGACCTGATTCAGTAGTTAATTAATCTAGTGAGTGTGATTATTTAAATAGCTGGTTATACTGTGAACCTTGTTTTTAACACCAGCACTCAGCATAGCATTCACCAGCATCACAGTTGTACTTCAGTGCATGCTTAAAAAAATAGCTAATTAACCAGGCTTGGACAACATTACAAATTAATGTTCTTGCCTCTTCAGCTAAAGATTTATTGACCTGTGCACAGTGGTGATTGCTGGTACTGCAATTACATTTTATCAACTATCGCTGTGCTCACAAACTGTTTGACTGTGAGAACATCACAGTTTGATCATAACATTAACGAGTACAGCCACAGAAGGTTCACTGGATGGGGCTCAGGATTCTGAATGAGTTTTTTCTCCCCTGACCCTGTCCTGTTGTTATCAGCTGCTGCCTCAGGTGAGATTCGACACAGAGCAGCGTATTTGATCTGTGTGTCAGTGAGTTTGCACTTTGTGTGAAAGGAAACTAGTACTTTTTTTGTTTTAAACCATTTGTCATTAGTGTCACGTTTTGCTTTTAGCAAAGACAAGATGGATTCACAGCTAATTGCACAGTAGCCACAAGTTAAAAGCAAAATACCGTGGATGCCAGAATCTGAAACACAAGCAGAAAATGCTGGAAAATCTCAGCAGGTCTGACAGCATCTGTGGAGAGAGAGAATAGAGCCAAAGTTTCAAGTCAGAATGTGTTTGTTCTATTCTGTATCCACAGAGGCTGTCAGACCTGTTGAGATTTCCCAGCCTTTTCTGTTTTAGTTATAAGTTCACATTTCCAAAGTCCTTCCAAAATCAGTTGCAGTTTTGGTTTAGTGTTGGGTTGAAAATATTTTTAATGAAATATGAAGAAGAATGGATGGAAAGAGAAGGGATAAAAGACTGAAAATCAAGCATAAACTAGAAATGTGTAACATGGAGTCTTCTTCGAAACTGGTTAATTCCATCCCTCAAATATAAACCTGCATGTTTCCTGCAAACCTCTTGTGCATTTCAACTTAGTCTCATTTCCTCTTCACCATATAAAGCCCAAGTCTTCCATTAACTAAGTAAGGTGCAAAGAGTTCTATCAGAAATAATGACACTGTTAGCATATGTGTTGTACAATTTCTGTTTTATTTGAACAAATAATTACTGGAATTTATTGTGTTCTTGTGCTTTGTACAATCCCTTAGAGTCATAGAACCATGACGTTTACAGCATGGAAACAGGCCCTTCGACCCAACGTGTCCAGGCCATCCTTTTGTTTTAAATCCCTAAGCTAGTCCCAATTTCCCGCATTTGGCCCATATCCCTCTATACCATCTTACCCATGTAACTGTCTAAGTACTTTTTAAAAGACAAAATTATACCCACCTCTACTACTGCCTCTGGCAGCTTGTTCTAGACACTCACCACCCTCTGAAAAAATTGTCCCTTGGGGCAGCACGGTAGCACAGTGATTAGCACTGCTGCTTCACAGCTCCAGATACCTGGGTTTGATTCCCGGCTTGGGTCACTGTCTGTGTAGAGCTTGCACGTTCTCCTCATGTCTGCATGGGTTTCCTCCGGATGCTCTGATTTCCTCCACAGCCCAAAGATGAGCAGGTTAGATTGATTGATTGGCCATGTTAAAATTGCCCTTACTGTCCTGAGATATGTAGGTTAGTGGGTAAATATGTAGGGATATGGTTGTAAGGCCTGGTGGGATTGTGGTCGGTGTAGATTCGATGGGCTGAATGGCCTCTTTCTGTGCTGTAGATTTTCTATGATTCTATGAAGCTGTTGCAGTTGTATCACGTTAATGTCTTTGAATCAAGAAAAGAATGAGAATGTGAAAAAAATGGAATGAAAGTGGAATGAGAATGAAAAAAAGAGAAAATGGACACTTTCATATCTCTCCCCTCTCACCTTTAAACCTATGCCCTCTAGTTTTAGACTCCCTGTCTTTGGGAAAAGATATTGACTATCTAGCTGATCTGTGCCCATAAGATCACCTCTCAGCTTTCCATGCTCCAGAGAAAAAAAATCCCAGTCTCTCCAACCTCTCCTTATAACTCAATCCATCAAATCCCAGTAGCATCCTAGTAAATCTTTTCTGTGCTCTTTCTAGTTTAATGATGTCTTTTCCATAATAGGGTGACCAGAACTGTGCACACTAGTCCAAGTGTGGCAATACCAATGTGTTGTACAACTTCAACAAGACGTCCCAATTCCTGTATTCAGTGTTTTGACCAATGAAACAAAACGTGCCGAATGCCTTCTTCACAAATGTTACTGCACTTGTCATTTGAAAGATAAGTATTGACTAGAACATCAGGCAAAGCTCCCCAACACTTTAAACATAATGTCCCTGGGATATGTAATGACAGGGCTCACGCAGGCTTAGTTTTATCATTTCTTCTGGAAGACGGTATATCTGACAGTGCAGCATTCCCTCAGTACTGCACTGGAGTGTCAGCATTGAGTTTCTGCTCAATCCCCCTCAGTGGGACTTGAACCTTTTGACCCTTAAGGGTGAGTTTGACCGCTGAGCCGGGGCTGAGAATGTCTAATTAAATCTTTGCGCTCTTTAAGAGCAAAAAGGTCATGCCATGCAATTCTGAGTTACGTAAACAGACACAGAAACATGCAGGTGAGGCAGTGCAAGCTTCTGAGTCAGTGACAGCCCTATTGTTTAGGAAGCTGGCAAAGCAAGGGCTTGGTGGAATGTACTTCAGATAGCAGCAGTAGCAACGCCTATAGTGGGGTGGAGACTTGGCTTAAGAGACATGTTTCCGAGGACAGTATAGCTCTCCCTCAAGGTTGCCTTTACACCTTCAACTGAGACTTCACATTGAATCTCCGACTGATGAAACATGAACATGACGACCCCAGGTGAACCACTTCATATCCTGAGTTGTGACCCATTGAAATGTTTTATTGTTTTTGGTATGTTGGAGGACACATGTTTGAGTGGCACTGACCAACTGAGAAAGGGCAGGGTTTATACACAAATGTGAGGAGCTTGAGGGTGAAATGTATTTTTGGAATGTTACCAGCACACAAAAGGTCACATCCCACATCAAAACAAAAACATCATCAACGTTTTTGTTTGTTAAATCTTTTTGCAGGATTGGGTTTGGCCTCTGATTTATGCGCATATTCTCACAATCTTGCACGCATGCTCGACAGCATCTTAAAACTGTTTGCTTCACAGATCAGTCGGTTATGTGCCTGTTTCTGTCCCCCTTCCCAATTCCAGTTAAATCCTTTACTGGAAATATTCTTATGCAAGACAAACCAGAACAGCCAGTGGTTCTTGAAAAACCAATAATCTGTCCTAGTCCCCCATGCCAACACTATAGTTAAAAAAGCCCACCAACGTCTCTAATTTCTCAGAAGACTAAGGAAATTTGGCACGTCAGCTACAACTCTCACCAACTTTTATGATGCACCATAGAAAGCATTCTTTTTGGTTGTATCACAGCTTGGTATGGTTCCTGCTCTGCCCAAAACTGCAAGGAACTACAAAAGATCATGAATGTAGCCCAATCCATCGCATAAACCAGCCTTCCATCCATTGACCCATTCTACACTTCCCGCTGCCTTGGCAAAGCAGCCAGCATAATCGAGGACTCCACGCACCCAGGGCATGTTTTCTTCCTCCTTCTTTGGTCGGGTAAAAGATACAGAAGTCTGAGGTCATGTACCACCTGACTTGAGCAGCAGCTTCCCTGCTGACATCAGACTTTTGAATGGACCTATCTTCATTAAGTTGATCTTTCTCTACACCCTAGCTATGACTGTAACACTACATTCTGCACCCTCTTCTTTCCTTCTCTATGGACGGTATGCTTTGTCTGTATAGCATGCATGAAACGATACCTTGCATTGTACGCTAATACATGCAACAATAATAAATGAAATCAAACCCTTTCTTGGATCTGGGTGTTGTTGCCAAAGCCGACAATTACACCCATTCTGATTCCTCCAGATCAATGGCTTAGTGGACCCACTTCAAAGTCAATTTTGCTGGTATAGAATTGGAATTACATGTAGTCTTGAGATAAGAATGTTAAGTTTCCTTTCCTGAAGGCTATTGGTGAACCTGGAGGGTTTTTCCATCAGTCTTGACAGCTTCACTGTCACTTTTACTGAGATCGGCTTTTTATGTACACAGAACTCTGTCCAAGATACAATTTTTAAACTCCAGTGTTCAGGGAAATTGTTCCAAACATCTGGATTAGAAATCCAATAACATAAGGTTTTCTTTCGGTATAAATAACCTGGGCTTGGGTAGATGAGACAAAATTTCCAAGTTTACAAATGATAAAGTTGAAATCTGGTAAACAAGTGAAGGAATAGAAGCATACTTCAAGAGGACATCGACTGGTGAAAGTGAGCAGGCGAGTGAGATTAATCCTCATGGAGGGAAATGTAAAGTAGTGCATTTTAGGAGGGAAATGAGGAGAGGTAATATTAATTAAATGGTAGCATTTGAGGGGAGTGCAGGAACAGAGTTCACATACAAAAAGCTTCTAAAAGTGACAAGACAAATGGATGTGGTTGCTTTTGTCTTATGAAGCTAGTTTAAAGTTTATTTTGTTAGTGTCACAAGTAGATTTGCTTTGAAAATCCCCTAGTTGCCACACTCTGCCGCCTATATGGGTACAGTGAGACAGAATTTAGCACAGCTAATGTCTTTTGGACTGTAGAAGGAAACCAGAGTACCTGGAGGGAATCCACATAGATAGACACGGGGAGAACGTGCAGACTTCACACAGACAGTGACCCAAGCTGGGAATCGAACCCGGGTCTTTGGTGCTTGAGTCAGCGGTGCCACTGTGCTACTCTGTGGAATTCTTGGCTTTATTAAGGAGTCATTAAGCAAAAAAACAAGCAAGTTACGCCTCAAAAATAACTGCTGTATCCTCAGCTGGAGTATTATGTTTGATTCTGGGCAGTAGTAACAACTTGTATTTATTTCAATGCCTTTAATGTAATAAAATACCTTGGGTCACTTGCAGGAGTATTTATAAAGCCCAAAGATGTGAAGGACATGGAGAGGATTCACTAGAGGTTTTACAGGTACCAAGGATGAGGAACTTTATTTGAGAGGCTGGTTGTTGTTCCTCTTAAAGTGAAGAATGTTTGGAGGAGATTTGACAGCAGTGTTAGAAATTCTAGGCATCTGATCTTTTCACCCTATTTACTCTGTTTCCACTGTCATGAGAGTTGATAATGAGAAGACAAGACTGATGGAAAAACCCTCCAGGTTCACCAATAGCCTTCAGGAAAGGAAACTTAACATTCTTATCTCAAGCCTACATGTAATTCCAATTCTATACCAGCAAAACTGACTTTGAAGTGGGTCCGTTAAGCCATTGCATGCATTGATCTGGAGGAATCAGAATGGGTGTAATTGTTGGCTTTGGCAACAACACCCAGACCCAAGAAAGGGTTTGATTTTATTTGTTATTGTTGCATATATTAGTGTACAATGAAAAGTATTGTTTCTTGCATGCTATACAGACAAATTGGCACAAATCTTAGTAGCAAGTGAAGGAAAACATTTTTAATATATCAGCTTGTTATGATTTGCAGTATGCTACTTGAAAAAACAGGTTGAAATAGAGTCAATAATTACTTGGAAAAGCAATTTGAATAAACCTCAAAGAGAAAAATTATAGGATGGTGGGATAGTTCTTTCCAAAAGCTAGCACAGGTATGATGGGCTGAACGATCTTCAGTACCATATAACTCTGTGAACCACTGAAGTCTCTAACCTGAGGATGATCAAGTTAGCTTCAGAGCTGCAAGGGATTAGAGAATTCTGCCAGTTCTCCGTTCCTGATTGGAATCCACTGACTTTCTTCATCTTCTCTGCTGATGAGTAAATGTGTGTGTGGATGATTTTTTTTATTCATTCATGGAATGTGGGTGTTGCTTGGCCAGCATTTATTTCCACCCCAGATTGCCCTTAGCTGAGTTCTTGCACAGCAATTTTAGAGGGCATTTAAGAATCAATCACATTGCTGCGGGTCTGGACTCACATGTAGGCCAGACCAGGTAAGAGTGGCAGGTCTCCTTCCCTAAAGGACATCAGTGAACCAGATGGGTTTTTATGGCAATTGGCAGTGGCTTCATGGTCATCATGACTTTTAGCTCCAGATGTTTACCGAATTCAAATTTCACCATCTGCTGTAGCGGGATTTGAACCCGGGATCCCAGAGCATTACTCTGGGTTTCTGGATTACTAGTCCAGTGACAATACCACTGAACCACCGTCTCCCCTTTGTTGGGCAAAGGCAGGGACAGGCTTGGTGATGATGCTCTTTTATAGTTGAGCAACTTACCCAATGCCAGCTACCTGGTCTCAGGATGCCCATTTTAACAAAGTGACAAGGGCAACAGATGTTTCCTTCAGAAGGAAAACTCTTCAACTGTAGACAATAAACATGTAACAAAACTTACTCCAATTTATAAATCAAAGAAAGGGTTTAATAAGGAAACTTCATTACTCCAAACTTGGGGCCTCGCCCTGGGCCTATTAAAGCTCACCACAATTCCCAACAGGTTTTTATTTATAGTGAGTCAGCTGACTATCACATAGTTCTGTAATTGGTTCCATGGTTTACTGGGTCAGCTGACCTTACAGCTTTTTACCATTGGTCACATTACATCCGATACAAAGTTGTCATTGGTTACACATTCTAACAGCAGGTGCTTGTGGAATCTTAGTCCGGTTTGAGTCTGTCACCAGAACTCTCCTGCTATGGAATCGCAGCAGGTGAAGGTCCGACAGCGGAAATCTCCATTGACCACCTCAGGCAGGAATTTCCAGTCTCGCCTGAACGTGGCCCAGGAGCCATGGGATCAGATTGTCCTGGGGAGAGAGAAACCTGTGGATTGATTAGTTCTGTATTGGTGGCTTTGTGAACATCAGTGAATTTAGTATTGTGATTGGAAAAGAAACAAAAGCAGGAATTTAATTTGTTAATTTTTTTAAAAAATTGCCTGGTTCTGTGTAAACATTTACTGAGTCCACGCAGATAACTGTTGCATAATATTCCTGCTCCCTCCATTTGACTCATGAAATTGATGTAGTACAGACAGTCTTGAGCAATAATAAATCTGGTTTCATGGCTACTCAAGCTGTCTGCCATTTACTACAGCATGACTGGTTTTGTTAACGTTCTTCCCCTGAGACCGACATTTAGGATGATCACCTTTTAACCAATCTGCCAAACAAAGCATGCCAAAACTCTTCCCACAAATCACACCAAAGGCCAGTACAGCAGCACTGGTTTTGCAGAGCAAGATCCCACAAGCAGCAGTGAAATGAATTGGGCCAGTTCATGTGTTTTGAGCTGGGGGATGAACATTGGACAGGACATTCTAAAGTTTTGTCTCTGGCTAGAGCGGACTTGGGGAGGTGCTGAACTGCCTCTTCAACAGGAGGGAGCAAGCCATTGTGAAGTAATGAATTCAGGCTAATTCACAGGAAGTACTTTGAAGTATGTTAAAGAGCATTGACAATATGGTGCCAGAAATAGTGTCAGCTGTGGCTTAATTGGTAGCAGCCTCATCTCTTGAATCACAAGATCCCACTTCAGAACATGTGCATGGAAATCTAGGCTGGTACTTCAATGTAGTACTGAGGGAGTGCTGTACTGTCAGAGATGCTGTATCTTAGATGAGGCATTTACCGAGATCTCATCTTCCTCTCTGCTTGGGTGAATGCTAGTTCAAAAAGATCAGGGAATTCTTTCTCGTCTCTTAGTCAATATTTGTCCATCAATCAACATCAGAAAAAAAATTCATAGAATTATAGAATCCCTACAGTATAAAAGGAGGCTGTTCAGCTCATTGAGTGTGCACTGGCCACAATTCCACCCAAGGCCTATTCCCAAAACTCTCATTCACTCTGTTAATCGCCCTGACACTAAGGTCAATTTAGCATGGTCAATCCACCCAACCCACACATCTTTGGACAAATATAGTCCAGACATACAATTGTCTGGTCACTATCACAGTGCTGTTTGTGGGAGCTTACTGTGTGTAAATGAACTGCTGTGTAAATGAGGTGGCACGATGGCACAGTGATGAGCACTGCTACCTCACGGCACCAGGGTCACGGGTTCACTTCCGACCTTGGGTCACTGTCTGTGTAGAATCTGCACGCTATCCCTGTGTCTGTGTGGGTTTCCTCCGGATGGTCTGGTTTTCTCCCACACTCCAAAAGACGTGCTGGTTAGGTGCATCAGTGTACCCGAACAGGTGCCGGAGTGTGGTGACTAGAGAAATTTCACAGTAACTTCATTGCAGTGTGAGTGTAAGCCTACTTGTGACACCAGTAAAATAAACCTCGCTGTGTTTCCTACAATACAACGATAACTACACTTCAATAAGTATTGAATTGATCATAGAGTCCTTTTGAGACATACAGTCTTTCTTTTTTAATGTTTCCTCTAGCACAGTGACGTCAAAACTACAGCATATATGATTCTGAGTCCTGTGGAGAGAGAATAGAGCCAACGTTTCAAGTCTGGATGACCCTTGAAACCTTGGGCTCTATTCTCTCTCCACAGATGCTGTCAGCCCTGCTGAGATTTTCCAGCATTTTCTGGTTTTGTTTAAGATCCCAGCATCCACAGTATTTTGCCTTTGACTTGATTCCTGTTGCTTGGTTTGACCTCTTTCAGCCTTGTTGAAAAGCTCAAATATGCTGTCTACACATTAGGGATGCATTCAGAGGGAAGTTAGATACACATGATGAAGTATATAGATCATTACATTGATGGATGGGAGGAGGCAGGAGCAGAGAATAAAAGCTGCCATAGATTGATTGGGTCAACTGGAGTGCTTCTGTCCAAAATTTGATTTGCCAATAACTCCACTGAGAATTGCTTGTCATTGATATTTGAACAGTGCTGGTCACTTTAGGCTGACTCTGTTTTCTGATTGCTCCTAGGTACAGTTGCACAAACTGCACCACTTGCGTTTGGCACAGACCCAGGCACAATATTATGGAGGATCATTACCCAACGTGAATCAGATTGGAAACAACACAAATGACTTGGAGGTAACCACTGAGCACTCAACCACTGAAGAACATCCCAATGTATAAGTGACTCCTTCACAACCTTCAACTTTACCCTTCACTCATGAGCTCAAACTGCCTCCCGTTTTCTCTCCCTCCTCAGTTAACCATCAGAGTAAAAACGTGGGTCTGTCTCTCTCTCTCGTTCC
This sequence comes from Sphyrna mokarran, assembly GCA_024679065.1. Lineage (NCBI taxonomy): Eukaryota > Metazoa > Chordata > Chondrichthyes > Carcharhiniformes > Carcharhinidae > Sphyrna > Sphyrna mokarran. The sequence continues at coordinate 3,019,430 of JAGIQG010000033.1, forward strand.
CTTCCTAACTCGCACTCTGATTTCTAACTTCTGCTTCTTCTCCAGGAAGACATTTTAATATTAGAAATGTTACATAAATGTTATTTACGTGATCTGAGGTTCTATAAATTGCTGGGGAAGAGATTTCTTTCTGAAAATCTTTCCAAAAATGTTTATTGTGCTTGTAACTATTTATGAATTGGATTGTATTATATTCCTTTCCCTCCAGTGTTCCCGATTGTTCCATTCGAGGTAAAACCCTTGGAGCATAACAGTACTCCTAATTTAGGGGAACATTAGTTGCAGAGGCCACAATATGGCTGATAGGGAAATGATCAAACTGATGCATGATGGAGTCTTCCTTTAATGTTGGATTTGAAGCATGTTATTGGAAAAGGAGACACTTTAATTTCTATCTTGTATTTACACTCTCAGGGAAGGTATATGATGGGGATGTATGTATGTATGTGTCATCAGATGCAAAAGATATCAGATTATAATGATAGTCCAGAGCTCTGGAATAAACAGAACCAATTCTGCTTGGTCTTGCAGATCCACTGCCCATGCTGCTCTCCTTTTTCCCTTTCCCTCTCTCTCTCTTTCCCCCTCCCCTCTCTCTCTCTCTCTCTCTCTCTCACTCTTTCCCCCTCCCCTCTCTCTCTCTTTCCCCTTTCTATGTTCTATCCTATAGGAGTTATAGGACGGATATCAGAGGGTGGTAAGGGTATGGAATGCCCTGCCTGCGGCAGTTGTAGATGCGCCAAGTTTGGTGGAGTTTAAGAGGTTAGTAGATAAGTTTATGGACAAAAAGGGAATGGTTTAGTTTGGAGGGTCATTGCTTTTTCCTAATTGGTTGGCGCAACATTGAAGGCCGAAGGGCCTGTTCTGCGCTGTAATGTTCTATGTTCCCCCTCCCCTCTCTCTTTCTCTCTCTTTTTCCCCCTCCCCTCTCTCTTTCTCTCTCCCCTCCCTCTCTCTCTCTCTCTCTCTCCTTTCCCCCTCCCCTCTCTCTCTCTCTCTCTCTTCCCCCCCCACCACCTTGCCCCAGTATGATATAATATAAGTGTTAACCCCATGCTGTACCTGTCCTGGGAGTGTTTGATGGGGAACAGTGTAGAGGAAGCTTTACTCTGTATCTAACCCCGTGCTGTATCTATCCTGGGCGGTTTTGATGGGGCCTCCATTCTCTAACATTGACAAAACACATCTTGTAGTAGACCAAAATTCACAACATAAACACAGCAGAACTGCTGAGTAAATGTTTTAATGATCCTGTTTATGTTAATATCCGAGTCATTTTGAGATTGTAATCTGATCTTGTGGATCAGTTGTCAGTTATGAACTAATTGAACTTGCCTCCAGTAAGTTGACATCACCATCCTGATTCGATTACTGTGTGCAGATCATTCCCAGATATCAGTGAATCTGTGTGCATATCTGCACTCTGTTGAACATTTCTGGTTCATTAAATCAGGGCCATCTATACTTGATTCACACAAATGTGAAATACGTTGCATTAATTAGAATTTAATGTAGATTCTATATTCGAAGCTCCCAATAAACTATACTGGCTTGCTCTTGTATTGATGGAGAGGGGTTTATTGCTAACATTCCAGCCTCTGAATCTGGAGAGGCTGGATTTCCATCTCACAGACTTAGAGAGTGGAGTTTCAGTTCTGACTTCCGTTGATCCACAGGGCTACTTGTTTTTAGTGAATGCGTGTGACCATAAAACTATAACTCCCTGCACCCCCAAAAAGTTGATATAAAACTGGTTACAGCTGAAGGAAGGAGCAAATGTGTCACAGACTGTCGATCCTTCTGCTGCCTCCTGCTGTTCTCCATGGGAAGAGTGTAGAGATTTCCTTGTGTCCTTGGGGAATGTCACAACGTTGGTGGTTGCGCAGGGATTGGGCACTGAGGGCTAAGTCTTGTAATGTAGGAAGAGATGACATGACATTTCTGAAGGACAGGGCTGGATGACCCTGCACCAGAAAGACACACAACCAACGGTGGGAAACTGTATAGTATAAACATAGCATGGGATTGGAATAGATGTGAGAATTGGTGAAGCAAAACTTCAAAAAGATTTGTAAATAAAGAAAAATCAAGTGAAGCCACTGGGTAGAAATTGATGGCATTCCCATAGCTTCTTACTACGTTGGAGGGTGAGTGGCATTGCTAATGCTAAGCATGATGGGTAGCATTCAGTGGGGGTGGGGGGTGGGTGAGGGAGGGGGCCTGGTGAGGGAGAGGGTGGCTCAATAACATTGCTGCAGTACTGACCAACTGTTCATTCCTGATCTCTTTGACTGTTTTAATGTGATTTTTAAAAAAAATCTGAGGTGTGAAATGTTCACTAACGAGTTCTTGAAGACTCATCCCTTATGAAGATCTGGGGTTGTTTGTCAACATTGATAGGTTCATTCTCTGCAGGGATCAGTGTTTCTGCTTGCTAGGCTGAGTGAGTTGAAATCTCTTCCACTAGTTAGGCGACAAAAGGAGGGAGGGAGAGAGAGAGGATGCACAGAGCAGAGTTGAGGAGTTAAGGGCTGGGGTTTGGGATGTAAGGGTGAAGGAGGCTGAAGGTGAGACAGTGATATGTCAGTAAACATAGATTTTCATCTGAGTAGGATGGAGCGACTGGGGCTGAGTGTGAGAACAAGGATTTGGGAACTTTTACTTTGAGCAGGATGGGACAAGAGAGGAAGGAGGTAAGGAAAGCATTAGGAACATTGTTCTGGAAGCAAGAAGGTGTGAAAGGGACACGGTGTGGGGAGGGGGTGATGAAATAAGATGCTAGAACTGGGAGTGATCTGGGTGTGAAGTGGGTAGTGTTAGTTTGGGGGAGGGTCATTAGTTGTGTTTTTCCACTCGAGACTTGACGTCAGACCAATCTGTGATTAATGTGGGGTTAATTTTTCCAATGACTTAATACTGTGCCAAATAGTTCATGTACTTTGAGTCACAAATATATTCTGTGAAGTGGCGCCAGTTGTGAATATTTTGAGATGAGCAGATTCACAAGAGTTTCCCTGAATAGAGGCAGCATGTCATTCAGCCACACAAGGAAAAGTCCAGCCTTGATCCCCAGTCTGTGCTGAATGAACTGATCACAACTGGTGAACTGCAGTAGAACTTGGAATGGGTAAAAATAAATCTTGGGTGTCAATTCCTGAAAGATATCCAGTGGAAAGTGTTCATGTCAGACGGAGGTGTTATCGGATTTGATTGTGATGCTTCCGATAGTAAAATAACCCCTTGATCTTCACTGTTGAAGCTTGTGTCTGAAGCATGACTATCTGCTTGAGATATCAGAGGGCAGTAGATGTCCTGCTCTGTTTATTGTACAGCACAATTATTTCCAGTGGCGTTGTGAGCTTTACTACTTCAATTGCTTACATTGGATTCTAGTGTTTAAATCTGGGGGTTTTTTTTGTTCATTCATGAGGAATGGACGTCACTGGCTGGCCAGCATTTATTGCCCATCCTAGTTTACCTTGTTCTGAGGGCAGCTGAGAGTCAACCACAGTGCTGTGGCTGTGCAGTCACATGTAGGCCAGACCAGGTAGAGATGACAGATTTCCTTCTCTAAAGGACATTAGTAAACCTGATGGATTTTTCTGACAATCAGCAATGGTTTCATGGTCGTCAGTAGATCCTAAGTCCTAGCTACTTTTTATTGAATTCAAATTCCACTATCTGCAGTGACAGGATTCAAACCCGGGTCCTTAGAACATTAGCTGAGTTTCTGGATTATTAGCCTAATGATAATTCCACTAGGCCATCACCCCCGCACAAATATTGGGCTGTCTGGGCCATCAGAGTTACTGCAATAAGCAGGATAAGCTTCAGAAACGGAATTGAAATCTCTGGGGTTACAATGGAAAAGAGCAAATTTTAAGATTGGGAAAGTTAATAAAAAGGTGAGCCTGTGGGGATATTATTAACTTAAATTGTGGCCTAAGTTCTCAAAAAAAAGACATTAAATGGAAACGAAAGACAAGTGGCTGTGTTTCTGGAAAAAGAAAGGATGAAGAGGTGCAGTGAAGAGATGGGGCTGAGGGATGTGGTGAGGTGGTGGGTGGGTAGACTGATCTCTAGTTATTCTATGAAAACAAGCCAATCTGGCTGCCTTTGTGGTTTTTAATCTAAGACTGTGCCACTTCCATTTCTCTATTTTAAATTAAATGGGAGTGGCACAGTGGTTAGCACTGCTTCCTCACAGCGCCAGGGACCCGAGTTCAATTCCTGGTTTGGGTCACTGTGTGGAGTCTGCACATTCTGCCCATATCTGCATGGGTTTCCTCCAGTGCTGTGGTTTTCTCCAGAGTGTGGCAACTAGGGGGGGATTTTCACAGTAACTTTATTGCAGTGTTAATGTAAGCCTACCTGTGACACCAATAAATGAATTTTAAGGATAATCATTAGCAACTTGCTGATGTTCAGAGCCTGATGGATGACTGGATCGCTTGTGGTTATGTTATGATATGCCACCAGTTGAACGATGGCGATTCCAATTGTGAGACTTGGAGAAGCTGAAATTGTTCCAAATGAACAGGCTGTGTAAGCAGGAGTCACAGATACCAGCTCTGCAATGAGGAAAGCAGACAGATTAAGTTCAAAATGTGGCACCGTTCCCTTTGTGGAGCAGGAGTTGGTGGAAAGACCAATTGAATTAATTCAGGATGCTGTTTGGATGAAGAAGTGATGGATGATATGGCAGAGAGTGTATAGTGGGTGAGGCAAGCTGATTGTTTTTGGCTGGGCCTTCCCCCGCCTCAGACACTCATTGCCTGACATAGTTGTCATATTACTGAGTGATTTAAGAACCAGTAAGTCTTGTTTTGTCTGTAGAGTTGAAGTGAGTTAGCATCGTGTGCATTTCAAAGTTCTTGAGCAACAGCTCAATGTGATTGGATCTTGAGTCCAGACAGCTGTAGGAGAGATGATAATTGACCTCAATCGCATTGGGCTAGCGGAAGGGGAGTTAGATTTCATGCTTATCCATTTCTAACCTCCTTACCTCTACCCTTGCTAGGAAGTGCTGAGACTCAATACTGGGACTTTTTTGCAGTGTCTTTCACTGTTACTTAAGCCCCATGTGGGTCTGTACCCCAAACATTTACAGAACAGCAGTTCTGGGAAAAGGGCGACATTTTGCGTGATTCCTGCTGTGAGCCGTGCACTGAGATTGTGTGCGCTCGGTAGCTGGTGAAATGTAATAACTAAACTTAATGCAGTCGGCAATTATGTGGCAGAAACTGCCGTCCTTGAGAAGGTCGCTGGGATCGAGCTGTGTCATCGCTATCTCTGTTTACTGTCCTCTCTCGGCTGCTGTCATTTGTCTTGTTCAAGGTCTTTCTGTTTGTGTTATGGTGCTGCCTTTCCCCTTTGACTTTCTCTTTCTGGGTATGGAGTTAATTATCAAAATATCTTTGAACAGGATTCCACTAGGTTTACAAAACACCAGTCTCTCTCCTTAAAGGCACATGATGCTTCAAATTTGTCATTTCTAAACCATTTTTATTGCAGTTTGTCACTGTTGATGTTGTGAATTTACCTTTCTGGCTTGTGTCAATTCTGGCATAGTTGATGGGTCCCTTCTTTTCTGAGTTCTTAGGTGATTTGCCCATACTGCATTTCAGTGAGTTCACTGCACAATCTGAGACTCTGCTGCAGTACTGGAGGAGCTCTGTATTGTCAAAGGTGCCATCTTTCGGTTGAAGTATTAAACCAAAGCCTTCCCGGTCCAAGTTAATGTCAAATGTTCCACAGCACAATTAGAAGTGAGCAGGGAGTTCACCCAGTGTCCTGTCCATGGTTTATCCTCATCAAACAGTAAATTTAAAAGGAAGGTTTTCCTTCTCACTGCTTAATTTTCTGGCATTTTACTGTTTGCAAATAGCTGGTCCTTAAGTCTCCATGCCAATTATGATGATTTCTGAGAGATGTGTTAAGGTGACCTGAATAGGCACTGGACTGTGGCAACTGAGTGAATTTCACAGTAACTTCATTGTAGTGTTAATATAAGCCTTACTTGAGACTAATAAATAAACTTTAAAAAGGATGAAAGAATGATGAAATGCAGGCTGCTCTCTTTTGGAAGGCGTGGTATATAATATTTCAAATTGCATCCAATTGGTAAATGTGAAGAGGTGCATTTATATATTGCCTTTCACAACCTCAGTGACTAGTTTGCTTATGGTGAACCCCTAGAAAAAGCAATGTGATAACAAGCAGATAGTGTATGTATGTCTGATTTCAAGAAGAAATTAGATACAGCTTTTGGGGCTAAATGGATCGAAAAATATGGGAGGAAGGGAGGAATCAGAATAATGAATTTGATAATCAGCCAGAATCAAAATGAATGGTGGAGCTCTCTCGTAGAGCTGAATGGCCTACTCCTGCATCTGGTTTCTATGTAGTGTTGTTGGTTGAGCAATAATTGTTAGCCAGGAGATCAGCGAACTCCCTTGCTCTTTTAAAGTTATACCATGGGATATTTTACAGTTGAGGGGGACAGTGAGGGCCTTGGTTTAAAACACCTCACCTGCAATGTGGCCCCCTCAGTACTGTAGTGGAGTGTCGCACTGGATTGTGTATTCAAGTCTCTGTTTGCAGTTTGAACCCACACTAATTTGGAGACACGAGCATCAGCCACGGAACCAGGGCTGACGACAGAATTGCTGTGTGCTTCTGAGCTGATGCCACGGTTTAATGTTGAGCTCTGACAAAGTGTTATCCTGACTCGAAACATTGGCTCTATTCTCTCTCCACAGATGCTGCCAGACCTGCTGAGCTTCTCCAGCATTTTCTGTCTTTTTTTGTCGCACTTTGCTATCCTGTTTCTGCTCTTGCATTTCCCCATGACATTCCCCCACAGCCTTCCTCTTCTTGCACAATAAAGTATTTGAAGTTGTGCAAGAAGCTGGCATTGAGCTGAATTAGTGCTCCACCAGATTAGTTACACTGCCACTGATCCACTGCTAAATGTACCAGTTTGGGTCCAATGCACACCTGTCTGTTTTGACCCCTGTTAATGTTGTGCAAGAAATAAACAGTGAATTCAGTGCTCATTACCTGCAGGGATTGCAATTCAAAACTGTCTTCCTGGCTGGATTTTAATCGCTCTTTCTCTCTTTTTTTGTTAACATTGTACATTCTGTGTCCGAAGCCTCCACTCCAGTGACCTAAGCACATATTTCAGACTGGAACTACAATGTCTGTACTGAGAGACTGCTGCTCTGTCAGAGAGACTGCCTTTCAGTTGGGGTATGAAATTGAAGTCTCTGAGGGAAGTGAGGATGAAAAGAATCCCATGGATGTATTCAAGAAGGAGGAGGGGAATTATCCTGAGTATACTGGCCTGTATTTATCCCTTGGTCAACATCATTACATACCAGATGATAGTTATCATTATCTTACTGTTTGTAGAAGCTTACTGTCCATAAATTGACTGCCACACTTCCTATGTTACAACAGTTAGAACACTCAGAAGATGCTTCATTGGCTGTGACACAGTATGAGGTGCCCTGAGGTTATGAAAGGAGTGATATAGTCGCTTTTATAATTCCTTTATTCATAGCTTGCTGAGTTGGCCATTCAGTAAGTTCTGATTAGGACAGTTTGAGAATCAAATTTCAGTGTATGAAATCTGGGATTAAAAACCACTGAGTAAAATTGACCACAAAGCTGTCAGACTGTCGCAAAAAACATGATCTGTTCATAAATATCCTGTCGTGTAGGGAAGGAAACTGCCACTCTTACGTGGGCCTTTTAGTGATTCAAATCCCACACCAAATTGTTTAATTCGTTACTGACCTCTGAATTTCTTGAGCCAGCCACGAATCTGTATCAAGCCACAACATTGTGTGATTTCAGGAAGAAGTTAGAAATAGCTCTTGAGGCTAAAGGGACTAGGAGAATGGGGGGACCAGGATATTGAACTTGATGATCAGCAGTGATTATAATGAATGGCAGAGCAGGTTTGAAGGACTGATTGGCTTACTCCTGCTTCTAGTTTCTGTGTCTAAACCACGACTACTGTCAATGTGCGTTGGTTCAAGAAGAAGGTGCATAATGGTCAATAATTGCCAACATCAACTGTTCAACCGCAACCCAAGAACTAACTTTAACTAAATTTCTAATGAAAATCTTCTGAGGGTTGATCGTCCAGTTGATTATTTAACAGCATGATCAAGAGCTGCTCCCAGTTGTAGGAGCAGGCTGGTTAGCTGTAGCTGTTTTAATGTTGCTCTAATTGAGTCCAGCTAAGACTAGGAATGGATCACTGGAGCTTCCCTACTCTGCACTTCAGTTCCACACTGCAGTATGTCAGGCCAGTGGGGAACTCACTTGGTGATTGCCCTCATCTACTGTGGGCATTGCTAGGCTGCTGCTTCGAGTTGCGTGTTCTCCATCGATGCATTTATATTCCACTGCAGAAAAAAGATCAGTGATGGTGTTTATAATCCAGACAAGAACATGGTGTTCCATTACATTTGGGCCATTGACTCCCTCAAGTTTGGAGCTGGAGATGCCAGGATTCGCCAACAATTCAGAAACCCCGCTAAAAACATGTTGCTGCCTTCTGATTCAGCTGGCCTGACCAGGATTTGATGGACTGTTATTGGAGTTGTAGCCAGTACAGGAACGCTGGAATTGCCAGCTTGTTGGTGCCGGGACTAGTGGGTACAATTTTACACTTGTGCTGAGTGTCTTACAGTGGCCATGCACAAACCCTAAATGATTCTCGACCAGTTCACAGTGAACTGTGGTGAGGTAGGACTGTGTTTATCGGATCTCTTTTCCCATGAATTTGGAAGATGTTAAAAGCATCATTTCTTCAGGATGACTCTTGTAACATCAGACTGAAATGCTGTGTGATATTGCAGCTGAAGTTTCGGGTGTTTGCTCCAAGCATCTTTGTACTTCTAGAAGCCATTGAGCTTCAGAGGATATCTGTTCATCACAGAGGAGCTGCCAGTGGCAAGTTTGATTGCTTCAGGCTCTATGTAGAGTTGCTGCTGCTGTTTGGTGTACATACTGTTGTCATTGGAGGCAACTTTATATTTGCTGCTTGTCTAGCCTGGGTGATGGGAGAGGAGCCAAAATGTCACAGGCACTGATGTATTATGTATGCTCTTCTGGTTTTAATGTGGGAGCTGGTTCCCACGGAGACTGGGTATGGATAAATGCAAAGGAATTGTGTTTGTGTCATTCTCCTGTGAGTCTTGGATGGGAGTTGGAGAGAGAGAAACCCAAATGTCACAAAAGTACCACACATGCTGTGCCAGCCTAACATATCATAGAATCCTTACAGTGCAGCCAGCCAGCCCATCGAGCCTGTACCAACAACAACTCCACCTGCTGTGTCCCCATAACCCCATGTATGTACTCTGCTAACCCCCCTGACATTAAGGGGCAATTTAGCCTGGCCAGTCCATCTAACCCTCACATATTTGGACTGTGGGAGGAAAGCGGAGCACCCGGGTGGAAACTCACGCAGATACAGGGAGAACATGCAGACTCCGCACAGACAGTTATCCGAAGCCAGAACTGAATCCGGGCCCCTGGTGCTGAGAAGCAGCCATGCTAACCACTTGCCACCATGCTGTGAAGAAGCTTTATGGTGACTCCACTTGGTGTCCCTTGGATTCAGAGAGTTGACAGCAGTTGTGTGGTTTAACTTAACCTGCACTGCAACTGAGTTTGGGAGGATGTGGAGTCATCAGCTGATGGAGTCTCTCGATGTGGTATTCTGGATATCAATAGGATGAAAAGTACCTCGCTGTTCCTGTCAAGTGTAACCTTGTTTATGTGATATTTCCACATTGTCTTCATTCAAAAGGCAAAAACACTCAGCCTCCTATACTCATAGAATGTCTTTCCAAACTTGGGATTTGCCCAGAGAGAACGTTGTTACCTCAACTCTGAGAGTTAACTGAGAGTGCGATATGTACAGGTCCGTCCATAGACTTTGAGGGGATTGAGGTGATGAATTAATGATCTGATTTGTTGCTGTGTGCTAATCATTAGCACTGGCTGCAACACCAATGTCAGCTTATTGACATGTCAGAAGCTGCTGGGCTTCGTATGATCCAGTATAGGATTACAGAAACCCTACATTGCAGGAAGAGGCCGTTTGGCTCATTGAGTCTCCACCAGCTACAATCCTATTCAGGCCCTACTCCCATATCCCTACATATTTATCCACTAATCCCTCTAATCTATGCATCTCAGGACTCTAAGGGGCAATTTTTAGCATGGTCAATCAACCTAACCCACACATCTTTGTATTGAAGCAGTTTACTGCAGAGGAAGCCCAGCTCACTAAACCAATGTGATATTCCATAATAAATTGATGCCGGTGTGTAATTCAGGTGAGAATTAATTCAGTACCCTGACTGAAACAGTAGAAAATTCCTTTTGATATGGCAATTTTCAGTTCTTGTGCCAGAAGCGGCTGGGATTAATTGGTGCTGTTATGAAGCTTTTCAAACTAACTGCTGCTGGTTTTAATGCAGTTTTTCTAATCTGAACGCCCACAATCTAGGTGTTTAAACAAGTGAGGCATTGTAGAATCGGCCACCTACACTTGTAAGGAGGAAAGTCGTTGATTATCATTCTGAATTGAACATTATCCCCTTGCATTGAAATGAGAGCCCATGTGTCACACACAGTGGCACAGTAGTTAGCGTTGCTGTCTCACAGCACCATGACCAGAGTTTGATTCCTGGCCTGGGTCACTGTCTGTGCAGAGTCTGCACATTCTCCCCATATCTGTGTGGGTTTCCTTTGGGTGCTCCAGTTTCCTCCCACACTCCAAAGATATGTGGATGGATTGGTCATACTAAATTGCTTCTTAATGTCAGGGGGACTTGCTAGGGCAAATGCATGGATTTATGGCGATAGGGGGCCCACCAGAGGTGGGATTGTGCTGACTCATTGGGCTGAATGGCCTCCTTCTGCACTGTAAGCTTCTATGATTCTATGACTGCTTTGTGCTGCTTTGGGGCCTCTGTAGACTGCCATGTAACACAAACCCAGTCTTTGTGGTGTTCATGTTCTGTCTTTTTCCCACCCTATCTCTGTACCTTCTTCAGCCTGAGAACCTAACAAGATCTCTCTTCCCTGATTCTGGCCTCTTTGATTTTGATCCCTCTGCTTTGATGTCCAGACCTTCAGTTGCTTGGACTCTAAGCTCAGAAATTCCTTTCCCAAATCTCTCTTTCTTGCTTTAAGATTCTCTTTAACAGCTACCTCTTTGACAAAACTTTTGCAACCATGTCCTGATATCCCCATCTGTTGTTCAATGTCATACATGTCTGATTATGCTCTTTAAAGCACCTTGAGGAAGTGATGGCCTAGTAGTATTATTGCTAGATCTTCGAATCCAGAAACTCAGCTAATGTTCTGGGGACCCCAGATTTGAATCTTGCCATGGCAAATGGTGGAATTTGAATTCAATAAAAAAAACCTCAAATTAAGAATTTACTGATGACCATGAGCATTGTTGATTGTCGGAAAAATCCATCTGGTTCACTAATGTCCTTACTTGGCCTGGCCGACATGCGGCACATTAAGCCCCACTGCCTCACTGCGTCAGGCACCTAGGTTTGATTCCGGGCTTGGATGCGGAGTCTGAATGTTCTCCCTGTGTCTGTGTGGGTTTCCTCCCACAGTCTGAAAGACGTGCTGGTTAGGTTCATTGGCCATGCTAAATTCTCCTTCAGTGTACCCAAGCAGGTGCCAGAATGTGACGACAAGGGAATTTTCACAAGAGCTTCATTGCAGTGTTAATGTAAGCCTTAGTTGTGACTAATAAATAACAATCTTTAAATTTTACCTGTGACTTGAAAGCTACAGCAATGTGGTTAAATCTGAACTGCCCTCTGAACAAGGGGTGGTCAGCCAGCGATTTGAATTTAAGAAAAAGTCCTTTACTGCGTTCGGGACAATGTATAACTACAAGTTGTTAATTTTGTGCATGGGTAAGTTGCTGTAATGCTTGAGTCATTTCACCTGTCTAAAAATGAGACAACACAATGACTGTCACATCCAGATGTAGAGCAGCCTGTTATGACCACGCTGTCGGGACTTTGCTCCCCACATTATGCTCCCTGCATGGGGGACACACTAGCTTGGCTCTTCAAAGTGTGATGTGGAGATGCCGGTTTTGGACTGGGGTGGGTATTGGAGCTCCAAAAGCTTGTGTTGCCAAATAAACCTGTTGGACTTTAACTTGGTGTTGTGAGATTTCGCACTATTCAAAGTGTGGCATGGAAGCGATTGACCCATTGAACAGACCTTGTAGAATGATGGTGGACAGAATTTTACCATTTTTTTTTCTCTCTCGTTGCCGCAGGTGTCACTTCATCCCACTTTGGATTCTGCACGAGGAACACGGCATCATGGTTTGGTGGAACGGGTTCACCGAGACCGAAGTCACATGATAACGTCTCGCCGACGCCAGCCTAACGTGGATAAACATGGCCGACCAATATCCTTGCCTATAATCCCCTCAATTCCCATTACATCTGAAGAGCATGATGTGAAGTATTTCAGGAAAGAATAATGTTAGATCTGTGAAGCTGTTGTTTCCAACTATATGAAACTTACTGTCTTTCCAATGGCTGATTATGGTGGTGATTGGAAAGGGCACTTTCAGCTGCACAGTGCTGAGGTGTGGTGCCTGGAGGAACAGTGCTCTTCCTGCTGTGGTCATGGTGCTAACAGTTTGAGGAGATGAATTTGGGGTGGCGCGGTGATTAACACTGCTGCCTCAGAATGCCAGGGACTTAGGTTCAGTTCCCAGCTTAGGTCACTGTCTGTGCAGAGTCTGCATGTTCTCACTTTGTCTGCATGGATTTCCTCTGGGTGATCTGGTTTCCTCTCACATTCTGAAAAGCGTGCAGGTCAGTTGGATTGGCCATGCTAAATTGTCCCTTAGTGTCAGGGGATTAGCTAGAGTAAGTGCCATGGGATTATGGGGATAGGGCCTGGGTGGGATTATGGTTGGTGCAGACTCAGTGGGCCGAATGGCCTCCTACTGCGCTGTAGAAATTCTATGATTCTAAGGCAGTGTATAGTATAAGTTGAAGCTTACAATAAAATCAGAAAAGGCTGAGATTTTCCAGCATATGTGGATAGAGAATGTTGGCTCTATTCTCGCTGCACAGAGGCTGAGATTTTCCAGCATTTTCTGTTTTTGCCTCACTTTCCAGCGTCTGCAAATTGAAGCCTAATCTTTTCTGTGGTGTATTTGTGCTAACACAGCAAATGTACTCATCAATGGCAAAGCTTCACTTGAAGAATGAAAGATATCATCCAGTTCACTCAGCAGCGTTTATGTCAGGTTGAAAAGTAATTTATCAGTCACAGTTCCACGGAGGTGTTGGTGAAAAGGGAGCACGCACACTGGGTGTAAGGTGTAGCAGTGCTAACCGCTGCACCAGCATGACTTCCATTTTGTTGTCACTTCTGTCCTACTCTTTGAATTCCCATCTGTCCTTGCATATTCTCTAGTCTTTGTGCAGTACTTCACTTGTAACTGAGCCTTCAAAACAAGTTCTTCCAGTAATTCACAGGAGAGACTAATCCAGAGGACAATGTAGAATACATGAGCTAAAACCATTTTGGAAGGAACTGTTAAGTGTGTGATTCAAAATCATTGAAAGTGTTTGATTAAGCAGTGCATTGTTGACAAAATTTGAAAAGCTAGATAATTATATTTACAATAGAAACCTGATCCAAATGCTATAGTTTCTGCCCCCCCTCGCTGGGGTAAATCCTCTCTCTTATTGGGTCAGAAGGTCAGGGGTTAAAGTCCCATTCCTCGATTGTATCTTGTTACTTAGGCAGTACTTTACAGACAGAGTATGGCGTTGTTGTTCAAATATGGTAGCACAGTGATTAGCGTGGTTGCCTCACAGCGCAGGAATCCGTGTTCAATTCCCAGTTCAGATCACTGTCAGTGTGGAGTTTGCATGTTCTCCCCATGTCTGTGTGGATTTCTTCCGAGTGCTCCGGTTTCCTCCCACACTCCAAAGCTCAGGTTGATTGACCATGCTAAATTAACTCTAATGTCAGAAGGAGTTAACAGGGTAAATATGAGGGGTTACAGAAATAGGGCGCGGGGGGGGTGCGGGAATTGTGATTGGTGCAGACTCAATGGGTCGAATGACCTCCTGCACTATCGGGATTCTGTGAGGGTTGAACAGAGGCTGCCTTTTCCAGCTGTGGCCTAGAGAATAAGAATTCCAAATGCTGGGGATTTTTCCTGAAAATGTTGTTAAGCATGGAGGAAAGCCTCAGAGCCAAGTCCAGCTCACATCAGAAAGCCGCACATAGTACTGTTCATGATTTATCTGGGGTTGGAATTCTAATTTCTCACACCCTTTACTCCCTGTTGACACCAAGATGGTTAACATCAGACAGAACCTGGGGCTTTCTGAGGGTCTGAGTCCTGTACTGGTGTGTAATGAAATCTAAATCAGTCAAAGCTGAATCATTGCATTGTTACTTCGTTGTCATCCAGAGCACGGAAGAAATTAGCATGAAATTGGGAGTAGTGGGTTTGACTATTTATGGCCTTGGTCACTTCAACTGTGGCAGCAATTTGCTGAACCTTTACAATTCAATAACCTTTCACCTCTGAAAACTGTGATGCACAAGTCACGAGAGTGCAAATTGACCTGACCCAGAACATAATCCTTCGTGGGGAATTCTATTGTACTGTTTTTCCAATGTTAAAGCACATCTGCCTCCATCTGCCTGAGTGGGTGAGATTTCTTACGCTGCATGTTTAACAGAGATCTACGATTTAACAGATTCAGTCAGAAGTTAAGAACATTTTAGCAAGCATTCTGAAGCAAGCACTGCATCACGCTGTCACGTTCTCTGGTCACACAGTAAAGTTATTTTAAAAATCTTGCATTTCTACGGGGGCCTTTCATATCTTTGGGAAAAAATTGTCCAGAAATGTTTTGCTATCAACTAAATGCTGTTGAAGTGTAATTGTAATGTAGGAAACTTGGGCACAGCAAACACAAACAGTAAAGTCATATTTTAAGTGACACTTAGGTTTTGGTCGTAATACCAGGGAAAGCTCCTGTGGTCTTCTTCGGGATAGTGCTATGGGATCTTTTACATCCACATAGAGCGGCTGGATCTTCTGCTTAATCTTTTATTCAAAAGTTGGCATTCCTGACAATGCAGCACTCTCTCAGGACTGCATTGGCATGTTAGCCTTAATTGTGTGGTCAACGTGTCTGAATTGAGACTTAAATCTAAACATTCTAACACAAAAGGCAAATTAAAAGCAAATTACTGCAGATGCTGGAATGTGAAACCAAAAGAGAAATGCTGGAAAATGTCAGCAGGTCCGGCAGCATCTGTAAGGAGAGAAGAGAGCTGATGTTTTGAAGCCAGATGACCCTTTGTCAAGCTTTATAGGACTTTAGTTGGGCCACACTTGGAATATAGTGTTCAATTCTGGTCGTCATGCCACCAGAAGGATGTGGAGGCTTTGGAGAGAGTACAGAAGAGATTTACCAGGATGTTGCCTGGTATGGAGGGCATTAGCTATGAGGAGCGATTGGAGAAATTTGGTTCGTTCTCACTGGAATGACGGAGGTTAAGGGGAGACCTGATAGAAGTCTAAAAGATTGAGGGGCATGGACAGAGTGGATAATTAGAAGCTTTTTCCCAGGGTGGAAGAACTGATTACTAGGAAGCACAGGTTTAAGGTGCAACTGCAAGATTTAAAGAAGATGTACAAGACATGTTTTTTAAACAGAGGGTGGTGGACGCATGCAACTCGCTGCCAGGGGAGGTAGTGGAAGCGGATACAATAATGACTTTAAAGGGGTATCTAAATAAGTATATGAATAGGATAAGAAGAGGGATACGATCCCTGGAAGGGTAGGGGGCTTTAGTTCAGTCGGGCAGCATGGTTGGTACGGGCTTGGAGGGCCGAAGGGCCTGTTCCTATGTTGTAATTTTCTTTCTTCTTTGTCTGTCAGCAAGTATAAGGAGAGAAAAAGCAGATGTTTCAAATCCACATGATCTTTTGCCAAAGCTAAAAGGCACAAAGTGGGAGATATTTACACTGCAGGGTGTGGGAATGAAAGATGGGTCATAGCCACAGAAATGAGGGGAAAGGCTGCTAATGGCAGCCCATAGAGAGAATAAAAGTTGTGAGCGGCCAAACAGCAGAGAAGGTAAACTGTGACAGAGGAAGTTATGGGAGGGGAGAGGTGAATGAGAGAGAGGTAAAATTTGGAAAAAGGGGGAAAAAAGGAAAAGGGGAGTGAAATAGAGGGAAGAGTTGGGAAGGAAGAAAAATATGAAAGACAATAAAGAAATAAAAGATAGAGAACAGGAAAAAATTAAATAAAATGGAAACAAAGTGGCCGAGATGAAGGCCAAGAAATATCCACAGAATTAAGGCAGCTTTATATCAGATATCTCATACACTATACAAAGAGCAAACCCTGCCATCCATTTTATCCTTTGCATACTAAGGTAAATTTGCTGTAGGTAAATGGTCCAATGTTGCGAGGGTGCCAGGTTCAATCTCTGATTGCTGTAAAGTTGATCTTTCACTGGCAGGGCAGTAGTGGACCTTGGCACCTATGGAAGAGAGAAAATTGTGGTTCTCGCATCCAATCAGTGTTTAATAACCTTTGCTGTAAGGCTTGCACATGTGAGCAGTGGCATCACACAATCCTGTCCTCATGCGATTGCACTTGTACGCACTCATCTTGCAGGAGCAGAAATGCTAGTTAAACTCTCCCCTGAGCTCATCACATCCACAGAGGCTGTAACCAAAAGAGAAGGTGCTGTAAAATCTCAGCAGGTCTGGCAGCATCTGTAAAGAGAGAAAAGAGCTGATGTTTTGAGTCCAAGTTACCCTTTGTCAAAGCCCTCGATAAAAGAAGGAAATCCGTGTTGGACAAAAGTTTATGTTTAGAGGACGTGCAGAGATCTTGGAAGATGTTACAGATGTGGGCTGAAATATTTGGGCAGTATGTAACTTCAGCATAATATTCAATTAATTTGCAACCAAATAATTTAAGTCAACACTCGTCACCTGGCAGCCACCCCTTCTCTCCCATTTCGCCTTACAACCTCTCCACATGTGGTGTTAGCACTGCTGCCTCACACCACCATAGACTTGAGTTTGATAAAAGCAAATTACAGAGGATGCTGCAATCTAAGCAGCTTTGACAAAGGGTCACCTGGACTCAAAACGTCAGATACTTGCTCTCCTTACAGATGCTCCCAGACCTTCTGTGATTTTCCAACATCTTCTCTATTGATTTCAGATTCCAGTGTCTGCAGTAATTTGCCTTTATCCGTAGAGGCTGTGTCATGCCTGTCAGTCATTAACATAGAACATAGAACAATACAGCACAAACAGGCCCTTCGGCCCACGAGTTGCGCCGATCACATCTACCAATCCACAGACCTATCTATAACCTCCTATCCTATTTGTTTCCATATACTCATCCAGAAGTCTCTTAAAAGACCCCAGTGAGTTTGCCTCAACAACCTCCGGCAGTCAGTTCCATTCACTCACCACCCTCTGAGTGAAAAACCTACCCCTGACTTCTCCTTTGTATTTGCTTCCCTGCACCTTAAATCTGTGTCCTCTCGTAGTGACCATTTCAGCTCGGGGAAATAATCTCTGACAGTCCACCCTATCTATCCCTCTCACCATTTTATAAACCTCTATCAGGTCGCCTCTCAACCTACGTTGCTCCAGTGAGAAGAGTCCCAGCTCCCTCAATCTATCTTCATAACGCCTGCCTCCCAATCCAGGCAGCATCCTTGTAAATCTCCTCTGAACCCTCTCAATAGCCTCTACCATCCTTCCTACAATGAGGCGACCAGAACTGCGCACAATACTCCAACTGGGGTCTGACAAGAACTTGGATGTTGTGATCTGAATTTTCTATGGAAGCCTGACTGAGACTGACAAATAGCTTTCTACATCTTTTCTTTTTATGATTAGGAAAGAAACGTACTCAGGTTTATTTGCATTTTTTATGTATGAGATGCAAATGATGTAGGGTGACATTTCCCATTGGGTTGGGGTAGGGCAGTCAAAGTAGAATGTTATCAGTTCCTGGGTCTGATAATGATTCTGCCAGGCTGTGCTGGTGGACTTAGTCATTGTCTCTCAGTTCATTGCCCCATAATTTTTCTCAATTAGTAGCCACATTTCTGAAGGCAGATGACATTTTAATCAGTTTCTATTGAATGACTTGCTGCCGACTTGCAGGGTTGCCCTAATCGAGGCAAAGACCCCTTTTCCCTGATTCGTTCTGAGCAGCAAGAGCTGGGCACTTGATTCCTACTTTGGGCTGAGCTCAGTCACCTCTGGAGAATCGGCCCTCCCCCTCATTCCCAATCAACAAATTCCACTGAGTAATTCTTGTGGTGATGAACAAGTAAAAGAGTGATTGTACTGTAAGTCCTGCCTTGGCAAGTTAAAGTTGTACTTAATGAATCTGATATTTATAGGCTGGCTGCAAACTGATTCAGTAAAGGGGGAAACCTGCTACTCTAATCCCAAATTCAACAGCCATTGATCCCAAAATAGGCCAACATAAGGGGTGCATTTTGATAAAGTTCTTGGAAAATAGAGAATCTAAGTAGGATAAAGATGTAGGTGGGTCTTGAGGTAGTTCAGATACACAAATCATTAAAAGTTCATTGATAAGACTTAAAAAAACGAAATAATTCACACTTCTAGAGTTCATAGAGGTTTGCACCATGGAAACAAGCCCTTCAGCCCAACTTGTCCATGCTGGCTTTTTTTAAGTCCTAAGCTAGTCCCGATTGCTTGCATTTGGCCCATACCCCTCCATATCTATCTTACTCATGTAACTGCCTAAAAGCTTTTTAAAAGACAGAATTGTACCTGCCTCTACTACTACATCTGGCAGCTTGTTTCAAACACTCACCTTCTATGTGAAAAAATTGCCCCTCTGGACCCTTTTATATCTTTTCCCCTCACCTTAAACCTGTGCCCCTTAGTTTTAGACTCCTCCACCTGTGGGAAAAGATATTGACTAGCTGAGCTATATCCCTCGTAGATCAGCTAGATAGAGATGAGTAGAGATAAAAGCAGAAACATATAAAGTTCTATAAAATTTTGATTAGACCACACCCAGAATTTTTTCTTTCATATGAAAAGGCAAAGAAACACTGAGGAAGGTGCAGAAAAGATTTTCAAGAGTAGTACCAGGACTGAAGGAAACTGTCAGGAAACATTGAACAAATGGGATTCTTCCTCTTGAAAAAGGAAGACCGAGGGTGGCTTGGTAAGGTGGGGAAGACCAGAAGAAGTAGAACTTGTGCCCACAAGGAGGAGTTGAAGCAAATAGCATAGATGTATTTTAAGAAAAATCCAGATAAGCAAACAAGGTAGAAGAAATTGAGAATCTTGCTGATCAAGTTAGATGAGAAAGAACGGAAAGAGACTGGAATAGAATATATATGTTAGCATTAGTTTGGGCTGAATGGCCCATTTCCATGCTGTACATTCTATACAGTGCTATGTCCTGATGGAATGAAGATCTTCGTGATTTATCCAGGACGGTGTATCTGAAAGTTCACCTTAAACACAACTTGTGGAGAGGAAATGCTGTTTCGAGTGAGATGCATGGACTTTTGTGAAGTCCTTTCTGCCAGATGAAAATCAGCAATTTCCCTGTGTGAAAACATTTGTTCTTTCATTATTTCAAGACCTTACCAAGCCACCCTCGGTCTTCTGTTTTCAAGAGAAAGACCCCCAGTTTATTCAATGTTTCCTGATAGTTACATCCTCTCAGTCCTGGTACTACTCTTGTAAATCTTTCCTGTACCTTCCCCAGAGATTCTATTGCGTTTTTATATTAAGGAGGATAGAGCGGACTAGTGACATCTGTGGAACCCCTATTAAAGGCCTTTATTGACTGTACGAATGAAAGCCTCTCATCACTGGAAGTTCCTGTGTATTGACTCTTGTCAATGTAATGAAGAATGTGACAGGATGTTCTCGTTCAGTGCAGTTTCACAAACTAAAAGCCACCCAAGATAATATCTCATTCAGCTAAGTTGTCGGTTTCATAGATCTGTGTGATTTATCATTTAGTCAGATCTTTGACCCATACACATACTCCACACTGTTCATGCCTTCCTTTCTTATAGCGCTTTGATCCATCTGATAAGCTCATCATGTGTTCATACGAGCTTCCTGCAATTTTTACAATTTGGCCTATGCTCCCTATCTTAAAATATGTTGTTTTACATGGGAAATTTACAGCCCAAAAGGGGGCTATTTGGGATACGGTTGCAGATATCAGTGCTTGAGAAATGGAGGATGTTCCCTGTGGGTTAAACAGGCCATTTACAACACGGGTTAGATATAGAATGAAGCTTCTCCACACTTCTACTACAATGGCTGAGGTAGCATTTGAGCTGTGGTCTCCAACACTTTTCAGCACATGATCACTATTGGCAGCACAAGATCTACTGTTAAAGGTTCGACTTTACGTAAATCCCCCAAAATGTACTTGTGCACAACATTGATCTATTTTTTGAACAGAGAAAAGCTGGAAAATCTGAGCAGGTCTGATAGCATCTGTTAGGAGAGAGTAGAGCCAACGTTTCGAGTCCTAGATGACCTTTCATCGGAGCTTCCAGTATCTGCAGTATTTTACGTTTAACTCATCTACGCTACTGTGCAAGCACGGTGTCACACTATCTGTGAGTGTTGTGAAGTCTGGATTTAGTTTAAGATAGCCAGTCTCATAGAGTCCATAGGGGCATCTGATAGATGACTGCAACACTTGAACTTGATGGTTTTCGTCTAGCAGAAAGCCACTTCACAGTGACATGTGGAACCAAAGTTGGCCCTCACCTTGAGTATTCACAGTATCTGAAGAGGATATTTCTTTTTGTTTACCTGTCCCCAGAAGTCTTTGTCTCTTGTCCTAGCTTTCAGCTCCATGTCATTTTTGCCATTGCCATGTCAAGTCTGCTGCTTTGTTTGAATACCTGCTGAAATTTTGCTGTCAGTTCTCCAACTTTGAAAAAAGATTTGACATGAACATGATTGGTTCCACTTGTCTAGCTCCTGAAATTGTCTGTTGAATTCCTTTTCCAATTTGTTTAGGTGGTCGCAGCATTTGTTTGGATGAAACTTTCCCCATTTGACTTGTTGTTGGATTTTCCCCAGATTTGGCAAGTGCTCAGTAATTTTGTTCTTTAACTGGGAGGACGAGGGGCCCAGTTTCAACTTAAAACACATTCACTGTACTGATCATATCTTTGTCCCTCCCCTACAGTTCACGGTTCAGCTCATTCAGTGTTGTACTTAATGTCCATAAGAAACACCAAGACTAGCAACTGCATTATCTGAGCTCGCTGTACAGCTCACTTCTAGATTTAAGAAAGGTGACAATTTCAGCAAACAGATCTAAAAATCTCTGGATGATTTTTCCACAACTTTACCACCTCACATCTGCATGAAGGATTAGCTCATCATAGGTGGCATCAAGTTCATTGAATAATGATTTGAGCAAGAATATTTCAGAGGTCTGGCACAAATTGATCTGATGATCTTGACAACAACTGTCATTGCATGAGAAAAATCAATAATCTCGCTCACTAGCGCTTGCTGGTGAACAATACTGTAGTAATTGACAAAGACAGTAAGAAGTCTGTTTTACTCCAGTCAAACGCTGGCATCTCTACATCGTAATTGACAAAGAGCAGGAATTGAGGGCAGAGTATAGCAAATCCTGCATTGACGATACACCAAGAGCCATAGCGGTTTACAGCATGGAAACAGGTCTCTTGACCCAACTTGTCCAAGCTGTCCAGTTTATACCATTAAGTTAGTTCCAATTGCCCATGTTTGGCCCATATCCCTCTATACCCACCTTAACCATGTAACTAGATTCAAGTAGCTGGGCCATGTCCGTCATGTCTACTGACTTATTAAAGTGCAGTGAGAAACACTCTCAGTCTGATGAGTCTCAGTGTATTTGTAGGGACACATCCTTGGACAGTAATTCCACTAGTGATATGCTCTTTATGGCTGTCATAATTTCGTCTTTGTGCTTAAAGCCTTTGAACAAGGTGCTGGCAGTGACCATCACAGTTTGCTTGATAACCTGACCATCAGTGAACAGTTTCTTACGTTACGCCAGCAGACAGCTACTGCAAAAAGACGCCTCTTTGTTCATCTTGCCTTTAGCTGCAGGTTTTGAAGAGTGGCGGTTGAGCTTGCAACATTCCTTTTAACTCACCAAACTCTTTTGACTGAATGATGCTATTTAAAGCAAAATTTTCTTGAAATTTTGCATTACATTGCCTTGTGATGCTGTTCCAAGTTTCTCTTTTCCTGAAGGTTTCATTCTGTTGCCAGATGGATACACGTGCTTTTGACATTCGTTAAAAAGGAATTTGCTCTCCCGCTCCGGGTGGAAATGGTAGGTTTTTGCCCTCTGAGGGTGGGGTGGGGGTCCCTGGCTCCTCGCTAATCATTTTGACTTCACCCAGGTTAGTTTACAATTTGGTATCTGTGATTTGGCAGTCAGTGAACTGATTCATTTGTTATCCCAAGAAGCCTGACTGACGTATTTTTTTGGCTGTGGTTTGTCAGCTAATGAAAATGGACCTTTCAAGACTCCATGATTGACCAGTTGGAGCACGATTGACTATTTGGAGCCATGGATTTGCGGTTGGGTTGGTGGTGTAGGCTAATGCACTGGATATACGTGTATAATTACCACCAGGAATTTAAATTTAGTTAAAGAAACTCGACTATTGTCAACCATTTCTCTTTTACTTATGACTGCAGACCTGCAGTGACTCGCATCTGAAAAGACCTCGCAAGCCACTCAATGACGTTGCTATACTCAACTATAACTATACACAAAATTAAAGACTGAGGGTTGAATGGCCTCTTTATGCACTGCAGGGATTCTTTGATTCTGTGAAAGCTGACTGGGCCATCCAGGATCCTATGACTGTTATTTTGGAAAAGAGCAGGGGAGTTTAACCTGGTGTCCTCAGCCAAAGTTGTATCCCTCTCGGCCAATGCCAGAAAGCAGCTCATCTGGCCATTATCGCAGGGGTTATGGGGAAAAGGCAGGAGAATGGGGATGAGAAAAAAATCTGCCATGATTGAATAGCGGAGTAGACTTGATGGGCCAAGCGGCTTAATTCTGGTATATCTTTTGGTCTTATGAATGTACTGTTGAGGCTTTCTAAAGCTCTGGTTCTTGATTGGTATGGAAATCAAAGAATATGGGGAGAAGGTGAGAGAATGGGGTTCATCAGCCATGATTGAATGGTGGACTAGATGGGGCTGAATGGCCTAATTCTGCTTCTATACCTTATTACTGTTTTTGGGAGGTTGCTGTGCACAAATTGACTGCTGTACTCCTACATCACAACTGCAACTTTCCTCCCCAAAATAAATGCTATATTGGGTTGTAAAACACTTAGCAACTTTCACAACCAAAGGATGTTCTATCAAAATGAAGTACTTCTTCCAGCACTTTCTCACTCTGTCCTCTGGAACTCAGTTCATTATTCTGATGCTGCATTTAAAACAGTGAATTGCTATCTGGCCACAAACCTGCACACAATATTGTACGATTGAATACTGAAGTGAGATTGAGCAAGGTTTCCTTTCCTTTATTACAAGCCCTGCCCAGCTCTTCCTGTGAGCCATGCTGTGTGCAGCTGATGGGTAGTCCCTACCTCATCATGAGATTCAACCTCAGGAGCATATTGTGATCATTCTCGATCTTTTCCGCATGAGATCCCATAGCCCTGTTTCCTTGCAAGGGAGTCACTGGGAACACGAGAGATTGGATATGAGAATCATAAAGTCATACAGCATGAAAACAGGCCCTTCAGCCGAATTTGTCCATGCCACCCCTTTATCGAACTATTAAGCTGGTCCCAATTGCCCATGTTTGGCCCATATCCCTCTATATTCATCTAAATGCTTTTTAGAAGACAAAATTGTATCTGCCTGTATTACTGTCTCTGCAGTTTGTTCCAGTCACTCACTACCTCTGTGTGAAAAAATTGCCCCTCTGGACCCTTTTGTGTCTCTCCCCTCCCCACCTTAAACCTACACCTTCTAGTTTAAGACTCCCCAGCCTTTGAGAAAAGCTGATCTATGTCCGTCATTATTTTATAGACCTCTATAGGATCATCCCTAAGGCTGGAAAAGAGTCCAGCCTTTCCTTACAACTCAAATGATCAAATCCTTTCAGTGATAAAGGCAGGCACTTTGAGGGAAATCAGACTTAAATTGGCAGAGATTGAAATCAACCTGGGATCCTCCCATGCCTGGATTGCTCCAGTACGGTACTGGAGATTACATTAGCTGACAGCGAGTGAGTTTGGTGTTTATTATTGCAACATGCTGAGAGCGTTCAGTTTTCAAATAGTGGTGCAGTTTTTGGTGTAAGTGATTTTGAAACAGTGCGTTCTGGTGAATTTGTTTTATTTTCTCTGATGATGCTATCATTGAGGGCTTTTGGCCTGTGCTCTGAGTAGTGATGGGGACCAGGGAGAATTGTTTATATCCAGCCTTTTAGAAGGCAGCTAATACTTTGGGATCAAATCCTTGCTGTCTGCAACACCCACGGTATCTTGGAGAGATTTCTGTCTAGCTTGAAGATCCTGCAAATTAATCTTAGCAGAAAAGGAGACATTTAAATCTGAACTTGCATTGTGTCAGTGGTTAAAGGCTAAATAAGCAGCTTACATGGAAGTTGACACAGTGGTTCTTCACACGTTGTGTTGAAATAGACCCACCTCAATAAGAGGAAGTTTCTGTGTGTGAGAGTGAGAGTGAGTGTGTGTGTGTGTGTGTGTGTGTGTGTGTGTGTGTGTGAGAGAGACAGAGTGCATGAGTCAGGTTCTTGAATCTAAGCGGTGCTTTATTGTGTGTGTCTGAAGCCAATCAGTATCAGAAATAAAACTACCCTATATGGGCTTTAGGCTGTATTTCCTGGAAGGCAGTATATCACTGTTCGCACCCATGCACAAAACTTATTTTCTTGCAAACCACATTTCTGTGAAGACAGTAATATTGAAAAGTCTGTCCTTATTTTATCTTAATTTATTGCCTGCCCCCAAACTGCTCTAAACAAGATAGGAAACAGTTCCTGAAGGTGCTGACTCTCACTGGGATCCAGTTCCTGAAGGTGCTGACTCTCACTGGGATCCAGTTCCCGAAGGTGCTGACTCTCACTGGGATCCAGTTCCCGAAGGTGCTGACTCTCACTGGGATCCAGTTCCGAAGGTGCTGACTCTCACTGGGATCCAGTTCTTGAAGGTGCTGACTCTCACTGGGATCCAGTTCTTGAAGGTGCTGACTCTCACTGGGATCCAGTTCCTGAAGGTGCTGACTCTCACTGGGATCCAGTTCCCGAAGGTGCTGACTCTCACTGGGATCCAGTTCCCGAAGGTGCTGGCTCTCACTGGGATCCAGTTCCCGAAGGTGCTGGCTGTCACTGGGGAACAATTCCTAAAGGTGCTGACTCTCACTGGGGAACAATTCCTAAAGGTGCTCTCCATTTGGGTAGCCATTGGATTGTTTTAACAGCTGGGGTTTCTCGGTTTTGCTGTTGAAGCTTTGTGTGCAGTGTTTTGCTTTCTGACATTTCCCAGATGAAAGATGCTTTGTAGATTCTGAAGCTCTGTGATTCTCTTTCCTCCTCCTTTTCTGAGCCTCTTGGGGAATAATGATTAATCTACATTTCCTGTCTTGCTTTCTGTGACATTAATTCATAAATTCCATCTTCAGTTGCAGTTGCCGGGGACTGGAAATAAAATTGAGCAGTGCGCTAATGCAAATATATCCATAAAATGTGGTGAACTAAACATTCCATTTTCACTTAATAAAATACTTATTGTAACGAACATATTTTTAAAAACCTGATCTCTGATGGGTCTTTTGTCACTTGTATCCCTTGGCTGTCACCTTTGCAGGAAGAATACTCCCAAGAGCTGAATTTCAATTTGCTCCAGTGACGCAGTTGGGCATGACTCATATCATTGCTTTGTATTCAGGGAACAAAACGTAACATTTGTCCAACATTTTGCACAAAAGCTGAACCTTCCCAAATTCGACACACAATATCAGAGCAGTCAAATGCTCCTCAGTTTGGAAGGCGAAGGCTGTTGTCTTAAATATAGTCGCTCTTAAGTCAGAAACCATCCTGGCATGGAAATATATTGCCATTCCTTCACTGTTACTGCATCAAAATCACAGATACCCTCCTGTGGGTGTACCTACACGTCAGGGACTCAGGTTCCTTCCTCAATATCCTCCAAACCCACAGCTACTACCATCTAGAAGGACAAGGACAGCAGATATATGGAATACCACCACCTGCAAATCCGCCCCACCCCGGTCACTCACTATCCTGACTTCAAATTCTCAGAATTCCCACCCCAATACGAAGTGCACCTACACCTCAAGGACTCCAGCAGTTCAAGAAGACAGTTCGCTGCCACCTCTTTCTCAAGAGAAACTGGGGATGGGCCAGAAATGCTGACCCAACCAGCAACACCCACATTCCACTAAAGTAAATTGTTAAAAAAAAACTAGGGTGGACAACAAATGCTGGCCTCGTCAGTATGTTCAGTATC
Organism: Sphyrna mokarran; assembly: GCA_024679065.1. NCBI lineage: Eukaryota > Metazoa > Chordata > Chondrichthyes > Carcharhiniformes > Carcharhinidae > Sphyrna > Sphyrna mokarran. Next base: position 3,046,094 of record JAGIQG010000033.1, read on the forward strand.
CTGTGAATAAATAAGTAAGGGAAGTCAGCATGTGTCTGGAATGGGGAAGCTGGTACGATAATGATACCTGCTGGAATTTGTTGTACGTGATTGATTGTGTATGTATGTACAAATGGCTGGGTGAAGGTATATGTGTGCATTCACTATCAATTATCCAAGTTTTGCTTTTCAAAACTAAGTGGGTAAATATAAGTGAGGGGCAGTTGGGCTCAAATATTGCAGGTAAATTGAGAGCAAATCTGTTTTTATATTGGGTGTTCCTATATCAAACCTGAAGCTAAATGATGACCTGGATTTATTTATATAGCTCATGGACACTTTTTAGAACCAACCTCCAGATTGTTAATGTGAAGTGGGCAGCTTCAGCATTAATGTAAATTCTTATAGCATCTGGCCTGTACTTGTGTTAAAGCACTGTGTCGGGCAAGTTAGCAATGTAAGCGCCCTGTATTTCCTGCATTAAGCTTCAGAGAGAGGGTGGGCATAGTTGTTTTAGACCAATTAGAGAGCATGAATTTGCACATTCCACTCATTTCTCATGCATGCAAAAACTGAACCATACAGGGGGACAAAATGGCACAGTGATTAGCACTGCTGCCTCACAGCACCAAGGACCCAGTTCAGTTCTGGCCTTGGGTTACTATCTGCGTGGAGTTTGCACATTCTCCCCATGTCGGTGTGGATTTCCTGCAGGTGCTTCAGTTTCCTCCCACAATCCAAAAATGTGTGGGTTAGGTGCATTGGCATGCTAAATTGACCCTTAGTGGTCAGTGCAGACTCGAATGAGTCGAATGGCCTCCTTTTGCACTGTGAACCACTGGAGTTGTCTGAATAAAAATAAAGCAAATTTCCCTGACTTTAATTATTATTTCCATGCTCAAATTTTGATCATTGTGCTTTCTTCTGCATTGGAAGGCGGGACTGAGTGGGGCAATGGCGTGTAAATAGAACTGATGTAAAAAAAAGACTGAAGTAGTTCATCCCCTGAGAGACGTTGCCTCCACACATGGTCCTTCAATGAGTATGTTGGGGCAGCTCAGGCCATGGATTTTTCCATAAACCATTCCAGTGTCTGCAAAGATCTGTCATCGATGGAATTGAGGGTTAGCCTGCAAAACAACACTTTTCCTTTCATGTCCAAATAACAAAATAGCACATCTGTGGAACCTTCAAGCTGCTGTTACTGGAATATGTGTTTCTCAATGTAATTTCTCTGGGGTTTGCTCTCTTAAAGATAGTCATTTCCAGGTGCATTTTTTCTATTCATTCAGCTGACTGTTGTCAATACAGGGAAATGGAACACTTTGATAACTGGCACCCCTTGTGCAGATCCACACCCACTCCAACGATATGCTCTGGCTCATTCGGAATACCAGTTTCCCACATCTGACATCCTACACTCTTTGAGTTTGCGTGTTGAATTATTGGAAGATTATTACTGTGGACCCTTGTTCACAGGCTGAGATCTGGCTTGTTAAAGTTCCTTCACTATACCCTCCATCTCAGTTGTTCTTTCTTTGTCTTTTTTTTAAAGTGATAATCCCTCTGTCAAACTCTTTGTCACATCTCTCAACATAGCTCAGTGTCTGCTCCTTAGTGAATTTCTGGTCCCACTCAAATATTGTAGCCCATTGCGCCATTCCCCCTCTGCAATCTCCATCAGACCTGATGTATCTTTCTTTGACTCTGTCCCTTTTTATCTGATGGGGATGTGTTCCTATTTCATACATAAATTCAGTTGTCCTCTGGTAAAGCATTGTGCAAGTTTTGTAAAGAAGTGCTTCTCTGAATATAAATTCTGCTACTGAGATTACAAAACTAATTTCATAACCTTTTAAGCTAGTAATAAGTGTGGTGAAATCATAATCAGGGAAGTGACGAGGCTGTCCCATTGCAATGGGAGTATGCTGACGCCTGCCATCGTGGTTTGCCTGAGCTAGGGTAGAGTAAAGGATCAGGATGGCAGTGAAATAAAACCGAGGCTTTACCTGAAGAAATTTTTTAAAGCCATCTTGGCCGTATGGTTAAGATGAAGCGTTGGATTCAGCCCAGAAGGAGGTGCAATGCCTCATTCTGTCAGCTTGGATCTTGATTAAAGTAAAGTTTATTTATCAGCCTACATTAACACTGCAATGAAGTTATTGTGAAAATCCTCTAATCGCCGCACTCTGGCACCTGTTCAGATACACTGAGGGAGAATTTAGCATGGTCAATGCACCCTAACCAGAATGTCTTCCAGACTGTGGGAGGAAACTCACGCAGACACGGGGAGAACGTGCAGACTTCACACAGACAGTGACCCAAGCCGGGAATCGAACTCGGGTCCCTGGCGCTGTGAGGCAGCAGTGCTAACACCGTGCTGCTCTGTTTGTCTCTCGTGTGGAGACCATAAATTTGAATAGCCTTTTTTGATTAAAAATAAAATGCCAAAAGGTACCAATAAAAATTAAAAATGAGTAGAAAAGATTTTCAGCTCCTCATCCTGGCATGGAGTTAAACTGAGGAGCTGGAGTTGAAGGTTTAGTGTCTACTTCATTGTCTCCGCCATCTCTACAAGTTTCTCTATTTTACATGTGGCTCCTGTAGCGCTAAGTGAAATTGTTGATGAATTGTTTGAAACTCAGCTTCTCCTTAACTTGTGCACCTTGGCAGTTCCCCATATGGATCGGTTTACCTCTCCCCGCCACCAGATACAAGCTGGAGACGGTAAGTCATTTTCTGACTTTGTTGTGATATCTTTTGTATTGGCAATTCTTTTCTAAGTTCATATCAAATTGTTACTCTGCTGAATTGGCATTGATGATGCCCATTTATCTTGAAAGAGACCCCAGAGGTTAGGGGCCACAGTCAACGCAGAAGCAGATTAGCACGGAACCGGTTTAGCACAGAAGCAGGTTAGTGCTGGGACCTGATTTAAAGACACTGTTGTAGGCTAATATCAATGTGAAATTCAAGAGAGATTTTACAGTCCAAAATTGTGAGAGCAGCCAAGGAGAAACTAGTTTCCATTAGTTGGATGGATGGCAAACAGAGGCAACAGACTTAAAATAACTGGAAAACAAAAATGGAGGAGGGGCGAGAGTTTATTTACACAGTGAATTGTGATCTGGAGTGTGCTGCCTGAAAGTAGTGGAAACGTTCATTAAAAACGGGAATGGGAATTTAATAAAATTCTTGAAAATAAAGATGTTGTAGGGTAAGGAAAAAGTCCCACTGCCCTGCTTTGATTGAGTAATACCTTCAAAGAGCTGGAATGGGCACAATCCCATCTACAATATCATTTAAAGATGGCTGATGGGGAATGTTCATTTAGAATCGGAGAATCCTTTCAGTGTACAAGGTGCCATGCAGCCTCTGGAACCTGCACTGACTCTTCCAAAGGCCATCTTACCCAAGCCCACCCCATAACTCTGAGCCTTTAGCATGGCCAAAGCACCCAACCTACACATCTTTGGATTGCGGGAGGAAACTGGAGCACCCGGAGAAAACCCACGCAGACATGGAGAGAATTTGCAAACTCCACTCAGACAATCACCCAAGGCGGGTCTAGAACCCAGGACCCTGGTGCTGTGAGGCAGCAGTGCTAACCATTTATACCATGAAGGTCTTGCAAATCAAGACTTTTGCATTTTGTATTAAATTTGGGAATTATTTATTTCCACTAGCTTCAACTCTTCTTTTCGCTGGGAATCAGTTCTGCAAGCTCACCATCATTAGACTTTTAATTCCAGGTTTTTATTGAATTCCAGTTTCATCATCTGCTGTGGTTGGAGCCAAACCAGGGTCCCTAGAACATTAACCTGGGTCTCACAATTACTCGTCCAGTGACAATACCACTACACCACTGCCTCCCCAAGTATATGCTCTCTTCACTGGGGACAAGGTATCTGGATTAATTCACAAAAGGAAAAATACAGTAGGGTATCCTCACCATCTCCTTTATCCTAAGAGAATAAACCTGTGTTCCTTGGGTCTTCCTCAACCTAAGCTCCTGATACAATAAGTGACGCAATACTGTGGCACAGTGGTTAGAACTGCCGCCTCAGAGCGCGAGGGACCTGGGTTCTATTCCCAGTTTGGAACATGTAATCCAGGTTGACATTTGCAAGCAGAACTGAGAACATTTATCATGATTAAATGTACCATCATACAGAAATGCATCATCATACTGCTTGGCAGTATTTGAAAAGTAGAGAGTTTTCTCAGTGTCTGAGCTGAGAATCTCCTCTCTACATTAATAATAGAATCCTTACAGTGCAGAATGAGGCCATTCAGCCTATCAAGTCTGCACTAACAACAACCCCACCCAAGCCCTATCCTCAAAATTCCATATATTTACCCCACTAATCTTGCTAATTTATACATCCTGGGATGTATAAGAGCCAGTTTAGAATGGCCAATCAACCTAAACCGTACATAGTGATAGCCTTTTTCCTAGGATGGAGAAAGCTAGCATGAGGGGACATAGCTTTAGATTAAGGGGTGGTAGTTATAGGACGGATGTCAGAGGTAGGCTGTTTACCCAGAGAGTGGTAAAGGTATGGAATGCCCTGCCTGCTGCAGTTGTAGATGCGCCAAGTTTGGTGGCATTTAAGAGGTTAGTATATAAGTTTATGGGTGAAAAGGGAATGGTTTAGGTTAGAGGGTCATTGCTTTTTGTTAATTGGTCGACGCAATGTCGAAGGCCAAAGGGCCTGTTCTGCGCTGTAATGTTCTATGTTCTATCTTTGCATTATCAGAGGAAACTGGAGCACCAAGAGATAACCCATGCAGACTCCATAGGCAGTGATCCAAGCCGGGAATGGAACCCAGGTCCCTGATGCACAAGTGCTAACCACTGTGCCATTGTGCCCCCTTGGGTCATTAACTGCTCATTAATTCTGCTGTTGTCTGTAGGATCTAGATTTGCAGAAAAAGACCATTTATTTTTGTGCTTTCTTGTGTAACAGCAGCCATTACATGGAAGGGAATTAATTCTGTGTGAAGTGCTGTAAGATGTTCTGAGATGCTATTATGAGGTTGCATAAATGCTGTAAAAACTTGACTTGCTTCAATTCCTCGCCTCCACCATCTCCTGTAAGTTGATGGATTTGTTCCATAAAGGAAAGTCAAATGGGTTTAAATTTGCCATTTATCATTTTGCCCTAAAAATGAAATGTCTTGATGAATAATTGATCTGCTGGCTCAGAGCGGCTCTATGGTTAAGATTCTCCTGGTTCCAAATGTATGTTTCATTTAAATGTCCCAGTGCATTGTGTTTAGTTGAGATGAGTGTTTGGCGGAAATTGTGATTATTTAATATCCTGTAGCCTGGCCTGTATTTCCACTGGGTTAGTCCCTTGCTGCACTGCTATTGTGAATCAGGGAGACCAGCATGCTAGCAGGGCTTCAGTCATGCTTTGTGCTGATTGAGTTGATTTCAGCAAAGGAGCTGCAACAAGCCTCTTTTCATTCATTCATGGGATGTGGGCTTGGCTGCCAAGGCCAATATTTATTGCCCATTTCTAACTGCTCTGGACACCTATTTGCCTGGTGACCTATTTTCTAGAACTGCTGCACACTGTCTTGTGTAGGTGCACCAACAACAATCCCATCCAAGCTCTATCCCCATCACTCCATGTATTGACCCTGCTAGTCCCCCTGACACTAAGCGGCAATTTAGCATGGCCAATCCACCCAACCCACACATCTTTTGACTGGGGGAGAAAACCAGAGCACCCAGAGGAAAGCCACGCAGATGTGGGGAGAAAGTGCAGACTTCACACAGACAGTGACCCAAGCCAGGAATTGAACCTGGGTCCCTGGGGCTATGAGGCAGCAGTGCTAACCACAGCCAGGGAGGGAGTTCTAGGATTTGGACCCAGTGTCTTGATCTCGGGGGAGGCTAAGGGTTATGCTCTTGATCCAATGAATTCTAGGAAGTGCGTGAGTGTGAATGATGGGTAAAGAATGGATTGTGTAAACCTAAGTTCCTCCCGGTAGATCAAACCACCTATTGGCAGTCACTGTCCTATGGATATAGTCACTTAAGTGTGATTTGCTCTTAAGCAGAAACGTGGGCAGAAAATTAAACTTGTGCTAAATGCAGTGTGAACTGTGCACATGCTTCTTGGTCTCAGTCTTAATCTTTGGGCATCCGTACTGTATTGTGTAGCCAAACCCTGTAACAAACTCGTGGGAACTGGCAAAGTAATCCTTCTCAGGGATTCATGGTGTCGAGAGTTGAGCTGCTTCTGGGACCAGAAATAAGACAAGAAAAACTTAAAGCAGAGGTCTGTCTGTTTGTACATCTGCCAGTTCGCTTTGAGCACCAACCATTCCTTCTGCAGTTATGTAATATATTGTTTGTACAGTGTGTTTTTATTGTGAATGCGCAGTTAAAGAAATGCTGGTTTCTATTTCATTTTACTTAATGTTGTCTTCTGCCTTGATTTTGCTAAATCCATGAATAACATGAATGCTGCTGAACACTAACTCTTACTAACCAGAGAGTCTGCTGGGGGAATCCTATGCTTCTTTTTCAGCTTGTGCTAACTACTGTTAACAAATTTGATTTCAGCTCAATGGCCATTGAGGTGTGATATGATTGCAATATGGCTTTAGTGAGATGTGTTCTTTAAACAAAACTCTTCAATGTCAGAGCAACGTAATCTCTCACTCCCCCCCCCCCCCCCCCCCCGCGCGAGCGCACCGCCGCCACACGCGCGCGCACACACACACACACACATCTCACGACAGTGTAGGAAATTGCTGGTGCTGCTCTGTGTCACAAAGAGTAGGAGTTCAAGTGGGCGATGAAACATTGCTTGCCATCTGAATGGATTCTTCTGATAACAATGGTCTCAGTGTGGATAAGGTACACAAACTGAAACCTACATCAATCTATTTACAAAAAGATTCACTTTCTATCAAACCTGAACATTACACTTGTCAGATGTGTACACTGTTATGAGCTTAAGAGTGAAGAGCCAGGGATATGATAGAGCTTGGCTGGTCCTGTGATGCTTGTTATTGTCCAGTTAGGTTTTAATATGTAGTCTTTTCATACACCCCTCTGTCTGTATCTTTGCGATCGTCTGTTGAGTTGGGGTGTGCAGGCATTTGAGTGTGTGTCTGTATGCATGCAGTATTTTATCAGAATCTTTCCAAAGCTTTTTTTAAAGTTTGTGTTTTCCCCCTTTTAATCTCAGATCTGTAACCAGTGAGACTGTTAATCTGTACACTGGTCCTGGCCTCCATTTATCCTTCTAACACAATCTCATCTCCTAAAGGCAACAAGTCAAAATGTCACAGGCTTTTTTCAAAGGCTCCCTCTGGTGAATTTTGAACATTTCTTACTCCCATTAATTAAATCTGCAGCCCAAATCTGACTGTGTTCACATGGATAGAGGCTAAGGTACTGACGCTTAGTGCAGTACCGAGGGAATACTGCACTGTTGGAGGTGCCGTCTTTTGGATGAGAATCTGCATTCCATGAGAGCATAGAATCCCTACAGTGCAGAAGGAAACCATTCAGCCCATCGAGTCTGCACCGACAACAGTCCCACCCAGGTCTTATTCCCCGCAATGAAGTCAAATCTCACCTGCCTTTTGAAGTGAATGCAAAAGGTTCCATGGTGTTTTACTGAAGAATAACAGAGGTATTCTCTCTGGTATCCTGGCCTATATTTTTTCCCTCAAACACACCATTCAAACAGATAATTTTGACTGTTATCATATTGCACACAGAAATATCCAGCAAATGGGCTGTTGCACTTCCAACAACAGTAACTGTACTTCATTAGCTGAAAGCATTTTGTGATGTTGTGAGGTCATAAAAGATGCTATATAAATATGGATATGGAGGAGCACACAGAGGCAATGGCTTCTGGATACCTGATGACCTTCCTATGTTCTGTTGTAATGTTTGGCCCACTGGTTGGTGATTTGATGCTGCATGTGATGTTTACATGCCTGAGCAAAATACTTCCCCAGAATTGTGAGGCCATTGACTTCCAGTTAACCAACAATCTGCAGGTAGTTATGGTCAGGGAGTAAGGTTCTGTATGAACAAAACAGATGTTTTAAATCAACAGCAAATAGCTTTGTCATTTTTACCACAGTTTCTTGAATTGGGGCCAACATTTTTGGACCCATGCCTGACCCACCAACCTAGCCTGAATTCAGGACTCGTACAGCATTTTCCACATCAAGAGTCAACTGAGTAAAGCTTTTTCTGCACTGCCTCCACCAAACACTCCCAGGACAGGTACAGCATGGGATTAGAAACAGAGTAAAGCTCCCTCTACACTGTCCCCCATCAAACACTCTCAGGACAGGTACAGCACGGGGTTAGGTACAGAGTAAAGCTTCCTCTACACTATCCCCCATCAGACACTCCCAGGACAGGTACAGCACGGGGTTAGATACAGAGTAAAACTCTTTGTATATTGTTTCCAATAACACTGTTCGTACATGTTCCTCTCTGTAACCCCTTTTAGAAATCAACTGTGTTAGAAAGGATTCAACATGTGATGCCGCTGTGGGTGAATAGTTCACTCTCGGCTTTTGTGCTTGTCTCCTCCTGGAGTTTATTAGTGAATATGGGAGGAATAGGGCAACAGGACACGCTGTTGAGAAGATAATATTGCTCAGTGAGCAAGCTAAGTGGCTCTGACCAATCTGACCGTCTAGTATTTGTACCCTGGATGTGCCTTCAGGAAAATGATTTCAGCAAACACAGAGGGAGAGTAGTGGTCAGCGCTTGTATCAACTCAGCTTGTGCCTTGGTCTCTCCAGTTTACCAGACCAGTTCAGTCTGGGTGCTGCACTAACATTCCTCCTTCAACTCAAATCACATCTGGTGGTGCCATTTCTTTTCGCTGTACCTCTCTTTGCACCTGATTGCGATAAATCGCATTAGATTGCTGCTGCCTCCCATGTTTCTCTCTGTTGCTGTCTCACTAACACATTCACATGTGGAGAGTTAAAGTCAATCAAAACCTCTCTGTTTTGTCCTTTTTTTACTTTGTGAAGGAGCATCCCGCCATGGGGAAGTGAGGAGAAACCGCCTGGATTGAGACTAATCTCGGCCCTCAGCAGGTGACACATTTTCAGTCTTACTCCTTCACTGCATTTCGGAGCTCTCTCGCTCACTGCCTTCAGATTGAGCTGGACTTCCTGCAATTCCAGTTTTGGGTTATTAAGGACCTTGCTGCCTGTAATCAGCAGACACACCACCTCCCCCACCATCATATCAACAGTGTGTTGCTTTTAGTTGTCGTCCACCAACACCCCCAGCGCACTTCATCTCCCCAATCCCTTCCCAGTAGCTGACTGATACCCAACCTGCTCCCAGGCAATGCTATTCAGGATAGCCAGGAATGACCTTGTGTAACTTGCCAAATCCTGAAATCTTGTTGTAAGATCTAGAAATTTTCTTTCAGCAGTGTAGAAATGTTGTTTGTGATTTGTAGATTAATCACTCTTGTCCAGTGAACACGGTTCGTGGGATGGAGTTGACAGAGAGCTGTGTTTAATAACTCATAAATGAGCATGCCATTAATAAAATCATCAGTGTTGACAGCTCTGCTCCCTTGTGTATTTGAGAGACTCCTGGCTTTCAGTCACAGCAGTGACAAGATCGTAAATGTCGAGGAACATGGTTGGAGGGGTGAGTCATGTTGGCACGGTGATTCCTCTCCTGTAATGACACACCAGCTAGTGATGAAACAAATCCAGAGTTTGAGAGGGATGGCTGTGTGCTACCCATCAGCCCCAATAACAAAATAAACAAATCAGAATAATGAATTGGAGCCTGAGCAGATTCTTGCTCATCCTACATAGTGATGGGCAAAGTGAAAATACTTTTAAAAAATCTGCTGGAAGAATTTTCAATGCAGTCATTACTTATTTAGTCATGGTAATGTTTTGGGAAGAGTTTTGTATACACATTATTCTCCAACATTTGATTAAAAGCAAGTTACTGCGGATGTTGGAATCTGAAACCAAACGAGAAAATGTTGGAAAATCTCAGCAGGTCTGTCAGCATCTGTAAGGAGAGAAAAGAGCTGACGTTTTGAATCCAGATGATCCTTTGTCAAAGCTGACAAAAGTTTTAACAAAGGGTCATGTGGACTCGAAATGTCAATTCTTTTCTCTCCTTACAGGTGCTGACAGACCTGCAGACGTTTTCCAGCGTTTTCCCTCTTGGTTTCATCCTCCAACATTTTATGTTCTCTTGCTACCTATTACTCAAATGGGCTTGTCTACCTGTCCTCTGTCAGCTGTGAGTCAGTGGGTAATGCTTGTGCCTGTTGAGTTGAGGGATAGTAGTCCCACTCCGGAGACCTGAGCACTAATCCCTAAGCTGAGACTTCCAATGCAGCAATGAAGGATGATTACACTCACGGAGGTGCCTGTTTTCAGTTTAAATAAACCTGGGCCCCCTCTTTCGCACTCTCAGGTGGAGTTAAAAGATCCAATGGCACTATTTCAGGGTGGAGTTGTTCCCCATGTCCTTGCAATTATTTATTATTTAAAAAGGCAGAGTATTTATTTATTGTTGTTGTGGGAACTTGCTGTGTGCATATTTACTGTCACAATTCTTAATATTGCAACATCCATGACATTTCAGAGATACTTCAAGCACTTGGGACTTCCTGAGGTTGTGAAAGGCTCCAGATAAATATTAGTCTTTTTTACTTGTTTGCTTTCACTCTTACTCTCTCCTCTACATTTCCAACAGGACAAACTCTGACTCTGCCCTGCATACCAGTGCTCTGAATCCCAATCCGCAGGATGCCTTCATGGGAGGGAGCCAATTGTTTCCGCAGCAGGACCGGCGACTTGGTGAGATCCTGCGGAATTTCCCTCAGCAATCTGGAATGTTAAACATAGCTGAGCTTTGAAGGACAAGGGTTGAATAGATTGGGCTTTGATATGGAAGTGCTGGCGTTGGACAGGAGTGGGCACAGTAGGGAGTCTCACAACACCAGGTTAAAGCCCAACAGGTTTATTTGATAGCTTGAACTTTGGGAGCGCTGCTCTTGAAGGAGCAGCCCTCTGAAACCTCATTGGACTTTAACCTGGTGTTGTGAGATTACTTATTGGGCTTTGATTCTGTTGAGTTTTGAAGAATGAATTGCGATCTGATTGAAGTGTATAAAATTCTTGGAGAGTGCAAGGAGGTAAATGTTGAGAAGCTGTTTTCCCCTTGGCTGGAGAGTCCAGAACGAGGGAACATATTCACAAGATAAAGAATGAGGGATTAGGGTCAGGGATAAGGTGAAATTTCTTCAAGTGGAGTGTATGAATTGTGCACCGCAGAGGATTGTGGACAGTCAGTCATTAAATATATTCTATACAAAGATCAGTAGATTTTTGTACAGCGTGTGTGTCTAGGGATAGGCAGATGGTGGTGGGGAAAGTGGAGATGAACCTTCATCATGTTGAATGGCGGATCAGTATGTAGGTGTCTCAGAGACCACTCCTGATTTTCTATCAGTCAGCTTCTGGTCTGACTGAGTGATTATGTGGTGATGTTTGGGTTGAGTTTGGCTCTAATGATTTTTTAAAATTCATTCAAGGGATGTGAGCTTTGTTGGCTGGGCCAGCATTCATTGCCCATCTCTAATTCCAGTTAAAGGTTTGCAACACAGAAACTGACCCTTCGGCCCAACTTGTTCATGCTGCCCTTTTTTTTTAAACTACTAATTACCTCCATTTGGCCCATATCCCTCTATACCCATCTTACCCATGTAATCTTGTAAATGTCTTTTAAAAGACAATTGTACCCACCTCTCTGGCAGCTTGCCCCAGACACTCATCACCTTTTGTGTGGGGGAAAAAAAAAATTGCCCCTTGGACTCTCTTGTTTCTTTCCCCTCTCACCTTAAATCTATGCCCTCTAGTTTTAAACTCCCCTATCTTTGGGAAAAGATGTTGACCATCTAGCTGCTCTATGCCTTCATTATTTTATAGACCTCTGTAAGATCACCCCTTAAGCCTCTTAAGCTCCAGAGGAAAAAGTCCAGCCTCTCTTTATAACTCAAACTATCAAGTCCCAGTAACATCCTAGTAAATCTTTTCTGCACTCTTTCTAGTTTAATAATATCCTTTTTGTAATAACATGACCAGAACTGTACACTGTTGCCCCAAAAGCAGTGCTAAGCTGCCATCTTGAATCACTGCAATCCATGTGGCATAGCTACACCCAGAGTGCTGTTAGGAAGGAAGTTTCAGGATTTTGACCCAACAACAGTAAAGGAACGGTGATGATGAGTAGTTTTGAGGGGAACTTCCAAGTGGTGGTGTTGCCATGCATCTACTGCCCTTGTCGTTCTAGGTGATAGAAGTCATGGGTCTGGAAGGTGTCATGTTGTCTAAGGAGGTTTGGTGAATTTCATAGTGACAAAATATACCACCAGTTATTGTTTGGATTGGTGCATGAAGAATGCCAGTGGATCATGAAATTATGGCCAGGTAGGTTATTGTGATGAGTGATCAGAAGAGAGCTTTAACTAAATGTTTTATATTTGCACTTTTAACCCAGTGGTTTGTGTGCTGGATGCCATAATGAAATGATTAATTTTTTTAAGCGTCAGATAAGTATAACTATACAGCTGGGGTTTACCTTATTGAAATAGTGAGACGCAGAGTTTTCTGGTTGGTGACACTCTGTGTTATGTGATTGTATTCTCCTTGTTTTTGCAGTAAACTACTGCGATGAGACAGACAACCTGGGAGAAGGTGAGTTCATATAGACCTGGTTTGTTTCGTTATAAGTTCCAGGGGTTGGAAATATTGCAAGTGAGCCCAGGTCCAGCACCTGAGGTTAATTCCCAGTTTAAAACTTGCTGTCTGGCTACGTGGTTTCAGTCCAATGCTGCCACTAGATATTAGGATGGTAGGGAACGGGGGACATGTTACTGATTCATTTAAAAGGAATGTGTTTGATGAGGAGTTGGTACGGTTGGCAGAGGGTGGAGTACCCTCCATCTGAATCCATTCTTGCTACCAATAAATGGAGTAAACATATCTGTGTCCTCAAGTCAAAATAGCAACGGTTATCACTGATTGCTTTGCCTACACAACACTACCCAACACAATTAAAAAAGAATGGCTTGTTTCCCTGGCACAGGCTCCATGTAAGATTTTTTGGATAGGTACAGGAGGAATGTCAGTAGCTTTGATCTGTAGCTTAGCAAAAGGGTAGTACTTTCAGAAGAAGACTGGAAACTTTATTTAAAAATTCAGTGACTGGCTAGTGGCAGTCTGCCTACAGTAAGCAGCACCTTCCAAACTCGGGTTTTCCCCTGTAAGTCGAGACTTTGAACAGGGAGATCCCTAGCACTCCCACGTTAGTTTCCTGTCAAATTGTAGCTGTGGTCTGTCATGTTCTTTCGGTTGAGCTCTCACCATTAATCTTGTTGCATTCACAAAACTTTTGAAAAGTTGACAGCTGGAATGTTTTTTGCCTTTAGGAATTGATGTTTGACACTGTGAAGTATCATTAAAGGGACACTATTCACCTTTGTGGATTCTCTCAAGCTTTCTACTTCATCCAGAACAAACTATCAACATTACATTAAACAGAGCCTGGGCTTCTATTTAATCGATAATAGTGATCGATTAATTATTTCAGTAATCGATTCAATGTTCGATTATGAAATGGTTTCATGTTATCCTGACTGTTTAGTTTTAATTTCCTTAAGAGTTTTATTTTTGTTTCCGATCTTATTTTTCGCCATCCTCATTGCATTATTAATAGATTACTCCTTTTTATTTAGTCTTTTCATTCCCGGTCCTGACAAATGAAGACAGTCTCTTAAAGCTGAACAAACCTTTACCAAAACAGCTGTGGGAAGCAAAGAAGGTGAGTGGCAGATTGCAACATAACTGGTTTTAGCAAAAATATAACCCACTGCTTCGATTTTCTGCAAATTTCTTTTGGAATCCACAATTCCATGCTCTATCTGTGACGCCATTCCCACTCTATGCTGACTTCTTAGCTCTGGCAAGGCTCAAATTTTACACAAATCGATTTGATTTTTGATTTATTATTGTCACATATATTAGCATACCGTGAGAATTATTGTTTCTTGCGCACTATACAGACAAAGCATGCCGTTCATAGAGAAGGAGAGAAAGTCTCTACACCCTAGTCAAAGCTAAGGTGTAGAGAAAGATCAACTTAATGCAAGGTAGGTCCATTCAGAAGTCTGATGGTAGCAGGGAAGAAGTTGTTCTTGAGTCAATTGGTACGTGACCTCAGACTTTTGCATCTTTTTCCTGATGGAAGAAGGTGGAAGAGAGAATGTCCAGAATGCATGAGGTTCTTAATTACGCTGACTGTTTTGCCGAGGCAGCAGAAAGCATAGACAGATTCCGTAGATGGGAGGCTGGTTTGCGTGATGGATTGGGCTACGTTCGTGACCTTTTGTCATTTCTTGTGGTCTTGGGCAGAGCAGGAGCCCATATCCAAGCTCTGACACGACCAAAAAGAAATTGAAGTTGCAAGGCAGTTGTGAAATTCAGATTTTTTTGGCAGGGGGGAGGGGCCACCAGTTTTCATTCTGTCGTTACAGGTTACAAAACATGACCGCTTAATATTTGTCCTGAGCAACTAAATGGTTGTTTTTAATCTCTGCATCTTCATACCTCTGGTCTCCACATAGCTCTAGACAAAGGCCCAGATTGCTGTACATCACTCATGTTGAGAAGAATTGAAGAGAAAGCAAAATACGTTAGGATGTGGCAGTTAGATGACACCAAGTTTGGGTTTTAGCAGGCTGTAAAATGTCGGAGAGAAGGAAAGGCGGAAGTGGGGAGGGAATTGCAGTTTTGAGATCCTGAGAAAGAATGAATTGGAAATGAGACTTGACTTTCACAGTAACTTCATTGCAGTGTTAATGTAAGCCTACTTGTGACTAATAAATAAAAACTTTTTAAAAAATTTTTATTTCAATGCATTGAGGATGAAGGGAATGTGGGACTGAGGATCTGAGGCTGGGAAGGGGGGAACAAGAGGAATTGTATCTATTATTGATTAAATAGAAAAAGAAGTGGGAAGGGCTGTGATATAGGCAAAACGTTGAGGCTAGAGATGAGCAAAGAATCAATGTGTGTTTTTATTAGTTGAGGGTATTACCCGAAGTGAACCGAAGCCATAAAAATGGGGTTGAATTACAGATCAACTATCATGATCTAATTGGACAATGGAACAGACTCAACGGGCTGAACGGCCTGGTCCTGTTCCTACGTTCCAAGAGAGTTAGCTACTCTATTTGCCTCTACAAATGCAGTACAGCAACTGAACTTTAAAGAGTTTAGAAATATTGAAGGAAACTGAAGTATTGGACAAAAGCGTAGATCGAGTTTTCAGAAACCTTCAGCAATTCATGTAAAAATATTAGATTTTAAAACAAACAGATAACTCACACAAGGATGTTGGAAACCTGCAGAAAAAGGGAGAAATGTTGGCTTGTCTTCTGCTTTGTACAGGTGGAGGCGATAGCCTAGTGGTATTATCACTAGGCTATTGATCCAGAAAGTCAGCCACTGTTCTGGGGACCTGAGTTCAAATCCCACCATAGCAGATAGAGGAGTTTGAATTCAAGTTTTGGGCAGGTAATTGGGGCTAGTTTAGGATTTAAAAAAAGGGGGCGGCATGGACATGTAGGCGGAAGAGCCTGTTTCCATGTTGTAAACCTCATAAGTCTATGAGATGCAAACTGTTACCAATCTTTTATGATTTCAGATTTTCACAGTGTTTGTGTGTTTTATTTGTCGCTCCTCCTGTCTTGTTGCTGATTCTAACCCAAGCACTGTCCAGCATTATTTCCTTTATGATAAAGCATGTTATCAAAAACACCCTGGGTAAGACTTTACGCAGTCCCAGTGCACTATGCTACTTTCTTAGTTGATTAGCTGAAGTTAGGACCAGCGGACAATGTTCCTTTTTCCCTTGCACTCTTCACATGCAATCGTTGGTTGCTTCTCCATCGAAGTTAAAGTGTTGAATGGTGGGGTTCCTCTCAGTGACCTCGAGCACCCAAGGTGATACAGATTTATTTATTTTTACTTACTCTACTTCTCAGGTTCAGTCCCTGTTGTCACGTCCCAAGTCTTGTGAAGTCCCTGGCATCAGGTAAGTGGATCTTGATCTCCTTGGGATTGGTGCACTACATTTCCTGACCCAACAATTCCTCCCTCAGTCAGAAACAGAATAGCTGGCGACTCCTGTTATTGGTGAGTGGGTGTGAGATCTTGTGTTTAAATGGTCGTTATGTTTGCCTTCACTGCTGTCAAGTGGGATGAGATTCTGTGTTGATGTAAATTAGACTGTGGAGTCCTCAACCATGGGCGGCACAGTGGTTAGCACTGCTGTCTCACAGCACCAAGCACCCGGGTTCAATTCCCAGTTTAGAATCATACAATCCTACAGTGCAGAAGGAGGCCATTCAGCCAATTGAGTCTGCGCCATCCGTAATCCCACCCAACCCTATCCCCATAATTCCATGCTTTTACCCTACTTATTCCTCCTGACGCTCAGGGGCAACTTAGCATGGCCAATCCACCTAACCCACACATCTTTGGCTTGGGTCACTATCTGTGGAGTCTGCACAATCTCCTCATGTTTGCATGGGTTTCCTCTGGGTGCTTTGGTTTCTGAAAGACATGCTGGTTAGGTGCATTGGCCGTGCTAAATTCTCTGTGTACCCAAACAGGCGCCAGAATGTGGGGAACGAGGGGATTTTCACAGTAACTTCATTGCAGTGTTAATGTAAGCTGACTTGTGACACTAATAAATAAACTAAACCAATACTCCTTCACTTCTTACCTGTAAAATAAAGTGTGCTGCAACACTCCTGAGATTAATGAGGCAATCTTTGGAGGACACGAGGACCTGGTTTACCATCCTCGATCTGAATCTGATTCAGAAAATCTCATGGTCCAATGGAACTACATCATGTGAGGAGACATAACACTGAAAATAACCTCACAATGTCATAATTGACCATATCCAATAAAAGTCTTTCACTAATAGCTGGAAAATCATTATGTTTTTCTTTTAAAACAATTTAGAACCACTACAGCACAGAAAGAGTCCATTCGGCCCATGGAGTCTAACCCGACCATAATCCCACCCAGGTCCTATCTCCATAACCCCATGCGTTTACCCTGCTAAACACCCTGACGCTAAGGACCAATCCAATAATTTTTGGACTGTCGGAGGAAACTGGAGCAAGCAGGCATGGGGAGAACGTGCAGACTTCACACAAATAGTGACTCAAGGACGGAATTGAACCTGGAACCCTGGGACTATGAGGCAGCAATGCTAACCACTGTGCCACCATGTTGTTCTTATGGTGGGATTTGTTATAATATCTGTTTTGGATGCATTGTGGAGGTGATGCGCTATCGGGATGTAGATTTGAGGTTACCATCAGATCTTAGTAAATGGCAGAGCAAGCTCAAGGGGCTGAATGGCCTACTTTAGCTTCTTGTTTGTACATTCATTCTGCTGTTGCTGATGATTTGTACTTCAGTGTATTCAAGTCTCATTCTCTGACCTGAATGTATAATCGAGGCCAACACCACAAGGCCATATGGAAGGTGGACTGCATTGGCGCAGAGGCGGTACTGCTTGGAACAAACACTAATGAATTGCTCGCTTGTCTTGCTGTCCATGGGAAATAGCTGCTCAAATAGTTTGTCAGCACTTCAGTGAAAAAGTAATCTGTTTGTGAAATGTTTTCTGATGTGATAAAATGATGTAAAAGTGAAAGCTTTGTGATTTTAAACCCTGCACTTTTGTGTTTTGGTTCTCTCCCTCCAAGTATCTACCCATCACCAGAGCAGAATGTCGGGTTGTCACAATTTCAAGGGTCACTAAATACCGGAGGTTCTCTCCCCGACCTCACAAATCTTCACTTCCCATCGCCTCTGCCAACCCCTCTGGACCCTGAGGACAACATCTTTCCCAACATCAGCGGAGGCAACAGTACCAGCAATCTGGCTGCCACCATGACCCACCTGGGCATCAGCAACTCTCAAGGTGAGGGAGCTGTTTGTGCAGAGGTTTGATCGATGCTGCATAACCAAGCCTGTTTTCCTTGTTTTTCTTGCATATTAGGGAGCAACACTTAGGTGATGCATGTTTGACTTTTTAAAACTGTGAAGTAAGTTAACCAGCTTGTGTATGAGTCAGGATTTGTTTCCAGCGGAACTATTATCTGAGAGATGAAGGCATCACTGATCCAGACAGAAGATGTGATGTGAAGATACCAGCATTTGATTGGGGTGGGCGCAGGAAGAAGTCTCACAATTGAAAGACTTGATTATCTGTAAAGACTCGCATTCCAACCATTATCTTGCAATTGTGCCTCTGTCTGTATATGCCATGTTTGTGAACCCAACTCTCCACTCACCTGATGAAGGAGCAGCGCTCCAAAAGCTCGTGATTCTAAATAAACCTGTTGGACTTGAACCTGGCATTGAGACTTCTTACTGTGCCCAGACAGAAGAGGAAGGACCGGGTTCAATTCCCCATGATCTCAGACAGGATGCACAGAGGAGGTTCACCACGATGTTGCCTGGTATGCAGCATTTGAGCTATAAAGAGAAACTAAATAGGCTTGGATTATTTTCTCTAGAGCAGAGAAGGCTAAGAAGGGGACATGTATTGTCCTGTTACTTATATGCAAGGCTATGAAGGGTAAGGGCAGGGTGACTAAGGAGCAGCTGTTCTCCTTGGTTGACGGGTCAATCACGAGGGTGCAGAGTTTTAGTTTAAGGGTTAGGAGATTCAGAGGGGTTTTGAGAAAAACTTTTTCACTCAGAGGATGGTGGGGATCTGGAATGCAGTGCCTGATTAGGTAGTGGAGGCTGGAAAACTTGCAATCTTTAAAAATATTTGGGTGAGCACTTGAAATGTCATAACATCCAAGGAAATGGCACAAATGCAGGAAAATGGGAATAGCTCATCTTTGGTGGTGATTATTGTCAGTGCAGACTTGATGGGCTGAAGGGACTTTTCTGTACTGCGTATGACCAGGGGAATAATCCTGCCATTATTATTGACCTGGACAATCTTCAGCCAGGAATTGCACCCTTTATCCTGCAGCTCCTGCAAAGTGACCACAGGTGAATTTTCAGGAAGGTGCAGCAATCCAACAGCGAATGCCCATCTGAAATTGGCTGACACTCTGCCACCTGACCTGAGCCCCATCAGTGAGAGGCACGGTGACTGTAAGATATCATAGCCCTGCCACAAACCAGCTTTACCCACCACAGGATGACTGCTCAGAGGCTGGGCATTCTGGCAGATTCCCAACTTCTCTCCCATTGGGAGTCAGGAATCCTATCAGTTTATTAGTTGCAGTAAGACGTAAATTAACACTGCAATGAAGTTACTGTGAAATTCCCCAAGTCGCCATAGCCCGGCACCAGTTCGGGTCAGTGCACCTCACCAGCACCTCTTTCAGGCTGTGGGAGGAAACAGGAGCGATGAAGCTCCAGATGAAACCCACATGGACACGGGGAGAAAGTGCAAACTCCACACACACAGTGACCCAAGCTGGGAATTGGACCCAGGTGCCTGGCACTGTGAAGCAGCAGTGCTAACCAGTGTGCCAGTGTGCTGCCCTAAGGTTGTGAGGGTGATTGTAGCACCTATCTTGCCAACCAATTCAGCACACGCTGAGGATTCAACTTGCAATCTTGCAATGTGTAGGAATTTTTTCTGATCTTATTCAGTTCTGCATTGACGATAAGTTGGGAGAAGGTCAGTTTAGTTCACTTGTCTGGTTAGTGAGACCAAGAGCCTGAGAGGTGATGATCCTTGAATGAATGATCACCAGCCTCTGGTCTTCTGGAGTTGGCAAGTTTACCAAGTTGGTGAGTTTCATATAGATGCTTTCTAGGCGATTTTCACAGTAACTTCATTACAATGTTCATGTAAGCCTACTTGTTACAATAGTAAACAAACTTAAAATCTTTTTCTCATGCTCTTAAGTTTGTTGAAAAGTTGAGAATTATACAGCTCAGAAGAAGGTTCATCATGCTTGTCCCAGCTCGCTGAAAGAGCAACCCACTCCTCTTTTGTTCTATCTCATAGCCCTATAAATCTTAAGGTAAAGTTAAAGTTTATTTATTAGTCACAAGTAAGGCTGTAATGAAGTTACTGTGAAATTCCCCTAGTCGCCACAGTCTGGCGCCTGTTCGGTAAATGCAATCAGCACGTCATTTAGACTGTGGGAAGAAACTCACACAGACACGGAGAACATGCAGACTCCGCACAGACAGCGATCCAAGCTGGGAATCGAACCTGGGGTCCCGGGCACTGTGAAGAAGCAGTGCTAACCGCTGTGCTTTTAAGTATTATCCAGTTCTCTTCTGAATGTTGCTGCTAAAATGCTACCAGTGGATTTTGGGGCAGATCTTGATGAGATTTTTATTAAAACAACATTGATTTTTCATTTTCACCTTTTCTAGGTCTATCCACCTCTTTGCACAGCTCTCTGAGTAACCCATCAATACAGGCTTCACTCAGCAATTCAGTGCTGCAGTCTCCTTTAAACAACCACTCCCTCAGTAACCCCTCCATCCACTCCTCACTACGGTCATCGCTAAGCAACCCGTCCATACCAACTGCTTTGAAGAGTTCGCCACGGCGACGGCAGACACCGGTCAGTCCGCTGACCCTCTCACCGGGGATGGAATCCCGGCGGACTCTGAGCAAGCAGTTCTCGCCAACGATGTCTCCAACGCTATCTTCAATTGCACAAGTAAGAGTGACGAGCTCCCTTAATCATGTCTGCAGCTTAACGGTGGTGTAACTGTGTTCCGATAATAAGAGGTTTCCAGGTTAGGACAGGGATGCAGTGATTTTCAAATTGCAGCGTGACTCAATGCTTCAGTGCAGCTTGCTGGAGCAGCCTTATCTGGATGGCGAGCTAGACAGCTGAACGGGAGAAACACATTGTTCTCATTTAAAAGGGCTGTTAGTTTGGGGCAAAAAAGTTCCAAAGCAGAAATAACCATAACTTTACGTGAGTACTCAGAGCTAATGTTTGGGTTGAGGGGGGACAAATGGACTGGGGAGAAACCAGCTGTTTGAGCCCCCAAAACATGGTCTAAATGTGCTTCTGGTTCACAGGGAGTTGCCTTGGATACGAGTAATATGACAATGGAACACCCACCACCTTATCCCCTCTATCAGCAATTCCAATCGCCCCAGCAGAAGGTGCAACAATCACAGCTTCCACAGGGACAGTCGCCTGTGTCTCCTCTTCATCATCTCTCTCAGCCATCACCACTAGAACTGCAGTCTCCCAGTGTAAGTATCAGTTATTGTACAGAACAGTCAATTCACACACACACACACACACACAAACGTGTGTGTATATATATATATATATATGTGTGTGTGTCGGGGGTGCCGCTCAGTGTGTACTGCTCACAGTAATTCCAGATGTGCTCTAACCAGGTCTTTGTACACCTGAAACATGATTCCTACCACTTTGTCTCCTAGTCCTTGAGATATAAAGGTTAGTTTTCCACTAATCTTTTTGTCCATGATATTTTAATAATCTAGATATCTGGACCCCAAATCTCTTTGATTTGATTTATTATTAGTATATAGTGAAAAGTATTATTTCTTGCACACTATGCAGACAAAGAATATCATTCTTCGAGAAAGAAAGGAGAGGGTGCAGAATGTAATAGTCATAGCTAGGATGTAGAGAAAAATTAACTTCATGCAAGGTAGGTCCACTCAAAAGTTTAATAGCAACAGGGAAAAAGCTTAGACTTTTGCATCTTTCCAGTAGGAAGAAGGTGGAGGAAGAGAATATCCAGACTGTTTTTCTGAAGCAGTGGGAAGAGTAGACAAAGTCAGTGGATGACTTTGCAACTTCCAACTTTTCACCATTTAGAAAGTACCCAGTTCTATTCTTTTAAGTTCTGTACTTGGCCACAATGGCACCTATTTGCTAATGTCTCTTCACTTAATCTATTAATAACTGTTGGTCTACATGCTGCTGAGGTGATGTGGCTGCAAATGAGTGCATGAATTATTTTACAATAAAACGAGCAATTTAAAGATTTCATACAGTGAATTTACGACACTACTGATTTCATGATAAAAGAATAGTAACAACAACTTGCATTAGTATAGCATCTTTTAGATAGTTAAACATTCCAAGACTTTTCACAGGTGCAGTCATCAAATAAAGCATGGTGCTAAACCATACAAGGAGTTGGCTTATAACTCTCTCTTTTACCAAACCAAGAGGGAGATAATGAGGAGCATCTTAAAAGATGATCAAGAAGTGAAGAGGTTTAGTTCTTCACTGAAAGCATGGCTGCTGATGGTGGAGTGATTAAAAGGGGGGACGCACTGGAGTGCAGAACTGGTAAAACACAAGGATCTCAGAAGGTTGTCAGGCTGCAAGACTAGGACAGCATGGTGGCATAGTGGAAGTTAACGCTGCTACCTGTCAGCACCAAGAACCTGGGTTCAATTCCAGCTTCAGGTTACTGTCTGTGTGGAGTTTGCACATTCTCCCCATGTCTGGACGGGTTTCCTCCGGTGCTCCGGTTTCCTCCCACAGTCTAAAGATGTGCAGGCTATGTGGATTGGCCATGCTAAATTGCACCCTAGTGTCAGGAGGACTAGCAGGATAAATACGGGCATAGGGCTTCGGTAGGATTGTTGTCAGTGCAGACTCGATGGGCTGAATGGCCTCCTGTGCACCACAGGGATTCTGTAGAAGAGGTTACAGAGATAAGGAGGAGCGGAAGGCCAATGGAGGAACATGAAAACTGTCACAATACACATTAGTGACACCTAAATCAATGCCCCACTTTCAGGTTGTTATAGAACAAAGTAAATTACAGCATAGGAATAGGTCCTTCAGCCCTCCAAACCTGCCTAGCTTGTTGCCCGACTTAACTAAAACCCCCTATCTTTTGGGGGACCATATCCTTCCATTTCCATCCTATTCATGTATTCGTCCAGACACTTCTTAAAGTCACTGATGTGTACTAAAGAATAATCTAGCTGTGTGTGGGAGAGTGAAAACTCCATCATCTGTTTTAAGTCAGTGTTTTAGCTCAGTCACTAGTCAGTCACCACCCTGAATGAGGCAACGTCAGTGCATGCGCACAACTATTTGTTTCAGCTAAGCCTCCTGCTGGATGAATGGAATAAGACAGCTCCTAGACTCATGGCTGTCAGAAAGGAACCTTGAATTAAATAGATTGTACAGTCGCTGTTTTCTTTACCAATTAATATGCCAAATTTCAACAGTAACTTCTTTCAATCTATCGCTACCAGGCCAGCTATGGGAAACATGGATTTAACATTGCCTTATTATGTATATGCATATTATATACATGAAGTTTTAAACTTCATTTATTAGTCACAAGTAAGGCTTACATTAACACTGCAATGAAGTTACTGGGAAATTCCCCTAGTCACCACATTTCGGCAGCTGTTTGGGTCAGTGCACCCTAACCAACACGTCTTTCAGACTGTGCAGGGAAACCAGAGCACATTGAGGGAGAACATGCAAACTGCAGACAGACGGTGACCCAAGCCGGGAATTGAACCCGGGTCTCTGCCACTGTGAGGCAGAAGTGCTAACCACTGTGCTACCATGAGTTAGAATTCACCTGATAAAGTGCAGTGCTCCAAAAGCTTCTGATTCCAAATAAATCAGTTGGACTTTAACTGGTGTTACACACAGTATATGTAATGTTGAGATAATAGAGGTTAAGAGCAATTTGTCACGGTTTGTATGGTCTATTTTTAACCTGCATGATATTAACTGAACCCAGAAGTGGATTGGATGAACGATTCTGTGAAGTTTTTTGCACAAGCTGTTATTCATCTCCTCTTTATCCAATTTGACAGAATGACACATTGGATAACATCTTCAGCGATCCATATTTTGAGCAGCACTTGGTTGCCAGACAAGCCAAACCGTTGTCACAGCAGGTATGGAGGTTTGCCCTCAGCAGACCAATGGAGATCCACAGTCTAGCGATGTCAGAATACGATCGGTTTATGGTATGCCAATTATTTTACGCGGTGGTGTATCTTCATCATCAGCGTGTGATGTGACCCTCCCACCCTTCATCTCAACCAGTGACCAGTTGTGGTGTGTACATTTACCCATTCTTTTCATCTGTCCATCCATCAGTCTGTGAGCAACGTAACCACTGCCAGATCTTCACAAGCTGAATTCCAAAAGGCGGCTTGGAATAAAAACATAAAATCATTCAAAATAGAAGCAAGAATAGGCCATTCACACCCTTGTGCCATTTGATAAGAACATAGAACAATACAGCACAGAACAGGCCCTTCGGCCTTCGATGTTGTGCCGACCAAAATAAAAAGCAATGCCCCTCCAAACTAAACCATTCCCTTCTCTTCCATATACTTATCAATTAACCTCTTAAACGCCACCAAACTTGGCGCATCTACAACAGCTGCAGGCAGGGCATTCCACTCCCTAATCACTCTTTGAGTAAAGAACCTACCTCTGATATCCGTCCTATAACTCATACCCCTTAATTTAAAGCTGTGTCCCCTCGTGCTAGCTTTCTCCATCCTAGGAAAAAGGCTATCACTGTCCACCCTATCTAAACCTCTAATCATCTTATATGCTTCAATAAGATCCCCTCTTAGCCGCCTCCTTTCTAACGAAAACAACCTCAAATCCTTCAACCTGAATAAGATAAGATCATGGCTGATCTGATTGTGGCGTTAACTGCACTTTCCTGCATGACCCCCTTGACTCTCTTGGCAGTCAAAGCTCTGGGTAACTTGGCCTTAAATGTATTCAGTGACCCAGCTTCCACTGCTGTCTGGGGAAGGGCATTCTAGAGTCTACCAAGCCTCTTCTCATCATCATCTAAAATGGGAAGATGGCCCAGCTTCCTATCACCTGGTGCCCATGGCAACTTATCTCCTTGCTGCTTGCTCTTTGACCATGAGCCTTGTGACCTTCTAAGCTATGTTGAGCTCAGCTTAGGGTACTTTCCCCAGTGACCACCTCAAAGATGAACATAGTAAACTCTACCCCTCTGATCAGAAGCTCATACCATTATCAGATCATCTATATCACACAATCATCAGTCAAATATCCCTCTGGAATTCACTCACTTAGCCTTTGCATTCTTTCATCACCTAAATAAAGTAGTTGAAGTTAAACTGTGTATCTCACTAGTCTGCAACTGCTTCCAAAATTGACCCCAGTTTCCATCAAAGTTTACATTTCTGACACCAGTGCACAGAAATATACTGGTGCATGTTCACTTCTGAGTAAAGCCTTGTTTCCGTTCCATGGAGCCCGAGAGACTTTTAAATCCATGTCCCAATTAATTACCCAAGAGAAAGAAAGACTTGGATTTATATGGCACCTTTCACAACCTCAACAACCCAATTACTATGTGGCCAGTCACAAACCTTTGAACTGTAATTGCTGCTGTTATGTAGAAAACACAGCAGCCATTTTGCCCACAGCAAGCTCTGACCGACAGCAGTGTGGTCATGACCAGATCGTCCTGTTTTTATGATGTTGATGGGGGATTAATATTGACCAGGACATCAAGGATTACTCCCCTGTTTTTCTTCAGAAGATTACCGTAGGTTTTTTGTTTACATCTACCAGAGAGAGAGCAGATGGGTCTTCTGTCCAAAGGCAGCACCTTCAACAATGTCACACTCCCTTGGTGCTGTTCTGCTTTGTTGTCCTCACATCTCTGGAATGGAGCTTGAACTCTGAGGCGAATGTACCACCCACAGGGACGTGGCTAACAAATCCTGGCGTTCTGAATCAGGATTGCAAAAGTACCACGGAACTCAAACAGGCCAAACCAATGAGAAGCATCTGAACCTCATTTGAAGCTAAATAGCCTTGCTTTAAACTAGATTGATGTGGAGATGCCGGCGTTGCATTGGGGTAGACATAGTAAGGAGTCTCACAACACCAGGTTAAAGTCCAGCAGCTTTATTTGGAATCATGAGTTTTTGGAGCACAGCTCCTTCATCAGATGAAGATGGACATTACTTCATCGTTCAGCTGATGAAGGAGCAGTGCTCCGATAGTTCGTGATTCTAAATAAATGTTAGATTTTAAGCTGATGAGGTTTCTTACTTAAACTGGGTTGAAAGAGTTTTAGATTGGTCACGTGGAATGATTGACCAATCCACATCACCCTATAGCAGAGGTAAAATTCTCAAGACTGTTCTTTTCCCTCTCTCATCTCTTTACCTCCCCCAATTCCACAGCTGGAGCAGTTCAATATGTTGGAAAACCCAGTCAACACTTTGGCAATATGCAACAACAACTTCTATAACCCGAGCTCCAGCCTTCACTATTCCCAGGCCTCTTCCGTGGGTTTGACTGGGAGCTTACAAGACCAATCTCAGCTGAAACCCAACCTGCTGTACTCCACCTGCGCTGGGAACATTCCCAACATCATTTTAACAGGTAAGCAACTTTGTGCTAGCACTGACTTAGGGAAACGCGAGGTAAATGCATGACAGCAAAAGGAATAGAAGGATTATGGTGATGGGAACAAAGGCCAAATGCTACTGATGTTGGAAAAAAATGGAAACTGTCAGCATGTTGGGAAGCATCTGTAGAGAGAGCAGAATTGAAATAAGTGACCTTTCTTCACACCATGGTGATTGGTTGAGGTGAAGAGGGATTGGAGGAGGTACATGTGGAGGATAGGAATCAGCATGGATCATTGCGCCAAATGGCCTCTTTTTATGCTGTATTATCATCTCATCAGTATGAACCTAATTGAGGTCGGGAATTTGCTTGTGTCCTTGGAATTTTTCTAGATGGTCTCTTCTGTCTTCCCATTGTCTTTGGTATCAAGATTTTGGAAGAGAAAGTTGGTTTTGTTAACCTGACTGTGTAGTAGCAGCTTTAACCATTCGGAGATGTATTGAAGAAACTCTGTCCATAATTGATCACGGCCCTGACAAACCTATTGGAATGTCAGCATATCCTGTTACTCCTTTCTCTGTCATGCTTATCTAGTTTCACCTTAAATCCATCTCTGCTGTTGATCCCAGCCATGTGGCAATGGGTTCCACCTTGCTCCCACCCCTCTGCATTAAGAGATGGGTCATTGTTGACCACCATTGAAATCAGCAGAGAACCAGGACAGCTCGTGTGACAGGGAGAGCAGCAAGTAAAGAAAGGACTCTGTATTTTTAGGGTGCTGCCTTCTGCTAGTTACCTCACTCTACTTCTGTTACACTTCAGGAGATTCTCCGCCAAGCTTGTCCAAGGATATCAGCAGTGCTCTAGCTGGTGTCCCAGATATGACCCTGGACACCGATGGCCAGTTTCAACTGGATGATGAATTAAAGATCGAACCACTTAGCCTAGATGGACTGAGCATGCTCAGTGACCCAGATCTGGTTCTGGCTGACCCCTCGATAGAAGATACGTTCAGAACGGATAGAGCGTAACTGCCACAACTTGTTATTGTGGTGGTCATGGCTGGAGAGAATATATCTGGACACTAAAGAGTGAAGGAACACATTTACAGAATGGCACATCTGCAGCGAGACCTTTTTTTAATCATTAAAAGCACTAGTCATTGCTTTTTGTTTTTTACTGTATACATTTCTGTGTATGTTTAGTTAAGGTTGAAATGTTTTTCAGTTTAAGCTGACCATTGCCAGATATTAACCACCGCAGCGCAGGGCACATAATTGTACTGTATTTGACTTAAATAGATGACATGTAATGCAAATTGTTTACAGATTTTAAATCTTCGCTTTTCACATCAAAACCAGAATATCTGCATTTTATAAAACATTAATCTTTTTACACTTGCTAATCTGCATCTTTCTAAACCACTACAGCTAATTGAGACCTCTGTTGAGATATTGAATTCCAGAGCATTGTTTTAACACCTGTTGCTGCTTATGGTACTGAGCTGTATATTCCAGCATGTTCGTGGTCTGTGCTGTCGCAGTAAGTGGATAGTTATCCTGTGCCACAATGCCTAACAGTTAAAGGGACAGGAAATCAGCCAGGACACTGGGAATTCCACGTGTTGGGGGAAGACAGTCCTAAGCTCGACCATAATTGCCTTTTTTTTTGATGGAAGCTGTGTCAATGTTGGCTATGTTAGGTTCAGGCATGAAGAAAGTATCAGGTGGTAACTGGAATCCAGCACAGGTCTGCACCTTTTAGACAGCGAGGAGATAGTCTGAACAAGTGCCCAATCTTTCCAGTAGCAGAAGGCTGTTGATTGAATTTGCACGGAATTTGCACTTGCTTTAATAACTGGGACCAGGAGGGCCAGACCTTGGGCGCTGGGAGCATGAAGGGCAGTGACCAAGACCAGGAGGGGCAGGTTACTGGGACCATAAGGGGCAGATGCTGGGAATTAGAGGACTAGAGCCCCAGGCACTCAAGTGCAGTATCTGAGATGAAGCGAGGCTGTCGCTGGGACCAGAAGGGGCATGAGGAGCAGGTTACTGGGACCAGGTGAACCAGATCCTGGGCAAAAGGAACATGAAGAGCTGTGACCAAGACCAGAAACCTGACTCTCCTGGGACCAGGAAGGCCAAACCCAGGGTGCTGGGACCTGAAGAAGCAAATCCTGGATGCTAGAACCAGGAAGGGCAGGTTACTGAAATGGGATGAGGGGTGGGGGGTGGGGTAGTAACTGGTTATTGTGGTTAAGCTGTAATACCAACTTAACCCTCGGTTTGTTGCAGTTTTGTAATCAAACCATACCAATTCTGAATTAGTGCGGTTCTAAACAGTTCAAAAAATGTAAACATTTTTAAGGAACAGAATAAGGGACTTGTGGAGCAACAAACTACCCCTTCAGAACCCGACTTCCTCACCTGTCTAACAGAGGCTAGTGCAATAGACAGCTGTAACTCCCCCCCCCTCCACTTTGAAATATAAATATAATTTATAACTCTTTATTCACAAAGCAAATGCTTGCTTGTGTGGGGAGGAATTTATATAATATGTAATCAGTTACTGATATCAAGATGGTGAAAATCTATATTTTTAATTGCTATATTGTAAGGTTAACATACCCACTGAATGCCTTAATCGATGGAACATTGCAATCTGAGTGTTGTATTTTTTTTGGAAAGAATCAATTGTTTCTTCATATCTTGAAACTGAACCTGAAAGTGCACTGTGATTAGAAATTGTAGGCCTTACCCATGGAACTTAAATGCTAATAGGATGGAAGATTGTTATCGTGGCTCAGTGTTTGAGAGGTTAGAATACTGCCTGTGAAATGCAGAAACCACAAAGAAACAGCATTTCCCCTGCTGATTGAGCTGAAATATGGATTTTCTTTTGCAAAAAAAAGTTCCCCCCAAGAAATGGGATTCAGTCTAGGATTGCCTTTCTGAGGGAATCTTTGTACAATTCGGGCTGAGGGCAGCACTCTCACCAAGACTTAGGCCACGTGGGAATTTCTAACACAACTATGTGCTGACCCTGTCGCCTTGCATGGTTTATAAACCATTTATTTTATTTTTTGTAAGAGTTTCATGTTGGCTTGTTATGAATCAGTTTCTCAGTGTATTTTGCCTCGGCTGTTTTTGAGGATGCTTTCTTGCTTACAAACGGTGCAGTTTGTCAGTGAAATCTCATCACGCATTGGAGTTCTGCTGTCTCCATGTGCCGCATGTTGATTTGGTCGAGTTGTGTTTTCATAGTACCGGCACTAGTCAGTACAATGTGTAAATCGATTGCTGACTTTTCACCTCCAAGACTGTGATTCAGCAAGACTCTGGACAGAATGTTGCTTCTACGTTTCCTATTCTGTTGACTAGAAACCTTCCGTTCCAGAACTCTTGGAGGTCTCTTCCCCTACTGAGGAAAGGTGGCCCTGTTTCATCATCCCTTCCTGCAGACTCCAACTCTTGTCTTATTCATTACAAGGATTGATTCCTCTCTGACGTTTTGGATGCCAAGATGTAATCAAGGAAAAGTTAGTCCTTTGAGAACCTGCAGAAGCAAGAGTGAAATGGAGAACCAGGAGAAAGAAATACAGGGCCAATGGTAGAAGAAGGTCTGTATTGAAATTATCCTTTTCGCCAGGTGAAGAATATCATGATCTTTCATACAATCAATTGCTATTCCAACACCTTCCATGTTTTACCAATGTGTGCTATTTGCTGATGATATCCTGTGTTAAAAGCCGGATGTGTGGGAATTACTATCGGGGTCTGTCAAGATGGGGAGTGAGAAGGTTTTATGGTCTGATTAAAGTCATCCAATATATTTGGTGCTGATTAATCAGAGTTGTATAAATGCATCTATATTTTATCATTTACAATTTCTTAGGAAAGCCTTTTTTTTAAACAACTTTTGTCTGGTACAACAAAAAAGTGATTCAGAGCTGTTACCCCACAAAGAGCTTCAATCAATCCTCAGACCCATGCAAACTAACAGTGATCAGCAGCTAAGGAAAGGCCGTGTGAGGTCTTAGAATGCACACGTCCTGCTAAGCTCCCTATAGTCCTGCAGACCTTAAGGACATGGTGACTTTAACTTGGGCAGGAATCCCACTGGGTCACATGGAACGATGTCTTTTACAGCCCACCCAATGATTTTTGGACCATTTGGACAGGTGGCTAAACCCATATTGCGCACAATCCTGTCGATGTCCCTGGATAGAATGTGGGTCTGCAGAAACAGAATCCAGCAATGCTGTGCTTCAGAAATGCACTGATCCCTTGTGCGTATTCAGACCTGGTTTAGGTCAAGTTATAGTTAAGTCTCAGTCTAGATTCCCGCTTGTAGAACCATAGAATCCCTACAGTGCGGAAGGAGGCCATTTGGCCGATCCAGCCTGCACCAACAGCAGTCCCACTCAGACCCTAAACCTGTAACCCCACATATTTCTCCTAATCCCCCTGAACAAAGGGACAATTTGGCATCGCCAATACACCCAATCTGTTGGAATGTGGGAAGAAACCAGACCAGCCGGAGGAAACCCACGCAGACACGGAGAGTACGTGCAAACTCTGCACAGACAAGCGGGAATCGAAACTGGTCTCTGGCACTGTGAGGTAGCAGTACCAACCACTATGCCACCCCCTAAGTCAGAGTGGAGAATGTGAGCATCGATCCCACTACCTCTCATGTGCAAAGCTTAATGCTCTACCATTTGAGTTAATTCCCCCCCCCCCAGCTATTCAGTGTGTCTTTGCGTATGGACACCTGGTTCAATCTTTGCTCCCTTGGAGAAATGAGCCCATCACTATCCCAGTGTGGGTTGACAGGTATAGCACTATACCTGTACCCCATAAAACTCTGCACCTTAGGAAGGAGAGGGAGATGATTGTGGTGGTTGGCTTGGAGAATGGGAATCTGCAGCATTCCTATCTGTACGCAAACCCATCCCTTGGATTGTTACATTGAAGCTGGGTTGAGCTCAGTATTAAAGATCTCGTCCTATTCCACCTTCCTTATCTTCATTGAATTTTATCAATGTCCATTTATTTTTAAATTCTTTTAATTTATTCTGACCTCTTGATCTGTAGGTCCCTGTTAACCTTTTTATTTGTAATAGCAGCTGGTCCATTTTTTAAACTAATTTTATTAAATATTTACCACTGTGTATCTGTTTCTTGTGACATACCTTTCGACATGTTGAATTCAGTTATTGTGAAGTGTACAGTAATATTTAAATAGGACTTATCTGTGAGCTAGTTTTTTTTTAAGTGTCATTTTTCATTCTATCTTTCAAATAAAATATATCAAAGCAAATCTACACAATGTGTGTCTATGTTTTTTTTAATAATATAAAATACCAAGGAATGAAACCAGAGTAGAATTGAGCTGATTATCAGGGAGTGTCACAATAAACCTTTGGTCACCTGCCCTAATAACAAGCCACATAAGGAGATCTTTTATGGGGTCTTGGCATCATTGGCTCTTTACCTATCACCATCAAGGTTAATTAGGAGTGGACCAACTGATGCTCGTCACACCCAAGAAGAATTTCTTAAAACTCTAGACGTGGCTTGTTATTTTTTTTTCCTGACAACTTGCCTGTGAGGCTCTTTTGGGCATCTTTGGGCATTAAAGGGACAGTAAGAAGTCTCACAACAGCAGGTTAAAGTCCAACAGGTTTATTTGGTATCACGAGCATTTCAAGTGAAAGCGGGCAATGCTGCAAAAGTTCGTGATACCAAATAAACCTGTTGGACTTTAACCTGCTGTTGTGAGATTTCTTACTGTGCCCATCCCAATCCAATGCTGGTATCTCCACATTAACATTAAAGATACTTTGTGAATGCAAGTTGTTTATCGTTGATTATCCCCAGGGAGCTGTGAGGGTGAGGGAGGTTTGTAGAAAACTAAGCTGGGCATTTTTCAGTTGCTTGACTTTTGGATAAAGCATTTCTTTCTTTTCCTGGGGCTGGTCTGGTGGATTAGCACTGCTGCCTCACAGTGCCAGGGATCCAGCTTCTATTCCTAGCTTGGGTGATTGTCTGTGTGGAGTCCACATGTTCTCCCCATGTCTGCATGGGTTTCCTTTGGAGTGCTTCAGTTTGCTCCCCTGGTCTGAAAGACATGCTGGTTAGGGTGCACTGACCATGCTAAATTCTCTCTCAGTGTACCCAAATAG
The DNA here is from genome assembly GCA_024679065.1 of Sphyrna mokarran. Classification (NCBI taxonomy): domain Eukaryota; kingdom Metazoa; phylum Chordata; class Chondrichthyes; order Carcharhiniformes; family Carcharhinidae; genus Sphyrna; species Sphyrna mokarran. The sequence continues at coordinate 3,078,734 of JAGIQG010000033.1, forward strand.
ATGCCGGAGTGTGACGACTGCAGGATTTTCTCAGTAACTTCATTGCAGTGTTAATGTATGTCTATTTGTAACGCTAATAAATTTTTGAAAAAAACATTTAGAATTTTAAAAAATATTTAAAACTTTAACTTTTAAAAAACTTTCCTGTGGCTTCTCAGCCTCTTGACAAAAATCAGGCATCAGATTGAGCCCAAGGTGGGGTGCGATGCATCATCTACTTAGCTTGCATCTTGGTTGTCTCTCTTGTGGGGACTTTGAATTGGGATTCAATTGGAATTTGAATTTGGTTTTAGGAGCTAGTAAGGAATGAATGGATTTGGGTTTGCCCGCTCCACTCTGAGCACTGCTTTGTGAATTCCTGCGAATGTTCCAGGCGTGAACATCAGGTGGCAGTAAGTGCTCAGGAGGAGGAGCAGAGATTCCACAGTCGCTGTAACAGGGATGCAGTCTGTAACTGGGGAAGCTCAGTCAGAAAGAAGGGGAACTGTGATACTCTGTCTGTTATACAATCAATTGCAGCTCGGTTTCAGTAGCTGGTGACCTGCTGCGTGCTTTCCACAGACCATCCTTTTGCTTTATCCTTCCCTTTGATTTGATTTGATTTGATTTATTATTGTCACATGTATTAATATAGAACATACAACAGTACGGCACAGTACAGGCTGTTCGGCCCTATTCAGTGAAAAGTATTCTTTCTTGCAGGCTGAAAACAGTACAAAGCGTACTGTTCATAGAGAAGGAAAGGAGAGAGTGCAGAATGTAGTGTTATAGATATAGCTAGGGTATAGAGAAAGATCAACTTAATGTGAGGTAAGTCCATTCAAAAGTCTGACAGCAGCAGGAAAGAAGCTTTTCTTGAATCAGTTAGTATGTGACCTTAGACTTTTGTATCTTTTTCCCAATGGAAGAAGGTGGAAGAGAGAATGTCCAGGGTGTGTGGCATCCTTAATTATGCCAGCTGCTTTACCAAAGTAGCAGGAAATGTAGTCAGAGTCAATGGATGGGAGGCTGGTTGCCTCTGCAGGAACCCAGCAAGCTTCCATCCTCTCCCATTCATTGCAGTTGTCGGTTTGTTAGCCAGATTCCCGTGGGCTAGCTCAGCTATTCCTGACTAAAGGATATCAGTGATCATGCTTGGCTTTGTCCTGCAGTGGACTCCAGCCCAACACCCTACAGCAACACAACGATTGAAAAATTATAATTATTCAGGTCAAGTATTGTGTGGTGTTTGGCAACTACTGTGCTCAGGATTATGTGAAATATGACATTATAATCATAAACTTTGCAATGTGACCTTGGATTATACTGGCTCATAGACCACCAAAGCCTCAGATTTAAAATTCTTATCCTTGCTTTCTTACCCCTTCCCTTTTCAGACATTTCTCCAGGCTGGCAATCCTCCCAGAACTCTGTGCCCTTTCAACTCTGACCTCTGGCGCATCCCCGATTTTAATCACACAAGCACTGGGGCTAGTTGCCTGGATCATTAATTCTGGAATTCCCTCCCCAGACCTTTTTGCCTATTAATATCTCTGTGGGAAGGGTGCCAAATTTACTGTACTGCTTCTTTGAAGCACTGTGGAAACAATTGCTATGTTCAAGGTGCTATATGAATACAATTTGTTTCTTTACTGGTGAAAAATGAGCCCTAGAAACACCCTGTGAAATACTGTCCAATCTCAACCCACACAATGCTCCAATACTAAGAAGTTTCTGCACTGTCAGAGGGTCAGTGCTGAGGGAGCGCCGCACTGTCAGAGGGTCGGTGCTGAGGGAGCGCCGCACTGTCAGAGGGTCGGTGCTGAGGGAGCGCCGCACTGTCAGAGGGTCGGTGCTGAGGGAGCGCCGCACTGTCAGAGGGTCGGTGCTGAGGGAGCGCCGCACTGTCAGAGGGTCGGTGCTGAGGGAGCGCCGCACTGTCAGAGGGTCGGTGCTGAGGGAGCCGCACTGTCAGAGGGTCGGTGCTGAGGGAGCGCCGCACCTGTCAGAGGGTCGGTGCTGAGGGAGCGCCGCACCGTCAGAGGGTCGGTGCTGAGGGAGCGCCGCACTGTCAGAGGGTCGGTGCTGAGGGAGCGCCGCACTGTCAGAGGGTCGGTGCTGAGGGAGCGCCGCACTGTCAGAGGGTCGGTGCTGAGGGAGCGCCGCACTGTCAGAGGCCTTTCCCTCCAGCCCCCTCATTGCTTATGGCATCCATATCTGCTGCATTTTATAATCATGGCCTTACATTTCAAAATTATCCTTTGTCCTTGAAGTTGTTAATGAAATTTGTGAGATGTAATCAGGCAGTTTATAAATGTCCCTCGTTCTCTGTGCAATTCTTGGTAAATGTTTTGTTAACAATGTTAACGCTTAACCTGTCTCATCCATTCTAACCAGATGCTGACAAATCAAACCGCCTTAAGGAGCTGGGGAACCAAGCATATTGGTTCTACTGTTTTTAATTTTTAATTCGAGAAGTGCGGAGCGAGGAAGAGTAGGCCTGGCACCAAAGGTAGGAAATAGCTGCCAAATGTAGTGGAAATACAGAACACGGGTGAGTTAGTGGTTTTCAGACTGGGGTGTAGAAGCACCTTGGGGTCAGTACAGACATTCAGACATTCCATACTTACTGATCGGTGTGCCAGCCTTATAAGAGCATAAGAACTTGGAGCAGGGGTTGGCCATCTGGCCCCTCGAGCCTGCTCCACCATTTAATAAGATCATGGCTGATCTTTTCATGGACTCAGTTCCACCTACCTGCCTGCTCACCATAATCTTTAATTCCTTTACTGTTCAAAAATTTATCTATCATTGCCTTAAAAACATTCAATGAGGTAGCCTCAACTGCTTCACTGGGCAGGGAATTCCACAGATTCACAACTCTTTGGATGAAGAAGTTCCTCCTCAACTCAGTCCTAAATCTGTTCTGCCTTATTATGAGGCTATGCCCCCTAGTTCTAGTTTCACCCACCAGTGGAAACAACTTCCCTGCTTCTATCTTATCTATTCCCTTCAATATTGTATATGTTTCTATAAGATCTTCCTCATTCTTCTGAATTCCAATGAGTATAGTCCGAGCCTATTCAGTCTCTCCTCATAAGCCAACCCTCACAACTCTGGAATCAACCTAGTGAATCTCCTCTGCACCCCCTCCAGTGCCAGTAAGGCCTTCTCAAGTAAGGAGACCAAAACTGTGAAAAAATTGCCCCCTGCACTCTTTTGTATCTCTCCCCACACACCTTAAATATATGCCCTCTAGTTTTAGATTCTCCCTACCTTTGGGAAAAGATGTTAATTGTCTAGCTGATCTATGCTCTATCTATTTTATAGACCTCTATAAAATGTCCCTAAGCTTCCTACTTTCCAGGGAAGAAAGTCCCAGTCTATCCAGCCTCTCCTTATAACTCAAACCATCAAGTTCTAGAGCAAACTAATAGATCTTGTCTGCACTCTTTCTCGTTTAATAATATCCTTTCTATTATGAAGTGACCAGAACTGTATACAGTATTCCCAGCGTGGCTTTACCAATGATTCGCACAATTTCAAATGGAAACTGATACTTATGAGCACATCATGATTGTCACGCTGCTTTGCACAGACCAGGGTGAGGTAGTCACACATATGTGACCACCAGGTTCCACACTTCAGTTATCCAGTGGGCAAAGGGTCTGGCAGATGGAGTACAATGTTGGTAAATGTGAGGTTATCCATTTTAGTAGATGACTAAAGGTGTCTCTGCACTGTCGGAGAATCAGTGCCTGGAACGAGCTGCCCGAGGTAGTAGTAGAGGCGGGTACAATTTCGTTTTTAAAAATTGTTTAGACATTTACATGGATAAGATGGGTATAAAGGGATGTAGCCAAATGCAGGCAACTGGGAATAGTTTAGGGGTTTAAAAAAAGGCAACATGGACAAGTTGGGTCAAAGGGCCTGTTTCCATGCTGTAAATCTCTATGACTCTGATTCATCCTTAAAACCTCCTGTACATGTAGCAGTTCTCAATATTCTAATTCCAATGATGGAGTCTGTGATTGCCAATCTCCAAGGGTATTTGGAGATGAGCGACAGATGCCGGCCTTGCCAGTGATATTCACATCCTGAGAATGAACCTGGGGGAAAAAAACAAATCCATTTTGGAAAGGGTCCCTCAGCTAAAATAAAGTTTGCAAATTACTAACCTTGTGATGCGGGATTTTGAATGCCTAAGGGAGGAAGGAATGATGTAGTGTGTATTTTGGAGAGTTTAATGCTCTGGGGAAGAGGCAGGTGAAGTTGGCGCTGGTACAGTGGCCCTTGATTTCAGACTGGGTGGTGTTGGCTGCAGGTTGGGAGTTCTGGAAGTCAGAACAAGAGGAGGTAGTTTAGGAGAGCAGTTTGCCTGAGCTGGACTTACTCAGTGATGAGGGGAAAGAATCTGGAGGTGAGAGATTCTTCACGTGTTGGATAAAAAGCTCATCTTGTTGTCTGGAATTATAAATGGCTCACATGTCAGAGAAGATCAGGACTTTAATAAGGTGCTGACAACGTGGAACTCAAGGGGTTAATCCTGGTTTCCCTCACAAATCAATAAGCATTTAATCACAGCTCTACCTGAGTTGTTTTGCCCCAAGGAGAAGTGAGAGACTGCCTCATTACACACACTCCCTGCATCCTAAGGTGAGCAGAAGAAGAGTTAATGATTACAGAAAGGGGCAGTTAGCTCTTGGTGAATTATTCAGCAAAGGTCATTGCCTATCAGATCACGGCCTATCTCGAAAGTTTCCAATCAAAGTCCTTGCTTGTATAGATATGATAGAGTTTCAGGAGCCATCTCAACTGCCAGAAACAACTGAGAATGTGAGCAGCAGAGTGGTTAGCGCTGCTGCCTCAGTGCCAGAGATCTGGGTTTGACTCCCAGCTTGGGTCAATGTCTGTGAAGAGATTGCACATTCTCTCTGTGTCAGCATGGGTTTTCTTTGGGTGCTCTGGTTTCCGCTCACATGCAAAGATGTGGGTTAGCTGGATTGGCCATGCTAAATTGCCCATTAGTGTCAGGGGAACTAGCTAGTGTAAATGCGTGGGGTTCTGGGGATGGGCCCTGGGTGGGATTGGGGTCGGTGCAGACACAATGAACCGAATGGCCTTCTGCAAAGTAGGATTCTATGAAAGATCCTAAGCTCACTCACAAGGGGAAGTGAAATAAGAACACGAGGGAGAAAGGAACAGGAGGTGATGCTGAAAGTGAGATGTGGAAATATTCCTGACACAAGGCAAATCCTGTCTACAACGCAGTCCTATATCATCTCTCACTGACCCTTTGAGTGGAAAGAGCAGGTTACGTTAATAATTGGAACCTGTGAATTTATTACTACTAATGGGAAATGAGAATAGATTCACTCAGAGTTATATCTGAGTGAAATATCTGGAATATAAACATTAGAATTCGAAGTAGGAGTAAGCCACTCGGCCCCTCGAGCCTACTCTCCCATTCGGTAAGATCATGGATCTGATTGTAACCTCAACCCCACGTTCCTCCGTACTCCTGATACCCTTTCACCCCCATGTTAATCAAGAATCTATCGAGCTCTGCCTTAAAAATACTCAGTCTCTGCTTCCGCTGCCTTTTGAGAAAGAAATTTCCAGAACCTCATCATCCCCTTAGAGTAAAAAAATTCTCACCTCTGTCTGAAGTGAGTGCCCAAACTTCTAGATTCCCCGACAAGATGAAGCCTGTCAATCCTCCTTGGGACCTTAAAGATTTGTATCAAGTTGTGTCTTATCCTTCTAAACTCCAAACCTTACCTCTCCAACCCTTCCTCACAATACAATCCACTCATTCCTGGTATTAGTCTAGTAAACCTTCTCTGAACTGCTTCCAATGCATTTTCATTTTTTAACTAAGGAGACCAATAAGGAGAGATGTGGTCTCTCTCACCAAATCGCTGTACAATTGAAGCGCAACCTCCCTTCTTGTGTAATCAATTCTCCTGACTAATGATGAAGATTCTGCCTGAAATGGTGGTGAAAGCAGATTCAATTATTTCTTTCAAAGGAGAGTTGGATATATATTTGAAAAGGGAGAACGTACAGTGTTATAAGGAGAGAGCAGGAGAGAGAGGAATTAAAAAATCCAGCATGAACACAATGGGTCGAATGGCCTCTCCTGTGTTGTCTGATTTTGATAAAATTACATTTGCAGAGGGAATTCTTCTCAGAAACACTGGATTTGTGTCTGAAATCTTTGTGTCCAACTAATTGTCTTTAGCTTAGTCACAGGATACTGAACAACAAATCTGAGTCTTGGCTTCCAATCAAGTGGCAGATCATTTTATGACTCTGCTTTCTTAAAATTGGGAAATAAAATCTTCTTTGAAGTTTAAATGAAATAATTTGTTGTGGCAGTTATCTTGTTTCCTGATGCACTTCCCTCACTGGGTCTGTGGGTTCAGGCCATTGCCAGCATGATAATGATTTTATTAATCATTTTATTAATGATTTTATTAATTTTATTAATATTTTATTATTGCAGCCTCTAAACCCCACTTTGAAATATTTCTCTTGACCCTAGCTTTGAAAAATCTACATCTTTCGACTTCAGCCTCAAATTGAAAATCCACGACTATACCAAATCGACAGATCCTCACAGGATTCCCAAGATGTAGCTGAACCTGGGCCCTGTCCCAAGAATTCAATCTTGACCCACTCCCAAGTGTCTCTCACGGCCTGGAAACTTTCCCGAGAGTCTCAACCTGGGCCCTATCCCCTCCCGCAGCCTAAGCCCCCTCCCAAGTGCATCCCACATCCCATTCCTTCCTGCAGCTTGGAGGCTCTCCCTAGGGCTGAAGGGGAAGCCTCTTAGCTGTTGGATATGTTTGAATTTTTATTTACTTGTCAGATTTTACAACAAAATAGAGGGTGGTGTACTGAGGTACAGGTGGCAATTTTGAGGAAACTTCAGTCAGTGTCTAATCTGTGCTGTACCCGTCCTGGGAGTGTTTGATGGGGGACAGTGTAGAGGGAGCTTTACTCTGTATCTAACCCCGTGCTGTACCTGTCCCGGGAGTGTTTGATGGGGGACAGTGTAGAGGGAGCTTTACTCTGTATCTAACCCCGTGCTGTACCTGTCCTGGGAGTGTTTGATGGGGGCAGTGTAGAGGGAGCTTTACTCTGTATCTAACCCTGTGCTGTACCTGTCCTGGGAGTGTTTGATGGGGGACAGTGTAGAGGGAGCTTTACTCTGTATCTAACACCGTGCTGTACCTGTGCTGGGAGTGTTTGATGGGGGGACAGTGTAGAGGGAGCTTTACTCTGTATCTAACCCCGTGCTGTACCCGTCCTGAGAGTGTTTGATGGGGGACAGTGTAGAGGGAGCTTTACTCTGTATCTAACCCCGTGCTGTACCTGTCCTGGGAGTGTTTGAGGGGGGACAGTGTAGAGGGAGCTTTACTCTGTATCTAACCCCGTGCTGTACCTGTCCTGGGAGTGTTTGATGGGGGGACAGTGTAGAGGGAGCTTTACTCTGTATCTAACCCCGTGCTGTACCCGTCCTGGGAGTGTTTGATGGGGGACAGTGTAGAGGGAGCTTTACTCTGTATCTAACCCCGTGCTGTACCTATTTTTAATGGAATTGGTGTAAAGGAAAACAGCTGATTCTTTATCTAATTCCCAAAATAAATCTGTGACCAGGAATGTATGAGGCTGTGGTGGACTAAGCTGTAATAATTAGCTGCTGTTTTTAGTTGGATGATGTATTGCAGTAATGGCTCTGATAGGTTGTGAGCGACAGTAATCCTGTTTAAATGGCTCACTCTCCAGGGGAAGGATGATACGTTATTTTTGTTTCCATTTTCCTCCCTGTGGTGTGGGTTCCTTCGGTCCACTTCAGGACCTCAGCCAGTTAGCCTTCCTTCCTGTGTGGGCCCAAAGTATGAGTATCTCTTCACAGTATAAGATTATAAGACAAAGGAGCAGAATTAGGCCACTCAGCCCATCGAGTCTGTTCCACCATTGAATCATGGCTGATATTTTTCTCATCCCTATTCTCCTGCCTGTTCTCTGTAAACCCTGGTCCCCTTATTAATCAAGAACCTATCTGTCTCTGTTTTAAAATAGAGTTAACCTTTGGATCTAAACTCAATTCCAAAGAGGATTCTTATTGGATTCTGAAACTTTAACTCTGTTTCTCTCTCCACAAAACTGCTGAGATTTTCCAGTATCTTCTGTTTTTATTTCAGATTTCCATCATCTGCAGGATTTTGCTTTCATTCTAATTTTTTTCCACACATTCTGCCACATGGGATAATTAAAACATGTTAATGGGAAGCTTGATATATATACGGGGAGGGAGGAATAAAGAGACACATAATTATATAATAATATAAAAGATAATTAAGCTTAAATAAGTGAATTTATTAGTCACAATTAGGCTTTACATTAACACCGTAACAAAGTTACTGTGAAAATCCCCTAGTTGCCACACTCCGGCACCTGTGCAGGTACACTGAGGGAGAATTTAGCATGGCCAGTGCATCTAACCAGCCTGTGGGAGGAAACCAGGGCACCTGGAGGAACCCATGCAGACATGGGGAGAATGTGCAGACTCCACACAAGCCAGGGATTGAACACAGGTCCCTAATGCTATGAGGTAGCAGTACTAACCACTATGTCACCAATTAGAATTGGAGGGGAAATGACTAGCACAGGCCGAATGGCCCGTTACTGTTGTTGGATCCTGTTTAGGTAATAGCCATCAATCCGTTTGGATTTTGCATCACTCTCAAATTCTCTACTTGTTTTGGGACTGTCCCATTCACAGTGTGAGGATTAAAGTGAGTTTGCACTTTATTGCTCTAGTGAGCATGTCTTAACAGGACTAGGTGGAATAGATGTAAGAAGGGTGCTCCCGATGGTGGAGGTGTCCAGAATCAGGTGTCACAGTTTGAGGATGCAAGGTAGATGTTTCAGGGCAGAGATAAATTGAAATTTCTTTGCCCAGAGAGTAGAATTCACTACCACAGAAAGCAGTTAAAGCCAGAACGTTGAAGATATAGCACTTGAGGTGAAGGGGATCAAATGATGTGGGGGGAAGATAGGATCAAGCTATTGAGTTGGAAGATCAGCCATTATCATATGAATGGTAAAACTGGCTAGAAGGGCTGAATGGATTCCTGCTACTCCTGTGTTTCTATATCCCACTTGATATCACCGTTTTTAGCGTCTGTGTCAGAGCACCCTGCACTGGGGTGGATTGTTTTAATCATTGTGTTGAGCACACAGTCCACTCAATGGCTGGCAAACCCCAACCAGCGTTACTCACCTTGGGTGAACTCCCAGCTCCAGTGAGCACCAACTGCAATCCCGTTACTACCAGCCTCAGGGCCGAGCTTCCACAGCAGCTGACCTGCAGGAGCCTGGAGAGGTCACTAGGCATCTGCTGAGAGCCAGTCAAGTCAACAAACTGTTGAACAGAGTGAGTGAAAGTCATCTCTTTATTAAAGAAAACAAGATGGGGGAGGTAGAAAATTCCAATCTGTGAGAGCTTGCATGAGAAAACATCATTCAATCAACAACAACTCAAATAGGCCATCACATTTCCTTCAACAGTGATTATATTGCAGAAAGACTTCACTGACTGGACAGCACTTTGGGGATGTGAGATCATGAAAGGTGCTGTAGAAATGCAAGTCTTTTTTTTCTTCAATATAATATCTCTAATGTGGGGATGTCCAGAACCAGAGATTCAGGGTAGACCATTTAGGACGGAGATGAGGAGACATTTCTTCACCCAAAGAGTGGTGAGCCTGTGGAATACATCACCACAGGAAGTAGTTGATGCCAAAACATTGAATGTATTCAAGAGGCGTTTGGATATAGCACTTGAGGCAAAAGGAATCAAAGGTTATGGGGAGAAAGCAGGATTAGGCTATTGAGTTGGACGATCAGCCATGATTGTGATGAATAGCAGAGCAGACTCGAAGGGCTGAATGGCCTCCTCCTGCTCCTACCTTCTATATTTCTACATTTCTATAATGTTCTATATTCTGACTAGTGTTGTTCTGTACCCACAAGCATGACAGATTGGTGGAAACGTTCCATGTTTCTGGGAACAGGAATATTTATAGATCATGGCTGATCTGATTGGAACTTTGATTCCACTTTCCTGCTTCCCATTTCCCCAGTAGCTCTTGCAGATCCAAAATCTGCCTCAGTCGGTTGTTTTAAGTCCAATCAATAACCCAGCCTCTCTCTGCACTTTGCGGGAGAATCTCAAACACCGACAATCCTCTGAAGGAAGAAATTCCTCACCATCTTCTTCTTAACTGGGAGACACCTTATTTTTAAGCTATATTTTCTAGTTCTAGAATCGCACCCCCCCCCGCAAGGGAAAACATCCTCTCAGCATCCAACCTGATATAAGTTGCCACAGAATCTTTTATGTTTCAATAAGATCTCTTTGCGTTCTTCTAAACTCCGGTAAGTATTGGCCCAACTTGCTCAACCTATTCTGATGAGACCTCACCTTCATTCCAGGAATCAGCCTTGCGAGGGGCAAGGTTTTAAAGAGATGTACGGGGGAGATTTTTTACACAGAGAGTGGTGGATGCCTGGAACTCAATGCCGGGGAGGTAGTGGAAGCGGTTTTGGTAGTGACTTTTAAAGAGTGTCTTGACAAGTATATAAATGAGATGGGAACGGAGAGATTTGGTCCCGAAGTGTAGGGGTTGTAGTTCAGTCGGGGTAACATGGTCGGTGCAGGTTTGGAGGGCCAAAGGGCCTGTTCCTGTGTTGTAATTTTCTTTGTTCTTTAACTAGAGGATTTTCACAGTAACTTCAATGCAGTGTTAATGTAAGCTTACTTGTGACTCTAATAAATAAACTTAAAGCTTTAAGTTTTTAAAAAGCTAGGAATCCTACAGGAGATGGGAAAATAAAATCTCATGTTAATCATCACTTTGTCAGGAATAAACCCAAAGAATTTCACATCCAGATAATTATGTGGAAGTTACATTACAAATGATACAAAATGTGATTTTGATTTGATTTATTATTGTCACATGTATTAGCATGTAGTGAAAAGTATTATTTCTTGCGCACTGTACAGTCAAAGCATACTGTTCCTAGAGAAGGAACCGAGAGGGTGCAGAATGTAATGTTACAGTCATAGCTTGGGTGTAGAGAAAGATCAACTTAGTGTGAGGTAGGTCCATTCAAAAGTCTGACAGCAGCAGGGAGGAAACTGTTTTTGAGTTAGTTGGTATGTGACCTCAGACTTTTTATCTTTTTCCTGATGGAAGAAGGTGGAAGAGAGAATGTCCGGGGTGCGTGGGGTCCTTAATGATGCTGGCTACTTTGCCAAGGCAGTGGGAAGTGTAGACAGAGTCAATGGATGGGAGGCTGGTTTGTGTGATGGACTGGACTACATTCACAACCAAAAAATGAGTTTGCATTGTGGGAGAGGAATAGCACTTTGGAATACTGAAAGTCTTCAAGAGGACATCGACAAGCACACGGCAGACAGCATTTAATGCAAGGAAGTGTGAAGTGATTGGTTTTGATAGGAAGAATAAGGAATGGCAAAATTAAAAAATGCCTGAAGCTCTGTCTGCCCCCTAATAGACATTGAAAATCCCAGACACTATTCTGAAGAGCAACAGGGGAGTTCTGCACTGTGCCTCAAAGACATTGTTAAAGGGCTCTCAGTTATTACTTTATAACATATACAGAGTTTTTGACATTGGAGAATATTATTGTTAAGTGGTTATTGCAATGCTTTGGTCCATATTATTCAAGGCTCTGAACTGAATGAGTTTGAGTTTACCTGCACAATGGGAAGTATCCTGAGCTCGTTCAGACTTGCACCAAAGTAAAGCCTCAGGAAATGAAGCTAGTGCTTTGAAACTCATCATATTTTTAATATTCCAGCCCTGTGAGTTCACTTCATTAGTCAGTGAAACATAGGATCATCCGCGGGTCAGACTTGATTCTGTGCTCAGGGAGCAGATCTCAGCCAGTGAAGACATTGCACTGGGACTCCAAGTCCATGGGTGAGTGTTTAGTTTATTTATTAGTATCACAAGTAGGCTTACACTAACACTGCAATGAAGTTACTGTGACAACGCCCTAGTCACCACACTCTGGCATCTGTTCGGGTACATTGAGGGAGAATTTACCACGATCAATGCAACCTAACTAGCACGTATTTTAAGTGCTGTGTGAGTGAAGAACACTAATCCACTTGTACATCTTGGGACACTAGGGGACAATTTAGCACGGCCAGTCCACCTAAACTGTGGATCTTTCAGTCAGTGGGCAGAAATCGGAGCGTCCAGAGGAAATCCATGCAGACATGGGGAGAACATGCAGATAGTGACCCAAGCCAGGAGTCGAACCAGGTTGCGTGGTGCTGTGAGGCAGCAGTGCTAACCGGTGTGCCACCATACCAGTCATGAGGAGGAATTGTACTGATTTCCTGATGAATGTTCCCCTGCCCCCGCACCACACACCCACACACACTAATATATACCCTTCTTTCTCACACAAATATATACCGACCCTTCTATACATACATATAGCCCCCCAAATACACACACAGATGTACATATACCCAACATCCACACACACACACACCCCTCTCCCACACACATACCCGCACAGATGTATATAAACCCAACACTCATACACATATACCCTTCTCCCCCACACACACCCATACAGACGTATATATATCCAATATAATACTCTCACACAGATACCCCTGTACCCCCCCCACGCACATATGCCCATACACATATACCCAAGCCGCTACACACATGTATCTTCACTTTACTTCTGTTCATTTGCCACTGTCCCCTGTTGAGAGTGTGTGTGTGTGTGTGTGTGTGTGTGTGTGTCTGTCTCTGTGAGAGGGGTTTGTGAGTTGGGGTGGGGAGCTTTCAGAACACTGCTCGTTCACCGTGATGAAGGAACAATGCTCTGAAAGCTCGTAATACCACATAAAGCTGTTAGACTTTAACCTAATGTTGTGAGACTTCTTGCTGTGCCCACCCCAGTCCAATGCCGGCATCTTCATATCAAAAAAGGAAAGTAAAAGAAATGGGAAAGTGAGCAGGAGAGTAAGATTAAACTGGGTGGGATATTGAAGAACATTGGGAGTGAGGGTGTGTGTCCGTGTGTGTGGTGGAGGGGTAGGCGGTGTTGATAGCTTGGGGTAGAAGGGGACAAGATCAGTCACACATGTGATGCACAGCTAGCCAAATAGTCCCTAACACCCAGGAGAACGATCCATAGGAAGAACCACTCTGAGTTCTGTGCCATCTCCTGTGGAATCAGCAAATCTGGACCTTCCAGAGAAAAGGGAAGGAGCTAAATCGGAAAAATTATTCTGTCAAATGTTGACACCACAATGCGTTCCCAGTGTTGATCCAAAGAATTTCTGTATGGGTTAGGAAGAGTGGGCAGCTGTTGTACACACCCAACTGTATAAATAACCATCTCCAGTCACTCAGATGCCATTCTTTAATTTACTAACATTCCTTTAATGAGGATATGAATAAAATCCATGGGCTGGAACTCAAAACATGGAGAGAGGGTCAGCAAGAGGTGGATGAGCCACACTTGTCACATTCCATTCTGTGCCAATCCGACTACTGCTCCTTTTAAGTTCTTTCTTGTAGATATGTTGGAAAGCTGGTATTGTGCCAGGGGATCTGATGCTTAGGAATATCTTTCTGCGGTTGATTAAGTGTGTGACTGATTTATCTCGAGCCCAGTTGTTTTAAATAAGCTGGCTGCTGGCTGTGAGGATGCCACATAAGGTGGGTTTGCCTTAGTTATCATCTGAAAAGAAAGAATGTGCAGAGTTAGAGCGGGAAGACACCAGCTAAGCTGCCAGTGCAATCTTGATGGGCTGAATGGCCTCCTCCATTTCCATTTGGGTTCCAGCAGGTACCAAAATTCATCCTTAGGTTGTTGACCTGACTCTGAGACTGCACCAGGATTCTCTGGCTGTGAATATTTTAGGGACACTGAGCATCCACGCAGTGTCCATCATCTCCAGCCAGACTCCAAATGGACTTCCCACTTTCACAGGGCTGGGAAAGGAGAGGGGGAAATGCAGAGACAGGAAGGGGGCATGGGGGAGACAGGGAGAGGGGTTGGAGGGGAGATGGGGGGATAGGGGAGATGGGAGGGGGGAATGGGAAGGGGTGTTGGGGAGAGTAGGGGGAAATGGAGAGGCAGTGACAGGAAGAGAGGGAAAGGGAACAGGGAGAGGGAGATGAGGGAGGAGTATCAGGAGATGGGAGGGAGAGAGAGAGGAGTGGAAGAGGGAGGGAGTGGGGGAGGGAGAGAAGGAGGCAGGAACAGGAGAAGGGAGAGGGCAGCAGGTGGGAGGAAGAAAGGCAGGGAAGAAGAGGGAGGAAAGGGACAGGTAAATGGGAATAAGGGAGGGTGGGCATGAGAGGCTGTGGGGGAGGAATAGAGAGATCCAGATAGATGAAGAGTTGGAACGCTGAAAGAGGGAGAGAGAGGAGGAAATTGGGTAAAGTTTATTCAGCTTTCTAATTTTACTTTCACTCAAATTATCCCCAAACTGAGAAAGGTGGAGCCAAGAACTGAGTTCATCCCCATTCCCAGGCAGAGAAAACCAGGAGTGAGTGAGTGGAAGTGAGAGGGAGTGAAACAGGAGAATGAGTGTGCTTGAGTGGAGGAGTGAGGAAGGGAGGGGATGTGAGAGAGGAAGGAAGGGCGGGGGGAGGAGGCTCAAGAAAGTTTGCCACAGAGGAATAGCAAACTCCGGGCAGGAGAGAAAGAGAGAGAGAGGTTTATATAATCTCTGCAGCTCTGAGATAATCTGAAGATTGGGAGAAAGTTTCTAACTGTCCCGCACTGAAAGGTTGGGCTTTCTCCATGAAGGGTTTAACTGACCCGGGTCTGATCTCACTGTCCCGGGACAAGGTGTTTATACTGAGTGATGTCCCAGGTTTTTTAACCAGTTAGAAATGTTCTCAGTGTTTCCTGCTTCGAGCCAGGACGGAGTTAAGCGCTTTATTGAAGCAGCAATGAGCCAGGCTGTGGGACAGTGATTGTTATTAACTCGGGGACTCTGTATCAACACCTTGTTTTATTTATTGACATTCTTTAAAAATGCAAAGTGCCTCAACATCGTGTGAAAGTGATCCGCACAGGATTTCCAGAGTGCCTGTGATCAGTGGAAACTCCTGAGGTTGCTGTTGTTTCAAACCTCCCTCACTCCACAGCTGCATTCATTGCCTTCCAGAGTCCAGGGACAGAGAGCTGGACACCGGAGCCGCTAATATGTTCATCATCCGAGACAGGTAGAATTTGCGTGTGTTTGTGTGTCTGTCTGTGTGTTTCTGTCTATGTCTGAGTGTGTTTCTGTCTTTCTGAGTGTGTGTGTATATCTATCTATGTGTGACTATTTCACTACCGGTCTATCGTGTGTCTGCGCGCATATTTCTGTGTGTGTGTGTGACTATCTATTTGTGTGTGTCCATTTCAGTTAGTGTGTGTCTATTTTCTGTACATGTGTATCTGTTTGTGTGTTTATTTCTGTGTGTGTCTGCATTTGTCCATTTTCTCTCTGTGTTCTATCTATTCATGTATCTATTTCTGTGTCTATCTGTGTGTGACTGTCCCTTTCTATGTATGTGTCTATCTGTATGTGTGTCTGTCTGGGTGCAGGTATGTGTGTTTGGTTACCTTTATAGTGTGTGTGTGTGTGAGATCGTTACTCTTCTGCTTTTATTCTGTGTCAGACTAAAGTTCTGATTAGCTAGGAGTGAGAATTGAGAGTGCAGAGACACAGGATGTAGACAGAAAGAATTGGATTATTGACCATCATTTAGGGTGTTTTTCTTTTACTGTGCTCACCTGCAGTCTTTAGAGCAGAAAAGGTATGTCACTGACTGAAAAGACAGATTAATATTTCAGTTAGAAGGTGAGAGAGATTGGTGGACATTGCACTTGATCTTAATTCCTACTCTAACCCTTCCCTCTATAGTCACACCCAGACTGTCTTCCTGCGTTCCTCAAGCTTCATTCCAGGCTACTTTTATTGATCTGTGATTGGTATCTGGTTTTGTGCTCACTTCTGGCTCCCGCACCCAACTCAGGAATCTCCATTCACCATTTGATTTATATTAATGACCTAGATCATGGTGTGCCAGGGCAGATTTTCGCAATTTAAGGCTAGTATGAAACTTAGAAACACTGAATTGTGAGGAGGCGAATTTTTAAAGGATAGAAACAAGTTGGTGGAGCGGATGGGTAGGCTATAGATAAGGTCCAGGTGAGAAATGGGTAGCAATTCATTTTGGGACAGGGAGCCACTTCTCTGACTCTCCAGACGGTCAGTGGGACAGGGATATCAATCAAAAAAAAATCAGGATTCCCAACTGGTGTCAGGGCTGTTGGGATCCAACCAGCCTGGTAATGATGAAAACCCCTTAATTTGAATATCATTCACCACCTCCTCCCCCCCCCACCCCTATGCCCCTCACCCTGTCTCCCCACTATTTACCTGCTGTCCCTTCCCACAATTCATCTGAGGGAATGACACCAACCCCCCAGAAAAGGGGGATATTCCCCCCTCCCTCCACACAATGCACAGGCATGAGGGTGACTCCACTGATTCCCCTCAGCCCCTCTTCCCCCTCAGATCCCCTCCCGGACTCTCCCTCACCCCCCCCCGAACCCTTATTCACCCCCCAGACCCCCCACTCACACACCTGAAGTGGCCAGATCACTTTAACCTCCATGCTGCTGGTCACTGGCAGGATCTTAAATCATTGCAGCATTCCATTCTGTAGCAGAGATTTTCCTTTTTCCAGTCAGAAGCTGCAGATGAGAGCAGACCCTACTGAAGTCCTGACAGAGAGGAGATGAGGGGGGAGGGGAGCGGGTTCCATTCTGCACTCTGTGAACTCAGTCCCAGTGTATGCACACAACTTTGATCTGAAGTTCCGAACAAGCTGGAATCTTTGAAACCCTCCCCAATCTAACGGAACCCTTTGATCTTTCACAAATTCAAGGTGCAATGCCTTGATAAAGACTTCCATTGACTTCCTCCTCCAGCCAGCCACCTGTGTTTAATTTCTCTTCACACTCCAATGGACCTCAAGTACCCCATTGATCCTAACCACAGTGTTGATAGAGTCTGAGCCTGATTGACAGCTTGGGATTTCACTTCCTCTTTTGCAAACCACAGTGGTTTTGAAGAAATCACAGACTGTCAATCAGGCTTAGAATGTCAACATTGCAGTCAGGATCAATGGGGTACTTGAGATCTATTCTAGTGAAGGGAAATGAAAATAAAGTGGGAAACACTCCCATTTTTCCACTTAGTGAGGACACTCAGCCTCAAAAAGGGAGAATTCGGCCCAATATAAAATAAAGAGTACAACTTGAAAAGGTGTAGGAGCAGAGGGACCTGGGGGTATTTGTGCATAAATCATTGAAAGTAGCACGACAGGATGAGAGAATGGTTAATAAAGCTCGCTGTATCTAGCCTTTATTGATAGGGCAGAGGCCACAGAGAGATTATGTTGAAGCTGTACAAGGCTGTAGTTTAGCTTCCGTTGAGATATTGCGACCGGTTCTGGGCACCACACTTCTAGAAGGATGTCAAGACATTGGAGAGAGTGCAGAAACTGGTCCAGCACATTTGCTAGAACTCCCACAGGAAACTGTCCCAGTCCATTGGGCTGAACATTGCCCTGTGACACAGAGAAAGATCTAACGTCAATCACTTGCTAACTTACACTGACATTCGGAGATATTCAGTCACTTTTTGTTGAACTATGAACCTCTCATGTGACACATCCCGCAGTTTAGACTAGTAAAAGTCAAGAAATAATTATCTGGATGTAGAGTGCCATTGAATAGCGATAATTACAGTGGAAGAGACAGTTAAAGCTGGTCTGGTGTCTGCAGGGTCTGTATAGAATGTTCATCTTCACCCAGTGTTTGGAGAAACACCCAGTGGATCGGTGAAAATGTAGAGCTGCCTTCATTCTCAATTATACCCATGGTATTATGGTCTGTATTCTGAAATGTGTTTTCTCAAAACCCTCTGCATTCAGCTGGTTTTCTCATTGTATTTCACCGAATCTCTAGTGTAGGATGCCATTTGGCCCATCAAATCTGCACTGACTCGTCAACAATGTGCCTTATCCAGGTCTAGTTCCACCCTATCCCCTTAACCGCATGCATTTTCCCCGCTAATCCCCGTAAAATACACATCTTTGGACACTAAGGGACAATTTATCATGGCCAATCCTCCTAACCCGCACATCTTTGGAGTGTGGGAGGAAAATGGAACATCCGGAGGAAACCCATGCAGACATGGGGAGAATGTGCAGATTCCACACAGACAGTGGCCCAAGGCCGGAATTGAACCCAGATCCCTGGTGCTGTGAGACAAGAATACATCTTGAAATCATGCAGTCAAACTGCACCCACCCGTGGTCAAACCCCCCCACCCCCACCATCTTCATCTTCAATAAGTTATAACAATTATACAATAACAACTTATATTTATATAGCGAGTTTGAAGAGCAGGTTAGGGTGGGAGTTTTAGCTAGAGCTGCTGAAGGCTTCACTGTTAATGATGGAGTGCTGATCATGCTGCGAACAAGTTGCCGTATCCCATTACTCTTCTGCCCATTCATAAAGCGGAAGTGTTCCAGAGGGAGTGAGCTGTGATGGTTAACTATTAACCCACTCAGTCGCTTTATCTCCCTGTTACACAATATTCATTCATGGAGCCCGTGGCTGCCACAGAACCTTTGATTGGATATTGAAATCTGTGTCTGTGTATTGGTTAGATGGTTTAGCAATGCAATGTAAATTCCTCTTTGTTCCAATGTAGCTGTTTGGATTTGGAATTGCTGTGGTTTTCCTGTGGCTGAGAGTAAAGCAGTGTATCCATAATCTAAGTATCACATTTCATCTTAAAACAAGCTTCAGACTTGTGCCATCATTAAGGCCACTTATTCACACATCCATAACATAATTAAATTCTGCCCCTGTCTCACCTCATGGGGACAGTGTAGAGGGAGCTTTACTCTGTATCTAACCCCGTGCTGTACCTGTCCTGGGAGTGTTTGATGGGGGACAGTGTAGAGGGAGCTTTATCTGTATCTAACCCCGTGCTGTACCTGTCCTGGGAGTGTTTGATGGGGGGACAGTGTAGAGGGAGCTTTACTCTGTATCTAACCCCGTGCTGTACCTGTCCTGGGAGTGTTTGATGGGGGGACAGTGTAGAGGGAGCTTTACTCTGTATCTAACCCCGTGCTGTACCTGTCCTGAGAGTGTTTGATGGGGACAGTATAGAGGGAGCTTTATTCTGTATCTAACACTGTTCTCTATCTGTCCTGGGAGTATTCACAGTAGGAAGTCTCACAACACCAGGTTAAAGTTCAACTAGTTTTTTGACCCCCTGGTGTACGTCCTGAGAATGTTTGATGCAAACAGTGTAGAAGGAGCTTTACTCTGTATCTAACCCCGTGCTGTACCTGTCCTGGGAGTGTTTGATGGGGGACAGTGTAGAGGGAGTTTTACTCTGTATCTAACCCTGTACTGTACCTGTCCTGGGAGTGTTTGATGGGGGACAGTGTAGAGGGAGTTTTACTCTGTATCTAACCCTGTGCTGTACCTGTCCTGAGAATGTTTGATGGGGGGACAGTGTAGAGGGATCTGTGGAATGAGATTATTTGACATGGGCATGGTCTCTTGAGTCGAGATGGAATCCAGTTTAGAGAAATTCAGTTAATTTAGTCACTCAGAATCTATTTGAATCGAAGACATTCACATTTTACTGCTTTAAGTATTTACAGAATAGTTCATACTGTACCTCATTGTCCATAGACTGACAAAAGGGAGAGGAGAATTCAGGCTGGAGGAGAACAGGAAGGATTTAAGAGAGCAAACCGAGGGAGTAGGGAAGAGGATTGGGGAGGAGAGGAAGGGGAGAGGAATGGGTTGACAGTTTCTGTTTTCTGTATTGACAGACTCTGGCCTGGAATTCTGTTTGTGGCCATCCTTATTCTTGGATTTATTGCTCTGACCCAGTTACAAGCTGTGGTGAGTATTATCTCCAGGCCTGTTTGTCCTGGATTAGTAATATCCTCCCCCTCACACTGCACTCTGCAGTGTGACACCCACCCCTCCCACTCTTCATAGTGTGATAATTGGGGAATTCTGACCACCCTATTTCCCTTCATACTCCCCCTTTGTTTCAAGGAGGGACCCCATATCAGTCTGATCTCTTATTCATTCATGGGACATGGGCATCACTGGCTGGCCAGCATTTATTGCCCATCCTTAGTTGCCCTTGGAGGGCAGTTGAGAGTCAGTCACATTGCTCTGCAGTCACATGTAGGCCAGACCAGGTAAGGACGGCAGATTTCCTTCCCTAAAGGGTCACTAGTGACCCAGATGGGTTTTCCGAGAATCGACAATGGTCTCATGGTCATCAATAGATTCTTAATTCCAGCTATTTTTGTAAGTGGGATGCTGAACTTTGGGAGACATCACAACCAAACTCTAAACCACTCTCCTTGCACACCTCTGACATCGAGTGAGGGCCAGGCCAGATCCAGCTGTTGCCTCCCAATGTTGAATAGTGTGAAGAAGATAAGGACAATCGATCACACCCTTCTTGTGTTTAAAAAAGGATGGCACAGTGGTTAACATTGTTGCCTCACAGTGCTAGGAACCCAGATTCGATTCCCGGCTTGGGTCACTGTCTGTGCGGAGTTTGCACATTCTCCCCATATCTGTGTGGGTTTCCTCTGGGTGCTACAGTTTCCTCCCACACTGCAAAGATGTGTGGGTTAGGTGGATTAACCATGCTAAATTAACCCTTAGTGTCAGGGGGATTAGCAGGATAAGTATGTTGGATTATGGGGATAGGACCTGGTTGGGATTGTGGTCGGTGCAGACTCAATGGGCCGAATGGTCTCCTTCTGCACTGTAGGGATTTTGTGATTCTAACCCTGCACGAGTGTCAATCAGGGGATTCAACTCTTGGAGCCTTCACAGGATGAGGCCCACAGAGGCTAATGTTGTGGTGCTGAAGTGGGTGGGGGGGTTAAGTTACTGGATGGCAGTCAGGAGCAAGGATCTTTCCATAGTATATTCCAGCGACAAGATGCAGGAGAAGATTGGGCAAAATACTGACTTTAAAATGAAAAGTGACGTTATGGGATTTTGTGTCTCCTCCTGTTTCCATGGTAACTGGTTCACCTGCAGGGAATCGAGATTAAACGCACTGTTCTGAAACTGAGGCATTTGTGAAACAAGCCCTGACAGAAGCTCAGAGTCACCTGCACAATGTCCACCTGTAGCTTCATCAGCCTCGCTGTCGGTTTGTGCTGAGTTAGTCATTAATTCCCCATCCTGCACACTAACACCTCTCACTGATTTATCTCGGTTTCATATCTCTCTGGTTCCCAGAACCAAGCCTGAGTGCTTTGTCAGAGCTGATTCCAAACAGTCTGTAAACACTGCCTGATTTTCCAGGGTTATTTGGCTACGGCAAGCAGAGTCATGGGAAAGTGACACTAGGGCTGGAATGGTTTATTCGACATGCAGATTAATATCATATAATGCTATTGCACAGCTTGAGGCCATTCAGTCACACATCTCTGTGCTAGCTCTTTGGAAGATGAATCCAATTCCTGGGCCTCCATCCCCATCTGTACATCAGCCTGTCATCCTTGCACCTTCCAGTCATCCACTCCTTGCCTGGCTGGCTCTGAGGAAGGGCTGGCTGTTTTTTTGTCTGTATTGTTGCCATCTCAGTTATGGTGTGTTGTTTCTCTGTCTCTCTAACAGACAGCTGGGCTACTGGAGTCCGATCCGGCTGGAGCTTGGGGCCCCTGGCAGGCCTGGTCCCCGTGTTCCAGGACATGTGGAAGTGGAGCAGCCACTAGAGTCAGGAGATGTTTCTTCAGGTACTGACCGCACTCAGCAGACCTGATTTCTGATCTCACCCCCTTCCTAACCTCCGGCCCCATCCCATCCATAACTCTAACCTTCAACCCCCACCCTGACCCGCAACACCATTTATGACCCCTAACGTTCAACCCCATCCTGACCTCCCATCATTCATAACCCCTAACCTTCAACCCCCTCCCTGACCCCCAACACCATTTATGACCCCTAACATTCAACCCCATCCTGACCCCACACCATTCATAACCCCTAACCTTAACCCCATCCTGACCCCACACCATTCATAACCCCTAACCTTCAACCCCATCCTGACCCCACACCATTCATAACCCCTAACCTTCAAACCCATCCTGACCCCACACCATTCATAACCCCTAACCTTCAACCCCATCCTGACCCCACACCATTCATAACCCCTAACCTTCAACCCCATCCTGACCCCACACCATTCATAACCCCTAACCTTCAACCCCATCCTGACCCCACACCATTCATAACCCCTAACCTTCAACCCCATCCTGACCCCACACCATTCATAACCCCTAACCTTCAACCCCATCCTGACCCCACACCATTCATAACCCCTAACCTTCAACCCCATCCTGACCCCACACCATTCATAACCCCTAACCTTCAACCCCATCCTGACCCCACACCATTCATAACCCCTAACCTTCAACCCCATCCTGACCCACACCATTCATAACCCTAACCTTCAACCCCATCCTGACCCCACACCATTCATAACCCAACCTTCAACCCCATCCTGACCCCACACCATCATAACCCCTAACCTTCAACCCATCCTGACCCCACACCATTCATAACCCCTAACCTTCAACCCCATCCTGACCCACACCATTCATAACCCCTAACCTTCAACCCCATCCTGACCCCACACCATTCATAACCCCTAACCTTCAACCCCATCCTGACCCCACACCATTCATAACCCCTAACCTTCAACCCCATCCTGACCCCACACCATTCATAACCCCTAACCTTCAACCCCTCCTGACCCCACACCATTCATAACCCCTAACCTTCAACCCCATCCTGACCCCACACCATTCATAACCCCTAACCTTCAACCCCATCCTGACCCCACACCATTCATAACCCCTAACCTTCAACCCCATCCTGACCCCACACCATTCATAACCCCTAACCTTCAACCCCATCCTGACCCACACCATTCATAACCCCTAACCTTCAACCCCATCCTGACCCCACACCATTCATAACCCCTAACCTTCAACCCCATCCTGACCCCACACCATTCATAACCCCTAACCTTCAACCCCATCCTGACCCCACACCATTCACAACCCCTAACCCTTCAACCCCATTCATAACACTTTTGCTCCTTCCTAACCTTGGGTGCCAACCATTCTTAATCTCCAGCCCCACCCCGTTTGTAACCCCTGACCTAACTGGGATGATGTTGTAGTGGGGGGGGTGATGTTGTAATGGGGAAGGGTGATGTTGTAATGGGCAGTTGTAGCTGTTACTTAGTCACGGGAAATTTTTCACAGGAGAGAGACGGGGAGGGAATTAAACCTGGAGTCTATTGGGATGATTTCTGCACCTTTCACATGTTTATCAACCTGCCTCACACAAACTGGTGAAGGTGATCGTGACACTATCAGCCATCTCATTTTATCCCAGCATCAAAGATTTTTATAAAACTCAAAGCTTGTGTCAATTATTCACAAACTCATCCCATTGTGGTTGATTCTTAACTGCCCTCAGAGATGGATAATCAATGCCCCAGCCAGCAACACTCACATCCCTGAATAAATTAACAGCTAACGGCAAATCTGAATGCCAAAAACCCACAAATACTTGAGGCAATTTGTCTTATTTACCATGGGACATGGGTGTCACTGGTTGGGCCAGAATTTATTGCCCATCCCTAGTTGCCCGAGTGCAGTTGAGAGTCAACCACATTGCTGTGACTCTAGAGTCACGTGTGGGCCAGACCAAGTAAGGACAGCAGATTTCCTTCTCTAAAAGACATTAATAAACCAGATGGGTTTTTCTTACAATCAACAATGGTTTCATGGTTATCAGTAGATTCTTAATTCCAGAGATTTTTTTATTGAATTCAAATTCCACCATCTGCTGTGGTGGGATTTGAGCCTGGGTCCCCAGAACATTAGCTGAGTTTCTAGTTTGAAGTTTATTTATTAATTTCACAAGGAGGCTTATATTAACTCTGTAATAAAGTTACAGTTACAATCCCCAAGTTGTCACGTTCCAGCACCTGTTCGGATACGCTGAGGGAGAATTTAACATGGCCAATGTACCTAACCAGCACATCTTTCAGACTGTGGGAGCAAACTAGAGCATCTGGAGGAAACCCACGTAGACATGGGGAGAATGTGCAGACTCTGCACAAACAGTGACCCAAGCTGGGAATCGAACTCACGTGCCTGGCGCCGTGTGCTAAATCACTGTGCCACCGTGTTGCTCCTGAATTAATAGTCTAATGGTAATACCTCTAGGCCATTGCCTACTACTTCATTACTCTTGAATTCTGTACGCTGGAAAAAAGTCCCTGCACTGAGTCAGCATTTGATCTGTCATGCTGCTTTGAAAGATCTGTTTACCTGTATCGCTTAATCCCTTCCTTCCTTCCTTCCTTCCTTCTCTTAACCTCTTCCATCATCCTCACCAGTCACAGGTGACACTCACCGTGAGGGTGGGGGAAATGTGCAAAGAAGGAAATTTCTGGAATAGCCAGGGGAAAATTATATTGGAGGTGCTGGGTGAATCACTGAATGTTGTCTATTCTTCATTCCCAGATATCCCTTCAGGAAGCCCTGTTCAGGTGACCAGAGGCAGTACAAGGTGTGCGCTGTTGAGGTAAGATTGCCTGACAACATTCTGGAAAGTTCTACTGGCCACATTCTTCACTCCAATTCAACAGGTCCCTTTTCTAATGATACCTATGATCCAGTGTGGAGATTTTCCCAATAGAAGGGTGCGCAGTTACATTACCGGCTAGTAAATGAAAGGCCTGGACAAGTACTCTAGAGAATGAGTTCCAATTCTCCTCTAACAGTTTGAGATTTGGAATTCTATTTAAGAACAAAGAAAATTAGAGCACAGGAACAGGCCCTTCAGCCCTCCAAACCTCTTCCAACCATGCTGCCTAACTGAATAAAATCCCCTACCTTTCTGGGGATCATATCCCTCTGTGCCCTTTCTATTCATGTATTTGTCCAGATGCCCCTTAAAATCACAATCATATCTGCTTCCACTACCTCCCTCCGGCAGAGAGTTCTAGGTGCCCACCACCCTCTGATGAAAGATTTGCCTCGTCCATCTCCTTTAAACTTTGCCCCTCTTACCTTAAACCTGTGCCCCTTAGTAATTGACTCTTGTACCCTGGGAAAAAGCTCCTGACTGTCCACTCTGTCCGTGCCCTTCATAATCTTGTAGATTTCTATTAGGTTACTCCTCAACCTCCGTTGCTCCAGTGAGAACAAACCAAGTTTCTCCAATGTCTCCTCATTGCTAATGTCCTCCATATCAGGCGACATACTGGTAAATCTTTTCTGTACCCTCTTCAAAGCCTATACAGCTTTCTGGTAGTGTGGTGACCAGAATTGAATGTATATTCCAAGTGTGTCCTAACTAAGGTTCTATAAAACTGCAACATGACTTGCCAACTTTTATGCTCCAGCAGATGAAGGCCGTATATTTTCTTGACTATCTTCTCCACCTGCGTTGCCACTTTCAGTGACCTGTGAACCTATATGCTCTGTTCCCTCTGCCTATCAATATTCTTAAGGGTTCTGCCATTTACTGTATATTTCCCATCTGTAGTAGACCTTCCCAAATGCATTACCTCACATCTGTCTGGATTAAACTCCATCTGCCATCTCATTGCCCAAGTCTCCAACCATTCTATATCCAGCTGCTTATTTATTTAACATAAAACCTGGAAATAAATTGCAGGCATTAGTTGTCAGAGCTCCCACGGGTTCACAATGGATCATTCTGGCAGTATATGTGATCCTAGCCCCACACCAACCACTTTCCCCAAAGTGGTTGTTGACTGATGTGAAATACTGAACTGGGTATTGGTAATAAATGCCAACAACCCCTAAATTTGGACATCATACCCTAATGTGAGATAGTGTCCTGATGGGGAGGCGATGGCCTGGTGGTATTATCGCTAGACTATTAATCCAGAAACTCAGCTAATATTCTGTGGACTTGGGTTCAAATCCCGCCACAGTAGATGGTGAAATTGAAATTCAATTTTAAAATATCTGGAATTAAGAATCTACTGATGATATGAAACAATTGTTGATTGTCGGAAAAACTCATCTGGTTCACAAATGTCCTTTAGGGAAGGAAACCTGCTGTCCTTACCCAGTCTAGCCTACATGTGACTCCAGAGTCACAGCAATGTTGGTGACTCTCAATTGTCCTTAGGCCACAAGGAATGGGCAATAAATACTGGCCCAGCCAGCGACACCCATGTCCCATAGATGTAAAAAAATAAAGTGTAATACTCTCGGTCATGGGCAGGTTTTGTGGCCCTCCAGACTCCTCCAGACTGACTCCAATGCTGTACCAAAGCAATCATAGAATCCCCACATTGCAGAAGGAGGCCACTCAGCCCATCAAATCTGCACCAATCACAGTCCCATCCAGACCTTGTTGCTGTAACCCCTCATATTTTCCCTAGCGAGCCCTCCTGACACTATGGTTAATTTAAGATGACCAATCAACCCAACACGCACATCTTCGGACTGTGGGAGGAAACCGGAGCATCCGGAGGAAACCCATGCAGACATGGGGAGAATGTGCAAACTCCACGTGGCAGTGACACGAGGCAGAAATTGAACCTGGATCCCTAGCACTGTGAAGCAGCAGTGCTAACCACTGTGGCACTCCTTTGCAGCAACTGTGATGGTTTCCATGTGATGGCTGGCGTAATAGTGGGGCTGTGGGGTTCTCAGTCTCACGTCTCTGTGCCTCCCCTCAGGTTTGTCCCCCGGGAACAGTGGATTTCCGACAGCTTCAGTGTGCGGCCTACAATGGCCACCCAATCCTGCAGATGCGCGGCGCTTCCTTCGACTGGGTTCCTTTTTACGGAGGTGAGAGATTTTCCACACTTACAACTCCTCTTCCTCTCCTGAAGATTCACACCCCTCAGGTGTGACTGTTGGCGAACCTCCCCCATATCTGCCCCTGGATGGTGAGCTGTGCAACTGTAAAAGGCATCATGCTGGATAATGATT
This sequence comes from Sphyrna mokarran, assembly GCA_024679065.1. Taxonomy (NCBI): domain Eukaryota; kingdom Metazoa; phylum Chordata; class Chondrichthyes; order Carcharhiniformes; family Carcharhinidae; genus Sphyrna; species Sphyrna mokarran. Next base: position 3,105,931 of record JAGIQG010000033.1, read on the forward strand.
AGCCACACATCCTCCATAACCACGCTGGGTGATTCATTCATTCACATGAAACAAGCTGCCGGAAATACTGAAGAAATTGTTCTATATAATTACTTGAACGGTTGGCTGTGAGATCTTGTGTTGAAAGAAAAGTTAAGAGCAAATTACAGATGCTGGAATATCAAATTCAATAATTTCAGATGATTTGTTCGAGCCCATCTCGACCATTTTGTTTTCATTTTATTTAATTTTTAACTGTTCTCTAGCTTTTACTTCTTTATTGTCTTTCTTTATTTTTCTTTCCTTTCCCCCCACTCTTTTCCTCTATTTTATTCCATTCTTTCCTTACCTTTTCTCTCCCTTTTTCCCCCATTTTACTTCTCTTTTTCTCTCTCTCTCTCTCTCTCACTTTTCCCCCCTTCCCCCCATCCCTCCCAAGCACCTTTATCTGTCACAGTTTACCTCTTGATTTCAGCTTCTCTGCTATTTGGCCATTTGCACCTTTTATTCTCTCTATGGGCTGCCATTAGCAGCCTTTTTCCTTGTTTTTGTGGCTATGACTCATCTTTCATTCCCTCACCTTGCTGTATAAATATCTCCTATTTTCTTTGCCTTTAGGCTTTGACAAAGCGTCATTTGGACTCGAAAGGTTAAGTTTATTCTCTCCTCATAGATGCTGCCAGACATGCTGAGATTTGATCTTGGTTTTGGACAAAGCTCAGCACAACGTCGAGGGCCGAAGGGCCTGTATTGTGCTGTATTGATCTATGTTCTACGTTGTCTTTTGGCTAAAGAAAGAAAGACTTGCAGAGAGGTGACTTGTCAGAGTCTTAGAGATTTACGTGGAAACAGGCCCTTTGGCCCATCTTGTCCATGCTGTCTTTTTTTAATGACTAAGTTAGTCCCATATCTCTCTATACCCATCTTACCCATGTAACTGTCTAAATGCTTTTTAAAAAATAAAATTGTACCTGCCTCTACTACTACTTCTGGCAGCTCGTTCCAGACATTCATTCCATTCATCCAGAAACTCAGCTAATATTTTGGGGACGTGGGTTCGAATCCCACCACGGCAGATGGTGGAACTTGAATTCAGTAAAAAAAAAGTATCTGGAATTAAGAATCTACTGATGACCACGAAACCATTGTCAATTGTTGGAAAAATTCATCTGGTTCACTAATGTCCCTTAAGGGCGTTACTGTCCTTACCCAGTCTGGCCTACATGTGAATCCAGAGACATAGCAATGTGATTGACTCTCAACTGCCTTCCAAAGGCAATTAGGGATGGGCAATAAATGCCATGTCCTATGGATAATTAAAAAAAAATTATATAACATCTTCCACCACCTCAGGATTTCCAAAAGCACTTTATGGCCAATGAAATACTTTTCTGAAGCATAGTCACTGTTGTAATGGAGTAAATGCTGTGGCCAATTTGCGCACAGCAAGATGCCATGAACAGAAATGCGATAATGACCAGGTAATTGTTTATGATATTGATTGTGGGATAAATATTGTCCAGAGGACAGAGGGATATATCCCCTGCTGCTGTTTAAAGTGGTGACATGGGATCTTTTACTGACAGGACCTTGTTTAATATCTCACTTAAAAGACAGCACCTCTGACCATACAGCAGTTCCTGAATGAAGCATTGGGAGTATTGGTCTAGATTTTGTGTTGAAATCTCTGTGGAATGGATGTAAACACAGTAGGAAGTCTGACAACACCAGGTTTAAGTCCAACTGATTTATTTGATAGTAAACTCACGAGCTTTCGAGGTGTTTTGACCTCGTTGTCCTATTATGATTTCAATGTCAGTGGTTGTAGCACTAGAGTGCTTCCTATAGGGGTCAGCAGTGGCTTAGTGAGTGGGACTCTTGTCTCTTAGTTGAAGAGATCCAGAGACTTGAGCACAAAATCCAGGCTGGCGTTCCAGGTGCAGTACTGAGGGAATGCCACACTCATGGACCTGCTGGCTTTTGGATGCAACATCAATCAAGGTCTTGTCTGCTTCCTCGAAGGATTCCTCAGCTGAGCAATGATATTCTTCTCAGTGACCCCACCAATATTCCCATCCACCCCACATCACCAGGAGTAGATCAATGAATATGTCTCTTCATCTGAGGTCTATGCCGTATTGCTGTACGTAAAATTAGTTCTAGTGTTCTTCCAGATTACTGAGACTGGAATTCCAAAGAATGTAATTAAACTAACATAAAGCATTTTGGAATGTGATAAGGTTCAACGTCTTCCTTGTTAACTGTGGAATTTATCCATTTTTATCTTTCTTAAGCAGTATTGCAGAGAATCTAGACTAAACTAGACCTCGTATGAGATATCCAGGTCAGCACCAAGGTTCCACACTAGAGATCTCCACTCCACGGTGGCACAGTGTTTAGCGTTGCTGCCTCACAGCGCCAGGAAAACCCGGATTCGATTCCTGGCTTGGGTCACTGTCTACGCGGAGTCTGCATGTTCTCCCCATTTCTGCATGGGTTTCCTCCGGGTGCTCTGGTTTCCTCCCACAGTCTGAAAGACGTGCTGGTTAGATGCAGTGGCTATGGTAAATTTTCTCTCAGGAACAGGAGTGTGGCAACTAGGGGATTTTCACAGTAACTTCATTGCAGTGTTAATGTAAGCCTACTTGTGACACTAGTAAACTTTCCTGACTGTCAGTCTCCTTCCCAGGACGAGCCTGCAGCATCCAGGGATCTGTGGTTTGCGTGCTTGAAAATGGAGTGAAGGGCATCTGTCAAACTCTGCTGGGATCTAGGAACACTGAGTACTCCCAAAGCAAAACAGGAAGAAAATCTCATGACCCTCTTGCCTAAGACAAGTATTATCAACTCTGAAGAAGAGTTATGTGGACTGAAAATACTAATTCTATTTCTTTCTCCCCAGAAAGGTGGGCTGTCCCACAGCAAACAGGCTGAATGGCCACCTCTAGCTCCAGGACCCAGCAATGTAATCCCTGCCTGCCCAGGAGGCAAAACAAGCTTGGAGCTCTGGCAACAGCCACAGGAGGAGCTATTTCACCCCTCTAGCTTCACTCACCCACATGGCTAATTCATGAGCAAAACCTCATTCACCCACCTCACCTCCATGTCAGACCCTTGGGCAGTAAAATCTATCCACACTTCAGACTGAAAATGATTCAATTATCTGCTGTTTTATATGGGACAGAGTTTCCCATTCAGCTAGCCTCCTGTGTGGGACTAGAGTTAAAAATGCTTGGGCAGCACAATGGTTAGCACTGCTGCCTCGCAGCAATAGGGACCCAGGTTCGATTCCCGGCTTGGTTACTGTCTGTGTGGAGTTTGCACATTCTCCCCGTATCTGCGTGGGTTTTGCCTGGATGCTCTAGTTTCCTTCCATGGTCCAAAGATGTGTGGGTTAGGTTGAGTGGCCATGCTAAATTGACCCTACATCAAGAGGAATTAGTAAGTTAGGTGAATTAACCATGCTAAATTTTCCAACGGTGTACCCAAACAAGTGCTGGAGTGTGGCGACTAGGGGATTTTCATGGCACCTTCATTGCAATATATTGTGACTAATAAATAAACTACTGTTTTTTATTTTTTATCAGCAGGGTAAATAAGGGTTACAGGAATAGGGCCTGGATGTGTTGGTACAGACTCAATGGGCTGAACGGCCGCCTTCTGCACTGTAGGGATTCTATGATTCTAGAATATTAAACAGTTGTATCCATTCTGAAGATTGGGCAGAGGGACAATGCAGAAACTAAACCAATGCTTTAACCAAAATCCTCCTGTTTCTTCACCAATTTTACACTCTGGTCTGAAAGTTACGTACGTTCTGGAATTTGTCAGAATGAAAAACAGTTTGCAAATGTTCTGATTAGTGAAGAAGTTTTATGGGCTGAAGTCAAGTGAGCACAGAGTGTAGCAAATGAACCTTGCTCTTCATTTCCTCAGTCTTTCAAATTCAAGAGGCTTTTGGGGCATCTTTGATGTGGACTGGGATCGGCACAGTGAGAAGTCTCACGACACAAGCTTAAAATCCAACAGGTTTATTTGGAGTCACGAGCTTTCGGAGCACTGCTCCTTCATCAGATGAGTGGAGTAGTGTTCTGAAAGCTTGTGATACCAAATAAACCTGTTGGATTTTAACCTAGTGTTGTGATTATGGGGCATCTTTAATCAGCTGCATTCTGTTTTCTTTCCATTTACTACAATAACGGTACAATGGAACTGTTAATATCAAAACACTGAGGGGGTTAACAGGAAAAGCTTGTTCGGATGGGCCTCTGCAACAGGAATAAGTTTTGACCACATTGTTTCCGGGGTTCTGAGTCTTGGATTAAGATGATAAACTGTGCTCACGTTTATGGGGGATTAGGTATCAGTTTTCATTACAATCGCTTTCTTTGCAGTTAGAGCAACCTCCCAGTTCTATGTGCAACATTTATCTGATCACTGAGTGTGTGTTCCATGACTCACTGACTCCCTCCCAAGATCAGGCAGTTCTGAAGGTCTATTCAAGCACCCGTGTCCATTCCTGGCATTTGTTTTGCTCAGTTTAACATTGAGATGTTTTTAAGCACGTTTGCAAAAGTTTAATTTAGCCTGGCATCGATGTGCTGAGAACAGTCAGGCCATAAAACCAGTAGGCCATTCAGCCTGTCGAGTCTGCTATCCCACTTAGTGAGCTCAGGACTGATCTGATGTGATAATCCTCAACTCCACGTTCCCGCCGTATCTCCATAACCTTCAATTCCCTTACTGATTTACAAATCTCGCTATCTCAGCCTTGATCATACTTAACGACCCGGACTCTACAACCTTCTGTGGTTAAGAATTCCATACATTCACTCCTGTCTGAGAGAAGAAATTTCTCATACCATTTGCCCTATCGCCATGCTGTAACCTTTGCACACACTATATCTTTGGTTACTGTGACTCTCTCCCACAATCTATTCTTAGTTTTTCCCTTTATTTCTCTCTCTCTGACTCATTTCATTTTCTTCTGTTTTCTGTCTCTGAATTTTTTTTGGTAATTCATGGCTCTCTCAGTCAGTTTTGCTTGACCCTGTACCCAGATGATGCCTATACCCCTGCTGCTACCTGTTCTTGCTGCTGCCTTGCCTATGCAATGCCTGTCCTTGCTGCCATCTGTACCCATGTGATGCCTGTCCTTGCTGTCGTCTGTACCTGCGTGATGCCTGTCCTCACTACCACCTGTACCCGTGCGATGCCTGTCCTTGCTGTTGTCTGTACCTGTGCGATGCCTGTCCTTGCTGCCATCTGTACCCGTGCAACGCCTGTCCTTGCTGTCGTCTGTACCTGCGCGATGCCTGTCCTCGCTGCTGCCTGTACCTGCGCGACCTGTCCTTGCTGCTGCCTGTATGGGCATGACACCTATTCTTTTGTCAATAGAAGAAAATTCACTTTGATCAAACTTGCACTCAAATGAAGGATATCAAACTCCTCCACTGCTCAGTATTGTCTGTCTTAAGCTGCTATTTTAGTTAATGTGATGATGGCAGACTTTTAGGACTAAGCTGTCTATTCTGATCTATAATGTGGAAATGCAAACATTGGATTGGGATGGGCACAGTAAGAAGTCTCACAACACCAGGTTAAAGTCCAACAGGTTTATTTGGTTATGCGAGCTTTCAGAGGTGAAACTCAGCTGAGGAAGGAGCAGTGCTCCGAAAGCTCATGCTACCAAATAAACCTGTTGGACTTTAACCTGGTGTTGTGAGACTTCTTACTAGTCTGATCTAAGAATAGGTTGTGAGTTAACATCTTTATTTCTATCTCACAATAACCCCCTCAAACCCAGAGATCCTCCCCGGTTCCTCATTCATCTTCCGGTAGCAATCTTCTCTACTGGAGACCTGAGCAGATAATCCAGGCTGGCATTTCAGTGCCGAACCAAAGGAGTGCTGCACTCTCATTTTCAGACCAGGTGTTAAACTGATGCCTCACCATCTCCTATCAGGTGGATGTAAAACAGCGATGGGTAATCGGGGCTAATGAATGAGTGAGCTGCAGGAGTGACCCTTCATTTCAGGGGGCCACAAGATTGAAATCAGGCTTGTTCACTCACTGCGACCCCATGAATAACATTAAATGCATTTAATACAAGCTGAATATTTCATAACCAGTTTTAAAGTTTGTTTATTGGTGTCTCAAATAGTTTGATATTAACACTGCAATGAAAATTCCCCAGTTGCCACAGTTTGGCCCCTGTTCAGGTACACAGAGGGAGAATTTATCAAGGCCAATGCACCTAACCCGCACGCCTTTTGGACTGTGAGAGGAAACCAGAGCACCTGCAGGAAACCCACGCAGACACAGGGAGAATGTGCAAGCTCCACACAGACAGTGAACCAAGCTGGGAATCAAACCCTGGCGCTGTGAGGCAGCAGTGCTAACTGTTGAGTTATAGATAATGCTTAATGATTTATACATTAATAGAACTGTCATCAACTGCAAATGCTAAAACCAAAAGAAACATTGACGCTTTGGACACGGAGCACCACTCTCACAGTCAGTGTTGTGAGCAATCAGCGCACACCTCACTTCACTAGTTCTTGTTTTACGTCCCTTCAGTCAGACTGGCAGGAAAAAAATCTCCACAATGGAATGTGATAACCCCGTGGATGGGCCGCACTCAGAACCCAGATGTGCCACATGTGACCCTGGGTTGCATATTGCCCACTGCTGCTGTAAAAGATTTGATAGGCATTCTTTTGAAGAGACGGGGAGTTATTATACCCATTGTCCAGGTAAATATCTATCCTTCAAACATCAGTGGAATTAGAACACGTTATCGATAGCACTGTTTGTGGGAGGTGGCTGTGTGTTAATTGATTGCCACATCTCCCATACATTCCAACAGTGATTTCCAAACCAAATCCCATTTCATTGACTGTAAGTAGGGTGGGGGACAGTACGATGGGGTAGCACTGCTGCCTCACAGCGCCAGGGACCCAGGTTCCATTCCCAGCTTGGGTCACTGTCTGTGTGGAGTCTGCATGTTCTCCCTGTGTCTGTGTGAGTTTCCTCTGGGTGCTCTGGTTTCCTCCCATAGTCCAAAAGATGTGTTAAATTCTCCCTCGGTGTACCCAAACAGGCACCAGAGTGTGGTGACTAGGGGATTTTCATAGTAACTTCATTGCAGTGTTAATGTAAGCCTTACTTGTGACTAATAAATAAACTTTAAAAACATTAAAACATTTTGAAATATTCATGAGGCTCTGAAAAGAAGAATGGGAATTGCTCCACAGAAAACCAGCATTGACCCGATGGGCCAAATGGCTCCTTTCTGTAAGCCAAAGATTCAATAACCTATGAAATGTGTTGTAGAAATGTAAGTTTGTTTTTAATGTTAAGAGATTGTGAAAATCACCACACTGAGGCAGTTTGATTTATACTGGAACTGTGTTGTGATGATTGAATCAAAATGAATGAAGGCCATTCAGCCCATTGTCTGACTGATATCCACTTTGTGTTTCTAGCCTTCAGCCCATGTGAACTCAATTGTTTAGCCAAAGGGAAGAACTTTTACTACAATTTTGGTCGGGTGTTAGACGGGACTAAATGTGAGTCTGGTTCCAATGGCGTCTGCATCAATGGACGGTGTTTGGTAAGTGAAACCGGGGATTCGAGGATCTGAGAGGAGATAAGAGGCAGAAAAGCCTCCGTAGAGACTGGTGGCACAGTGGTTAGTACTGCTGCCTCACAGTGCCAGGGACCCGGATTCTCTGTGTGGATTTTGCACATTATCCCTCTGTCTGCGTGGGCTTTCTCCGGGTGCTCCGATTTCCTCCCGCAGTCCAAAGATAGAATCATAGAGATTTACAGCAAGGAAACAGGCCCTTTGGCCCAACCTGTCCGTGCCGCTTTTTTTTAAAACCCATAAGCCAATCCCAATTGCCCACATTTGGTCCATATTCCTTTCTCCCCATCTTACCCATGTAACTATCTAAATGCTTTTTAAAAGATAAAATTGTACCCGTCTCTACTACTACCTAGGTGATTGGCCATGCTAAATTGCCCTTTAGTATCGGGGGAGACTAGCTAGGATAAATGTCTGCGTTATGGGGATAGGGCCTGAGCAGCATTGTGGTCGGTGCAGACTCGATGGGCTGAATGGCCTCCTTCTGCACTGTAGGGATTCAATGATTTATGAACCACGAACCAGCTTTAACCAGGAGCATTCATGTTAGTGAAAAGTCACCTCTTTGTATCAGCGAGTCACCTCTGACTCTAGGTTTTCTGACAACTCCACATCAGGAAGATCTATCCCAGAGCAAAGCAATACCTGCTCTATTATAGTCAGCTAATGTTCTGGGGACCCGGGTTTGAATCCAAAAAGAAATCTCTGGAATTAAGAATCTACTGATAACCATGAAACCATTGTCGATTGTTGGAAAAACCCATCTGATTCACTAATGTCTCTTCAGAGAAGGAAATCTGCTGTCCTTACCCATAACTCCAGAGCCACAGCAATGTGGTTAACTTTCAACTGCCCTCCAAGGGCTACTCGGGATGGGTAATAAATACTGGCCCAGCCAGTGACACCCATGTCCCAATGAATCAAAAAAAGTTTAAGCACAAGATCCAAGCTGATATTGCAGTGCAGTCCCGAGGGAATGCTGTTGAGTTGGAGGTGCTGTCTTTTGAAGGAGTCATTATGGTACAGAAGGAGGTCATTTGACTCATTGCAAAATCCAGGCCTCGATCCTGTTTCCAAAGGAGAACAGGAGAGTTATCCCCAGTGTCCTGGTCAATATTCCCTCAGCCAACATCCCAAACACAGGTTATCTGGCCTTTATGGGATAGATTGTTATTTGTGGGGTCTTGCTATGTGCAAATTGGCTGTTGCAATTCCTACATTACATCAAATGACTGCGCTTCTAAAAGTACTTCATTGGCTCAGACATCCTGAAGGCACAATTGAACAAATTCTTTATTTTTTTTTAATTCTGGGACCTGTTCCACATCTTTAATCTGTGTTCTATTTTAATCTAATAATTAAATCATTCCAGGACTATATTACCACAGAAAAACAGTTTGTACAGAAGGTCAGAGGTGGGGGGGAGGTTACGGAAGCAGCTCATAATCCCTGAGCTGCCCCTTCATGAGAAAGTTGCAGCATTAAAAGGGAAACTTTATGATCCAGACAGAATAGAGGGTGAGACTCACAGTCGCAAAAGGCAGTCACAATCCAATGGGTTGGTGATGCTCGCTGGCCTCCAGTCTCCAAGGGAGAGGACTTAATAAAACAAATGTAATCCTTACATCAATGGGAAGTAGATATCACTGGACAAGGCCAGTAGTTGTTGCCCATCCCTGATTACCTTTATAAGCGGTCATTCCAGAGGGGCAATTAAGAGTTACATGTAGACCAGGTAAGGATGGCAGATTTCTATAGTGAAGCAGATGGAATTTTACAATTACCGTTACTGGGACTAAATTTTTATTTCAGATTCCACCAATTCCTAGATAGGATTCAAAACCGTGAGCCCGTCTCCTGGACAGCTCTAGTTTATTTCCCCTGTCCCCCCATTAATGCAGCCTCTCATCCCCAGTGATCACTCCATACTGTGCTCTCATCTCAAAGAGGCCATACTGCACCCTCTTCAAGGCCAATTAATCCTTCCTGAGGAGCAGTGCCTAAAACGCACACCAGTTACTGCAGGGGCTGTAATTGGGGGGACTGTAATCAGGGAGTGCTGATATCAGGGGGCTTTAATCGGGGCCGTAACCAAGGCTGTGGCTGTAACCAGGTTGTAACTAGGAATGTAATCAGAGATGTAATCAGGGTGCCTGTAGCCAGTTGGGGAATGTTCCCTGCTCTCTCTCTCTGTAATAGAGACTGGTTTCCTCAGTTAATCTGTTCCAATCCAGGACCCAGACTGCAGCTATCAGTGATACCACACCATTCAGCATGGTGTGTGAGTGCTGATCCCTCCTGAACTCCCCACTCTCCCCGTGTATCCGTTTAGATAATGTTTGGAGTTTCATCATCATTCTGTGTGTCACTGTCTACCACCTTCTCTCCCTCAGGCAGTCGGTTGTGGTCACATCCTGGGCTCCGAGGAGAAGGAGGATATGTGCGGTGTGTGTGGCGGCCAGAACAATACATGTCAGCAATATCGGAGTGTTTTCATCACTCCCCATCTCACTGCTGGTGATTGTTTGATAATCCCCTGGTGAATGACCAGGAACAGCTCCTGTGTGCTTGTGAGTGTGTGTGAAGGTGCGTATGCGTGTGAAGGTGTGTTTGCGTGTGTATGGTCATGTGCATATGCATATGCGTGCATGTGTGTGTGTGTGCATGTTGGTGTTCTTCTCCGTGTGTGTGTGTGTGTGTGTGTGTGTGTGTGTGTGTGTGTGTGTGTGTGTGTGTGTGTGTGAGAATATGTCTTAGACAGGACTCTCACCCTTGCCTTACTGAAGTCCTGAAGTAGCTACTTTATAACCGTATAAAGGCCTTCCCTACTCAGCTTGAGTTTTTAGGCTGGTGGATCGGGGTTTGATCTTGGCTGGGAAGTAGAGGTAGGGTGGGGTCTCTGCCTTCATCAGAAGTCCTCTCCTGACTGGGTCTCCTTAGGGCCAGAGACCATCCCACACTTCCTTCCCCCAGCTCAGCACCCTCTTTGTGACCCCCACCCCCCGCCCAAGTCCATTCCTCATTGGCTGGCAGCTCTCCAAGGCCAATGATGGTGGAGATCATTGCTCAGCCCTGCTCGATCCAGTGGGAACGTGGGCAGTGTGTTGCTGCTATTCTGAATAGTCAGGCCTGAGTGTCAGTGTGTGCCTCACCCTATGTGTGTATCTGTGTGTGTGGGACTGTCTCAGTCTATAAGGGCTGATTCACCTCTCCCTGAAATTCTCACATCATTCCTTCAGGCTCGCTGGAATATAATGAGGTCACCATGATCCCAGCTGGTGCCACTCATATTAAAGTGACTGATAACAGCAGCAACTATCTGGGTGAGTAATGACTTATCTCCAAACTTTAATATTTAAAAACCTCGACAGACACCCGATCCAGTTTGGAATTGAGGTCAACATTGAGGAGACCCTGTCTCCAATGTTCTATTCTGGGAGGGCTCATTCATCGACTTCATTAGAAACACAAGAGGATTTATTAATAAGAAGTGTTCAACAGCACAGCAGCTGCTCGACTGCACCATCTCCTCTACCTGTCTCTCTGCCTGAGAGATCACTATCCTGGGGTGATTACCCACTCTGACTCCCCATTGATCCTGATGTAGAGATGCCGGCGTTGGACTGGGGTAAACTCAGTAAAGTTTTACAACACCAATTTTAAATCCAACCAGTTTATTTGATAGTAAATCCGCAAGCTTTCAACACTATGTGCCTTCGTCAGGCAAATGCAGTGCTCTGATCTGCAGAGGCAGATCAGAATGGTGGACATGAGTGCCTCTGCAGATCAGAACACTGCATTTGCCTGACGAAGGCACATAGTGTCGAAAGCTTGCGGATTTACTATCAAATAAACTGGTTGGATTTAAAATTGGTGTTGTAAAACTTTACTGAGTTTACCCCATTGATCCCCCAAGCCAGGTGACTCTTACTTTACTGTGATGATTGCCCCTTAAGGGAGCAATCATCACAGAGGGCAATACGGATGAGTCTAATAAGAACTGGGAGCAGGAGTCGGCCATCTGGCTCCTCGAACCCACTCCGCCATTCAATAAGATCGTGGCTGATCTTTTTGTGGACTCAGCTCCACTTACCCACCTACTCACCATAACCCTTAATTCCTTTAGTGTTCAAAAATCTACCTATTTCTGCCTTAAAAACATTCAATGAGGGAGCATCACTGCTTCACTGGGAAGGGGAATTCCACAGATTCACAACCCTTTGGGTGAAGAAGTTCCTTCTCGATTGCTGCCCCTTATTTTGAGGCTATGCCCCCTAGTTCTAGTTTCACCTGCCAGTGGAAACAACCTCCCTGCTTCTACCTTATCGATTCCCTTCATAATTTTATATGTTTCTATAAGATCTCCCCTCATTTTTCTGCATTCAATGAGTATAGCCTCAGTCATCTGGGGGGTGGGGAAACATCAGATTTCCTTCCCTAAAGGGATATTAGTGACCCAGATGGGGTTTTTCCGATGATCAACAATGGTGTCATGGTCATCAGTTGAATAATAGAAGTTTGCAGCAAGGAAACAGCCCTGTTGGTGTCCGTGCTATCCAGGTTTTACTGTTAAGCTAATTCTAATTGCCTGCATTTGGCCCATATCCCTTTATACCCATCTTACCACGTAACAATCTAAATGCTTTTTAAAAGACAAAATTATACCTACCTGTATCATTACTTCTGGTAGCTTATTCGAGGCACTCACCAACCTTTGTGTGAAAAAAATTGCCTCTCTGGACCCATTTGTATCCCTCCCGTCTCATCTTAAATCTATGCCTTCTAGTTTTAGATTCTTCTACCTTTGGGAAAGATGTTGACTATCCACCTTATCTATACCTCATTATTTTTTAGACAGTTTTAAATCATGAGTAGATTCTTAAATCCAGATATTTTTTCCTGAATTCAAATTCCATCATCTGCTGTAGCAGGATTCGAACCTGGGCCCTCAGAACGTTAGCTGAGTTTGTGGATTTTTAGTCCTAGCAATAATACCAATTGTCCATTGTTTCCTCCACATTGTTACTGGACTAGTTATACAGAGACTCAGGGTAACGCTGTAACAGATGGTAAAATTTGAATTCAGTAAAAACATCCGGAATTAAAATTCCAATGGTGAGCGTGAAATAATTTTCAGAGAAACCCATCTGGTTCACTAGTGCCCCTTTAGGGAAGGAAATCTGCCGTCCTTACCTGGTCTGGTCTACATGTGACTCCAGAGCCACAGCAATGTGGTTGACTCTTAACTGCCCTCCAAGGGCAACTAGGGATGGGCAATAAATGCTGGCCCAGCCAGCGATACCCCTGTCCCAGGAAAGAATAAAAAGACAATTCTCACACAAAAAGAAGTGGAGATTTAGAACTTTCTTCTGCAAAAACTTGTTGAACCGGGATGAAGGTGAGGGGCTGCGGTGTCCCCTGTAGGGAGTGAACCATAACTCTGCCTTCCCATGTCCCACATTGAGGCAGCTGATTGACTGGATCCAGTACCCAACAAGGCAGCTTTCCCCCACTGGAGTATGTGAGTGAGTGAGTGTCAGGTGTAGGACAGGACTGGACAATCCCAAAGATTAAATAAACCATTGGCAGTTTTGATTTGCTCAATAGATGGTTGTGTTTGGGATTTCTGTCACCATCTCTGGAGGAGTTGATTAAATGAATGAATGCTTATGGAATGGGATAGATACACTGTGTCCATGGAGCCAGGGTTCCAGTGACTGTATGTTTTCAGCTGGGCTGGGTGGGTGGTTTGGAAGAAGAATTACCCCTCAGCTGTTGTCTCTCTCTGTGTTTCACTGGTACTCTGGTAGAGCAAGTTTTGCATTTGTGATTCAGTCTTTTACCTGTCAAATTCCCATTAGCTTTACAGAACAAAAACTATCACTACATCATCAACGGGAACTGGGCCATTAACTGGCCAGGGACGTACGCTGCAGCTGGGACCAAGGTTCACTACAGGCGGTCAGCCGATCACGGAGAGAGTCTGGAGGCAATTGGACCCACTAAAGAGGACCTGCACTTGATGGTAAAATCAATCATTGCAATGAAGCAGAACTCCTCACCCACTGCATGGAAATGGAGACTCCTCACTATCCCCAACTCAATCACTCTGAAGGCTTTGGACCCGTGGGCTTCCTCATCTGGCACTATCTGATGAATATTAAAAGCTGAGTTTGGTGTCTTAAGTTGTCCTGAGCATTCTCCTGCACTAACATTTAGATATTTGGATAGATTTTGATTCCTGCCTCAGGAATCAAAATATCTTGCCACAGATGTGTTCAATTGAGTGAAGCAGCAGATCTAAAACGATTGGAGAGGTAGTGAAGGAACAGTGCCAAGGTTCCAGCCATTCCTTTGAAATATTTCTTCTGATGTGCTTCAGATAAAACTCTCTCTGATCTATCCTGAGCAGATGTAATTGGCAAAATTCCACAGAAGATGGTTTTGTGCAGGAGGAGTGTGGTGCCCGGTCTCTCACACAGACCCTCCATGTGCATTACCCAAATCGCAATTAGTGAATCAGAATTATACAGAAGAGAAAGAGGCCATTCTGCCCATTTTTACCTGTGCCAGCTCTCCATAGGACCATATGAAATAGAGTCAGGAGTAAACCATTCGGCCCCTCGAGCCTGCTCTGCAATTCAATAAGATCATAGCTGGTCTGAAACCAAAAGAGAAAATGCTGGAAAATCTCAGCAGGTCTGGCAGCATCTGTAAGGAGAGAAAAGAGCTGACATTTCAAGTCTAGATGATCCTTTGCCAAAGCTTACAGATGCTGCCAGACCTGCTGAGATTTTCCAGCATCTTTTCTTCTGGTTTCAGATTCCAGCATTACATTCTGGCCATTACAGAGACTTGGATGTCTCAGGACAGGACTGGGTACTACAGGTCCCGGGATTCAGATCCTTCAGGAAGGACAGGGAAGGAGGCAAAAGAGGTGGTGGAGTGGCACTGTTGATCAGGGACAGTGTCATGGCTGCAGAGAAGGTGGATACCGAGGAGGGAATGTCTACAGAGTCTCTGTGGGTGGAAGTTAGGAATAGCAAAGGATCGGTGACATTGCTGGGTGTATTCTATAGGCCGCCCAATAGTGACAGGGAAGTTGAGGTGCAGATAGGGAAACAGATACTGGAGAGATGTAGAAATAACAGAGTTGTTGTGATGGGAGACTTCAATTTCCCAAACATCGACTGGAATATCCCAAGGGTAAGGGGTTTGGATGGGGAGGAGTTTGTTAGGTGTGTTCAGGAGGGTTTCCTGACACAGCACGTGGACAAGCCTACAAGAGGAGAGGCTGTACTGGACCTGGTACTAGCTAATGAACCAGGACAGGTGATGGATCTCTCGGTAGGAGAGCATCTTGGGGATGGAGATCATAATTCTATCTCCTTCACCCTTGCATTGGAAAAGGATAGGATCAGGCAGGCTAGGAAGGTGTTTGTCTGGAATAAGGGGAAATATGAAGACATCAGGCAGATGTTGGGGCGAATAAACTGGAAGGAGGTGTTCTTGGGGAAAAGCACAGAAGGAAGGTGGCAGATATTCAAGGAATGCTTGTCTGGAGCTCTGCACGACAACGTTCCGGTGAGACAAGGAGGTTTTGGTAGGACGCGGGAACCGTGGTGCACGAAGGCTGTGGTGAACCTAGTCAGGAAGAAAAGAAAGGTGTATAAAAGGTTCAAAGAGCTAGGAGATGTTGGGGATCTAGAGAAGTATAAGGCTTATAGAAGAGAGCTTAAAAAGGAAATTAGGAGAGCCAGAAGGGGTCATGAGAAGGCCTTGGCTGGTAGGATTAAGGAGAATCCCAAGGCCTTCTACAAATATGTGAAAAGTAAAAGGATGAGAAGAGAAGGGATAGGACCTATAAAAGGTGAAGGGGAAAAGGTCTGTATGGAACCGGAAGAAATGGCAGAGGTGCTTAATGAGTACTTTGCCTCAGTATTGACGGTGGAAAGTGATCTGGGAGGATGCACTACAAGTTTGCGGCAGACTGAAAAGATTGAGTATGTAGATATTAAGGAAGCGGATGTGTTAGAACTTTTAAATGCTATCAAGATAGACAAGTCTCCGGGACCAGATGGGATGTACCCCAGGTTATTGTGGGAGGTGAGGGATGTCATTGCAGAGCCCCTGGCGATGATCTTTGCATCGTCGATGGAGACGGGAGAGGTTCCGGAGGATTGGAGGATTGCGGATGTGGTCCCTATTTTCAAGAAAGGGAACAGGGATAGTCCTGGAAATTACCGACCGGTGAGTCTGACCTCAGTGGTTGGTAAGCTGATGGAGAGGCTTCTGAGGGACAAGATTTACGAGCATTTGGAGAAGTTTAGGTTGATTAGAAATAGTCAGCATGGTTTTGTAAAAGGCAGGTCGTGCCTTACGAGCTTAATTGAGTTCTTCGAAAATGTGACTGAACACATTGATGAAGGAAGAGCAGTGGACGTGGTGTACATGGACTTCAGCAAGGCATTTGACAAGGTCCCACATGCAAGACTTCTTGAGAAGGTGAGAGGCCATGGGATCCAAGGGGCTTTGGCCTTGTGGATCCAGAACTGGCTTGCCTGCAGAAGGCAGAGGGTGGTTGTGGATGGCTCTTTTTCTGCATGGAGGTCGGTCACCAGTGGAGTGCCCCAGGGATCTGTTCTAGGACCCTTGCTGTTTGTCATTTTCATAAATGACTTGGATGAGGAAGTGGAGGGATGGATGAGTAAGTTCGCCGATGACACAAAGGTCGGTGGTGTTGTGGATGGTCTGGAGGGATGTCAGAAGTTGCAGCATGACATCGACAGGATGCAAGACTGGGCGGAGAAGTGGCAGATGGACTTCAACGCGGATAAATGTGTTGTGGTCCATTTTGGCAGATCCAACGGGATGAATGAGTACACTATCAAAGGTAGGAGTCTTAGCTGTGTGGAAGAGCAGAGGGATCTTGGGGTCCGGGTCCATAAGACTCTCAAATCGGCCTCCCAGGTGGAGGACGTGGTTAAGAAAGCTTATGGTGTACTGGCCTTCATTCATCGAGGGATTGAGTTCAGGAGTCAGGAGGTAATGCTGCAGCTTTATAGGACCCTTGTCAGACCACACTTGGAGTACTGTGCGCAGTTCTGGTCGCCTCACTATAGGAAGGACGTGGAAGCTATTGAAAGGGTGCAGAGGAGATTTACAAGGATGTTGCCTGGATTGGGAGGCATGCCTTATGAAGACAGGTTGAGGGAGCTGGGACTGTTCTCCCTGGAGAGACGAAGGTTGAGAGGCGACCTGATAGAGGTTTACAAGATGTTGAGAGGAATAGATAGGGTGGACTCTCAGAGACTATTTCCCAGGGCTGAAATGGTCGCGATGAGAGGGCACAGATTTAAGGTGCAGGGAAGCAAGTACAGAGGGGATGCTAGGGGAAAGTTTTTCACTCAGAGGGTGGTGAGTGAATGGAATCGGCTGCCGTCGGTGGTGGTCGAGGCGAACTCGCTGGGGTCTTTTAAAAGACTTCTGGATGAGTATATGGGATCCAATGGGATTGGGGGTTACAGATAGGTCTATGGCTGGGTAGGTTTTGATGTGTTCGGCACAACTTGTGGGCCAAAGGGCCTGTTTGTGCTGTAGTGTTCTATGTTCTATGTTCTATGTTCTATGATCTTCAGTAATTTGCTTTTATTCGTGGCTGGTCTGTTTGTGTTTAGAGTTCTACATTCTCATCTACCCCTGATAATCTTGCTTTTGAAAGATTTATCCAATATACCCCCCTGATGCCCTGCTCTTTCTACATTATCCTACAAATGTTTTACCTTTATGATATATTTCTCCAATTCCCTGTTGAAAGTTCTTGTTGAATCTGCTTCCACTGCCCTTTCAGGCAGCACTTTCCAAATCACAACTTACCGCATAGAAAAAGAACTCGCCAGCTCCTCCTCTGGATCTTTTGTCGATCTGTTACTACCAGACACTCCAGCACAGTACTGTCGGTTTTTTAATTTATGTCATGGGACATTTTGGACAGTATTGTGGGTCTGGAATCACATGTAGGCCAGATCAGGTAAGGACTGCAGATTTCCTCCCCTAAAGGAAATGAGTGAACCAGATGGGTTTTTCCAACAATGGTTTCATGATCATCAGTAGATTCTTA
The DNA here is from genome assembly GCA_024679065.1 of Sphyrna mokarran. Taxonomy (NCBI): domain Eukaryota; kingdom Metazoa; phylum Chordata; class Chondrichthyes; order Carcharhiniformes; family Carcharhinidae; genus Sphyrna; species Sphyrna mokarran. The sequence continues at coordinate 3,123,678 of JAGIQG010000033.1, forward strand.
ATTCCAGATATTTTTTATTGAATTCAAATTCCACCATCTGCCTTGGTAGGATTCAAACACGGGTACCAGAACATTAGCTGAGTTTCTGGATTAATGGTCTAGTGATAAAACCACTAGGCCAAATTCCACCACCTGCCGTGGTGGGATTCGAACCCAGGTCCCCAGAACATTCTGGATTAATACCACTAGGTGTTACACATGAGTGCCTGGTTACTGAACCCCTGCCAGAAAGTCCAGTGCTGTACTAGTATTCCACCTCCTCCTGGTGAGAATTTAAACTGAAACTGAAACTCTGTCTGCATTCTCCAGCAGATGTAGAAAATTTCAACAGAGAACAGGGGAATACTCCTGAATATCCCGGCTAATATTTAACTCTCAATCAATTTGATAATAAACAGATTGTCTGATTATTATCACATTGTTCTCTGTGGGATCTTGCTGTGCTTGAATTGGTTGCTGAATTTCCTATATTAATCAGTAGGTTTTTGAAACGATGCCATTGCCTGTGAAGCACTTTGGAACATTTAGAGGTGGTTTGCAGTGTAATTAAAATGGGGACCTTTCTTTTCACAGGTCCTATCTATGGAGCAAGACTCTGGGATTGATTATGAATACTGGCTTCCCAAAGATCGATACGGACAGTACCACAGAGATCGGAGTGCTGTGCAAGGAGCCTATCACACTGTGATTGAGATGTCTCACTCACTCACACATACACTGAGAACAGAGACCACCACCGTCCCGATAACAAGTACAACCGCCTCAGGTTAGTTCCTGCTGGGATGGCTAGTGTCAGTCAGTGATATTCCTGGAGGATTCCTGACAACAATGACTATCCTGCCTCACATCACACCATTGGTCATAAAATCATAGAAACCCTACAATGCAGATGGAGGCCGTTTGGCCCATCGAGTCTGTACTAACCACAAACTCCAAAGGCCCTATCCCCATAACTCCACATATTTACCCCTCTAATCCCTTTTACTTACACATCCCAGGACACTAAGGGGCAATTTACCTTGGCCAATCAGCCTAACCTGCACATCTTTGGACTGTGGGAAGAAACTCACACAGATAGAGAGAAAACGTGCAGACTCCACACGGACAGTGACCCAGGTCAGGTACTGAAACAGGGTCCCTCACATCCATTCTTACACACACACACACACACACACACACACACACCATTGGTAATTCAACATGGTAGTGATGGCTGAATGGTATTATCGCTAGATTGTTAATTCAGAAACTCAACTAACACTCTGGGGACCGGGGTTCGAATCCCATTGTGGCAGATGGTGGAATTTGAATTCAATAAAAAAAACCCTGGAATTACAAATATACCAATGACCATGAAACTATTCTCAGTTGTTGAAAAAATCCGTCAGGTCCACTTTAAGAAAGGAATTCAGCCATCCTTATCTTGGTCTACCAAATGTGGCAATGTGGAGATGGCGGTGTTGGACTGAGCTAAAAACAGAAGAAGTCTCACAACACCAGCTTAAAATCCAACAGGTTTATTTATAACAAACTTGTGGTGTTTGCTACAATTAAACCTATTGGACTTTAAGCTGGTGTTGTGAGACTTCTTTCTACATATGACTCCAGAGACACAGCAATTTGGTCGACTCTCAACTGTCCCTCCAAGGGCAACTAGGGACGGGCAATAAATGCTGGCCCAGCCAGTGATACCCATGTTCCAGTAATGAATAAAAAAAATGTCCACCATTATGTGGCCAAACACAGAACCAGAAAATGCTGGAAAATCTCAGCAGGTCTGACAGCATCTGTGGAAAGAGGGAGAATAGAGCCAATGTTTTGAGTCTTGATCATCTTTCATCAGCTAGTGGCCACATTCCGGTGCCTGTTCAGGTACACTGAGGGAGAACTTAGCGTGGCCAAGGCACCTAAACAGCCTGTAAGAGGAAACCAGAGCACCCGGAGGAAACCCACGCAGACATGGGGAGAATATGCAGACTCTGTGCAGACAGTGACCTAGGCCAGGAATGGAACCCAGCTCCCTAACGCAGTGAAGCATCAGTGCTAACTACTGTGCCACTGTGCCACCCAGTAAGTAGAGAACTACATCAAAATAAGTGGGCTGAGAGAGTGAATTGATAAAGAGCAAATGAAACTCAATCACATGAAGAATGAGGTGAGGAATTTTATTGGGGAGGGGGAATTAAGGGAGCTGCTTAATCCATAGAAGCTGGAAAATTGTCCAAGTCAGAGGAGCAAAATAATCAGCAAGAATCACAAATCATTGCAAGAGGTGAAACAACAGCTATAAAGGTGTAATCAGTGCACTGGGGGTTCATAATGTAGGAATAAAATGCAAAATAAAAATGGGGGGGGGGGGAGTAAAGAAAAAGAGGGAGTTCTCCCTTGTGCCCTTGTCAATATTGACCCCCTAACCCATATCATTGAAATCAGGTTATGTGTCATTAATGGATTGCTCTTTGTGGGATCTTGCTGTGCACAAATGGGCTGCTGCATTTCCCACGTTACTACAAATTAAAGGTGCTTCATTGATTGTAAAACAGTGTAGAACAGTCCTGAGTCATGAAAGGGGGTGATAGAGATGCATGTATTATTGATCTTTCTCACATGCTGTTATTTTTATATTCTCAGTAAGAAGGCCCTCTGCACGCCCTCGCTACAACACTGCTTCACAGAGACAAGACTGGGCACAGAGAAACCGTCTGCCATCACCGTCTAGACCAGGTTTGTACAACTCCCAGCCTCGTACTTGGAGACCGAACTTGTGTAATTATCAAATGGACTGAAACATAGATCAGTGTGAGGCTGTGTTTTCTGTGAGGATGACAAGAAGGGCTCCTAATTCATGGAAAAAGAATCTGAGTTAGTGAGAGTGGCAGCTCCCTCTACACTGTGAATCTGAGTGTGCGTTAATGTCTGAGGATCAAGGGGACTTGGAGATACAGATTCACGTTATTAAAAGTCCAAAGATGTGTGGGTTAGCTCTGATAAGTTAACCCTACTGTCAGTGAGGATTGGCAGGGTAAATATGTGGGGAGAGGGCCTGTGTGGGATTGTGGTCAGGGCAGATTCAGTGGGCCAAATGGTCTCCTCCTGCACTGTAGGGATTCTGTGATTCTATAATTAACCACACTGATTACCAAACCCATCAGATATGAATAAAGCATTTGGGCTAATTACTCAAATAGAAATGAAAAGCAGTGAGGTTATATTTAGCATAAACACACAGGCAGATGCACGCACACACACCTGTGTACATGTGTATACACACCCATACACGCACACACATGCACACGCGCATACACTCATACTCTGTCAGATTGAGCTGCCAGAGGTAGTAGGAGAGATGGGTACAATTTTGTCTTTTAAAAAGCATTTAGACAGTTATATGGGTACAATGGGTACAGAGGGATATGGGCCAAATGTGGGAAATTGGGACTAGCTTCAGGTTCCTTAAAACAAAAAGAATAGTGTGGACAAGTTGGGCCGAAGGGCCTGTTTCCATGCTGTAAACTTCTATAACTGTGGCACGTGCAGTCTCTCTCTGTCTGTCTCTCACATATATATATATATATATATATATATATATACACACACAGAGATGTTTGCACAACTCACATGTGCATACATATAACAGGTGTGCACACAGACACAAATGCACACACATGCTAACGCACACTATAACGCAGGCATGAACATGTCACAAACACCAAAGGAAGTTGTCAGTAACAGAAGGAAAGAGCCTGTCTTGTCTCCCTATAATGATGGTGAGGGAGAGGGAGCTGTTTTGGTGAGGCGCATAACCTCTGTACTCGCTGACACACATTCTGCATTAACAGCTGGGATTCGGAGCTCTGTCCCCCTCACTGCTGGATCCCCCTGGAATTTAATCCTTTAAAATCTGCCTCCACAGCTCCTAAACTGTCAGAGCAGTGACCTTTTTATACAAAAGCTGCACGAGGGGATATGGTTCACAAGGCACGGGAAGCTGGTTAAAGAGGATTAAATACGTCAGCTCCACTTAAATTAATAAATGTAAATCAGCATCGGCCTATTGTGAAGGGCAGACTGCCCGCTTGTGTCCCAATACATCTCTGCATTTCTGTAGCACCTTTTGTGAATCCTGGGTGTCTCAAATTGCTTCACAATTTGTCTCAAATTGCTGCTTTGGCTGCTGGCTCTCTAACATGACCAGTTTGTGCACAGCAAGATGCCACAAATGGCAATGTGGTTGAAGTGAAACCAAAAGAGAAAATGCTAGAAAATCTCAACAGGTCTGGCAGCATCTGTAAGGAGAGAAAAGAGCTGATAGTTTTGAGTCCAGACAACCTTTTGTCAAAGATATAAGGCATAGAAAGTGGGAGATATTTATATTGCAGGGTGAGGATGGGTCATTGCCACTAAAACAAGGGGAAAGGCTGCTAATGGCAGTCTGTAGAGAGAATAGAAGGTTGAAAGGCAGATATTGACCAGATAGATATTGATCAGGTAAATACTGACCATAGTATTATTCCTAGACTATTAATCCAGAAACTCAGCTAATGTTCTGGGACCCGGGTTCAAATCCTGCCATGGCATTTGGTGAAATTTGAATTCATTAAAAAAAATCTGGAATTAAGAATCTACTGATGACCATGAAACCATTATCGATTGTTGGAAAAACCCATCGGTTCACTAATTCCTTTAGGGAAGGAAATCTGCCGTCCTTACCCGCTCTGGCCTACATGTGACTCCAGAGCCACAGCAATGTGGTTGACTCTCAACTGCCCTCCAGGGGCAACTAGGAATGGGCAATAAATGCTGCCCAGCCAGCGACGCCCATGTCCCACAAACGAATTCTTAAAAAGTCACCAGGGAGAACACTCCGAGCTTCATTGACTAGTAACTTGGGATCTTGAACAACATCTGAGAGAGAAAACAGAGGATCTCAATTTAATGTCACCTTTCAAAGAATGCCTCAGATGATATTAACTTCACTTCCTCTGCCCTTACTTGATCACCTAGAATATGATAGCTCACCATACTGTATATAACTTACACTTATCCCCTAATGTGGGGGGTGGGGGAGTGGGGGGAGCCATAGTTTTGCAAAGTCTTCTTATGTTGAAAGTCTTAAGATTAAGATGCAAGACCTCAACCACAGGTAATTTAATTTGATTTATTATTGTCACATGTATTAACATATACGGAAAAGCTATACAGACAAAGTATACCATTCATAGAGAAGGAAAGGAGAGAGTACAAAATGTAGTGTTACAGTCATAGCAAAAATGTAGAGAAAGATCAACTTAATGCGAGGTAGATCCATTCAAAAGCCTGACAGCAGGGTTTTGTATCTTTTTCCCAATAGAAGAAGGCGGAAGAGAGAATGTCCGGGGTGCGTGGGGTCCTTAATTATGTTGGCTGCTTTGCCAAGGCAACGGGAAGTGATCGATGGGAGGTTGGTTTTGCATGATGCACTGGGCTACATTCATGACCTTTTGCCATTCCTTGCGGTCTTGGGCAGAGCAGGAGCCCAAACCAAGCTGTGATACAACCAGAAAGAATGCTTTCTATGGGGCATCTGTAAAAGTTGGTGAGAATCGTAGCTGATGTGCCAAATTTCCTTAGTCTTCTGAGAAAGTAGACATCATGATGAGCTTTCTTAACTATAGTGTTGGCACTGGGGGTGGGGGGAACCAGGACAGATTGTTGGTGAGAGAGAGAATGAAGGAATTTGGGGAAGTCAGGTTTGGATGGTAATATCATAGATGCAGAAGGCAGTAATAGAATGGGGAAATTGACAGTGAGTGCACTGATTTATTGGAAAATGCTTGGCTCTATTTTACCATCATACCTTTTCCTAATATGGTGTTCATGCCTGAGAGAATGTTCCAGAACATCTGCCTTTCAGACTCTTGCTGTTTATACTGTCAAACTGCAGGAAGATTTCTGGCAAGTACTCAGTAGATGATTTAACCCTAATGAACCAATCAAATCCCTAGTTAATTGGTTTGGTTATGGGTGCCAAAGAGTTTGCCGTTTTTGACAAGCTTATAATGTTTTTGTTCTGAATGCCCCTATTATTTCTGTAAAGTCACTGTCTTGCTGTGATGTTGATCAAGATGAGAAGTTAGCAACATGGAAAGGTTTCAGAGAGGGTCAGGGACTGAGGGCTAAGAACTTCCTCAAACTTGGTCCAAGTCCAGGACTCCTGGGATTGAACCTACTGCCAGTAAAGGGTGAAATGAGTTTAACTCTGTTCAGTCAAGTTTCATAACCTTGAAGCTTCATGAAAGAATTACATAGAATTTACACACATCCACAAGATGCACTGCAGGAATTCACAAAGCCTCCTTAGACAGCACCTTCTAAACCCATGACCATTTCCATCTGGAAGGATAAACACATACACTGACACTTGCCACCTGCAAGTTCCCTTCCAAGCCCCTCAACATCCTAACTTGGAAATATATCTGCCATTCCTTCACTGTCACTGAGTCAAAATCCTGGAACTCCTTTCCGAACAGCGCTGTGGTTGGACCCAACACCACAGGGACTGCAGTGATTCAAAAAAGGAACTTACCACCACCTTCTCCAAGGCAATTTGAGGTGGGCAATAAATGCTGACCTAGCCAGCCATACCCATGTCCCAAAGGTAAATTTGTTAAAGATTGACTCTTTGGCCCAATGGGTCTCTGCTGATATTTATGCTCCATATGAACCACCTCCCACCTTCCTCCTCACCCTATCAGCATTCTCTTCTTTCTCTTTCTCCCATGTGTCTCCCATCTTGCTTCCCAATAAATGCTCCAATATTGTTTAACTACTGTCTGCAGACTTCTGTTAATTCATCTCCAGTGGGGTTAGATATCCGCAGTCTCTCTATCCCCTACGCAAACAGGTTTCTCTGTGTTGCCTTTTGGCTTTAGTCGTGACTGTTATAGTTTTCTCTGGTCTGTTCACAAATATTTTCCACATCCCTCGAGCCCTTTAGCCCCAAGAGATGTATCTAATTTCTTCTGGAAAACAGACAACGTTTTGGCCTCAACTACTTTCTGTGGCAGTGAATTCCACATATTCACCACCCTCTGGGTGAAGAAATTTCTCCTCCCCTCAGTTCTAAAAGATTTATCCCTTATCCTCAAACTATGACCCCTAGTTCTGGACTCCCCCACCATTGGGAACATTCTTACTGAATCTACCTGTCTAACCCTGTTAGAATTTTATAAGTTTCTATGAGATCCCCTCTCATTCCTGTAAACTCCAGTGAGTACAATCCTAACTAACTTAGTCTCTCCTCATATGAAAGGTCTGCCATCCCAGGAATCAGCCTGGTAAACCTTCACTGCACTCCTTTTAAAGCAAAGACATCCTCCCTCAGGTAAGGAGACCACAGTGACAGTCACCCGAGGCCGGAATTGAACCCGGGTCCCTGGAGCTGTGAGGCCGCGGTGCTAACCACTGTGCCACTGTGCTTGATGAATCTTGGTTCTGTGCTGGGGATAGAGGAACAAGGGAGATGACATCAGTCTAAAACGGAGTGAGATAATGTTGTGATGTTAAGGTTAATTGGAGCGCGCCAGGTTGTTTACTGAGCAATACCAAGGAGTACGGACAGAGACTATAGTGAGGGTCACGTTCTGTGATGTTGCTTCATTCTGTTGATTGAACGAGGAGCAAAAGGAGGCCATTTAGCCCCTCGAGCATATTGGCCGATCGGATAGTAATCTCAAAGTCATTCAGCCTATACCCCTGATAAACTATCACCGACTAACTTCCTAGAAATCTATCCAAACTCTGCCTTAAAAATATTCATAGACTGTCTTCCTGAGAAAATGTTGGAAGCAATGTCTCAGCCCTCTGAGAGAAATACAACTCTCCTTGTCTCCGTTTTAAATAGGGGGTGACCCCTCATTTTTAAAAAGTGACCCCTGGTTCCAGGTCCTCCCACAATAGGAAACATCCTTTCCCCTGACCACCCTGCCGAGACCCCCTCACAAAAATAAACACTTCTTAAAAGGAATTATCTCAGTCTCTCTTGGCGAACAGCTGCAGTCCCCTCACTATTCCCTAATATTTTATACTTAGTAACAGAAGGAAGCAGCTGTGAAAGGGAAATGTGTGCCAAGGACATTGGCACAGGGCAAGATAATTTAATATTGCATTTCTGGGCAAATGCCAACATCAACTCTGGAGTCAATAGCAACCAAACAAAATAAACAGCACACTTTTCAAAATGGTGGCTTCAATCTTTGTCTCCATTGGTGACACATAGCCAAAACTAAAAGAAACAAATACTTGCATTTATAGAGTGCCTTGGGGCATCCCAAAGTGCTTTACAGCCAATGAAATGCTTCCAAAGTGTAGTAAGTAGTTTCACAACACCAGATTAAAGTCCAATTATTTGGTAGCACGAGCTTTTGGAGAAGTAGCCCTTCGTCAGGTGAGTGTAGGATTTGTTTCACAAACAGGGCATGTATATATAGACACAAACTCAATTACAAGATAATGGCTGGAATGCAAGTCTTTACAGGTACAGACAATGTGAGTGGAGAGAGTGTATCACTGTTGTAATGTAAGAAACATGACAGCCAATGTATGCACATCAAAATTGGGTGGCACAGTGGTTAGCAGTGCCACCTCACAGCGCCAGGGGCCCGGATTCAATACCAGCCTCAAGTCACTGTCTGTGTGGAGGCTGCACATTCTCCCCATGTCTGCATGGGCTTCCTCCAGATGCTCCAGTTTCCTCCCAGTCCGAAAGATGTGCAGATTAGGTGGATTGGCCGCACTAAATTGACCCTAGTGTCAGGGGATTGGTAGGGTAAATATGTGAGGTTATAGGGATAGGGTGGGATTGTGGTTGGTGCAGACACAATGGGCTGAATGGCTTCTTTCTGCACAATGGGAATTCTATGAGTCTATCTCACAAACAGGAATGTGAGAATGATTGGATAATCTGTTTTTAATGATGTTAGTTGAGGGTTAGATATTGGCCAGGAAAGCCAGAGGAATCCCCCTGTTCCTCTTTGAAATGAAGTACAGAATCTGTCACATCCAGCTGTGAGAGTAGATATGGTTCCAGTCTGATCCAACATTTGTCACCTCTGATGATGCAGTTGCGTCTCAGCACTGCACTGAGAGCATCAGTCCAGACTTCCTCTCATGATCAAGCCATGGAGTGGGACTTGAACCCAGTAACTTCTGACCCAGAGACAAAAGAATTATTACACTAACTGGAGAAAGGGCAGAGTTATCAGTGATGTTGTGAGGCCAATACAGTGGCACAGTGGTTAGCATTGCTGCCTAACAGCGCCAGGGAGCCAGGTTTTATTCCTGGCTTGGGTCACTGTATGTTTTTGATTGCACGTTCTCCCTGTGTCTGCATGGGTTTCCTTTAGGTGCTCCAGTTTCCTCCCACAATCCGAAAGACGTGCTGGTTGTCTGTATTGGCTAGGCTAAATTCTCCCTTGATGTAGCCAAACAGGTGCCAGAGTGTGGCGACTAGGGATTTTCACAGTAACTTCATTGCAGTGTTAATGTAAGCCTATTTGTGACACTAATAAATAAACTTTATATTTATCCCTCCACCAACATCACAAAAAAAATTGATCTGGAGATGATTACAGTGCTATTTGTGGGATCTTGCTGTGCACAAATTGGCTGCCACATTTCCTACAATGGTGACTGTGCTTCAAAAGTACTCCAATGGCAATGAAGTACTCTGGGACTTTCTGAGGATGTAAAAGGTGCTATATAAATGTGGACAAACTTTTCTGCTCCCTCTTTACCAATCTCAATCCCAGTTCCTGTTCTTCCCCATTCACAGGATGTGGGCATTGCAGTTAGATCAGTATTTATTGCCCACCTGTCCTTGAGAAGGTGATGGTGAGCTGTTGTCCTGAACTTCTGCAGTCCATGTTGTGTAGGTACACCCACACTGTTGTGAGGGAGGAAGTTCCAGGATTTTGACCCAGCCACAGTGAAGGAGTGGCTGAGATATTTCCAAGTCAGGATGGTAAGTGGCTCGGAGGAGAATCTCCAGGTTTTGGTGTCCCCATGAATCTGCTGCTCTTGTCTTTCTGGCTGGTAGAGATCAGGAGTTTGGAAGATTGTGTGGAAGGTGCCTTGGTGAGTTGCTGAATCCTATACTATGATTTGCTTTCTTACTTTATGTCCCCAGACAATTGCGGCAAGTGTCAAAAGGTTCGTGGAAAATCGAAACGTGTCAGACAGTACTGTGAGAAAGATTTTGGTGAGTCATGCTTTGGATATTCATTCTCCTCGATCAAGCTAAGGTTCTGCTGGTCTCTGGCTCGTATTTACAGAGGTTTCCTGCTTTTTCAGCAATTCTCCAGATTGGGTTGCTAACCAGAAATTGCAGAGATGTTATTCATTAACAATTCCTTATTGCTTTTTCCTGAGGAATGAGGCACTGTCGAGAGTTGGGAAAGGATGGATCAACAAATTCCACAACTGGCTCATAGGCAGAGTAAAGTGACCGATACATATATCTATCGAGAGACCCCTTAATTCCAATCAAACCAATTGACTAGTGAACTCTCTGCAAAGTCTTGTAAATTTGACCCAGTAAGAAGTCTCTCAACACCAGGTTAAAGTCCAACAGGTTTATTTGGAATCACGAGCTTTCAGAACACAGCCTGTTCATCAGATGATGGAGCAGTGCTCCAAAAACTGTTGAACTTTAACCTGGTGTTGTGAGACTTCTTAGTACACCCACCCCAGTCCAACACCAGCATCTCCTCATCTTCTGTAAATTTGATACCAGCACATTTATTTAGATTCCATCACTGGGACAATGTCAACCCCAAACTCAACTTACAATGGTCAGGCTGGTTGTGGTTGGAGATCCGAAGACTCATTGGCCTGAAGAATGCCAATGTGGCCATCCCATGGATTACCTGGGGCGGCATAGTGGTTAGCACTGCTGCCTCACAGCACCAGCGACCTGGGTTCAATTCTAGCCTGAGGTCACTGTCTGTGTGAGATCTGCACATTCTCCCTGTATCTGCGTGGACTTCCTCTGGGTGCTGCGGTTTTCTCCCACACTCCAAAGATATGCAGAATATATGGACTGGCCATGCTAAAATGTCCCTTGTCATCCCAAGATCTGAATGTTAAGGGGGATTAGTGGGGTAATTATGTGGGGGTTATGGAGATAGAGCCTGGGTGGAATGCTGGATTCTCCACATTATGTTGGTTTGTGTGTGGACAGACAGGACCAGGTTGTAATGCTAATGAACATAGCAGAGGAATAGTGAGCAGCTAGAGTAGGAGCTTTGGAATTCTATTGGAATCTTACTGTATTTCCGGGAGGAGTCAGCACCTTCAGATCAGCAGGAAGGACCACTGAAAAGGATGTAATGTTGGGTCAATTTTCAGAATCAATGAGGTTGATTTTAACTGAATTCGCTAAGTGAGGAGCCAGTGAGGTTGGGTGAAAGGTCGATTTCACACTTGGATTGATATTGATGTCTATTTATTTCTGTAGGGGAGGGATGGAATCGGATGGTGTGTAAACAGCAACACTAATCCCGACCCCACCAGTTCCACCATGGGTTTGTCGCTGTCCTAAGCAGTGATACTGAATCCGTCTTTCTCTCTTCCTGCCAGTTTTACATGTGAAGATTCTTAGCAAAAGAATCATTGGATCAGAAACACGCTACGATGCTCATGTGGTGACAGCCTACAAGAAAACCTTCCCCGTCCTAACACGGGAATTCCTGTGGGTACCGAACACCTGCGACTGTCCAAGGCTTTTCACCAGGAGGGAGTATGTGGTGATGGCACTCAGACACGTGAACTACGAGCGGACACTGAACAGGATTCTACTGGAAGGGGACAGCTTTGTCCGAGCTTACAGACCCCGGCAGGACAAACTCCTGAAAGGTTTGGACAGAGAGTGTGAGAAGCAGGGATACCAGCTGAGGGTGAACCCACCCGGATAGAGCTCAAACCCTCAGCACTGCGGGTCTGTGGGCATCGTGCAGGCTGATTGAGACTGGACTCAGCTTAGACCTAGAGACCATTGTGGTCTCTGGCAACAAACTGTGGATCAGGTGGCTGTACAAAGCACTTAGAAGCTTCACATTGGGCTCTCTGCCCTCAAAGTGTTTGTGTCACCTCCAAGAGAGCAGACAACCCAAACAGATCCATGTTTCCCTGTTTGTGTTGAATGGGGTTAAAACCCTGTCTCTCCTGACGCAGAGACACACTCCATGTTGTGTAATGAAATCCATTGAATTTTCTGTACCACGGGAAGTTTTGGGAGAAAAGTGTTGGCCTTTTAAACCCATCCAAACCCAATCCGGCTTGACAGATTGGGATAATTGTGACTAGTAAGATTGAACTGTGTGAAGTGAAGTGTTCTGGTAGACAGCTCTGAAATTCCTGATATTACAGGAGCTTCGGAACAAACAATCCCAATTCCAATCTATCCATAACCTGACTAGGGCATGCAGCCTGCGTATATAGAGTTATAGAGGTTTACAGTATGGAAACAAGCCCTTCAGCCCAATTTGTCCATGCCACCCTTTTTTTTAAATCCAAATTCTCCCTGACATAAACCTATCCGAAGGTTTGCAAACTAGAATTCCTCACAGGGATGATATTCCTCTATATTCAGACTCACAAACTGCGTCTACTGCTTGATTTAACAATGATCATCAGCTGATAAAGGTCTTGACCTTGACTGTCTTTATTTTTACTCGATGCGATAACCAGTGCTAATGTCTGCAGACTGTCACAGTGGGATGCACTATCTCCTCCTAAGCTCAGCTAGGCTCTCTCCCACGTCATACTGAAGGAGTGCTGCACTGTCAAAGATGGTGCCTCCCAGATAAGGGCCGGAATTTTACCATCCCGCCTGCCATGGGAATCACAGCGGGTGAGGAACAGATAACAGGAAGGTCTGTTAATCTCAGGCGAGATTTTACGGTTTCGGGATGAACGAGACCATAAAATCCCACCTGAGATGTTAAAGTGAGGCCCCACTTGTTCCCTCAGGTGGAAATAAAAGATTCTGAGGCACTATGTCAAGGAGGGGTCAGGGCCAGCCAATATTTATCCTTCAAATAATAATCTAAAACAGATGATTTGGTCATTAGCGCATTGCTGTTTATGGTAGCTTATAGAATCCCTACAGTGCAGAAGGAGACCATTCAGCCCATCAACTCTGCACCGACCACAATCCCACCCAGGCCCTATTCCCATAACCCCATGCATTTATTCCAGCCAGCCCCTCTGACACTAGGGGTCAATTTAGCATAATCGTTCCACCTAATCTGCATCTGGAAGAAACCCATGCAGACATGGAGAGAATGTGCAGATATGCACAGACAGTGACCCAAGCCGGGATTCGAACCAGAGTCCCTGGTGCTTGCTCTGTACAAATTGGTTTCTGTGTTTTCGACAGTTGCAGAACTCTGTAATTGTGGAAGACACCAGTTGATAAATGATTGCACTCATATTTAACTTACAAACATGTATAAGTCAAAGTTAGAACTGTTTTCCTTGGAAAGAGGAAAGGCGGAGATAAGATATGAGAAAAGTATTCAAATTCCCAAGGGAACTGGACAGAGTCGTTAGGCAGTAACTGTTCCCATTGCTGTAAGGATCGAAAGCGAGAGGGCACAGAGTTAAAGAGATTGGCAAAAGAAGCAAAAGCCAAATGAGCAAAATCAATCCCACGCAGTGAGTGGTTGAGATCTGGAATGCTGTGGCCGAGAGTGTGATGGAGGCAGGTAACAAGGGTGGCACAGTGGTTAGCACTGCTGCCTCACAGCGCCAGAGACCCGGGTTCGATTCCTGACTCAGTTCATTATCTGTGTGGAGTCTGCACGTTCTCCCCAAGTCTGCATGGGTTTCCTCCGGATGTTCCGGTTTCCTCCCACAGTCCAAAGATATGTGGGTTAAGTCAATTGGCCAAGCTAAATTGACCCTTAGTATCAGGGGGACTAGCAGGGTAAATATATGGGGTTACTGGAATAGGGCATGGATGGGATTGTGGTCAGTGCAGACACGATGGGCCAAATGGCCTATAGGGATTCTATAGGTTCAATTAAAATGTTATCTGGAAAGGAAGAATGTGCAGGATAGGGGAGGTGATACAAGGTGACTTGTCCATTTAGAAAGTCAGTGCTGACATGATGGGCTGAATGGCCTCTCCCTGTATTGTAATATCTGTGATATCAAGTTGTACAGGTAGCAAACCACTGCAGAGGAATCCTTCAGTGATACAGGGTTAGTGAGGGCAATTTTATCATCTTGGTCTGTGTGTTGCTGCGTGACTAAAACCAATTCCATGGAATTGTACATTGAGAATTTGGAAGTTAAAAATTTATTTATTAGTGTCACAAGTAGGCTTACATTAGCACTACAATGAAGTTACTGTGAAAATCCTCCAGTCGCCACACTCCAACGCCTGTTCAGATACACTGAGGAAGAAGTTAGCACAGCCAATTCACCTAACCTGCACATCTTTGGACTGTGGAAGGAAACCACAGCACTTGAAGGAAATCTACAGACAGTGACCCAAGCCGGGAATTGAACCCAGGTCCCTAGTGCTGTGAGTAGCAGTGCTAACCACTATGCCACCGTGCTACACCATTTAGAAGGTGAGTGAGTGAGGAGTATGTAAATGAGTCAAAGAGTGAGAGAGTGAATTTTCACTGTGTAACTGTAGCCTGAACATTTTAAAGTTGTAAAAGAACCTTAATTTGTTTAAACGATTAATTCTGAGTCGGTGAATGTCACTATTTTAAATGGTGACTAATTAGGCATAGTGTTATTCAATACTAAACTAAATGTATAAAACAATCTATAGAAATTGTGCACAGTTCAAGATATATCAAAGTATTTATTGGGGCACATGCTTTATTCAATAATTGGATTTAATAACGTGAAGCAAATCTGAGAGATTCAGCAATGAGCAACTGGGGGCAGGATGAAAGGCAGAGTGGGGAAGGGGCAGGAATGGGGAGAGGGCAGAGTGGGGAAGGGGCAGGAATGGGGAGAGGGCAGAGTGGGGAAGGGGTAGGAATGGGGAGAGGGCAGAGTGGGGAAGGGGTAGGATGGAGAGAGGGCAGAGTGGGGGAAGGGGCAGGAATGGGAGAGGGCAGAGTGGGAAGGGGTAGGAATGGGGAGAGGGCAGAGTGGGAAGGGGGTAGGAATGAGAGAGGGCAGAGTGGAAGGGGCAGGAATGGGGAGAGGGCAGAGTGGAAGGTAGGATGGAGAGAGGGCAGAGTGGGGAAGGGGCAGGAATGGGGAGAGGGCAGAGTGGGAGGGGCAGGAATGGGGAGAGGGCAGAGTGGGAAGGGCAGGAATGGGAGAGGGAAGAATGGGAAGGGGCAGGAATGGGGAGAGGGCAAGTGGGGAAGGGGTAGGAATGGAGAGAGGGCAGAGTGGGGAAGGGGTAGGAATGGAGAGAGGGCAGAGTGGGGAAGGGGCAGGAATGGGGAGAGGGCAGAGTGGGAAAGCAGGAATGGGGAGAGGGCAGAGTGGAAAGGGGCAGGAATGGGGAAGGGCAGAGTGGGGAAGGGGTAGGAATGGAGAGAGGGCAGAGTGGGGAAGGGGTAGGAATGGAGAGAGGGCAGAGTGGGAAAGGGGCAGGAATGGGGAGAGGGCAGAGTGGGGAAGGGGTAGGAATGGAGAGAGGGCAGAGTGGGGAAGGGGTAGGAATGGAGAGAGGGCAGAGTGGGGAAGGGGCAGAGGGAGGTTGGGAGAGGTGAGAGTGGTCTGGGAGGGTGGCAGAGGGAGGCTGGCGACGGGCAGGAAAGTTGCAAAGTGACCTATCGAGGGCTCCCTGAGCTGAGATGTGTATTCTAGCCCATTTGAAATGTGTTGTCTACGCTGACTGTGAAGATTGAACCCCCCTCCCACCCCGTCTGCCTTGTAATCAGAAGCAATGAATCCAATAAATAGAACAGATAAAAAAAAGCCTAGTTTCTTTTACTTAATGTGTATATTCTGTAAATAGCCCATTCTGCCTGTTCATATATGAATTAAGAGCAGGAGGAGGCCACTCAGTCCCTCGAGCCTGCTGTACTGTTCAATACCATCACAATCTGATTGTAACCTCAATTCTAAATTCCTGCTGACCCCCAGTAATCTTTCAGCCCCTTGTTAATCAGGAATCTATTGATTCTGCCTGAAAAAGATTCAAAGCCCTGCTTCTACTGTCTTTTAAGGAAGAAAGTTCCAGAAACCCACGGCCTGGTTTAAATGGGTGACCTTCAAACAGTGACGTCTAGCTTAGATTCTTCCACAAGAGAGAACATCCTCTCCACATCCAATCCTGTCAATACACCTCTGATCTTAAAGGTTTCAATCAACTTGCCTCTTATTCTAAACTATCTCACAATCTATCACACAAACCAGCCTCCCATGTATTGAGTCTGTCTACACTTCCCACTGCCTCGGCAAAGCAGCCAGCATCATTAGGGACCCCACACACCGCGGACATTCTCTCTTCCATCGGAAAAAGATATAAAAGTCTGAGGTCATGTACCAACCGACTGAAGTACAGTTTCCTCCCTGCTGCTGTCAGACTTTTGAATGGACCCACCTCACATTAAGTTGATCTTTCTCTATACCCTAGCTATATCTATAACACTACATTCTGCACCCTCTCCTTTCCTTCTCTATGAATGGTACATTTTGTATCACAAGCAAGAAACAATACTTTTTACTGTATACTAATACATATGACAATAATAAATCAAATCAAATTAAATTGAAATCTAGTGGATGCAAATCTAACTTGCTCTCTCTTTCCTCAGAAGATAAACCGTCCATTCCTGGTTTCAGTCTCATAAATCTTCTCTAAACTGCTTTTAACACATTTACTTTTTCCCTTAAATAATGAGACCAAACTGTACAGTATTCTAGATGTGGCCTCACCAAATGTCCTGTACAATTGAAGCATCACCTCTCCCTACTTTTCTAATCAATTCCTCTCACAATAAATAACATTCTATTAGCTTTATAACTTGTTGTACCTGTATACTCGCCTTCTGTAATTCATACACTAGGACACCCAGATCCCTACATCTTCCCCACTGTAACATCTTCCTGTACCATAACATGCTGGTCTGTCATCTCAGCCATCCTGCAGCTCCCACTCTCCTCCAAACAAGCTGAAAGAACCTCAGTCCCTGCTGGATGATTATAGAGGCTGACACTCCTGCCCCTGGGTCCCATTATTTGTCTCAGCAGCACTCACACTCTTCTGTCCATTGACCACTTTGCAAATCAGAACAATCTGTCCTGATAAGGTGTGAGCACTACTTGGTACAAAGACCAGAAGATATAGGAGCAGAGTTAGGACAATCGGCCTATCGAGTCCATTCCAGTATTCAATCATAGCTAATATGATTCCCATTCCCATTCTCCGTAACCCCTGACCCCTATATTAATCAAGAACCTATCTGTCTTTGTCTTAAAGACACTCCGTGACCCGGCCTCCACAGCCTTCTGCGGCAAACAGTTCCACAGATTCCCCACTCTCTGGCTGAAGAAATTCCTCCTTATCTCAATTTTAAAGGTGTGTCCCTTTGAGGTTACGTCCTTGGGTTTTAGTCTCTCCCACTAGTGGAAACAGCTTCTCCACTCTCGTTAGTCCTCTCAGTATTCCGTAGGTTTTAAACATCAAGATTACTCCCTCCTTGATGTGTCTGCAGCTCAGCCCCAGCTCAGCTACTCTCAGTCAAACTGCCTCGAGCTGCAGACATGTTTGCCCTGGATAACACTGAAACCCAGAAAATCCTATATGCTGCAGCCTTGACTCATCACCTACCTTACCAGACTCAAGTATTTCAATTAATTACTTAATTATTTAATTCAATTTTTATTAATCTTAGTCGTCATCACAAATTTCTGTACTGTTTTAAACCTCAGGAATAGAATAGGCCTTGACCACTCAAAAGATATTCATCAAAGAGTTTGCTCCCTTCCCTGCCATAGAGCAAGAACCCAGATGAAAAAAGTTATTTTTTTAAGGAAGGAAGTATTTTTGTGTCAGTGATTGAATTTCCAAAATGAATGAGTTGTTTTCTGAACTGTGAGGGCTGAGATGTGTTAAACTTCATTCTTTGGAGGTTAGCACACAAACTGAACAGAAACACAGAAATGTTTGTGTATAACACTATTGTGTATATGTGCTTATGTGTGTATTTCGCTCTGTGTCAGTGTGTCTAGCTATGTAAGTTTACGAGTTTAGCTCTATGTCTGTGTGTCTAGCTCTGTGCTTGTGTCTGTTTATCTGTGTCTGTGTGTCTGTATTTATCTGTGCCTGTGTCTATGTACCTGTGTTTATCTCTGTGCCTGAGTGCCAGTGTCATCCTGATTTGTCATCTCAAACTGGGTAAACAACTGAAGTCGAAGGATTTCCTGAACAGTGCACTGTCTTTGAAGCCTGGTTTTGGTGTAACCCTACAAGCAGCAGCTCAGAGTTTTGTGTGTGTTGCTGCTGAAGGTGTTCTAAAATGGTGTTGTATTTCAGTCTTATTGCCCTCATTCCATGAGGAAATCTCCTCAGCTTCAGCTAACCCAATATTCAAACATTTCAGGAATGTGGAAGGTAGATAATTTCTCATTGAGAGGTTTAAAGAGTAACCAGTGGAGTCTTTTACTAGCTAATTGTAAATATTTATTCTCTGATGTACATCCGTGTTATAAGACGGAGGGTCAAGGTGAGATTGATTACACGGCCCCTCCCTGCTGGAAGCTGGAGATTCCCAGGAAAGAGTTTGGACCCATTGGGAATAGCCAATTCTGAAACCCAGTTTGAGTCAACAGGGGAGAGGAGGGTGAGCAGCAGAGTGATGGAAAGGGGTGGGATAGGATTGGAGGGAGAGCAGGGGGGGTAGTCAGGGAGAGAAATGAGGAGGAATGGAGACAGAATGAAGGATGAAAGGAAAAGGAGTGTAGGAGAACAAAGAGGCGACAAGATGGGAAAGGAAGAGCATGCAGGAAGGGAGAAATACCAAAAATAAAGCCAAGTAAACTGAAAGACCATTTAACCCGTTGCTGCTCACCCCACAGGAACAGCAGAAGGCCATTCAGCCCTCGAGCCTGTTACACAGGAACAGCAGAAGGCCATTCAGCCCTCGAGCCTGTTACACAGGAACAGCAGAAGGCCATTCAGCCCTCGAGCCTGTTACACAGGAACAGCAGAAGGCCATTCAGCCCTCGAGCCTGTTACACAGGAACAGCAGAAGGCCATTCAGCCCTCGAGCCTGTTACACAGGAACAGCAGAAGGCCATTCAGCCCTCGAGCCTGTTACACAGGAATGATAGGAGGCCATTCAGCCCCACAGATTTGTTCTGCTATAATCACAGCTTCGTGTCCTATTTTTAAGTATAGTTGGAAATGTCACAAAGATTATTGGGATTCTATTTTCTGTGTCTCGCTCTGTTCCTCTGAGTTTGTGCCCTGGAGGTTTGATGGGAAGGGAATGTTTTTTTGTGTCTCAGTAACCGACATTTCTTCCTTGCCAGCTGGTCATATCCAGCCCCTCTATCTTCATCTCTGGAATTGGAAGAGGAGGCAGAGGGTGAGTTTTTCGAGAAAATATGGCAACTGAACCAAAACACGTGATTACATTTAAATAGCGCCATTCACATCCTTAGCATGGTGTGAAGCTTTTCACTCTATCTCTGCCTTTACAATGTTCCTTCAGACCAAGGTTTTAGTTTGGCAGCTCGGTTAGAATTTGCTTGCGCTGCTGTGATGCACTGTGTGATGTTTGGCTAGGTTTTATTGCACTGGAGAGGTCCCAGCGGAGATTCACCAGAACATTGCCTGGAGTATTTCTGCTATGGAGAGAGGCCAGTTAGGCTGGTATTATTTTCCCTGGAACAGAGAAGGCTGAGGTAAGGAACCTGATTGAATCATAGAATCCCTGTAATGCAGAAGGAGGCCATTTGGCCCATCAAGCCTTCACCAACCCAGATCCTATTCCCCATCACCCCACATATTTATCCTGCTAATCCCCGCCAAAGCTAATTTAGCATGGCCAATCGACCTAATTTGCACTTATTTTGTACTGAGAGAGGAAACCCATGCAGACACGGGGAGAACGTAAAAACTCCACACAGACAGCGACCCAAGCGGGGAATGGAACCCAGGTCCCTGGGAGGCAGCTGTGCTAACCACTGTGCCTTGGAATTATGTAGGGCACAGATAGGGTAGTCGGAAAGACCCCTTGGTCAAGGCATCAATAATTAGGGAAGGGGGCATGGACTTAAGGAAGCGGCAGGAGATTTGGAGGGGATTTGAGGAAAAGCTTGTTTCCCCCAGAGGGTGATGGGAATCGCTGTCTAAAAAAAGGTTGGTGCCGGTGGGAACCCCACAGGAAGCGTTTAGATGAGCACTCGGTCCATACTCTGGTGTGCCTGGGTGTTTCAAGTGCTGGGAAGTGGGATTAGACTAGGTAGGTGCTTGATGGCCAGCACAGACACGATGGGCCAAAGGTCCTCTTTGTGTGCTGTTAAAAATCAATGACTAAGTGCTCACAACAAATGAATCCCTTTTCCTGTTATACAGGAAAATGCAACAAGCAATTTACTCATGGAAAGGAGACAGACAGCCACTTTGTGAGATTTGGATCATGTTGCTTTTATCAGATGAATAATTTAACACAGTGTTCAAAAAGGTGCAGAATATATCAGTGTGATTCCTTTAACAGCCTCTGGGTGCATCAGGTCAATGTCCTTTCATTGTTCCTTCCCCTAATTGATGAGCGCCAGCCAGTCTGGGTGACAGCAAACTATTTGACTACTGCGTGCTTCACAGCTGAGGTCACGCCTGCACCGATCAGACAGTCCCCATGCACAAACCATCCAGCAAAGGTCTCTGTTTGGACTGTGTTGTGGTGTGAGCAGCTTTGTGGCACAGTGGTTAGCACTGCTGCCTCACAGCGCTAGGGAACTGGGTTCGATTCTCAGCTTGGGTCACTGTCTGTGTGTGAAATTTGCATATTCTCCCTGTATCTGCGTGGGTTTCCTCTCACAGTCTGAAATACATGCTGGTGGATGCTTTGGCAAATTCTCCCTCAGTGTACCTTAACGGGTGTCAGAGTAGGGCGACTAGGAGATTTTCATAGTAACTTCATTGCAGTGTTAATGTAAAGCTTATTTGTGACACTAATAAACAAACTTTAATCCTGAGAGTTATCATGCCAAGGCTAACAGTCCTAACATGAAAACTAAGATTAATATTGAAGGAACTGAATGGGAACTAATTGGTCTGGATGGTTCCACTCCATTTAGGAGTTTCCTAAATCAGCCTGTGACCTCTCCACCCACCAAAGGTCATATTTAGACAGTACAACAGGCAGTTACAGAATGTGATTGGATAACAGGCAGTGAATAATGCTCACTGTCCAATGAGGTTTTTACCAGTCTGAAGCAGACAAGTTGAATAAGAGAATGTACAGGAAGCAGGACCACAAGCACGTAGGTAATCGCCAAACATCATCTAACCTTCGACAGCGTTTAGGGTCAACCGCCCCATTACCAGTACATGAGGGTTAATTTGAGGATCAGTTGCCTGTGCAAATGTAAGAAATGATCCCACTGTGCAATAGAACAAATCTGATAAAGAAACAAAATGTAAGAATCTGATTATTTGTGTCTCAGTCAATTAAATAATGCAATCTGGGGAGGGTAGTGGAGAGAATCTCAGCTCCAATCAGTAGAACTCAAACCAAATAATGTGAAATAAACCAAAAGTGAAGCAGTAGTTTTATTAACATGATAGTGTTCAGTTCAGTGAACTTGCCTGGATAATGTGTCCAGATGTGAAAGGTCTCTTTAAGAGATATTTGAGCTCACTAGGTTCCTCTAGAAACAGCAATACTCAGCCACAGCTCTTCCATTGCTCATTCTTTGGGTTTCTAACATGATGATTCCAGAGACTGATCTTTCCAGCTGTTTGGAATATCCTGTCAGGAAATTTGGGCACTGCACTCCAAACAGCTGCATCTTGTCAGGCACCATCAACCAATGGTCCAGTTCCACAAGATCCCAACTCTAATGTCGCCCATCACAACTCCCCATTGTCTGTAGCTTCGTCACAGGCTAGGACAGCTGGAGACCATTCAGCCTGTCCTGTCTGTGCTGGCCATTGGGAAGAGCTATCCAGTCAATCCCACTGTGGCGCACTTTCTCCAACTCACTGCAGTCTTTCCCTTTGAGTGAGTATTTCTCCAATTCCCTGTTGAAAGTTCCTATTGCATCTGTTTCTACCGCCCCTGTCTGGCAGCACCTTGCAGACCACAACCACAGATATATTTCCTAATCTCAACTCTGCCTCCAATCAGCTTGCTCTGTCAATGGAAACTTTCTCCTTCTTCCCTCTTTCCAAACTCTTCATTCGTTCCTCTTCCATGTTTGTTTGTAGAGATTGTGAAGGACACAGGGAGAGACTGGAGTCCAGTCTGGGTGACGGGGGAAGCAGTTTTCCTTCTTTGATTGACACTAATCAGCAGCTGGGGTGTTCTTCTTGATTACAATCCGGCTGATTTTTCTGGGTCACTTGTTTTGCTCCCTCACAGACATGGTCAGAATTTGCTCAGTTTAGAGTCCGGGTTTCCCGACCAATGCCGGGGTCACGAGGCCTTTTTGTCCGCTTTTCCATTGGAGTTCCAGCTGCTCATTGAATCTAAAGGTTCATTTCCAAAGCGCCTCTCTGGGTCATGTGATGTAGCCTGCGTCACACGTCCATTTGCAGAAGGCTGAGATCGCCCGCTTACTGGAAGCTTCCATCTGCCTCACTGGCCGGGTGGTTACTGCGCGTGGACCATTCGGCGTCTTTCAGTGTCCACACAGCAGGGTGGGGACAAGAGGATCAGCAGGTACAGCAGCAGACACAACCAACAGGAACAGCTCTTCACCCAGAACGTTGACCAACTGCCCTGTGAAAACACTGTCTCCAAGGTCGCAGATTCATAACTGAAGCAACGAGGGACAGAGAGAGAAAGAGTGAGAGAGACAGCCAGAGATGGAGACAGAGAGGAAAAGACAGAGACGGAGAGAGAGGGAGAGAGAGACAGAGAGGGAAAGACAGAGAGAGAGAGAGAAAGAGTGAGAGAGACAGAGAGAGAAAGAGACAAGAGAGGGAAAGACAGAGAGGGAGAGATGGAGAGAGAGAGAGAGACAGAGAGGGAAAGAGTGAGAGAGACAGCCAGAGACACAAAGAGTGAGACAGCCAGAGACAGAGAGGGAGAGACGGAGAGGGGGAGAGAGAGACAGAGAGAGAAAGAGACAGAGAGGGAAAGACAGAGAGGGAGAGATGGAGAGAGAGAGACAGAGAGACAGAGAGGGAAAGAGTGAGAGAGACAGCCAGAGAGGGAAAGACAGAGAGGGAGAGACGGAGAGGGGGAGAGAGAGAGAGAGGGAAAGAGTGAGAGAGACAGCCAGAGACAGAGAGAGAAACAGCCAGAGATGGAGAGAAAGAGACAGAGAGGAAAAGACAGAGAGGGAGAGACGGAGAGGGAGAGAGAGAGAGACAGAGAGAGAGAAAGAGTGAGAGAGACAGCGAGAGAAAGAGAGAGAAAGAGTGAGAGAGACAGCGAGAGAAAGAGAGAGAAAGAGTGAGAGAGACAGCGAGAGAAAGAGAGAGAAAGAGTGAGAGAGACAGCGAGAGAAAGAGTGAGAGAGACAGCGAGAGAAAGAGTGAGAGAGACAGCCAGAGACAGAGAGAGAAAGAGTGAGAGAGACAGCCAGAGACAGAGAGAGAAAGAGTGAGAGAGACAGAGAGAGAAAGAGTGAGAGAGACAGAGAGAGAAAGAGTGAGAGAGACAGAGAGAGAAAGAGTGAGAGAGACAGCCAGAGACAGCCAGAGAAAGAGTGAGAGAGACAGCCAGAGACAGAGCGAGAGAGACAGCCAGACAGAGACGGAGAGTCAATTCAGGGGAGACAGAGAGAGAGAGACAGAGAGACAGATGGAAAATGAGTCAAATCAGGAGAGGAAGAAAGCAGAGACAGACAGACAGAGAGAAGAGCAAAATGGAACAATTGGCTTATTAACAACAGTGAAACAGGTCAACGTGGAAAAAAAACAGTCTGATTTGAAGAAGTTAAAGGGGGAATCATGATATTGAATGTGAGGTGGTACAGTGGGTGGCACTACTGCCTCACAGCACCAGGGACCTGGGTTCAATTCTGGCCTCAGGTGACTGTCTGTCTGTGAGGAATCTTCCCTGGTTCTGCCTGATTTTCATCCGGGTGCTCCAGTTTTCCTCCACAGTCCAAGGATGTGCGCGTTAGGTGGGTTGACTGTGCTAAATTGACCCTGGTGTCCAGGGGACTAGCAGAGTAAATATGTGGGGTTAGGGGAATAGGGCCTGGGAGGGGATTGTGGTCAGTATAGACACGATGGGCTGAATGGCCTCCTCCTGTACTGTGGGGATTCTTTGATGATCAACCATGATCAAAATGAATGATGGAGCAGGCTCGAAGGCCGAATGGCCTCCTCCTGCTTCTAGTTTCTGTGACATTAGAAAAGCTCCATAAACATTTGGGATTTCCGAACTGGCTCTGAGCTGCTGCTCTGTGTCTCGTTTTAAGATGAAGAACGGGCGTGGACCTCATTGGTCCAACCAAGAGGAGTATATCAAACACACAGCTCAGAAATTGGCCACTTGGCTGGAGCACTGGGGGTGTCGCTGCTCCAAATGAACCAAACATACTTTAATCCAACTTTCCCCCTCCTGATCCAACTTCCCCTGAAATATTATTCCCCTCAAGCATTCCCTGTGGGAGCAAGTGCCACCTTCCCTCACTTTCTGAGTAAAGATATTTCCTTTGAATTCCTGACTGGATTTATTAGTGATGGTTTTATGTATAGTAGTTAACAATGCTGCCTCACAGCACCGAGAGCTGGGTTCGATCCCCAGCTTGGATCACTGTGTGGAGTTTGCACATTTTCCCCATGTCTGCCTGGGTTTCCTCTGGGTGCTCAGGTTTCCCACAATCTGAAAGACACACTGGTTAGGTGCTGATTGACCTGAACAGGCGTCTGAGTGTGGCGACTAGGGGAATTTCACAGTAACTTCATTACAGAGTTAATATAAGCCTTACTTGTCACTAATAAATAAACTTTATTATTTACTTTACTTTATTGATGTCCCTGATTCTGGTCTCCCCTCTTGCACGTTAGAAAATAGACACTCACCGCACAGACTGTTTAGTCCAAGTTGTCCTTTCTCTCTTTACAACCTTCCCCCCTCTCTGACTCTTACTGGTACTGTTCCCTAAAAGATCCCTCTCCAGAACTCTCACAAGTGTCTAGACATTCAGGCACAGACTGAGAGGGTAAACATCTTACTTCGACCCTGTCCCTACACAATTCTCACACAAGTACGCACACATTTCCCACAGGAGTCACCGGGTTACAACAGTGTCCGCAGCCTCCGGCACTAAAGACAAAGTAAGAGGTCTGACAACACCAGGTTTAAGTCCAACCGATTTATTTGATAGTAAACTCACAAGCTTTCGAGGTTCCCCTCTTTGTCAGGTGAATGAGGTGTTCTGGTCTGAGACAGCACATATAACGTCTGAGACCAGAACACCTCATTCACCTGACAAAGAGGACAGCCTCGAAAGTTTGTGAGTTTACTATCAAATAAATCAGTTGAACTGATGTTGTCAGACTTCTTACTGTGTTTACCCCAGTCCAACGCCGGCATCTCTACATCATGACTAAAGACAAATGCAGAGCTCTTTAGATTTGCCTTAAGTCAGCACATCATGTGACTCAGTCCCACAATTGGGAACAGTCAGACTGAACTGTTCCCAGACTCCACTTACTTGAACCAGCTGGTTAATGTCATCATGACATACAGGGAGGCCAGGAAGAAGACAAAATGGAAGCAGGAGTAACTGTAAGTGACTTGCTCTCTCTCGTTGTGTATCACTTTCTGTCCTCCTGTCATCTCCACTTCACCCTTGGGCACTGCAAATAAAAATAACACAATAACCACTGGTAATCAGTGCAGAGAATCAACTTGTCCCCCCAGTGAGAGTCAGTACCTTCAGGAACTGTATCCCAGTGAGAGTCAGCACCTTCAGGAACTGGATCCCAGTGAGAGTCAGCACCTTCAGGTGTGTAGAGTCAGCACCTTCAGGAACTGGATCCCAGTGAGAGTCAGCACCTTCAGGGACTGTATCCCAGTGAGAGTCAGGTAGCTGATACAAGGTATTTGTGATTGAAATTCTGTTCCTCACCTTCCTCATCGAGACAGCAGAAGCAGCAGGACGCTTTCTGTAAGAGATAAGAGTGCAATAGTGAGAATAACTACTGTACTGTCAAAGGGGAGAGAGAATCAGTCATAGCAGTGAGTGTGGATTCTATCAAGATAAAATAAAGGCAAATTTAAGAGACAAATATTCAGAGGATTAACTGAAAATCAAAAAACAGGAAAGTGTTCAGAAAGTTCCAGAACTATAAACAGTAAATATTTTGCAACTGGGATTGATAGATTTCTGTTCGTAGAGGAGAATTATAGAATCCCTACAGTGCAGAAAGAGGCCATTCAGCCCATTGAGTCTGCACCAACAACAATCCCCCCCCCACCTCCAGACCCTATTCCCATAATCCCACACATCTATCCCACTAATTCCTCTAACCTACACATCCCGGGACACTAAGAGGCAATTTAACATGGTCAGTCAACCCAACCCACACATCTTTTGAATATGGGAGAAAACTGGAACACCCGGAAGAAACCCACATAGATATGGGGAGAATGTGCAGACTCCACACAGACAGTGACCCAATCTGGGAATCAAACCTGGGTCCTCAGCATTGAGAGGCAGAAGTGCGAACCACAGTGCCACCCAGTTCTGTTGGGTAAAGAGTGAGGGGTTACAGACTAGATAGAACTGAGAAACAAATCAGCCCTCATCTCACTGAATGATGGAACTGGTTTGAGGGGCAGAAGGGCCTCCTCCTATTGCTGTGGGAATGAGAGAGGTTGAATGGTAACTGGAGTGAGGCGGGATTAATGATGAGAGAAGAATTACTGACCTTGAACTCATATCTGTAAACCCGGAGCATCCAGATTGGTCCAAACACCTTGGCCAAGTAGGAGGCTTCATTACTACCCAGGAGGCATTGGGAGGATGAGAGGCAGCCAATCAGATTGATGGAAAGGAGAATAATGATTGGATAATTATTGCAGGATTTATCACATTGATCTTTTCACGTAATCACAATAATAAAAATACATTCTTCATTTTCACAAAATGGCTAAAGATTACACAACAAACATAGCAAATATGGTGGGAATTCTCATTCCTCTTTTTATTTACTGGATTAGTTAAATCTACCACATCCCGACTCTCCATTAAATTCATGGAATGAGTATTTGACATTGGTCTGCTTACCGAGTTACAGCGTTACTAACTGGTATACCCTTCACTCATCACTGCCTTCTAACCTCAGACAGATCCCCTGTCCCAGGGACAATCCTCACTCCCTAACTGCCCCTTGAGAAGGTGAACTCCCTTGTTGAACCAACTGCAATCCCCGTGTGGTGTAAGTACATCCACAGTGTTGTTAGGGAGGGAGTTCCAGGATTTTGACCCAGCAATAGGTGACGGAACAGTGATATAGTTCCAAGTCAGCATGATGAGTGACTCAGAGCGCAACTTCCAGGTGATCAGGTTCCCAGGTATCTTTGATTTGATTTATTGTCACACATATTAGCACACAGTGAAAAGTATTATTTCCTGCGGGCTAGACAAAGCATACCATTCATAGAGAAGGAAAGGAGAGAGTGCAGAATGTAGTGTTACAGTCATAGCTAGGGTGTAGAGAAAGATCAACTTAATGCAAAGGTAGGTCCATTTAAAAGTCTAATGGCAGTAGGGAAGCAGGAACTATTTATCCGGATGGTAGAGGTTGTAGGTTTGGAAGGTGATGTCTAAGCAGCCTTGGTGAGTTCCTTGATGGTACACACTGCTGCCATGGTGTGTTAGTGACGGAGGGAGTGAATGTTGGAGGGAGAGGTGGGAGTTTGATCAATTCATTCACAAAGAGACTTACCAAGCAAACAGGACGCAGCAATACATGACGGCTGCTCCAGCGATGGCAATGATCTTTCCCTCTTCCTGTGCTCCATCCTCACTGACACTGGGGAAGCAGATGCTGATGTTCTGACCCTGATATTCGACTGGGAAAAATGGAACAGGAATGACAGTGTGCTCACTCACAGAAGCACGTGTGACCCACTCTGTTTCACACTCATTTTAGTTCCAAGTTTCAAAACCCTATCCAGAGTTGGAGCAGTTGCTAGAAGTTGCTGCAGTGAGGGAGTGCTGCACTGCCAGAGATGCCACTTTCTGGATGTTAACCTGTGACGCTGTCTGCCCGCCCAGGCTCATGAGAAAGATGCAGAATAACAGAATCTCCTGGTTAAAGATCACTCCTTCACCGAACATCAGATTCACTGGTATTCATCCCTCTGAGATCTTGCTGTGCACAAAATGGCTGCACTGTTTACCAATAATATCAGTAACTGCGCTCTCAATTAATTGATCATCCTGTGTATTCCAAGCAATGAATTGTTGTTAACTGCAGTGTTGCTCATCTCCGTACGCCGTTCAGAGCAGTTTTGAACCTTCCTCAAGGGTAACAGGGCAAGACTTTATCATCATTATTATCCTAGCAACACAACCCCTGTCCCCCCTGTACTTTTCCACCCCCAACAACCTCTGCCCTTCGACCCTGCACCTCCCCTCCCTCCGTGTCTCATTACAGGCCTGTGTCCAGCCTTTGGCACAAACTCCACCCCCTTCCCCACCCCCATGCTCTTTTCCCTCCCCTTCCCTCTTACCACCCTTCCCTCCTCCTCACCCTCTTTCCCAACCCTCACCTCCACATCTTCCCTCCCCTGCTTCCCACACCCAGCCTCCTTTCCCCTCCATCTTCCTTTTTCCCCCACTGTCCCATCGCTGGGATCGTGCTGTGTACTGACCAGTCTCTGGGGGGCGGCTGGAGAGGGCCGAGAAGGTCAGGTACATGACGTAACAGCTGATGATGGAGGTTTGAAGCAAACTGCTGTGTGCCTGTCCTGAAAACAGAAGCCATAGATTTGTCAGAATGCGAGAAGAGGAAGGCTTTGGGAGATGTCACTCACTCCCTCTGTTTAATATCCCCAAACTCCCCTCTGTCATCCTGCAATGTGAACCCTCCCTCGCGGGCAAGCGGCACATCACACCAGCCTCTCTGAACAGGGATATTGACAGGACAGACCACACCGTTAGTGCAAACACAAACTCTCATGTCTACACATGAACACGCACACAGAATACATTCACGGTCACACATGATCATGCACACAAATATATTCATGGTCCACATGAACACGCACACAGAATACATTCACTATTACACACCCTTTCCATTCTCTAACCGTTCACTATTGGCTGCCGTATTTCTCTCTAAGACACTTGCTTCTCTAACAGAGCTTTTGGTCACATGTCCCTCAGTGGTGCAATGTCCAATTACATTTGTCCCTCCACAAGATGCCTTACTCTGTGAGAGATGCTATATAAATGCAGGTTGTTGTTATGTTACTCACTCTGTTCCACACACTGGCTTCTGGATAAGAAAGACATGAAAAAGCAGAGGCTGAGGTTGAGGATCAGGAGAGCTTTGTTAATGAGGCAGCCGGCAGGGTGGGTGTAAAACTTGTACATCAGCGAGAACGCAGTCACGGCAAGAATGTAGAAAAGCAGGGTAACAGCCAGCACAGCAAGACTCCACAACTTCCCGTCCGCAGCTCCCATCATCCTGTTGGAGATATATAGAGCAGTGAACGGGAACCACAACGTGGTCAATAACATCTCAAACTATCTCAGTACACCAGCCAGTCCCATTTCAATCTCCCTTTCAATCAGTCCTTCTGATAAACAGAGATTGAGACAGAGAGGATAGAGGGCATTCAGCCCATCATGCCGCAGCAATTGCATGGGGTTAGATACAGAGTAAAGCTCCCTCTACACTGTCCCCATCAAACATTCACAGGACAGGTACAGCACGGGGTTAGATACAGAGTAAAGCTCCCTCTACACTGTCCCTTCAAACACTCCCAGGACAGGTACAGCACGGGGTTAGATACAGAGTAAAGCTCCCTCTACACTGTCCCCTTCAAAACAAAACCTCCAGGACAGGTACAGCACGGGGTTAGATACAGAGTAAAGCTCCCTCTACACTGTCCCCCTTCAAACACTCCCAGGACAGGTACAGCACGGGGTTAGATACAGAGTAAAGCTCCCTCTACACTGCCCCATCAAACACTCCCAGGACAGGTACAGCACGGGGTTAGATACAGAGTAAAGCTCCCTCTACACTGTCCCCCATCAAACACTCCCAGGACAGGTACAGCACAGGGTTAGATACAGAGTAAAGCTCCTCTACACTGTCCCCATCAAACACTCCCAGGACAGGTACAGCACGGGGTTAGATACAGAGTAAAGCTCCTCTACACTGTCCCCATCAAACACTCCCAGGACAGGTACAGCACGGGGTTAGATACAGAGTAAAGCTCCCTCTACACTGTCCCCATCAAACACTCCCAGGACAGGTACAGCACGGGGTTAGATACAGAGTAAAGCTCCCTCTACACTGTCCCCCATCAAACACTCCCAGGACAGGTACAGCACGGGGTTAGATACAAACGAACACCCTCCACTTTACTTGCCAAACCCTCTAATAGGGAATTAAGTGTGGGAGGAAACTGGAGCACCCAAAAGAAACCCATGCAGACATGAGGAGTATGTGCAAAGTCCACACACACAGTGACCCAAGGCTGGAATCAAATCCGGGTCCCTGGCGCTATGAGGCAGCAGCGCTAAGCACTGTGCCACCATGTTGCCCCTATTCTTTGAGAAATAAACCTGTTGGATTTCAAGCTGGTGTTGTGAGACTACTTACTGTGCCCACCCCAGTCCAACATCAGAATCTCCACATCTTTAGAAATAAACTCACCAGTTCTTGTTCCAAAAGTGAGCAAAGACAGTGATGAGGGAGAGCTGGACCAGGATGAAGAGGAGAGCTCCGGTCACTCCAACATAACGCCAAACTGTGCGGCAACCCAACAACAAGGAGAAAATAATATCAAAAAGGGAAATATTGGTTAGAAAAGAATGAAGATTCGCAGATGAAGAGTGGCTCGACATAAACAAAATTAATCTCGTTCACCCCTGACAGTCACACAGTACAATGATAATAGAGTTATTAATTAGTGTCCACCATTGAGTTTACAACAGAGCCAGACATGAGGTAAGGCAAACTTCCAGTACTGGAGCGAATGGGGAGCCAGAGGTCCAAAGACAATGTTCTTTCTGAATATGTTTCACTCCCCACGGGGCACATCTCAAATTACTCACCACACATATCCCAAAATGAAAGGAATCCATCTAATTAATTAGATGGTCCTGATAAAGGGGCAGAGTTCCGAAAGCTGGTGATTCCAAATAAACTGGTATAGAATAGGGTTAGATACAGAGTAAAGCTCCCTCTACACTGTCCCCCCATCAAACACTCCCAGGACAGGTACAGCACGGGGTTAGATACAGAGTAAAGCTCCCTCTACACTGTCCCCCCAACAAACACTCCCAGGACAGGTACAGCACGGGGTTAGATACAGAGTAAAGCTCCCTCTACACTGTCCCCCATCAAACACTCCCAGGACAGGTACAGCACGGGGTTAGATACAGAGTAAAGCTCCCTCTACACTGTTCCCCCATCAAACACTCCCAGGACAGGTACAGCACGGGGTTAGATACAGAGTAAAGCTCCCTCTACACTGTCCCCATCAAACACTCCCAGGACAGGTACAGCACGGGGTTAGATACAGAGTAAAGCTCCCTCTACACTATCCCCCATCAAACACTCCCAGGACAGGTACAGCACGGGGTTAGATAGAGAGTAAAGCTCCCTCTACACTGTCCCCATCAAACACTCCCAGGACAGCTACAAAGATCCCAAGATCTCTGGCCTTTCACAATTTGTGCCTTTTCACTATTTAAACATTCAGAACTCTGCCTTTTTGGTTTTAAAATAACACATCTCGCAATTTCCTGCACTGAATTCCATTGCCACAATGATACCCACACATCCAATCTATTTACCTCCGTTTCAAATGTTTTTTTAACCCCTACAATGCAGAATGAGGCCATTCGGCCCATCAGGTCTGCACTGACCACAATCTCACCCAAGGCCCTATCTTCACAAACATTTACCATAACTAATTCTCCCTGACATCAACGGGCATTTTTCCACAGCAAATCTACCTAACCTGTGCATCTTTGGACTGTGAGAGAAACCTGAGGAAACCCACGCAGACACAGGGAGGATGTGCAGACTCCACACAGACAGTGACCCAAGCTGGGAATTGGCTGTAAGGCAGCAGTGCTAATCACTGTGCCACTAAACCACCCTCTCATCTCCATTGCACACACACACTCGATCATATCAGCAAAGTCATTTACAAACACTGAATATCTCACCACAGATCCTCGTGGCCACAGCTACAATCTTGAGTATAAAGACCATAAGAACTCAGAGCAGGAGTCGGCCATCCGGCCCCCTCCAGCCTGCTCCGCCATTCAATAAGATCATGGCTGATCTCTTTGTGGACTCAGCTTCTCCTGCCTGCCCGCGCACCATAACCCTTAATTCCTTTACTGTTCAAAAATCTATCTACCCTACTCTTAAAAACATTCAATGGTGAATTTCACAGTTATTTCATTGCAGCGTTAATGTAAGCCTTACTTTTGATTAATAGAACAAAGAAGAACAAATATTATAAATATTTATAAATAAACTTTAACTTCTAACTTTGCCTCAAAGACATTCAATAAGGTCACTTCAACTGTTTCACTGGGCAGGGAATTCTACAGATTCACAACCCTTTGTGTGAACTCAGTCTTAAATCTGCTTCCCCTTCTTATGAGGCTATACTGCCTAGTTCTAGTTTCACCCACCAGTGGAAACAACTTCCCTGCTTCTATCTTATCTATTCCCTTCATAATCTTATATGTTTCTGTAAGATCTCTCGTCATTCTTCTGAATCCCAACGAGTATAGCCCCAGCCTACTCAATCTCTCCTCGTAAGCCAACCCTCTCAGCTCCAATATTCCTGGATTCAGAACAGGAGGGGGGAGTGGAGGGCGGGGCGGGGGGGTGAACCTGTCAGAGGATCCTGTTTGCTACTGAAAGTGTATTGGCTGCCGGAAGATTTTAAGGTTAAATTTTATTTATTAGTCACAAGTAAAGCCTACATTAACACAGCAATGAAGTTACTGTGAAAATCCCCTAGATGCCACACTCCAGTGCCTGTTTGGGTACATTGAGGGAGAATTTAGCACGGCCAATGCATCCTAACCTGCACGTTTTTCATTCTGTGGGTGGAAACCAGAGCACCTGGAAGAAACCCACGCAGATACGGGGAGAATGTGCAAACTCCACACAGACAGTGACCCCAGTCAGGAATCGAACTTGGATCTCTGGCACTGTGAGGCAGCAGTGCTAACCACCGAGACACTGTCGGGTGTTGTGGGCAGATGGAGTTGAACATTACAGAACGGTACTGATTTATCTGGATTGCGCTGTGTGTGTGTGTGTGTGTGTGTGTGTGGGCAGGGGGGGGGAGTGCTGGTGGGGGTGAGGAATCTGGAGGGGGAAAGGCTGGTGGGGGGGGGGGGGGTTGGAAACTTATGGAGGTTGTGGTGCTTTCCTGCCATCTGGTGGTTGTCAGTTGACAATGCAGCAGCTTTCAATTCCAATCTCCGTCTCACAGCTACAGAAAGATACCATTCTGCCAGTGTTTACACTTCACATCAACCTTCTCCTAAACATACATTAAACACACACAGCACCTATCATCTTCCCTCTTTCAACCCAGTTCTAACCTGTCCATAAAACAGGAAGATTTTTTTTTTAAGCAACACAGCACGGGAAACAGGCCCTTCGGCCCAACGAGCCCGCGCCACCGTAATACCAAATCATTATCCTATTTTAATAGTCCTATATAATAATATATATTAATCCTAATTTGGAAAATTTTCACCATAGGGACAATTTGTTACCCAATCAGCCTAAGAGCGAATTTTTGGGTTGTGGGAGGAAACCGGAGTGCCCGGAGAAAACCCACGCAACCACGGGGAGAACGCGCAAACTCCCGCAGACACCGGCCCAATTCCAAGTGTCTGCACAGCCACATCGATAGTCTCTGAGCTGTTAATAGAAAAGCAGCTAGCAATCCTCACAGTGAAATGAACAGTAACAGAACAGAAGAGAGAGTTAGAGGGGCTGGGAGGAAAGTGAATCATAGGTTACAGCACAGACTCAGGCCATTTGGCCCATTGCGCTAATGCTAGCTCTCTGTAGGAGCAAGTCACTTACTGCAACTCCCCCACCCAACCCTGATAATTCCCAATCTGCTTCCACCACAGTGGGGGCCGTGCATTCCTGACCCGAGCCACTCGCTGTGTGAGGAGCTTTCCTTGTGTCGCAATCACTTCTTTTGTCATTTAACTTAAATCTGCATCGTCTGGTTCTCAATCCATCCATCAACAATTCTCTCCCTCTACTCTTTCCAGACCCCTTGTGATTTTGTATGTCTCTGTCAAATCTCTCCTCAGCCCCAAATTCTTCACTCTATCCACAGAACTGCAGCCCCTCGTACCTAGAATCATTCTTCTGAATCTGCCTTCACATTTCTCCTAGAGTCTGGTACTCTGAACTGGATTCTATACTGAATGTGAGGCTGACCCAATGTTCTATACGAGCTTAACATAACCTCCTTAAAATCCCCTTGCCTGCACTCTATGCTCCTGTTAGTAAAGTCTAGGATGCTCTCTGCTTTACTAACTGTTCTCTCAAACTGCCCTGCCACCTTCAATGATTTATGCACAAATACATCCAGATCCCTGTGTTCCTGCACCCACTTTAGAGTATAGGATGTAAACGGGTTAGCAAGGGTTTGATTCCCAGCGCAGGACACTGTCTGTGTCGAGTTTGCACATTCTCCCTGTGTCTGCGTGGCTTTCCTCTCTCAATCTGAAAAATGTGCTGCTTAGGTGCATAGTGTGGCAACTAGGGGGATTTCACAGTAACTTTTTTTGCAGTGTTAATGTAAGCCTTACTTGTGACTAATAAATAAAATTTAATTGTACCATTTATTTGATATGCAAGTCATAGAGGTTTGTTTACAACATGGAAATAGGCCCTTCGGCCCAACTTGTCCATGCCACACCTTTTTTTAACCCCTAAGCTTGTCCCAATTGCCTTCATTTATCCCTCTATACCCATCTTACCCTGTAACCATCTAAACACTTTTAAAAAGACAAAATTGTACCCGCCTCTACTACTACCTCTGACAGCTTGTGCCAGACACTCACCCCCCTTCTGTGTGAAAAAATTGCCCCTCTGGACCTGTTTGTATCTCTCTCCTCTCAACTTTAACCTATGTCCTCTAGTTTTAGACTCCCCTACCTTTAGATATTAACTATCTCGCTGATCTGTGCCCCTCATTATTTTATAGACCTCTATAAGGTCGCTGCTCAGCCTCCTACGCATAAAGGAAAAAAAGTCCTAATCTATTCAGCCTCTCCTTATAACTCAATCCAACAAGTCTCAGTGGCACTCTTCCTAGTTTAATAATATCCTTTCTTCTAGTTTAATAATATCCTTGTCTCTTTGCATTCTCTTCTACCAAACCTAATTGCTTCACATTTCTCTATATTAAATGTCACTTGTCTGGCAATTTCCCACATCATGTCCATATCATTTTGAATGTTATACACTTTCCTCCTCAAAGTTTACAACGCTTCACAAGTTACAGACTGCCTGATCATCAATATATATTAGAAAAAGCAAAGGTGGTAACAGCGACCCCTGGGAAACTCCACTCCAAAACTCTGAGCTATAACTTTGTACAAGTCTGTTGTATGGTATGACATCAGACATGTCACATCATCAGTACCGCCCTCATCAAACCTCTCTGTTATCCCTTCAAAAAACTCCAGACAGTTAATTAAACACAAACTGCCCTTAGCAAATCAAAGCTCACTTTCCTTAATTAACCCATGATGTGGAGGTGCCGGTGTTGGACTGGGATGGGCACAGTAAGAAATCTCACAACACCAGGGTAAAGTCCAACAAATCTCCAGCCGTCTGACACCTCCCTGAGTCTAAGGGAACTAGAAAATCGTGCTCAGTGCACCCGTAATGTCCACACTCATTTCCCTCAGTATCCTGGGATTTATCTAGTCCCAGAGTCCTGTCAACTTTAAACACAGAGCAATATTTCCCCAATCAATTTTACATCTTTCAAATGTCTGCATGGCCTCTTGCTTCATTATGATTGGTGCAGTATCTCTCGCAGGAATGGGGGAAGCAGAGATATATAGAACTTAGATAGGGTCAGAGGGGGAAACTGTCAGGTCCTATACAGGAATGAAGTGTTTGTCAAATGATGAATGGTTGAGAAATCTGGGACTGTATTCAATGGAGTTTAGAAGGACAAGGGGGCATCTAATTAAAACTTACAGAATACTGAGATAGAGTGGACATGGAGAGGATGTTTCCATTAGTGAGACTAGAACCAGAGGGCAGAACCTCAGGCTAAAGGAACAATTCTTTAAAACAGAGATGAGGAGGAATTTCTTCAGCCAGAGAGTGGGGAATCTGTGGAACTCTTTGCCGCAGAAGGCTGTGGAGGCCGAGTCACTGAGTGTCTTTAAGGCAGAGATAGATAGGTTCTTGATCAGTAAGGGGATCAGGGGTTATGGGGAGAAGGCGGAAGAATGGGGATGAGAAAAATATCAGCCACATTGAATGGTGGAGCAGACTCAATGGGCCGAGTGGCCTATCTCTGTTCCTATATGTTATGGTCTCATGGATAGACCATTGAAGGATTATCGCATAAGAACATGAAGATAAGAAATAGGAGGAATGGACCATTCAGCCCCTCAACTCTTGTCCCACTTCAATACAATCATGGTTCATTATCAGCTGTTCCCCATAGCCCGTAATTCCTCAAGAGACTAAAAATCTCAGTCTTAAATAAATTCAGTGATGGAGCATTCGCAAGCCTCTGGGTAGAGAAATACAAATTATACACTCCATCCTGTGAGGGGCTGATGCAAAGTCGATGGGCCCAATGGCCACTTTCTGCATTCTAGCAGGCCATGGCTCTGTGATAACTGGGACACAATCAGCCCTCAACCAATATTCTGGAACTCTGATGGGGGAACTGAAGCAGGAAACAGGGAAACTTGAATTTGTGCAGCATTTAACTCTTTTCCCCCACCTGTGGGGTGGTTATGAGATCCAGTTTTCTGTTCCTGCTCTTAGTTAGCTGCTCCCACCAAGGGTAAAATATCCCTGAGCTCAGGGAAGGAGTGAAAATTCCTCTTGCTAATCACTATCCAGTGATGTAGAATCCTCACAATACAGAAGGAAGAGGCCATTCAGCCCATCAAGTTTGCAATGACCACCATCTCATGCAGCCCCTATTCCCATAACCTCACACATTTACCTGGCTAATCAACATTCAAAATCAATTTACCATAGCCAATCAACCTAACCTTTGGACTGTGGGAGGAAACTGGAGCACCCAGAGGAAACCTACGCAGACACAGGAGGAATGGGCAAACTCCACACTGACTGGGAATCCCACCCAAGCTGGGAATCGAGCTCAGGTCCCTGGAGCTGTGAGGCAGCAGTGCTAACCACTGGGCTACTGTGTCGTGCTGCGTGTGAGTGTAAGTGTGTACGCGAGCAGGTGCATGCATTTGTTTGGTATCAGGTGCAGGACGGATCAGTTGGGGCTGCACACCAGGGTTGAATAGTTATCATTCACTGTGTCCCTGCCATAATGAAGTAGAGCCTCTGGGGTGAGGTGTGGGAGACTGCCTGCAGCGTCCGGAATCCCAGCACTAACCCATGATGGTGCCGTTGGGGATGTGCAGAGGAGCTGTCAAAATTCTCGCTCTGTAATTTCACTCACCGTGCAGGAAGGATTCATCCGGAATAAAAAAGGCTGCAGCGGAAATCCCAACAAGAATCAAGAATTTCAAAAACCAGAACCTGCAACAGAGACAGTAGAGTGACTGAGAGATACCGCGACCGAGGGACACCGTGACCGAGGGACACCGCGACCGGGAGGCACCGCAACCGAGGGACACCGCGACCGAGGGACACTGCATTTTGCTGGCTGGTGATCAGAATAGACCCTCTCTTTCTCTCTCACAGACACAGATTGTGTTAATCCAGTTACCCATTGTGAATCATCGCTCTGAAATCACGACTCGATTTGACGTTGAAGAGGAAGACACACAATAACAGGTAGAAGCAGGCTGTTCCGAAACAGACTCTATACACGGCTGAGTATCCGATTAACATGTCACAATCAAAGCCTGGCTGGAGCTGTTCACAAAATACTCGGAAGAAAGGCACCTGAAACAGCAAGAATCAATTTACGAAGAGACAGGGAACTGAGATCAAATCCACACAAGGTACGTATACACCACAGCGTCCCGAACCGACACTAACACTGAGAAAGACACCAGCTCAGGAATGGGAGATATCAGAGTGAAGCCATTCAGCCCATCTTCCTGATTCTCCCAGATTCCCTCCTATCACAGCATGGTGGCACAGTGTTCACACTGCAGCCTCACGGTGCCATGGACCCGGGTTCAATTCCTAGTCTGGGTTACTGTCTGTGCAGAGTCTGCACATTCTCCCCATATCTGTGTGGGTTTCCACCCACAGTCCCTATGATGTGCTGGTTAGGGTACGTTGGCCGTGCTAAATTCTCCCTCAGTGTATCTGAACAGGCGCCAGAATGTGACAGCTAGGGGATTTTCACAGTAACTTCATTGTGGTGTTAATGTAAGCCTACTTGTGACTAAAATATAAACTTTTAAAAGAAATGACTCCACTCACTCCTTTAACATCCTTGTGGACACTCTCCCTAAATGATAGGACAATAGGGATTTGTGATATTTGAAATATCTCTGAGGGTTGCAGGGCTGGAGGAGATTCCAGAGAGAGGTGAGGCATGGAGAGAGAGGAGTGAGGTGTAAGGTGGAGATGAGTGCAGAGGAAATACTTACACTCTCCCGAACTGACTCTGTGACTGTTCTGGAGAGAAGGAGGCAGCAGCTTGTTGAGCTCATAATGTGGTACAGAGTGTACATCATCCGGCTCCCAGATGACACTTTAATCCCTGGAAGAAAAGGACAGCAGAGAGAGCATGGCGAGGGCCCACAGCAGCAGCAGATCTATCGCAGGAAGAAATGGAACAGCTGGTTACACACGATAATGTGATATAAATAAACAAAAAGCAGATAACAAAACCAAGAATTCATAGCGTCTGCTGAACTCTCCACACATCCACCTTTCATTTCACCAAAACCAGCACAGTCAGAACCAGAGAGCGGAACACTTTCCATTTCAACTGAAACCTGTCCCCATCAAACACTCCTAGGACGGGTGCAGCACAGGGTTAGATACAGAGTAAAGCTCCCTCTACACTGTCCCCCATCAAACACTCCCAGGACAGGTACAGCACGGGGTTAGATACAGAGTAAAGCTCCCTCTACACTGTCCCCCCATCAAACACTCCCAGGACAGGTACAGCACGGGGTTAGATACAGAGTAAAGCTCCCTCTACACTGTCCCCCCATCAAACACTCCCAGGACAGGTACAGCACGAGGTTAGATACAGAGTAAAGCTCCCTCTACACTGTCCCCCCATCAAACACTCCCAGGACAGGTACAGCACGGGGTTAGATACAGAGTAAAGCTCCCTCTACACTGTCCCCATCAAACACTCCCAGGACAGGTACAGCACGGGGTTAGATACAGAGTAAAGCTCCCTCTACACTGTCCCCCATCAAACACTCCCAGGACAGGTACAGCACGGGGTTAGATACAGAGTAAAGCTCCCTCTACACTGTCCCCCCATCAAACACTCCCAGGACAGGTACAGCACGGGGTTAGATACAGAGTAAAGCTCCCTCTACACTGTCCTCATCAAACACTCCCAGGACAGGTACAGCACGGGGTTAGATACAGAGTAAAGCTCCCTCTACACTGTCCCCATCAAACACTCCCAGGACAGGTACAGCACGGGGTTAGATACAGAGTAAAGCTCCCTCTACACTGTCCCCCATCAAACACTCCCAGGACAGGTACAGCACGGGGTTAGATACAGAGTAAAGCTCCCTCTACACTGTCCCCCATCAAACACTCCCAGGACAGGTACAGCACAGTGTTAGATACAGAGTAAAGCTCCCTCTACACTGTCCCCCATCAAACACTCCCAGGACAGGTACAGCACGGGGTTAGATACAGAGTAAAGCTCCCTCTACACTGTCCCCATCAAACACTCCCAGGACAGGTACAGCACGGGGTTAGATACAGAGTAAAGCTCCCTCTACACTGTCCCCCATCAAACACTCCCAGGACAGGTACAGCACAGGGTTAGATACAGAGTAAAGCTCCCTCTACACTGTCCCCCATCAAACACTCCCAGGACAGGTACAGCACGGGGTTAGATACAGAGTAAAGCTCCCTTTACACTGTCCCCCATCAAACACTCCCAGGACAGGTACAGCACGGGGTTAGATACAGAGTAAAGCTCCCTCTACACTGTCCCCCCATCAAACACTCCCAGGACAGGTACAGCACGGGGTTAGATACAGAGTAAAGCTCCCTCTACACTGTCCCCCATCAAACAC
This sequence comes from Sphyrna mokarran, assembly GCA_024679065.1. NCBI lineage: Eukaryota > Metazoa > Chordata > Chondrichthyes > Carcharhiniformes > Carcharhinidae > Sphyrna > Sphyrna mokarran. Next base: position 3,164,445 of record JAGIQG010000033.1, read on the forward strand.
TCCCAGGACAGGTACAGCACGGGGTTAGATACAGAGTAAAGCTCCCTCTACACTGTCCCCCATCAAACACTCCCAGGACAGGTACAGCACGGGGTTAGATACAGAGTAAAGCTCCCTCTACACTGTCCCCCATCAAACACTCCCAGGACAGGTACAGCACGGGGTTAGATACAGAGTAAAGCTCCCTCTACACTGTCCCCCATCAAACACTCCCAGGACAGGTACAGCACGGGGTTAGATACAGAGTAAAGCTCCCTCTACACTGTCCCCCCATCAAACACTCCCAGGACAGGTACAGCACGGGGTTAGATACAGAGTAAAGCTCCCTCTACACTGTCCCCCCATCAAACTCTCCCAGGACAGGTACAGCACGGGGTTAGATACAGAGTAAAGCTCCCTCTACACTGTCCCCCATCAAACACTCCCAGGACAGGTACAGCACGGGGTTAGATACAGAGTAAAGCTCCCTCTACACTGTCCCCAGCAAACACTCCCAGGACAGGTACAGCACGGGGTTAGATACAGAGTAAAGCTCCCTCTACACTGTCCCCCCTCAAACACTCCCAGGACAGGTACAGCACGGGGTTAGATACAGAGTAAAGCTCCCTCTACACTGTCCCCCATCAAACTCTCCCAGGACGGGTACAGCACGGAGTTAAATACAGAGTAAAGCTCCCTGTGCACTGTCCTCAGCCCCTTCCTTTTGTAATCTCCAATCATTGGCCTAGTTGTGATTTTACGTTCCCCACGTTACCCTCAGTGCAGGTTATATCTCTGGTTTGAGAGCAAGCCCACTGGCAATGTTTCTGAGTGAGAGTCACACAGACTCGAAACATTAACTCCGCTTTTCTCTCCACAGCCGTTACCAGCTAGGTAGTTTTGTGTTTTTATTTCAGATTTCCAATGACTGCAGGACCTTGCTTCCAATTTCAGACAGCGAGACTCGACATCTCATTCCCAATTCTAATGTGGAACAGAGTAAAGTTATCCTTTCCTCTTTTGGCAGACTGTGATGGGTTGGTATCGTGTGCAGGATTGTCCTGGGAAAAGATCCGGTCAGAAATCAGGGGACACCTACTCTGAGCCAGGGCCAAATGCCACAGACAAGTTCACTCAATATCTCATGAAGAGTTTAACAAGTGAGCCAGTCAAAAACTCTCAGATATCGTGACGTTACAACAATCCAAGGTACTTTCTCTGTAAACTCATTGGGAATAAAGGAGCTGATCCAAACAGGGAATTTTCATGCACTGGAGTGAAAAACTCACAGTTACACTGGATTAATGTTAATCCAATTTTAACCTGTGCTGCAGAGGCTATTTCAGACTACACTGAGAAATGATAATTCAACCCCTTACTTTCTTGTTCCTGAAGGTGCTGACTCTCACTGGGATACAGTTCCTGAAGGTGCTGATTTTTGCTGGGACATAGTTGAGAGAAGGATGGGGTGGGGGCAGCACGCTGAATAAATAAGAAACTTATATTTGTCTAGCACATTTCACAACTAAGGGTCATGCAAAAATGCTTAATTATTTAATTAATTATTTCTTGTAATGCAAATCCCTTTTGTGAGAAAATACTGCCTCACCACCCCTGACTATGTGGCACTCCCTCAGCACTGACCCTCTCACAGTGCAGCACTCCCTCGGCACTGACCCTCTGACAGTGCAGCACTCCCTCGGCACTGACCCTCTGACAGTGCAGCGCTCCCTTGGCACTGACCCTCTCACAGTGCAGCACTTCCTCAGCACTGACCCTCTGACAGTGCAGCGCTCCCTCAGCACTGACCCTCTGACAGTGCGGCATTCCCTCAGCACTGACCCTCTGACAGTGCAGCACTCCCTCAGCATTGACCCTCTGACAGTGCGACACTCCCTCAGCACTGACTCTCTGACAGTGCGGCACTCTCCCTCAGCACTGACCCTCTGACAGTGCGGCTCCCTCAGCACAGACCCTCTGACAGTGCGGCACTCCCTCAGCACTGACCCTCTGACAGTGCGGCACTCCCTCAGCACTGACCCTCTGACAGTGCGGCACTCCCTCAGCACTGACCCTCTGACAGTGTGGCGCTCCCTCAGCACTGACCCTCTGACAGTGCGGCACATCTTCAGCACTGACCCTCTGACAGTGCGGCGCTCCCTCAGCACTGACCCTCTGACAGTGCGGCGCTCCCTCAGCACTGATGCTCTGACAGTGCAGCACTCCCTCTGACCCAGTATGATACTAAACCTCTCAGAACATGGCCCACCCATCAGTTGGGTAGCTGCTGGCCTTTACCCTGAATCTTTGGGAGATTCAGTCTGGATTCCCACTCATAGCCAAGGGTCAATGATGCTGATTGCTAATCAACTGGTTGGTTCTGAGAGAAGATTGCACCTCCTTCTGCATGTTAACTTTCATTCTCACCATTTCCAATCCAACTCCTCACAAACCTCCTCATTCTATATTCCCCTTCCCTACATAGACTACCTCTTCCCTCATTGTTTTGTAACCAGCCCCCTCTCTGACTCTACTCCTTTCTGAAGCTGTTGCTCTGTTCCCATCCATGGGTCTCTGAGCCAATATTGTTCCTGTTGTACTGTCCACCCTCCCAGGGACCTTGCTGCTGTCCCTCACTCTGGACTCTTCAGTTAGCCACCTGGTTAGAATACGCGTTCCTCTCTAAGCCGGTCGCTTACCTGTGCTCGGAGACTGCGTTCACACATTCCCCCTAAGCTGCAGAGCTCCAAGATCAGGGCACCCACAGGTCGAAAGCACTCCGGGTTAGTCCTGGGCTTCTCTGTAACAGGCCGTGTAGCCTTGGCAATCTCAACACCATGCTGCAGTGAAACACTACAAAAAAAATCACAAGCGGCCAAATTACACCAATTGCAACAGCAACTCTCAACAGAAAAGGCCGAGGAGCTTTGTACTCTGGAGGATGAGATGTGGACAGAGCCTGATGTTCCAGTCGGAATGTCAAATTGTGCCGAACCAGCACTAAAGAAGAGATTAAAGGCAAATCCTCTAAGGATTCTTTAAACCCTCTTATTGTATAGAAATAGAACCTGGAACAAACACCTTAAAACCTTCAGCCCAGCAATGACATCTAGGCTGTCCAATAGAAACCACAGGAAGGAATTGATTCTGAAATCACTGTGCCCCCACCCCCCCCCCACTGACCCCCACTCCTCTTGCCCACCCGCCTCCTCACCTCTCCCTCAACCTCCCCACCCCACCGCCCTCGCACTCCCCTCCGCCCCTCCCCACCTCCTCAGACCCCTCTGCTTCCTCACCCCTCCCTCCACTGACCTCCAATTCCCTCACCCCCCCGTCTCCTCACCCCTCCCCACCCACCGACCTCCCCCATCCCCTACCCTCTTCCATTTCCCCACTCCCCTTACCCTACCTACATCCTCACCCCCACCCACCTTTAGCTCTCTCACCCCACCCCTTTCAACCCCATCCCTCTCACATTCTCCACCTCACCCCCCCCAGCCTCCTCACCCCACCCCAACTCCCCTTACCCCAACCAACACTCCCCAAACCTTCCAGAGGAAATCCAGACACTGGGGCAAGTTCAAACTCCACACAGTCAGTGACCCAAGCCAGGAATCAAACCCAGGTTCCTGGCACTGAGAGGGAGCAGTGCCAACCACTGTGCTGCTTCTTGAGTCTATCCACGTCCCATCAGATTCAGGTAAATTGTTATGCTTCAGGTCAGAAACTCCACAGTGTTTATGGAGACCACCTGGATCATCAGTTTTGCACCTTGAATTTGACCAGGATAAACATGATAGGTTTCACTTCAGCTATGATTCAAATGACCCACTAGGGAGCTTTTATCAAACAAAGTTTATTTATGAATGGAAAGTAAATTAGCAATAACTTCTATTAATTAAAAGCAAAAAAAAAACACAATAATGTATAACCCTTTACAAAGATAACCAAGATATTCCAATCAAATCAGTCCCACAAACAAAAACCCTTGCACAGGGATAACACAGCAAAGACTAATGCTTATGTGATACTGGAATCTGTCTTTTTGATGAATGTTGCAGTTTTCCTGATACACTCAAACAGTTTGAAGTCAGAACAGCTTCCCAGAACACCAGGAAGAGAGTCTGGTCAAGCCACCAACAGCAGGTTTTCTATTGCAAGAAGCCTTGCTTTCAGCTAATTTCCAAAACCCAGGGAGAGAGCGAGAGAGACACTATTTTCAATCTGATGTCCACCTTTCTTCTAAAACTAAACAGAAGGTCAAACTGTAAATAAAAGAGCTCCTGCCATCTGATCTACCAGCCAAAAACAGAGAAATGTTGAATTCCCTCGGAAAGAAAAATAACTTTCCAGAACCCATGTCCTTCCTCCGAACAATGCAGGGCCATGAAATGACCCAGAGTAAAAATAAACAAACCCCATTTAAACCATGGAAAGAGGAGTAGAAGGATTCCTACGGACAGCCCAGCAACAATGCGAACTACAGAGAACGTGATTTAATAAAAACTTTAAAGGTATCCTAATTTCACAAAATGTACAGGAATTTTTCAGGGTAACTGGATTTTAAAAAAATGAGCTCTGTCTGTAACTAAGCAATTTATTTCTTAAAAATTCATCCCCCCATGTAGCAAGACTATCATTTGATGTCCATCACCAATTGCAGTTGGTATTGAAGCCCTGATGATGTAGATAATGGCATGGTGGCACAGTAGTTAGTCCAGCTGCCTCACTGCTCCAGGGCCCCAGGTTTGATTCTTGGCTTGGGTCACTGTCTGCACATTCTCCCCATGTCTGCGTGGGTTTCCTCTGGTTTCTTCCCACAGTCCAAAGATGTGCAGGTTAAGTGGATTGGTGATGCTAAATTGCTCCTTAGTGTCCCGAAATGTGTAGGTTATAGGGATTAATGGGGTAAATGTGCAATGATGGAGTCTGGGTGGAATTGTTGTTGGCGCAGACTTGATGGGCTGAATGGCCTCCTTCCACCCTGTAGGACTTCTACGGTTATGATAGCGTGCCTTCTATAAGATATATTCATATCATCTTTTCTGTAACGGAGTATGTTTAGAATTCAGCTATTTTACACGGTGCCAATTTTCCTGCTAGCAGACAACTTGCACACTGAGAATGTAGGCTAATGTTTGATTTCAGCTGGGGATGTGTTTGTTTTAATCTGAGTTAATGCATTTTTATTTATTTGGTTTTTCTTCCCTTGCTCTTTCAGAGGCTGGTTTTGATTAAGTGGATTGACAGAGTCATGTGCTTAAGGGGAGGAGCTAAGCTTACAAGGAAAAGCAGACGGTTACTACCTGGTTCTAGAAAAAGGAATAGGAGTCTCTCTCTGGAGGCTGCTGTTTGGGATCTATTAAGAGAAATAGGTCTCTCTCTCTTTCCAGAGGGGCTATGGAGATTCAAAGACTGTCGGCCTAAGTACAAGCACGTAAGCATGTGTTGCTGTTTTTGAAGAAGAGTTTGAATCAGTAAGAGGAGTTTAAGTCTATAAGTGGTGGTGTTCCCATTTAACTGTGGTCCTCATTCTTGCATGTGTATCAGCCGTAGTCCAGTCAGTAGCACGCTCAGCTGAGCTATAAGGTTTTGGATTCAAATGGTATTCCAGGACATGAGCACAAAGATCAAAGTTGAAACTCATTGCAGAGCTCTCGCTGTACTACTGCACTAATTAAGAGCTGCCATCTCTATAAGAGACATTAAACTAAGAGTCACATATTCCAGCTTCTGCAGATGTAAAAGATACCATGGCACTACTTCAAAGAGATGGGATTCTCCCCAGTGTACTGGCCAATATTTATTCCTCAGATCAACATCATATTACTCATTATCATATTTGCTGAGCATATATTGGCTATCGTGATTCCTACAACATTGACTGAATCTTCAGAACTACTTCATTAGGTGTGAAGTGCTCTGAGATATCTAATGGTTATAGAAAGCACTACGTAAATACATCACTGTGGTAAGTCGGATCTCAAACAATGATGAGACAAAGTACAGGAGATAATCTGGTAAACTGGTGCAATGACAATAATCTCTCCCTCAATGTCAGTAAAATGAAAGAGGTAGTTATTGACTTCAGGAAATGTTGTGGGGGATATGCCCTGTCTACATCAATGGGGATGAAATGGAAATATTTGAAAGCTTCAAGTTTCTAGGTATCCAGATCACCAACCTGTCCTGGTCCCCACATATCGACACTATAGTTAAGAAAGCCCACCAATGCTTCTACTTTCTCTGGGGGCTGAAGAAATTTGGCACGTCAGTTACAACCTTCATCAAGTTTTACAGATGTACCATAGAAAGCATTCTTTCTGGTTGTATTAGTTTGAAGTCCCCCTCTATCCAAGACTGCAAGAAACTACAAAGGGTTGTGAACAAAGCCCAGTCCATCATGCAAACCAGCCTCCCGTCCGCTGACTCTGTCTACACTTGTCACTGCCTCGGAAAAGCAGCCAGCATAATCAAGGATCCCAAACACTCCAGAAATACACTCTTCCACCTCCTTCAATCAGGAAAAAGATACAAAGATCTGAGGCCATGTACCAATCGACTCAAGAACACCTTCCCTGCTGTCATCAGACTTTTGAATGAACCTAGCTTATTTTAAGTTAATCTTTCTCTACACCTTAGCTATGACTCTAAAACTATATTCTGCACTCTATCTTCCCAATGGTATGCTTTGTACAGGATCAGAAACACTTTTCACTAAATATGAATACATGACAATAATAAATCAAAATAATATTTTTAACTTTTTGGTAGTGGTCATGAGTTTGGAAGGTGCTGTTGAAAGAATCCTGCAGTGCATCTTGGAGATGGTACACACTGCTGCCACTGTTAGTTGCTGGTGGAGAGAGTGAACATTTGTGAATGGAATAGCAATGAAGCAGGCTGCTTTGTCTGGATGGTCTCAAACTTCTTCAGTGTTGTTGGATCTGCATGCATCCATGTAAGTGGGGCTATCCCATCATATTCCTGACTTGGGACTTATTGACAGACAGGCTTCAGGGAGTCAGGATTCCCATCTCAGAATTCCCAGCCTCTGCCCTGCCTTTATTCCCTTGCAGTTTAACCATCTAAGCTATTTTTAAATGTTGACAGTCTTCTTCAAACACTAGCTCCACAGCCTCTCAATCTTGTGTGTCAGGAGTTCTATACATTCTCTGTTGGTCAAGAACTATCACTGGAAACCTATTATCTCCCATTCATCATTGTTAAACATTTCAATCTTTAGGATTCTCTCTGCTTTAATATTATTCAGATATGGTCATTTCCCTGGAATTTTGAATTTTCATTTAACCCCTTATGCACCATCTGGATTCCACATAACGCATGAAGATTTTATAGCCTGCACTTTCATCATTACACCCAGTGATCCATAGTCACCCACTTTAATCATAGAATCTTACAGTACAGAAGGTCATTCAGCCCATGGTTCTGCACTGAGTCCCATCAAGGCCCTATCCCCTATAACCCCAAGCACCTACCCCAGCTAGTCCCCCTGACACTAAGGGACAATTTAACATGGCTGATCCACCTAACCCTCTCAGCTTTTGGACTGTGGGATCCAATTGGAGCACCCAGAGGAAACCCATGCAATCATAAGGAGAACGTGCAAACTCTGCACAGTGACCCAAGCTGGGAATCAAACCACGATCCTCTCTGCTGAGGCAACAGTGCAAACCCACTATAGCACCATGAATAGTTCCTTTTAATATTGTGTAAAACCTGACCCCAAATCGCTCTGCTGTTTCAGTACATTTATTCCACTATCGTTCACCTTGCTGGACAAAACCTACTGCCTCACACTTACTGAATTCCACCCAACAGATCTTTCCATCCAATCCACAACTTTAATACCTTTTCTTTTGTCCTCAGTATTAGGCACTGTACTTCCTTTTTGTGATATTTTCTGATTTACACAAGAACTAGGAGCAGGTCTCACCCAGCCTGCTCAGCCATTCAATTGGATCACAAACTAATCTGATTGTTCCCTCAACTCCACTTTTCCATCTGCTTCCACATCACACAAGGACTGTACTCCAGAATTACGGATTGTGATGTTTGAGGTTCCAACTTCTGATCAGGAATTTCTCCCACTCTTACCATCAGTAGGTGTTGTACGGATTTGTGCATTGATAGATACTCAGGCTGTTTAACTTGTTACAAACTCATCTTCCTTGGCCTAGGCTGGGAATCAATGGAGTAGGATAGGGGCTGCTGGTTCATGAGGCAGTGGCATGCACTACCTACTGCACCACAAGACTTCAATTTCAGTTTCAAATTATTGATGAATAGCAGCCTCAGAAAATCCTGTGGGTCGCCACCACCCATCTCCAACCACAGAGCTTTCTTGACCTCATATCTTTCTTTAAATTGAAAGAAATGATTCCTGTTGGTTGGACTAAGGGAAATAGACTAAGAAATAATGCCAGCTCCTTCAGAGGCGAAGGCAAGAAACACACAAAAGACAGAAGTTTGAACAATACCACCATATCAATTAAGAATTTTAAATCGGAGATAAATGAGATTTTTAAAAATTAAAGTTTTATTTATTAGTCACAAGTAGGCTTATATTAACATTGCAATGAAGTTATGTGAAAATCCCCTAGTCACCACATTGTTCGGGTACACCAAGGGAGAATTTAGTATGGCCAATGCATCTAACCAGCATGTCATTCAGATTGTGGGAGGAAATCGGAGTACCTGGAGGAAACCCATGCAGACACAGGGAGAATGTGTAGACTCCGCAGTCAGTGACCCAAGCTGGGAACTGAACCCTGTTCCCTGACGTTGTGAAGTAGTGTTAACCATGTGCCATCCTTTTGTTATTCTTTTATTCTTCACAAGGTTTTAAAAAAATACGGTGCAGACATTTTTTTTGGGGAGTTTTGTCACACATCTGCCATGATCTCACTGAATCGTGGAATAACCGCAACCAGTGAAATGGCATGTCCCTGTTCCAGTGCGTTTTTTACATGTGATTTCTCAATTTGCCACACTCCCATACGTTTCTCCTGTTCACAATCTTATCAAATTACTTCATGAATGACTGAGTCTAGATAACCAGTCCAGCTAAAGATGAGGGGACCTGCATCTGTGTTGGCCAATAGGATAATCGTGGTTTACGGGAGATAGAATAAAATCAAGGAATCTTGTATTATACGCTGAGAGCCAAACATAACCAGGATAGTAAACATCCTGTTCAAACCTGCACAGCTCCGGTCTGACAGACCACACCGAGGATTGTGCTCATCCAGACACGAAGAAAATACTCCAAGTGTACAGTGCGAAGAGCAGAGATAAAAATCTTTATATTAGTCACAAAGCTTACATTCACACTGCAATGAAGCCACTGTGAAATTCCCCTAGTCACCACACTTTGGCATCTGTTCAGGTCAATGCATGCTAACCAGCACGTCTATCAGAATGTGGGAGGGAACCCACACAGACACAGGGAGAACATACAGACTCTACACAGACAGCACTAATCACTGTGCCATCTCGGTTTCAGGGACTAAATTACAGGAAAGACCAGAGAAACTTTATTTATCAGCTAGAGTAAAAAGTTTTAACAAGGTTAAAAAGAGAGTGGAAAAGGAGGCCTAGGATATTACCTTAAATTGCCTTGAGATGGAACAGAAGTTATGGTTTCAAAGGAGTAAAAAGCAAATGTTGGACGGATGCACAGCAGCATTCTTCACACAGACACCGGTCTCCCTCCCCACTCTGTAATCTCCGAAGGCAAGAACACATCAAGGTTTGGTTTGAATAAGTGAACTTGTATTTTATTGATTCAAGTTTTGAGTCCGATTTCTTCCAACTCGGAAGGTTTTGCCTATCTTCCCGATTCAGCGGTGGATCTTGAGTCGTGCTTGTACCAGCAAAGTATTCGCTCCACTGACACCATCCCAATCCTGTCACCAGTGGACAGAGCTTGCACAGAGTGGATGGACTTACAATTCCATCCTCCTCTTTCCCCCAATCTCTTTGTATTCCCCCCTCCCCGATCCCTCACCAACACGTCCAAGACAATCCTGTCAAACACGCTGTGACCTCAGTCAGTGAGGGCTATCAAAGCTTCGACGACATTTCCCAAATGCTCGCGTAGACCACGCTCGGCTGCATTTCGAGAGATCTCCATCTCATTCATCTGGAGAAAGATTACAACAAATACATCAAGGAGGTGGCTTTCAATTGGTTTCCCCTCACCGTTAGTGGTTTGCGCTGGACATGCTCTGTAGGAGATCCTCTGTAGGAGACACCATTTCTAATATATTGAGGTTTCATGATCAGGTGATGAAAGCAGATTTAATAGTAACTGTCAAATGCAATATTGTGGAGTTGCTGGCAATGGACTGGGGTGGGCACGGTAAGAAGTCTCACAACACCAGATTAAAATCCAACAGGTTTATTTGGAAACACGAGCTCCTGGAGGGCCACTCCTTCACCAGGCAAGTCACCTGGTGCTGTGAGACTGCTTACAATTCAATATTTGAAGGGGCAAAACATGCAGAACTATAGGGAAGAGCAGGGTAGTGAGGCTCAATGAATAACTCCAGAATCATAAAATTCCTACAATACAGAAGCCAACATTCAGCCCATCGAATCTGCGTCGACTCTCCAACAGAACATCTTACCCAAATCCTTTTCCACATCCTATTCTGTAACCCCACTAATTTACCATGGTCAATTCATCTAACCTACACATGTTGGGGTACTAAGGGGCAATTTAGCATAGTCAAACCACCTAACTTGCACATCTTTGGAGTGTGAGAGAAAATCACATTACCAGAGGAACGCCACACAGACACAGGAAAAATGTACAAACTCCACAGACAGTGAGCCAAGGCAGGAATTGAACCCGGGTCCCGGTAGCTGTGGGGCAGCAGCACTAACCACCATGCTGCCTTAATCACAAGGCTGAATGGCCTCTCTCTTGTTACAAGATTCTATGAAGTTAATTCCCTGCATTATTCTAAAAATGATAACACTTTAGATCAGCATGCAATTTTTTTTAATCAACTGATTGTTGTCGAAAACTGCAGCCTCTTGGCACCAGAAAAAAACCACAAGATCTCCCTGCACATCACGGATTCTTCAAAGCCAGCTGAACTGGCAGATGGAACCACAGTTTAATGATATACCCACAAAGTGGCATTTCTAAGAAATTGTTAGTCAAAAACATTGGATATGGGTTCATGTTGAGGAGCTTAAATCCATATCCTTATGACCTGTGAAAGCAGACTCAATAGTATGTATCAAATGCAATTACTATTTGAAGGGGCAATAACTGCATTACTATGCAGGGAAGAGCAGGGTAGTGAGACTAACTGGATAATTCCTGCAGAATCAGAATCCCTACAATGCAGAAGAGGCCATTCAGCCCATCAAGTTCACAGTGACTCTGCGACAGAATATCTTATCCAAATTCTTTTCCCTACCCTCTCTGTGGAACCCCACTAATTTAGCACAACTATCCATGTAACCAACACATCATGGGACACTGATGAGAACCCAGACTAAAACAAATTTGTTTTGATTCCATATTACAAATTTAATTAGATTGAAGCTGCTAAGAGATTTGAACGTGTAATTTCTAATTAATATGGTAAAACCCCTAAATCCTTACAACACACAATAATTGTTGAGCTTGCAAAAAATTTTTACATTTTCACACAGGACTCTCAGGTCAGTCTGCCCACTGTAATACTGGTCCATTTAACCCCTTTATTCGTTTCTCCCTCGTGTCTTTACCTAGCTTCTCCCTAAATGCATCAGTTCTGCTAGAAAATCTGACTTGTGGAAACACAGATGCAATCAGACATAGAATGAACCTCAGCCAATTCTATTTTCCCCCAGATCTCCTCTGGGCATGAGGCCATTCGGCCCATCAAGCCTGTACCAATCACTATTCCACCCAGGCCCTATTCCTGTAACGCCCATATTTACTAATCCCCTGACACTAAGGGGCAATTTAGCACGGCCAATCAACCTAAACGGCACACCTTTGGACTGTGGGAGGAAATTGGAACATCTGGACAAAACCCATATAGACATGGGGAGAACATGCAGACTCCACACAGACAGTGACCTAGCCAGGAATCGAACCTGGGTCCCTGATACTGTGAGGGAGCATTGCTAACCACTGTGCTGCCCATTTTGCATGGAGATATTTTTTGCCTAGCCTCCAACGGACTTTACTACTGAGCAGAAACCTCTAATGTTTAACATGGTTCAGTATCAAGGACTTGGGTAACAAAAAAAATGCTTTGCATAACCACTAATAACCAATTGACTTACAATCAATTCAACATCTTCCTTCCTGATGGTCACTTTTGCCAGTTCCTTCTCCCTGCAGGGGAAAGGGCAAAAAAAAAATCAACCCCGGTTCATAGATCATAGAATCCCTACAGTGCAGAAGGTGGCCATTTGTCCATGTAGGCTGCACCCACCACAATCCCACCCAGGCCCTATCCCCATAGATATTCTCCCGATACTGAACAGCAAACTTAGTATGGCCAGTTCACCTAACCCATACATCTTTGGACTGTGGGAGAAAACCCATACCGACAAGGGGAGAACGTGCAAACTCCACACAGTGGCCTAAGGCCAGGAGTTGAATCTGGAACTGTAAGGCAGCAGTGCTAATTACTGTGCCACCATGCCATTCATTACCAGACTGATCGATACAAAACAATTCACTAATAAGTTTTCGCCTCTCAATTGAGTGACAGGTCTGAAAGCCTTAATCACAACCCAAGGAACAGGATCAAGTGCAAAAGGAAATTAAGCACTGATCACAACAAGGGACTGAGAATGTGGTTCCAGGTGGAGACCACTTACAGATGATTTCTGAACATGTGGGGATGTTGGGAAGGACGGGGGTATCAGTCAGTGAGGGGATCACAGGACAACGAGGGTAGAATTCATTGTAGATTACAATAGGGAACAGGAGGTATTACTGTGGTCACGAGACTGGCTGGGGCAAGACCTTGGAGATCTGTAAACAACATTAAGGATATTAAAATCAATGCTTTGGGGGTTCTCACAGATAGAAGGGAGTGAGGGAATGAGAAGCAGTGGACGCATTGACAGTGAGATCAATGGAGCTCACCTCAGGGTAGCTGTTTTCAGAGGTTATGGGATTGATCGAAGAGAGGGGTAGAAATGTGCTGCCATTTGAAGCTCAGCTGAGAATTAGTGCACTGAGACTACACTTCATCAGCTTAAGCATGAGGGATTGACCAGAAAGAGAGGTGGCATCCCGGAATGGGCAGATAGGGAGGTGGAAGCAGAGGTGGAGGTGTGTTGACAGGGGCTGGACTAAAATCGCAAGGTTTTGGACTCCCTGTCACCCGTCCTGTTCCCCCCCTCCCCGCTTTCACCAATTCCCCCAGAACAACCTGCACACAGCAAACAAGTGATTCAGACCTTTCCTGTTTCGCCTTCTGTTCCCGGGATCTTCTGTCTCCAATGACGGACATTGCCTGTGAACAGAAACAAATCCCTGTCACGATCCACACTCACAGTAAACCCTCCCCAGCCTTCTATGCCAACATTCCTAGCCTTGTGTCCTCCCCTTTCACATTCCTCATTATAGATATATTCAGGGTCAAGTTAGACAGATTTTTGATAGACAAAGGAGTCAAGCCTTATGGGAAGAAAGAGAGGAAAGTGGAAGAAATTGAGACCAACAATCAGATCAGCCTTGATCTTATCAAATAGCATTGTCTGCTCCCAATTCCTTTATCCCAGTGAAAGCCTGGCTGGGGAATGAGATTTGAGGGAAATGGCACAGAGAATTTAACTTTATTCCTTTTCAATCTCCCTCTCCTCCTCCAACTCCAACTGCCATAGTCATCTCCGTCCTATTTTCCCCAATTCCATACTATCAGCTCCCCCTTCTCACCCTACCAACAGTCTCCATTCACCAACTCACCCCAACTTTAACAGATCCCCTTTTCAACATCCCTCATTCAATTCCACCATTTCAATACTGACTTCCCCAGCTCACCAGCCTGCTGAACCCATAACCTCATCCCCTAGCAACCACCTACACACTTTGCCCAGACATTTTACCCCCATAACTCCCTCCTTTAATCCCTTCCCTGTAAGCATCCATATCTCCCACTCCCCCCTTTACATACCCCACACACTCCTACCCCGTCCCTCCATACCACCCCACACTCCTTCCCCCCCATTCCATACCCCCTCCCCTTTCCCCGCCACCCTCGCCTCATTCCCACCCCCTTCTCCCTCATTCCACCATCCTTCTCCGCATTCCCCCCCCTTCTCCCTCTATGTCCCCCCCCTTCTCCCTCATTCCCCCCCTTCTCCTCATTCCTCCCTTCTCCCTCATTCCCCCCTCGCCCCCCCTTTTCTCCCTCATTACCCCCCCTTCTCCCTCATTCCCCCCTCCCCCCCTCCTCCCTCTTCCCTCCCTCCACCCCTTCTCCCTCATTCCCCCCTCCTCCTATTCCCCCCTTCCCCCCCCTTCTCCTCATTCCCCCTCACCACCCCTTCTCCCTCATTCCCCCCTCCACCACCTTCTCCCATTCCCCCCCTCCCCCCCTTCTCCCTCATTTCCCCCCTCCCCCCCTTCTCCTCATTCCCCCCTCCACCCCCTTTCTCCGTCTTTCCCCCCTCCCCCCCCCTTCTCCCTCATTCCCCCCTCCTTCCCTCTTCCCGCCCGTCCCCCCCTTCTCCCTCTTCCCCTCCCCCCCCTTCTCCCTCATTCCCCCCTTTCTCCCTCATTCCCCCCCCTCCCCCCATTCTTCTCAGTCATTCCCCCTTCTCCCTCATCCCCCCCTCCCCCCCCTTCTCACTCATTTGCCCCCTCCCCCCCCTTCTCCCTCATTCCCCATCCCTTCTCCCTCATTCCCCCCCTGTCTCCCTCATTTTCCCCCCTCCCCCCCCCATTCTCCCTCATTTCCCCCCTCACCCCCCTTTCTCCTCATCCCCCCTTTCTCCCTCATTCCCCCTCCCCCCACTTCTCCCTCATTCCCCCTTCCCCCCCCTTCTCCCTCATTCCCCCCTCCCCCCCTTCTTCCCTCTTCCCCCGCTCCCCCCCCTTCTCCCTCTTCCCCCTCCTCCCTCATTCCCCCCCCTTCTCCCTCATTCCCCCCCCCTCCAGGCCTCACCGTCTCCAGGTCCGAGCTGAGAATCTCTTTCTCCTCTGCATAGTCGGTCACTCTCTCCAGGTCCGCCGCGCCGCTGTCGTGTTTCCGCGGTTTCTCCGCCGGCCGCTCCGTCTCCTCATTCTCCAGGTCCAGGTCTCCGTCAGCCTCCGCCATTAGCCCGCGCACCACCGGAAACTGCGTCAGCACGCACGGCTCGGCTACCAGAAATGGCCGCACCGCGTGGCTCCAGCTCCTTCCGGGTTTGAGTGTTGCTCAGAGAGGTGTTCCCCTCTCTATACACACTTAGCTCATTTCACTGTCCATCCAGCTTTAATTATGCTTAAAACACATCAGCATTAACATTCTGCAAATATTTCCAGAACGTTTCAAAAGTTGGGGCAACAGTAACTGATGTGCCCTATGGTCTGCTGCCCAACACACACTGTAAATGCTGCAGAGAGGGGCAGTGGTTTGGCTGAGAAGCCAGAGAAATGAAATTCAATATGGAAAAGAGTGAGAAACGTAACAAGGGAATACTCAATAAAGGGGAAGATAAGGGGGGGGGGGGGGGCTTGAGGAAGTAAGGACTCTTGGAGTGCATGGATACAGGTCTTTGCAGGTGGAGAGGTGGATAAGGTGTTCAGGAAAGCACATGGCATGCTCTTTCCAAAAAAGAAAATGCTGGAAAATCTCAGCAGGTCTGGCAGTATCTTTAAGGAGAGAAAAGAGTTGCCACAGCTCACCATGGAATGTTTTCCCATATTGCACTAATTATTGAATTCAAATGCAAGGATAGCACTGCAGCCTCTTAGCGTTGGGGACTTCGGTTCAATTTGGGCCGAGAGCAATTATGCAAAGTCTGCATGTGCTCCCCCTATCTGCATGTTTCCTCCGCGTGCTCCGCTTTCCTCCTGCAGTATAAGGATGTGCTAAATTACCCCAAAATACGTAGGTTAGGCAGGGGATTAGCGAGATAAACGTATGGCATTAGGACAGGTGGTGGGCCTAGGTAAGATGCTGTCAGACTCAATGAACTAAATGGCCACTGGCTGCTTAGGTCACAGCTGTAATTTTATGTAGTTTTGGTATGGACAGAGGAGATGTATAAGAATGTTGCTAAGGTTTGACGAGAGTTTACTTTATATAGTGGAGGCTGAGGGAGTGACCTAATTGAGTAATTGTGCAAGATTATTGGGGGCTGGCCTGGACTCTAACTGAGGGTAAATTACCACTTGATATAGGAGGGTCAGAGGGGATGTAAAGAAAAACATTTCATCCAGAGGAGGGTGGAGGAAGTCTTGTATTCACTGCCCAATACTGGATGAAACATTTAACTAATTGAAAAGATACCTGGCTCTGAATCTGAAGTGCTGTAACCTACAAGAACAGACCAGCTAGAAGTGGCAATAAAATGAGTAGCTAGATTTTTTGGTCTGCATGGGTATGATGGGCAGAATGGACTCTTTCTGCACCATAACTTTAACAGGAAGCACTGTGGTTAGATCTGATCCAAGAAACAATCACTCAAGCAGAGTCTGCCACATTCCAGACATCCAACTTTAAAGAAATGTGGGCTTTCTACTCACGTAGACTTTATAGGACAAAGATAACAAATAATATGGAATTTGTTAAATTTAAATTGTAAGAATATGACAGGGAGATAGTGCTGAAGACTGAGATCAGAGAGGTCTTTAGTCACAGTGATCAGCAAATGGAATGACAAGGTTAAGTGAAGTCAAAAGCTTTGAACCATTTCTGGAGCAATTGGATCATAAATTGGGAAATGGTGAGTTTTTCCAGAATGAATGAAAATGAGCTTGACTTCTATCTAGGGACTACTTAGTATTTTCTCCATTAAGTTTATTATTTTATTAGCGTCACAAGCAGACTTACATTAACACTGCAAAGAAGTTACTGTGAAAATCCTCTAGTCACCACACTCTGGTGCCTGTTTGGGTACACCGAGGGAAAATTTAGCGTGGCCAATGCACCTAACCAGCACGTCTTTCAGACTGTGGAGGAAACGCACATGGGGAAAATGTGCAAACTCTGCACATGTCCCCAATAAGTCAAAATAATTGGGCTAATTGCACCCAGATGGATTAAAAGTCTGAGTTGAGTTTTCACCACTGACAAAAGTAGACATTTAAATGACTTTTTTAAAGCTGGTTTTGTGACCCCACTGTACAATATTCCTTGCTTTCAGAGGCAACTCTGAGCACCTGCTGATCATGAGGCCTTGACTCTCTGTCTGCCAAAAGATTTTGATTTGATTATCACATGTATTAGTATACAGTGAGAAGTATTGTTTCTTGCACACTACACAAAGTATATCATTCATAAAGAAATGAGAGTGCAGAATGTAATGTTACAGTGATAGCTAGAGTATAGAAAAAGATCAACTTAGTAAGTCCATTCAAAAGTCTGACAGCAGCAGGGAAGAAGCAGTTCTTGAATCATTGGTACATGACCTCAGACAGAAGAAGGTGGTGGAAAAGAGAATGTCCAGGGTACTTTGAGTCCTTAATTATGCTGGCTGCTTTGCCAAGGCAGTGGGAAATGTAGACCGAGTGGCATGTATTTCATCTCAACTAGGAACCAAAAACATCAAAATATCCTCTAACTATAACCATAACATAGGAGGTTAGTATAGTCCATTATTGAAGGTGAAGTTGAGCATTAACATAGAACATAGAACATAGAACAATACAGCACAGAACAGGCCCTTCGGCCTTCGATGTTGTGCCGACCAAAATAAAAAGCAATGCCCCTCCTAACTAAACCATTCCCTTCTCATCCATATACTTATCAACTAACCTCTTAAACGCCACCAAACAGATCAGTCATGCTTGTTGCACAGCAGATAGGACTTGATGGGCTACTTCTGCTATTATGCTCATACCTATTTTAATACCTGCAAAGAAAATATTTGCAGTACTAAGTATTCACAACACAGTCAGATCATCCGACTCACCTAGTCTACTGTGGAGGTTCTACTCCACACAAGTCTCCTCACCACCACTTCACCCTATCTACAAATCACTCTGGTCCTTGCTCCTTCATTTGCATCAGATCAAAATCCCTTGACAATTACTATAAAATCTGCTTCCTCCACCCCTTCAAACAATGCATTCCAGACCATAACAGTGCGCTGAAATATTTTCCTGATGTTATGTTTAAATTTGTATGGATGGGAAGTAGCAGGAAAGAAGAATGACTAAATCAAACTCAGGATACTAACGTGCAGGCTTGTAATGCATTGTTGTCTGCACAATAATTTTCCCTCTGGTATACTGCCCATCCCACAAAAATGAACAAGATTATAAATAAATTCACTAACTGGCTATTTTTATCCAACTTGACAAAACAACAGGAAAAGGAAAAAGATACATGATTACACAGCTGTAAACTTTCCAGAAAATAGGTTTTTAAAAAGGTTTAAATTACACGTGAACAATATCTTCACCAGGGAGGGAAAACAATATTTTAACAGAAGGACATGAAGCATTTTAGAAACAGAAAGCAGAAGCAGTTCAGTTCACCATGCCAAAGATCTAATGCTTGGTGTAAAACACAAAGTTCATGTGGCCACAATGCCCCTGCTTTGCTGAGATTACGTGGTCTTCCTCTTTTTGGCTGACGGTCTCTCAAAGACATCACGCACACCGGCTGCTCGCTGCTTGAAGAACTTGCTGTTCTGGGCAGATTCCTGGGCCCAGGCTGAGTCAAACGAGGTGGTGTCTTGGTCGACCAGGTGAGTGTATTTGGTCCGTCCCGAACGACCAAAGTTTTTGACCTGGTGGAGGGAGCGAAATTAAATCAGGTTAATCAGTCAAACAGCAGCAAAAAATATTTCATACCAAGTGCTGGCAGTATATAACCCATTAGTCACAAATCACACAGCACAAAAAAGAGACATTCACATGTACTGACTGAAAGAGCTATACAATTAGTCCCAGTTCTTTCCCTATATCCCAAGGGAAATTTCATAGTAACTTCATTGCAGTGTTAATGTAAATCTCACTTGTGACATTATTAAAATAAAATTTTCCTTAAGAAGTGTTTATCAAATTCTCTTTAGGAAGCTGCATTTTACATTAGCACTGCTGCCTCACAGCACCAGGGACCATGTTCGATTCCTGGCTCGGGTCACTGTGTGGAGTTTGCACATTCTTCCTGTGTCTGCATGGGTTTCCTCTGGGTGCTCCAGTTTTCTCCCACATTCCAAAGATGTGCAGGTTAGGCTGATTAGCCATGCTAAATTAATCCTAGTGTCAGGGGGAATTAGCAGGGTAAATACAAGGGATTAGGGAATAGGGTCTAGGTGGGATGATTGTTGGCACAAACTTGATGGATTGTTAGCTGCCGAATGGCCTTCTTCTGCACTATAGGGATTCTACTCTGAATCATTATCACCTGTTCAGACCACGCAGTCCACATCATTATAACCTCTTGATTAACATTTTCCTTCCTTGGTAACTGAAATTTTTGAAGTCTAAACGAAAGGCTGGGAACAAAATAAAAACTGAAAAAGGAAGTGTTGAGGTTTCCGCTGTCCATCAGCTTGGATTCCAGCATTTACAGCTTTCCCTTTGGTTTTCTCACAGGGGAAAATGTGACCCAATTAATCCTCCTTTATACCCCTGATGAACGGTCTAACGACCAATTGAGATTTCTCTTTCCTCTATTGTTCACAACAGATGGTGCTCGGAAAGCGCACAGCGGAGGTCAGTTGGTCTCTGAGGGTGGGCAGGTAAAGCTGCAGTTCCACTGAAAGATACGCATTCTGATAGAGACTGCACCGGAAACATCTCTCTTTTAAATGCTCAGCTCCTGTTGTCTCTGAAAGCCTGTTGGTTTGGCACTGCCATAGGATTGTCCAAATATTTGCACCCACCCACTATATCCCACAATAAGGGCATCACGGGTACCCAATTATCCAGGTGGAATTTTTTTATTCATTCATGGGACATGGGCATCACTGGCTGGGCCAGCATTTATCGCCCATCCATAGCTGCTCTAGTTCAGAAAGCAGTTGAGAGTCAACCACATTGCTGTGACTCTGGAAGCTAGACCAGGTAAGGATGGCAGAGTCATATGTAGGCCAGACCAGGTAAGGATGGCAGATTTCCTTCCCTAAAGGGACATTAGTGAACCAAATGAGCTTTTCTGAAAGTTGACAATGGTTTTGTGGTCATCATAGATTCTTAATTCCAGATTTTTAAAAATTGAATTCAAATTCCACCATCTCTATGATGGGATTTGAACCTGGGTCCCCAGAACATTAGCTGCATTTCTGGATTAAGAGTCTACCGATAATACCAATAGGCCACTGCCCTCCCTGTGGTGTTGCAGAAAGGCATGTGTTTATTGAGCCGTGTCGGTGTACCTGCATAACTTTGGGCAGAATGGTCTTGTTGAAATGATCCTCCAGTGTTGGGGAACTGAAGTCGCGTTTATACAGATCTTCCTCTTCATCCTGTTAAAAATTGAACAAAGGAATCCTTCAGTTTAACACACCAGACGGAACTTTACATTGTTAACAAGTGATGCATACTCCCAGGATAGATAAGGTATGGAGATGCTGGCATTGGACTGGGGTAAACACAGTAAGAAATCTCACAACACCAAGTCCAACAGGTTTATCTGGAATCATAAGCTTTCAAAGTGCTCCACTCACCTGATGAAGCAGCAGCACTCTGAAAGATTGAGATTACAGATAAACCTGTTGGACTTTAACCTGGCATTGTGAGACTTTCAAAAGAACAGATAAATATGATTTGTAATAAAATAAAAATGCATCAAATTCCTCCCACGGCCCAGTTCATGCAAATAATTGACACTTGTTCAAAGATCCCTCAGAAAATCTTGGTTTTCATCTCTCCCTCCCAAAGGTGCCGCCTCTCACTATGGCCTGGTACCACAGCTGTCCTTTGTAACTCGTCTGAATAGCTATTACTGTTCAGCGATAGCAGTCATTGAGCGTCAGCAGACTATCCCACTACGGGCACCCATCGCACACAAGCCCAATTCAGTCCCCAAGACCATTCATTACTCAATAGTGGCAAAGAGCATGAGGTTGATGCATCTATTGCCAGAATTACCAGAGACCTCCAATATATGTGGGCGCCACGGTGATTAGCACTGTTGCCTCTCAGCCCCAGGGACCTGGTTCAATTCCCAGCTTGGGTCACTATTCTCCTCATGTCTGCATGGGTTTCCTCCAGCTGTTCCCGTTTCCTCCCACAGTCTGAAAGACGTGCTGATTAGGGTGCATTGACTTGAACAGGTGCTGGAATGTGGCAACTTGGGGAATTTCACAGTAACTTCATTGCAGTGTTAATGTAAACCAATTTGTAAATGAACACATTTTATATTGGAGTTTGTGTTTAGAGGTGGCTGAAATCAGCTCCTACTCACCATGAAGAAGGCTCCTCTGTGGTAGTATTTCTGCAGGAATTTGTATTTCCCCTTGCTGGCCTTGTTGGTGATAGCTTTGCTGTTGGCTCGGAGCTCTGCTCGCCTCTCTTCCTCCGTCAGATTATGCATCCGATCAATCTCAGCTTTCTCCTTCTCCATGCTGAGAATTGGGAAGATAAACAAAGAATGGCCATCACAATCACTTCATTCAGAGAGAATCATAGAATCCCTACAGTGCAGAAGGAGACCATTCATCCCATCAAGTCTACACATCCCCGTAATCCCACAATTATCCTGCTAATCCCCCTGACACTAGGATAAAAGCAGATTACTGCAGATGATAGAATCTGAAACTAAAAGAGAAAACGTTGGACAATCTCAGCAGGTCTGGCAGCATCTGTAAGGAGAGGAGAGAAAAGAGCTGACATTGAGTTCAGACAACCCTTTGTCAGAGTCTTCAAAGTCAGCATTATGTCACATATAAACATACTGACAGAAATAATGTAATGATGCAAAGATGTGTCCAATTAATTTGTCCACTGTCCCTTGTAGACTGGGACCAGACTCAGCAAATCTGAGCTGGGTATGCAGCATATATGCTGACATGATTCTTCAGGAGTTAGAGTGCATGGATAGAGTGTTGCAGTAACAAAGAGGTGGGATATAGCGATTAAATACAGTACTCACGATTCCCGCTCCTCTCGGTCACGTTTAATGCGTTTAAGTTCCCGGACTTTCCACGACTCATATTCCTCTTCATCGTTCTCATCATCGGTATTCAGTGCATCGAGAGCTGACAGTGTCCTCCGGGATTCCTCGATCTCCCGCCTAGCCTCCTCCTCCACAATCTGCAAAATGCCAATACATTGCTCAGTATCACACCGTAGAAACCACGGACAAACCTCCACCCTGACTAGGACCATCCATTGATGCTATCCTCCCTCTGTCAATGCCATCCCAACGCCCAAAGCCAGACTGCTAGTCTTACTCCGTCTCCTCAGCATGCTTCCTGCAGTGGTCCCGGAACTGCGGAGCATGAAAACGGATCTCCGTCCTGTGGATGGAGAGGGGGGAGGCAGCATTTTGCATAGGAAGCAGGCCTGTAGCCTGCACTCAGTACCTTCAGCGTGTACTTGCGTTGCTCCTCACTCAAGCGTTTTGCCTCCAGCTCCAGCTCCTTTTGCTTAATAGCCTCGGCCTCACGTTCTTGCACAGTAACACGGTCCTTCCTGGAGAAGATCAGAGAGGAAGGCATTAATCAGGAGACCTGCACAGATTAACTCATAATACAAAGCTCCAGTAAAAGAAATTAGATAAAATAGCTTTCATACGCAAAGATAATATTAATTTTTTTCCCCCCCAGAGGCAGAGATTGTCACTGGCTAAGCCCAGCAATTATTACCCACCCATATTTGCCCCTTGAGAACATGGCAGTGAGCCGCTTTTTTGAATCACTGCAGCTCGAGGTATCAATACACTCTCAGTGCTGAGAGAGGGAATTCCAGCATTTTGACCCAGCAGTTAAAGAACAGCAACATATTTTCAAATCAGGATGGTGATTGTAGGGGAACTTACAGGCCGTGGTGCATTAACTAGATGGTAGTGGTTGTGGGTTTGGAAGGTGTATGTAAGGAACATTAGTGAGTTCCTGCAGTGCATCTTGTAGAAAGCTGCCACTGTGATCAGTGGTGGATAGAATGATTGTTCAAGGTAGTCAACAGAATGCCAGTCAAATGGACTGCTTTGTTCTGGAATGGTGTCAAGCTTCTCGAGCATTGTTGGTCTGCACCCATCCAGGCAAGTGGGGAATATCCATCACACTCCTGACTTGTACCTAGTAGATAATGGACAGCTTTATAGAATTGCCATAGAATTTCCAGCCTCTTAAATACTCTTGTAACGACAGTATTTTAATGGCTGATGCAGTTCAGTTTCTGCTCAATATAACCCCCAGGATTTTGAAGAAATCAGTGATGGTTATACCACTGAATAAAGTACTTTAAGCACAGTCACTGTTGTAATTTAGGAAACACAGCAGCTAATCTATGCACAGCAAAGTCCCACAAACAGCAATCTGATGATAAGCAGCTGTTTTTTTTTTAAAAAGGGATAAATATCTCAACAAATACTTCCAGGACAGATACAGCATGGGATTAAACACAGAGTAAGGCTCCCTCTATATTGTCCCCATCAAACACTCCCAAGATAGGTACAGCATGGGATTATATACAAAGTAAAGTTCCCTCTGTACTGTCCCATAAAACATCCCAACAACACTCGAAGCCTGACACCGTTGAGGACAAAGCAGTACATTTGATTACCACACCATCCGCAAGCATTCACTCTCTGCCTCTGAGCCACATTGAGACAGCCATTTGTACCATCTACAAGATGCACTGTAAGGGCTCACCAAGACTTCTTAAACTGCATCTTCCAAACCTACATCCAGAAGGATATGGGAAGCAGATACCTAGGAACACCACCACTCCAAACCACTCACCATCCTTATTTTGGAAACCTATCAGCATTCCTTCACTGTCATTGGGCCAAAATCTTGCAACTCTGTAACAGCACAGTGGGTGTACCTACACCACATGGCCTGTGCGGTTCCTGAAGGCAGCTCACCACCACCTTCTCAAGGGTAATCAGGGATGGGCAATAATTGCTGGGCTTCGCCAGGGAGACACAAGTGGATTCCAGGCAGGTGCAGAGGGATGAAGTGAGTCAAATATCCCTCTAAAGTCCTCAAAATGTCTCAGCTTCAATCTCAAGGAGCCTCTGCAATGGCTCAGGTTTGGCAACGTTACTATTTCAGGAACAAGCTGAGTGAATTGCTAAATCTTAGCCAGAATGTTGATAAATTTTAAAACTTTGTGCCCTGTCTCCACACACATTGTAGGCTCTTTTCCCACACTTGCTTCTTTGCATGAGAAAGTTTATTAGGTAGTTTTAGAGGCGAGTCATACCTTCTTATAAAGACAGGCTTTAGCCTGGGTTCAGTTTCATCCTCACTGTCGGTATATTCTTCATACTCTGATTCTTCCTCTGACTCTTCTCCAGATCTGCCCTCGTCCTCCAGCTCTAACAATTCCAATTCCTCGTTCTCTCGCTCCTGAGCCCGTTGTCTCATCATAGCACGGCGACGCTCGATTTCCTGCAGGGTACGAGAGACAGAGCTGTAAATACGTCTGGATTCTTTTAATTTCAATAACTGATTAAAGCTGTCCACACACTTCCACAACTCATTTAAAGGATAACATTTCCCCACTCGCAGGGGGGCCAAGAGTCACTAACATATCCAACTGGGAATGCAGGAGATACATTTTCTGGACATGACAGGAATTGGCTAAGTTGAATAGAGTTGATAAAGGGAAGCTAGATAAACATGAGGGAAAAGACTAGAAAGATTTTATTGAATGGCACAGCAGGCTCAAGGGGCCGAATGGCCTACTTCTTTTCCTGTTTCATGTTCCTAAGTTTAGAGATTGGAATTTCTCAGAACAGCCTCCACCTGCAATGTAGATTCTATGTAAGTTTGGAGGATGCATAAACAGCAGTAAAGACCAGCTGGGCTGAACGTGTTAAAAATTATTTTTAAACATCCCCAAATCCAAAGCACAATAAATCAGTTCCACTCTCTCCCATTGCTCTAACCTCATCCAACTAACTTTACCCAAACTGCACGCCGTTCCTCAGATGCTGAGCATCTCCTATAACCTTAGTTAAGTGGCTTTAATATGTTGACCCAGTAAACCTCATCGAATGTTGGAGATATTCAGATTCCAACCCTTGTCCTCCTCATACCACACTCTCAAGGATTGTAGCTGGAGCCTGCTTTTTACATTGCTCAAGAGAGGTTGAAGCTAACTGCAGTCTATCTCCTTTAACCTCAGCTGCATTTAGCTAACTCAGCAATGGTGCCGAGACACTTTCCAGGCAGGGCTGCTTACCTTTTTACCCATTACTTGCATCCAGTATGTGAGGGAGAAAAAAATCCAAGATCAGAGTGAAACGTAATGATTCCAGTAGCTGCAATCTGTCTCTCTCACAGCACAGAAACTGATCATTCAGCCCAACAGATCAGGGTGAGGTTTTCCATTCCACCCTCCTTATTTTTCCATGCCTTCCTCACATGTCTATCTAGGTTCCCCTTTGATATATTATGTTATTTCTTGTGATGCCTTTCATCCACTGTCATTACCCAGGAACATTCTGAAAAAACTGCTCAGCATCACAGGCCTGATTCCAATGAGGACGTGCATCTTATCTCTGCCCAGTCTTCACCTCCACACACAGACTTCCACTGTGGGTCTCCCTGCTTTTAAAGTTTCATTGTTCCTGTACACACCTCATCATCCACTTCCTCCTCTTCCTCTTCACTGCTGTCCTCTCGATCCACGTGCCATGGCTCACCCTCGTCCTCCGATTCCGCTTCCATCACTACCTCAGGCTCAACAATCATCCGATGCCTTGCCAGCCTGGAGAAAGGCAAAAGAAAACCACAGTCACTTTCTTAGAGAGCAGAGCTTGAATGCTGATCACCACTTCATTTACATGGCCCCTTTTCCATCCTTAGGATGTGGGTTGGCACGGTCGTACAGCGGTTAGCATTGCTGTCTCTCAGTACCAGGGATCCAGGTTCAGTTCCCTACTTGGGTCTTCGTGTAGAGTCTGCATGTTCTCCCTGTGTCTGTGTGGGTTTCCTCCCATAGTCTGAAAGATGTGCTGTTTGGGTGCATTAGCTGTGCTAAATTCTCCCTCAGTGTATCCAAACAGGCGGAGTGCGGCAACTAGGGGATTTTCACATTAACTTCATTGCGGTGTTAACGTAAGCCAAATTGTGACACTAATAAATAATCTTTATAACCAAAAAGTGAATGTAGTCATTGCAGCCGATTAGTACGGTCCACAAACAGCAATTAAACAAATGAACAGTTAGTCTATCTTCTTGGTGATTTTGCTTGAAGCATGAATATAGATCAAGAAAATGGTGTCTTGCATTCTTTGACATCCACTTCAATTGTTAATGTCGCAGTTGAGAGATAGCACCTCTGACAGCGCAATCTTCCCTCAATCTCAGCCTGGGTTACATCTTCAATTCTGGATTAGGAACAGCAATCCGAGTGACTTTTTTTAAATACTCCCATTGACTTCATCTGAGACCCAGCATTTCAACTGCGACCTTCCCTGATTTGTTACTGCTCAGTCCAGACAGCATGGTTAAAAGTTGAATTATTAGTGTCACAAGTAGGCCGACATTAACATTGCAATGAAGTTACTGTGAAAATCCCCTAGTTGCCATACTCAGGCAGCTGTTTGGGTCAATGCACCTAACCAGTACATCTTTCAGACTGTGGGAAGAAACTGGAGCACCCACAGGAAACCCATGCAGACATGGGGAGAAATTACAGACTCAGCACAGACAGTGACCCACGACAGAAACGTCAGGCAGTCGTGCTAACCATTGTGCCGACCTGGAAGGAAGTCTGAAATATTATACATACAACAGAAACAAAAAAATAAACAAAACTGCCTTACAGATCACACATGGTCCCAAACAGGCTCTTACCTCTCCTCAACATCCTCAGAGAGCCGGTTCTGGAGACGTTTCAGACGAGGATCATTTGCCAACTCCTCAGTCACCTCAGGCTCTGCCTCTGCATCCTTTGGCTTCTTCACAAACTGGAAGTCCTCCTCCTCCTCATCTGAGGACTCCATTGGCGCATAATCGGGTCGCTTACCAGATACATAGCGTTTCACCTTCACCTTTTCCATCGACACCTCACCTGGACACAGATAACAGCAGGATTCAGTGAAAGGTATTACTACAATAACCGGAGAATCTTCAGCAACGAGAAACCAAAAGAGACCTGGGTCTCAGTCCTCCCATCCCAGCAATGGCAAGCACTGATTAAAATCACCACAGAGGAACAATCATAGAGCAGAGTTTGATGGAAAAGAAGAGAGCTCATTATGAAATTAACACAGGAGTGGTGCTGGGCATCATAAAAATATCCACTCTCCCCAGATGACACCCCCATGCCCTGGGCAAACCCCTCTCCTAACCCTACCACATCCCTGAGAACCCTTCCTAGGGCGACTCTTCCCTATCCCACCTCCCCCAGCAGGGTAACCCCCTTTCCTTCCCCCATCGGGGGGGGATGACAGCTCCTCCCTCACCAGTGCGACCCCCTCTCTTCCTCCTCCTACAAACTCTCCCCTGGGCAAACCCCTTTCCATTAAACACCTCCCATCCCAGGCAGTCCCCCTCTCCTTTACCCCCGCTGGGGTGACCCCCCCTCCTCTCCTTTACCTCCTCCCCCCCCAGGGGTGACCCCCCCCTCCTCTCCTTTCCTCCTCCCCCCCAGGGGTGACCCCCTCCTCTCCTTTACCTCCTCCCCCCCAGGGTGACCCCCCTCCTCTCTTTACCTCCTCCCCCCCAGGGGGACCCCCCCCTCCTCTCCTTTACCTCCTCCCCCCCGGGGTGACCCCCCCCTCCTCTCCTTTACCTCCTCCCCCCCAGGGGTGAACCCCCCCTCCTCTCCTTTACCTCCTCCCCCAAGGGTGACCCCCCCTCCTCTCCTTACCTCCTCCCCCCAGGGTGACCCCCCCTCCCTCTTTACCTCCTCCCCCCAAGGAGTGACCCCCCCCTCCTCTCCTTTACCTCCTCCCCCCCCAGGCCCCCCTCTTCCTTACTCCTCCCCGGGTGCCCCCTCCCCCCAGGGTGACCCCCCCTCCTCTCCTTTACCTCCTCCCCCCCAGGGGTGACCCCCCCTCCTCTCCTTTACCTCTCCCCCCCAGGGGTGACCCCCCCTCCTCTTCCTTTACTCCTCCCCCCCAGGGTTACCCCCCTCCTTTTATCCTCCCCCAGGGTACCTCCTTTACCTCCTCCCCCAGGGTGCCCCCTCCTTCCTTACCCTCCTCTCTTTACCTCCTCCCCCCCAGGAGTGGCCCCCGTCCTCTCCTTTACCCCCCCCACCTCCTCTGTATGACCCCTCTCCCTCCTTTCCCAGGGATCACTGTACCAAGAGCCCAGGCTCCGGCCGCGACTAGGCCGCAATCCCCGGTCTCGGGCCACTCACCTTTCTCATTGAGGACAGGCACGGCTCCGGCCGTGGACTGGATGGGAGGCTGCTTGGCGTTGAGGCCGAGCGGAGCCGCCATGGTTGCGCCGCCACTGGAGACAGAGCCCGGGAGAGAGAAAGGAAAAACAATCAGAAAATGGTGGCCCGGCGGCGCGCAGTAATGACCTCATCAACCACCGACCACTGCTGCCCCGCCCCTGCCCAGATTCAATTGGCTGCTGGTGGGGTCGGGGCTCTGAGGTCAATAATCAGGGGCGGGGCTTCGGGAAAGGGCGGGGCACACAGTGGAGTGGGCGGGACTAAAACAATGAGGCAGGACGATGCGAAGGGGCGGGGCTACGGGAATGGGCGGGGCTATGGGAATTGCGACGAGTGATGGGGCGGGGTTTGCAGAGTGGGCGGGCCCTGATGTAGAGATACCTGTGTTGGACTGGGCTAAACACAGTAAGAAGTGTCTTAACACCAGGTTAACATCCAGCAGGTTTATTTGGTAGCACAGGCTTTCAGAGTCTCGCTCCTTCATCAGGTGAGTGAGGAGTTGCTCTTTTGCATGTCAAACCAATAAACAAACTCAAATTATCTTAGGGACAAATTAAAAGGGGCAACCCCCCTCCAAAAAGGAAGGGTGCAGAATGGCCTGAACAAAAACCAAAATCAAAAGGAAACTTAAAACTTTAAATCAAAATGTGATTGTCAGGGTCTATAATGCACCCCAGCCCCTGCAGTGCCCAGTGGGCACAGAAGGCATAACTAGACTCGTGGACACTGCATGCTCCCTCTCCAGGGACACCTGGCTGTGTATGTAGCTACGGTCGAGGGGCAGACAGTCAGAACGGACGACCCCATCGATCGCCCGCTGTCTGGACCTATTGATTGCACGTCTCGCCAGGCCTAGGAGCAGGTTCACGAGGAGATGAGCATCCCGACCTGCACCTCTCCGCACCAGGCGCCTGTAGATCAGAAGCGTGGGACTGACGTGCAAACAAAACATCGGTAAAAGGTGTTTCAGAAAATCAAAAAAAAGGTGTGCAATCTATAACACGAAATGTAGGTGAGTGAGGAGTTGTGTTCACAAACAAGGCATATATAGACACAAACTCAATTTACAAGACATTGATTGGAATGCAAGTTTTTACAGGTAATCAAGTCTTAAAGGTACAGACAATGTGAGTGGAGTAAGGGTTAAGCACATGTATATAGAGATGTATATTGTCTGGAGACAATACAGGACAGTTAGTGAGATTTTTGCAAGCCCAGGCAAGTCGTGGGAGTTATAGATAGTGTGACATGAACTAAGATCCTGGTTGAGGCTGTCCTCATTTGTGCGGAACTTGGCTTATCAGTTTCTGCTCAGTGATGCGGCAATTCAAGGAAGGATATCCTGAGGTATGGTACATTGGCGAGACCATGCAGACGCAATAAAAACGGATGAATGGACTCCGCTCAACAATCACCAGACAGGAATGTTCCCTTCCTGTCGGTGAACACTTCAGCCTCTGATCTTTGGATAAACGTTCTCCAAGGCAGCCTTCACAACACATAATGCAGAATCGCCGAGCAAAAACTGATAGCCAATTTCCACAGACTTGAATGACCAAATGTCCTTTTCCTGCACGTTAGTTAACACTGCTGCCTCACAGCTTCAGGGAACAAGGTTCAATTCCAGCCTTGGGTCACTGTCTGTGTGGAGTCTGCACGTTCTCCCCGTGTCTGTGTGGATTTCCTCCAAGTGTTCCACTTTCCTCCCACAGTCCAAAGATGTGTGCATTGGCCATGCTAAAATTGACCTTTCATGTCTAAAGGTATATAGGTTAGTTGGATTAGCCAAGGGAAATGTTTAGGGTTATAGGGATAAACACAGTAAGAAGTTTCACAACACCAGGTTAGTCCAACAGTTTATTTAATAGCAAAAGCCACGAGTTTTTGGAGCGCTGCTCATTCGTCAGGTAATGGAGCAGCGCTCCAAAAACTTACCTGAGGAAGGAGCAGCACTCTGAAAGCTAGTGGCTTTGGCTATCAAATAAACCTGTTGGACTTTAACCTGGTGTAATGAGACTTCTTACTGTGTTTATCCCAGTTCAACGCCCTCATCTCCACATTATAGGGATAGGGCAGGGGGCAGGACTGGGTAAGACACCCTGCAGACTTGATGGGAAAATGGCTTCTTCTGCGCGAGAAGGATTCTATGATTGTTCATATCATTATTGCTGGTTGTAGGATATTTTTAACCATGGTATTTCAAGGTCTCTTTGGTAAAGTCGTGAATAAACAGAAACCCCACACTGAATTTAGATTTGGTGATGATAGTGGTGGCCTGACACCGAAGGCATGTTCACCAAATCTGCCACACAAGTGGTCCTTGCTTAATGTTCTCATACCACCCTGAAAATACAACCAAAAATGAAACACATTTTCCAATAAAATCAAAATAAAGGTTATAGTTAGGTTCTGAAGGACATTCCTCATCAAAGCGAAAAACATGAAAACATTAAAAGTTAAACACTTTCCATTGCTAAATTTCTATATTGGTAAAATAAATAACTTTCAAAATAAGCTTAAAGATTTAAAATAAGCTAACAGTGCCTTTCACT
The DNA here is from genome assembly GCA_024679065.1 of Sphyrna mokarran. NCBI lineage: Eukaryota > Metazoa > Chordata > Chondrichthyes > Carcharhiniformes > Carcharhinidae > Sphyrna > Sphyrna mokarran. Next base: position 3,195,654 of record JAGIQG010000033.1, read on the forward strand.
TGCTGCCAATCCTTCTTGCCATACATCCTGTTCTCAGACCTTCCTTAAAGTTAAAGTTTTATTTATTATTCACAAGTAAGGTTACATTAACACTACAATAAGGTTACTGTGAAAGTTACCTAGTTGCCACACCAGCGCCTGTTCTGGTATAGTGAGGGAGAATTTAGCCTGGCCAATGTACATAACTGGCACGTCTTTTGGACTGCGGAAGAAAACCAGAGCCCGGAGAAAACCCACGCAGACACAGGGAGAATGTGCAGGCTCTGCACACACCATGTGCCACTGTGCTGCCCTGGTCTGAGAACAACTATCAGATCAGCCGTGATCTTATTGAATGGTGGGGCAACCTCAAAGGGCTAGATGGCCTACTCCTGCTTCTATTTCTGATGTTATTCACTTACCTGCCTGCTCCCCATTAACCTTTTAATTTCTTCAAAGGTCAAAAATCTCTATCTGTGACTTAAACACATTTAACAAGGTAGCCTCCACTGGCAGAGAATTCCAAAGATTCACTACCCTCTGGGAAAAGAAGTTCCTCCTCAACTCTGTTCTAAATGGACCCCGCCTTATTTTGAGGCTGTGTCCTCTAGTTCTTGTTTCCTTTCTAAGTGGAAATAATCTCTCTGCTTCTACCCTGTCTAGCCCCTTCATTATCTTATACGTCTCTATAAGATCTTCCCTCAGCCTTCTAAAACTTCAATAAACACAGGCCCAATATACTCAATCTCCCCTCATAAGCTAACCCCTTCATCTCCAGAATCAACCTGATGAACTTTCTCTGTACTCCTCCAAAGTCAATATATCCTTTTGCAAATAAAGGGACCAAAATTGCACACAGTTGCGGTCTCATTGGTACGTTGTACAATTGCAGCAAGACCTTCCTGCTTTTATACTCCATTCCCTAGTAGCAGTGAAACAACATTTAAACAAATCTTCTGATGGTAAACATGAGTATGGGCATCATCGACTGCCATTCTAGCAAAACAAGATGAAACGGAATAATGTCAAGTATGGACAGAGGATCACACAGAGATTGGGTTTAGTAGGGAAGGTAATGCAGAGCAACTCTCGATAGATGGGGCTATTAGATTAATGCATCCCATCTGTTAGCTTCGCTACAAAAAGAACATTGTAATGTTTTACTTACAACAGGATTCAACATTTTCCTTAATAATATAAATCTGCACCAAAAATGACCCAATCCCACTGAGAGTCAGTGTGTGTGGGACACTTACCCCAGTGAGAGTCAGTGTGTGTGGGACCCATACCCCAGTGAGAGTCAGTGTGTGTGGGACACTTACCCCAGTGAGAGTCAGTGTGTGTGGGACCCGTACCCCAGTGAGAGTCAGTGTGTGTGGGACCCTTACCCCAGTGAGAGTCAGTGTGTGTGGGACCCGTACCCCAGTGAGAGTCAGTGTGTGTGGAACCCGTACCCCAGTGAGAGTCAGTGTGTGTGGGACCCTTACCCCAGTGAGAGTCAGTGTGTGTGTGGGACCCCAGTGAGAGTCAGTGTGTGTGGGACCCTTACCCCAGTGAGAGTCAGTGAGCGTGGGACCCGTACCCCAGTGAGAGTCAGTGTGTGTGGGACCCGTACCCCAGTGAGAGTCAGTGTGCGTGGAACTGTACCCCAGTGAGAGTCAGTGTGTGTGGGAACCGTACACAGTGAGAGTCAGTGTGTGTGGGACCGTGCCCCAGTGAGAGTCAGTGTGTGTGGGACACGTACCCCAGTGAGAGTCAGTGTGTGTGGGACCCGTACCCAGTGAGAGTCAGTGTGTGTGGGACCGTACTCCAGTGAGAGCCAGTGTGTGAGGATCCGTACCCAGTGAGATTCAGTGTGTGTGGACCACGTACCCCAGTGAGAGTCAGTGTGTGTGGGACCGTTACCCCACTGAGAGTCAGTGTGTGTGGGACCCGTACCCCAGTGAGAGTCACTGTGTGTGGGACCCGTACCCCAGTGTGAGTCAGTGTGTGTGGGACCTGTACCACGCGAGAGTGAGTGTGTGTGAGACCCGTACCCCAGTGAGAGTCAGTGTGTGTGGGACCTGTACCCCAGTGAGAGTCCGTGTGTGTGGAACCCGTACTCCAGTGAGAGTCAGTGTGTGTGGAACCCGTACCCCAGTGAGAGTCAGTGTGTGTGGAACTGTTTTCCAGTGAGAGTCAGTGTGTATGGGACCCATACCCCAGTGAGAGTCAGTGTGTGTGGGACGCGTACTCCAGTGAGAGTCAGTGTGTGTGGAACCCGTACCCAAGTGAGAGTCAGTGTGTGTGGAACCCGTACTACAGTGAGAGTCAGTGTGTGTGGAACCCGTACTCCAGTGAGAGTCAGTGTGTGTGGAACCCGTACTCCAGTGAGAGTCAGTGTGTGTGGAACCTGTACTCCAGTGAGAGTCAGTGTGTGTGGAACCCGTACCCAGTGAGAGTCAGTGTGTGTGGAACCCGTACTCCAGTGAGAGTCAGTGTGTGTGGAACCCGTACTCCAGTGAGACTCAGTGTGTGTGGAACACGTACTCCAGTGAGAGTCAGTGTGTGTGGAACCCGTACCCAGTGAGAGTCAGTGTGTGTGGAACCCGTACCCAGTGAGAGTCAGTGTGTGTGGAACCCGTACCCAGTGAGAGTCAGTGTGTGTGGAACCCGTACTCCAGTGAGAGTCAGTGTGTGTGGAACCCGTACCCAGTGAGACTCAGTGTGTGTGGAACCCGTACTCCAGTGAGAGTCAGTGTGTGTGGAACCTGTACCCAGTGAGAGTCAGTGTGTGTGGAACTGTTTTCTAGTGAGAGTCAGTGTGTATGGGACGCATACTCCAGTGAGAGTCAGTGTGTGTGGGACGCGTACTCCAGTGAGAGTCAGTGTGTGTGGAACCCGTACCCGAGTGACAGTCAGTGTGTGTGGAACCCGTACCCCAGTGAGAGTCAGAGTATGTGGGAGCCATACCCCAGTGAGAGTCAGTGTGTGGAACTGTTTTCCAGTGTGAGTCAGTGTGTGTGGAACCCGTACCCCAGTGACAGTCATGTTGTGTGGAACCCGTACCCAGTGAGAGTCAGTGTGTGTCGGACTCGTACCCCAGCCAGAGTCAGTGTGTGGGGAACCCGTACCCCCGTGAAAGTCAGTGTGTGTGGAATCCATACTCCAGTGAGAGTCAGTGTGAGCGGGACCCGTAACACAGTGAGAGTCAGTGTGTGTGGGACCCGTACCCCAGTCAGAGTCAGTGTGTGTGTAACCCGTACCCCAGTGAGAGTCAGTGTGTGTGGAACCCGTACTCCAGTGAGAGTCAGCGTGTGTGGAACTCGTACTCCAGTGTGAGTCAGTGTTTGTGGTACCCGTACTCCAGTGAGAGTCAGTGTGTGTGGAACTGTTTTCCAGTGTGAGTCAGTGTGTGTGGGACCCGTATCCCAGTGAGAATCAGTGTGTGTGGGAGCCGTACCCCAGTGAGAGTCAGTGTGTCTGTGGGAGCCGTACCCTAGTGAGAGTCAGTGTGTGTGAGACCCGTACCCCGGTGAGAGTCAGTGTGTGTGGAAGCCATACTCCAGTGAGAGTTAGTGTGAGTGGGACCCGTAACCCAGTGAGAGTCAGTGTGTGTGAGACCCATAACCTAGTGAGAGTCAGTGTGTGTGGAAGCCATACTCTAGAGAGAGTTAGTGTGAGTGGGACCCGTAACCCAGTGAGAGTCAGCGTCTGTGAGACCCGTACCCCAGTGAGAGTCAGTGTATTTGGGACCTGTACCCCAGTGTGAGTCAGTGTGTGTGGAACTTGTACTCCAGTGAGAGTCAGTGTGTGTGGAACCCATACTCCAGTGAGAGTCAGTGTGTGTGGAACCCGTACTCCAGTGAGAGTCAGTGTGTGTGGAACCCGTACTCCAGTGAGAGTCAGTGTGTGTGGAACCCGTACTCCAGTGAGAGTCAGTGTGTGTGGAACCCGTGCTCCAGTGTGAGTCAGTGTGTGTGGAACTGTTTTCCAGTGTGAGTCAGTGTGTGTGGGACCCGTACTCCAGTGAGAGTCAGTGTGTGTGGGACCCGTACTCCAGTGAGAGTCAGTGTGTGTGGAACCCGTACCCCAGTGAGAGTCAGTGTGTGTGGAACCCGTACTCCAGTGAGAGTCAGTGTGTGTGGAACCCGTACTCCAGTGAGAGTCAGTGTGTGTGGAACCCGTACCCAGTGAGAGTCAGTGTGTGTGGAACCCGTACTCCAGTGAGAGTCAGTGTGTGTGGAACCCGTACCCAGTGAGAGTCAGTGTGTGTGGAACCCGTACCCAGTGAGAGTCAGTGTGTATGGAACTGTTTTCCAGTGTGAGTCAGTGTGTGTGGGACCCGTACCCCAGTGAGAATCAGTGTGTGTGGGACCTGTATCCCAGTAAGAGTCCGTGTGTGGAACCCGTACTCCAGTGAGAGTCAGCGTGTGTGGGACCCCAGTGAGAGACAGTATGTGTGGAACCCGTACTCCAGTGAGAGTCAGTGTGTGTGGAACCCGTACCCCAGTGACAGTCAGTTTGTGTGGAACCCGTACCCAATGAGAGTCAGTGTGTGTCGGACCCGTACCCCAGTCAGAGTCAGTGTGTGTGGAACCCGTACCCCAGTGAGTGTCAGTGTGTGTGGGAGTCGTATCCCAGTGAGAGTCATTGTGTGTGGGACCCGTACTCAGTGAGAGTTAGTGTTTGTGAGACCCGTACCCCAGTGAGAGTCAGTGTGTGTGGAACCTGTACCCCAGTGAGAGTCAGTGTGTGTGGAACTGTTTTCCAGTGAGAATCAGTGTGTATGGGATGCGTACTCCAGTGAGACTCATTGTGTGTGGAACTCGTACCCCACTGAGAGTCAGTGTGTGTGGGACCCGTACTCCAGTGAGAGTCAGTGTGTGTGGAACCCGTACTCCAGTGAGAGTCAGTGTGTGTGGGACCTGTACCCCAGTGAGAGTCAGTTTGTGTGGAAGCCGTACCCCAGTGAGAGTCAGTGTGTGTGGAACACGTACCCCAGTGAGAGTCAGTGTGTGTGGGACCCGTACCCCAGTGAGAGTCAGTGTGTGTGGAACTGTTTTCCAGTGAGAGTCAGTGTGTATGGGACGCGTGCTCCAGTGAGAGTCAGTGTGTGTGGGACGCGTTATACAGTGAGAGTCAGTGTGTGTGGGACCCATACCCCAGTGAGAGTCAGTGTGTGTGGGAGCCGTACCCCAGTGAGAGTCAGTGTGTCTGTGGGAGCCGTACCCCAGTGAGAGTCAGTGTGTGTGAGACCCGTACCCCAGTGAGAGTCAGTGTGTGTAGAAGCCATACTCCAGTGAGAGTCAGTGTATTTGGGACCTGTACCCCAGTGTGAGTCAGTGTGTGTGGAACTGTATTCCAGTGAGAGTCAGTGTGTGTGGGACCTGTACCCCAGTAAGAGTTCATGTGTGTGGAACCCGTACTCCAGTGAGAGTCAGCGTGTAGTGGAACCCCAGTGAGAGACAGTATGTGTCGAACCCGTACTCCAGTGAGAGTCAGTGTGTGTGGAACCCGTACCCATTGAGAGTCAGTTTGTGTGGAACCCGTACCCAGTGAGAGTTAGTGTGTGTCGGATCCGTACCCCAGTGAGAGTCAGTGTGTGTGGAACCCGTACCCCACTGACAGTCAGTTTGTGTGGAACCCGTACCCAGTGAGAGTCAGTGTGTGTCGGACCCGTACCCCAGTCAGAGTCAGTATGTGTGGAACCCGTACCCCAGCGAGAGTCAGTGTGTGTGGGAGTCGTATCCCAGTGAGAGTCAGTGTGTGTGGGACCCGTACCTCAGTGAGAGTCAGTGTGTGTGGAACCCGTACCCCAGTGAGAGTCAGTGTGTGTGGAACTGTTTTCCAGTGAGAGTCATTGTGTGTGGAACCCGTAGCCCAGTGAGAGTCAGTGTGAGTGGGACCCATAACCCAGTGAGAATCAGTGTGTGTGGAACACGTCCCCCAGTGAGAGTCAGTGTGTGTGGAACTGTTTTCCAGTGAGAGTCATTGTGTGTGGAACCAGTACCCCAGTGAGAGTCAGTGTGTGTGGGACGTGTACTCCAGTGAGAGTCAGTGTGTGTGGAACCCGTATCCCAGTGAGAGTCAGAGTGTGTGGAACCCGTACCCCAGTAAGGGTCAGTGTTTGTGGAACCCGTACTCCAGTGAGAGTCAGTGTGTGTGGAACCTGTACCCAGTGAGAGTCAGTGTGTGTGGAACCCGTACTCCAGTGAGAGTCAGTGTGTGTGGAACCCGTACCCCAGTGAGAGTCAGTGTGTGTGGAACCCGTACCCCAGTGAGAGTCAGTGTGTGTGGAACCCGTACTCCAGTGAGAGTCAGTGTGTGTGGAACTTGTACTCCAGTGAGAGTCAGTGTGTGTGGGACGCGTACTCCAGTGAGAGTCAGTGTGTGTGGAACCCGTATCCCAGTGAGAGTCGAGTGTGTGGAACCCGTACCCCAGTAAGGGTCATTTTGTGGAACCATACCCAGTGAGAGTCAGTGTGTGTGGAACCCGTACCCCAGTGAGAGTCAGTGTGTGTGGAACCCGTACCCCAGTGAGAGTCAGTGTGTGTGGAACCCGTATCCCAGTGAGAGTCAGAGTGTGTGGAACCCGTACCCCAGTAAGGGTCAGTGTTTGTGGAACCCGTACTCCAGTGAGAGTCAGTGTGTGTGGAACCCGTACCCCAGTGAGAGTCAGTGTGTGTGGAACCCGTACTCCAGTGAGAGTCAGTGTGTGTGGAACTTGTACTCCAGTGAGAGTCAGTGTGTGTGGGACGCGTACTCCAGTGAGAGTCAGTGTGTGTGGAACCCGTATCCCAGTGAGAGTCAGAGTGTGTGGAACCCGTACCCCAGTAAGGGTCAGTGTTTGTGGAACCCGTACTCCAGTGAGAGTCAGTGTGTGTGGAACCTGTACCCAGTGAGAGTCAGTGTGTGTGGAACCCGTACTCCAGTGAGAGTCAGTGTGTGTGGAACCTGTACCCCAGTGAGAGTCAGTGTGTGTGGAACCCGTACTCCAGTGAGAGTCAGTGTGTGTGGAACCCGTACTCCAGTGAGTGTCAGTGTGTGTGGAACCCGTACTCCAGTGAGAGTCAGTGTGTGTGGAACCCGTACTCCAGTGAGAGTCAGTGTGTGTGGAACCCGTACTCCAGTGTGAGTCAGTGTGTGTGGAACCCGTGCTCCAGTGTGAGTCAGTGTGTGTGGAACTGTTTTCCAGTGTGAGTCAGTGTGTGTGGGACCCGTACTCCAGTGAGAGTCAGTGTGTGTGGAACCCGTACTGAGTGAGAGTCAGTGTGTGTGGAACACGTACTCCAGTGTGAGTCAGTGTGTGTGGAACTGTTTTCCAGTGCGAGTCAGTGTGTGTGGGACCCGTACCCCAGTGAGAATCAGTGTGTGTGGGAGCCGTACCCCAGTGAGAGTCAGTGTGTCTGTGGGAGCCGTACTCCAGTGAGAGTCAGTGTGTGTGGAACTTGTACTCCAGTGAGAGTCAGTGTGTGTGGGACGCGTACTCCAGTGAGAGTCAGTGTGTGTGGAACCCGTATCCCAGTGAGAGTCAGAGTGTGTGGAACCCGTACCCTAGTAAGGGTCAGTGTTTGTGGAACCCGTACTCCAGTGAGAGTCAGTGTGTGTGGAACCTGTACCCAGTGAGAGTCAGTGTGTGTGGAACCCGTACTCCAGTGAGAGTCAGTGTGTGTGGAACCTGTACCCCAGTGAGAGTCAGTGTGTGTGGAACCCGTACTCCAGTGAGAGTCAGTGTGTGTGGAACCCGTACTCCAGTGAGTGTCAGTGTGTGTGGAACCCGTACTCCAGTGAGAGTCAGTGTGTGTGGAACCCGTACTCCAGTGTGAGTCAGTGTGTGTGGGACCCGTACTCCAGTGAGAGTCAGTGTGTGTGGAACCCGTACCGAGTGAGAGTCAGTGTGTGTGGAACACGTACTCCAGTGTGAGTCAGTGTGTGTGGAACTGTTTTCCAGTGCGAGTCAGTGTGTGTGGGACCCGTACCCCAGTGAGAATCAGTGTGTGTGGGAGCCGTACCCCAGTGAGAGTCAGTGTGTCTGTGGGAGCCGTACTCCAGTGAGAGTCATTGTGTGTAGAAGCCATACTCCAGTGAGAGTCAGTGTGAGTGGGACACGTAACCCAGTGAGAGTCAGTGTGTGTGAGACCCATAACCTAGTGAGAGTCAGTGTGCATCGCAGCCGTACCCCAGTGAGAGTCAATGTATTTGGGACCTGTACCGCAGTGTGAGTCAGTGTGTGTGGAACTGTATTCCAGTGAGAGTCAGCGTGTGTGGGACCCCAGTGAGAGACAGTATGTGTGGAACCCGTACTCCAGTGAGAGTCAGTGTGTGTGGAACCCGTACCCATTGAGAGTCAGTTTGTGTGGAACCGTACCCAGTGAGAGTTAGTGTGTGTCGGACCCGTACCCCAGTGAGAGTCAGTGTGTGTGGAACCCGTACCCCACTGACAGTCAGTTTGTGTCAAACCCGTACCCAGTGAGAGTCAGTGTGTGTCGGATCCGTACCCCAGTCAGAGTCAGTGTGTGTGGAACCCGTACCCCAGTGAGAGTCAGTGTGTGCGGGAGTCGTATCCCAGTGAGAGTCAGTATGTGTGGGACCCGTACCCCAGTGAGAGTCAGTGTGTGTGGAACCCGTGCTCCAGTGAGAGTCAGTGTGTGTAGAACTGTTTTCCAGTTAGAGTCAGTGTGTGTGTAAGTGTTTTCCAGTGAGAGTCTGTGTATGGGATGCGTACTCCAGTGAGAGTCATTGTGTGTGGAACTCGTACCCCAGTGAGAGTCAGTGTGTGTGGGACCCGTACTCCAGTGAGAGTCAGTGTGTGTGGAACCCGTGCTCCAGTGAGAGTCAGTGTGTGTGGAACTGTTTTCCAGTTAGAGTCAGTGTGTGTGGGACCTGTACCCCACTGTGAGTCAGTGTGTGTGGAACCCGTACTCCAGTGAGAGTCAGTGTGTGTGGAATGTTTAGCCAGTGAGAGTCAATGTGTGTGGGACCCATACCCCAGTGAGAGTCAGTGTGTATGGGATGCATACTCCAGTGAGAGTCATTGTGTGTGGAACTCATACCCCAGTGAAAGTCAGTGTGTATGGGACCCATACTCCAGTGAGAGTCAGTGTGTGTGGAACCCGTACCCCAGTGAGGGTCAGTATGTGTGGGACCCGTACCCCAGTGAGAGTCAGTGTGTGTGGAACCCGTACCCCAGTGAGAGTCAGTGTGTGTGGGACCTGTACCCCAGTCAGAGTCAGTGTGTGTGGAACTGTTTTCCAGTGTGAGTCAGTGTGTGTGGGAGCCGTACCCCAGTGAGAGTCAGTGTGTGTGGGAGCCGTACCCCAGTGAAAGTCAGTGTGTGTGGGAGCCGTACCCCAGTGAGAGTCAGTGTGAGTGGAACCTGTACTCCAGTGAGAGTCAGTGTGTGTGGGAGCCATACCCCAGTGAGAGTCAGTGTGTGTGGGAGCCGTACCCCAGTGAGAGTCAGTGTGTGTGGGACCCGTACCCCAGTGAGAGTCAGTGTGTGTGGGACCCGTACCCCAGTGAGAGTCAGTGTGTGTGGGAGCCGTACCCCAGTGAGAGTCAGTGTGTGTGGGAGCCGTACCCCAGTGAGAGTCAGTGTGTGTGGGATCTGTTCCCCAGTGAGAGTCAGTGTGTGTGGGACCAGTATCCCAGTGAGAGTCAGTGTGTGTGGGAGCCGTACCCCAGTGAGAGTCAGTGTGTGTGGGAGCCGTACCCCAGTGAGAGTCAGTGTGAGTGGAACCTGTACTCCAGTGAGAGTCAGTGTGTGTGGGAGCCATACCCCAGTGAGAGTCAGTGTGTGTGGGAGCCGTACCCCAGTGAGAGTCAGTGTGTGTGGGAGCCGTACCCCAGTGAGAGTCAGTGTGTATGGGAGCCGTACCCCAGTGAGAGTCAGTGTGTGTGGAACCGGTCCTCCAGTGAGAGTCAGTGTGTGTGGAACCCATACTCCAGTGAGAGTCAGTGTGAGTGGGACCTGTAACCCAGTGAGAGTCAGTATGTGTGGAACTGTACCCCTGTGAGAGTCAATGTGTGTGGGAGCCGTACCCCAGTGAGAGTCAGTTTGTGTGGGACCCGTACCCCAGTGAGAGTCAGTGTGTGTGGGACCCGTAACCCAGTGAGAGTCAGTATATGTGGAACTGTACTCTAGAGAGAGTCAGTGTGTGTTGGAGCCGTACTCCAATGAGAGTCAGTGTGTGTGGGACCCGTAACCCAGTGAGAGTCAGTATGTGTGGAACTGTACTCCAGTGAGAGTCAGTGTGTGCGGAACCCGTACTCCAGTGAGAGTCAGTGTGTGCGGAACCCGTACTCCAGTGAGAGTCAGTGTGAGTGGGAGCCGTACTCCAGTGAGAGTCAGTGTGTGCGGAACCTGTACTCCAGTGAGAGTCAGTGTGTGTGGGAGCCGTACTCCAGTGAGAGTCAGTGTGTGCGGAACCTGTACTCCAGTGAGAGTCAGTGTGTGCGGAACCCGTACTCCAGTGAGAGTCAGTGTGAGTGGGACCCGTACCGCAGTGAGAGTCATTGTGTGTGGGACCGTAACCCAGTCAGAGTCAGTGTGTGTGGAACCTGTACCGCAGTGAGAGTCATTGTGTGTGGAACTGTTTTCCAGTGAGAGTCATTGTGAGTGAAACCTGTACCCCAGTGAGAGTCAGTGTGTGTGGGATGCGTACTCCAGTGAGTGTCAGTGTGTGTGGAACCCGTACCCCACTGAGAGTCAGTGTGTGTGGGATGCATACTCCAGTGAGAGTCAGTGTGTGTGGAACCCGTATCCCAGTGAGAGTCAGTGTGTGTGGAACCCGTACCCCAGTGAGAGTCAGTGTGTGTGGAACCCGTACTCCAGTGAGAGTCAGTGTGTGTGGAACCTGTACCCAGTGAGAGTCAGTGTGTGTGGGACCCATACCCCAGTCAGAGTCAGCATGTGTGGAATTGTTTTCCAGTGTGAGTCAGTGTGTGTGGGACCTGTACCCCAGTCAGAGTCAGTGTGTGTGGAACCCGTACCCCAGTGAGAGTCAGTGTGTGTGGAACTGTTTTCCAGTGAGAGTCAGTGTGTATGGGGCGCGTACTCCAGTGAGAGTCATTGTGTGTGGAACCCGTACCCCAGTAAGAGTCAGTGTGTGTGGGACGCGTACCCCAGTAAGAGTCAGTGTGTGTGGGACGCGTACCCCAGTGAGAGTCAGTGTGTATGGAACCTGTACCCCAGTGAGGGTGAGTGTGTGGAACCTGTACCCCAGTGAGAGTCAGTGTGTGTGGGACCCGTACCCCAGTCAGAGTCAGTGTGTGTGGAACTGTTTTCCAGTGTGAATCAGTGTGTGTGGGAGCCATACCCCAGTGAGAGTCAGTGTGTGTGGGAGCCGTACTGCAGTGAGAGTCAGTGTGTGTGGGAGCCGTACTCCAGTGACAGTCAGTGTGTGTGGGAGCCGTACTCCTGTGAGAGTCAGTGTGTGCGGAACCCATACTCCAGTGAGAGTCAGTGTGAGTGTGACCCGTAACCCAGTGAGAGTCAGTGTGTTTGGAACTGTACCCCAGTGAGAGTCAGTGTGTGTGGGACCCGTACCCCAGTCAGAGTCAGTGTGTATGGAACTGTTTTCCAGTGTGAATCAGTGTGTGTGGGAGCCATACCCCAGTGAGAGTCAGTGTGTGTTGGAGCCGTACTCCAGTGAGAGTCAGTGTGTGTGGGAGCCGTACTCCAGTGAGAGTCAGTGTGTGTGGGAGCCGTACTCCAGTGAGAGTCAGTGTGTGTGGGACCCGTACTCCAGTGAGAGTCAGTGTGTGTGGGAGCCGTACTCCAGTGAGAGTCAGTGTGTGTGGAACCCGTACTCCAGTGAGAGTCAGTGTGAGTGTGACCCGTAACCCAGTGAGAGTCAGTGTGTGTGGAACTGTACCCCAGTGAGAGTCCGTGTGTGTGGAACCCGTATCCCAGTGAGAGTCAGTGTGAGTGGGACCCGTATCCCAGTGAGAGTCAGTGTGAGTGTGACCCGTAACCCAGTGCGAGTCAGTGTGAGTGGGACCCGTTCCCAGTGAGTGTCAGTGTGTGTGGGAGCCGTACTCCAGTGAGAGTCAGTGTGTGTGGAACCCATACTCCAGTGAGAGTCAGTGTGTGTGTGACCCGTAACCCAGTGAGAGTCAGTGTGAGTGGGACCCGTATCCCAGTGAGAGTCAGTGTGTGTGGGAGCCGTACCCCAGTGAGAGTCAGTGTGTGTGGAACCCATACTCCAGTGAGAGTCAGTGTGAGTGGGACCCATATCCCAGTGAGAGTCAGTGTGTGTGAGACCCGTATCCCAGTGAGAGTCAGTGTATGTGGGAGCCGTACTGCAGTGAGAGTCAGTGTGTTTGGAACCTGTACTCCAGTGAGAGTCAGTGTGAGTGGGAGCCGTACCCCAGTGAGAGTCAGTGTGTGTGGAACCCGTACCCCAGTGAGAGTCAGTGTGTGTGGGAGCCGTACTGCAGTGAGAGTCAGTGTGTGTGGAACCTGTACTCCAGTGAGAGTCAGTGTGAGTGGGAGCCGTACCCCAGTGAGAGTCAGTGTGTGTGGAACCCGTACTCCAGTGAGAGTCAGTGTGTGTGGAACTCGTACTCCAGTGAGAGTCAGTGTGTGTGGAACCGTACTCCAGTGTGAGTCAGTGTGTGTGAACCGTACCGGTGAGAGTCAGTGTGTGTGGAACACGTACTCCAGTGTGAGTCAGTGTGTGTGGAACCCGTACCCAGTGAGAGTCAGTGTGTGTGTGAAGTGTTATCCAGTGTGAGTCAGTGTGTGTGGGACCCATACCCCAGTGAGAATCAGTGTGTTTGGGAGCCGTACCCCAGTGAGAGTCAGTGTGTCTGTGGGAGCCGTACCCCAGTGAGAGTCAGTGTGTGTGAGACCCGTACCCCAGTGAGAGTCAGTGTGTGTAGAAGCCATACTCCAGTGAGAGTCAGTGTATTTGGGACCTGTACCCCAGTGTGAGTCAGTGTGTGTGGAACTGTATTCCAGTGAGAGTCAGTGTGTGTGGGACCTGTACCCCAGTAAGAGTCCATGTGTGTGGAACCCGTACTCCAGTGAGAGTCAGCGTGTGTGGGACCCCAGTGAGAGACAGTATGTGTGGAACCCGTACTCCAGTGAGAGTCAGTGTGTGTGGAACCCGTACCCATTGAGAGTCAGTGTGTGTGGAACCCATACTCCAGTGAGAGTCAGTGTGAGTGGGACCCGTATCCCAGTGAGAGTCAGTGTGTGTGAGACCCGTATCCCAGTGAGAGTCAGTGTGTGTGGGAGCCGTACTGCAGTGAGAGTCAGTGTGTGTGGAACCTGTACTCCAGTGAGAGTCAGTGTGAGTGGGAGCCGTACCCCAGTGAGAGTCAGTGTGTGTGGAACCCGTACCCCAGCGAGAGTCAGTGTGAGTGGGAGCCCATACCCCAGTGAGAGTCAGTGTGTGTGGAACCCGTACCCCAGTGAGAGTCAGTGTGAGTGGGAGCCCATACCCCAGTGAGAGTCAGTGTGGGTGTGACCCGTAACCCAGTGAGAGTCAGTGTGTGCGGAACCCATACTCCAGTGAGAGTCAGTGTGAGTGGGACCCGTAACCCAGTGAGAGTCAGTATGTGTGGAACTGTACCCCAGTGTGAGACAGTAAGTATGGAATGTGTAAAAGTTGCTTCGGCAAGGAAGGTAGAAAAATTGGGGGAAGTCCGTTTCTTTCAATGAGAAAAACCAACAGAGGAAATTCTTGATACAGTCATGCCAAAATGGCAGGAAATTCTCTATGAGCTCTACCAAGAACTCAGTCTGACCACAGCGTGTTTTCCCGAAGACAATTACATGTTTGCTTCTTTTTGCTGACACAATTAGATAGCAATCTATCCTGTGGTCAAGTCAGGAGTGCCAAACCCACACAGAGAAGCAAGCAGCTTGAACATTAATGATGAGGAGGCATCCCACCTTCTGAGCCTACTCCATCATTGAATCTGATCATTCGTGATCATCGACTGTCCTGGAGAGTGTCATATCCCCGGATTCTTCTGTCATCCAAACTTCACCACTCCTGGTCTGAAGAACATCAAAATGGCTGACTTCCTTTGTTGTTTGGGGTAGAGAGTGTACATTCACTTTTATAGAGTTAGATTAATTTAAGTTGTTATTGCTTTGATGTTTTCTGGCTTCTACATCAGTGTTACTAACTATCCCTTTAAGATGCAATTTTGTTTGTTTTCAAACCTAGATAACTGAAATTTCTTTTCTACTTGATCTCAAGCTGTCTTAACTTGCACAAAGTCCTGTTTGCTTTTCATGTCTGTGCTCACTCTTCTACATCTGAGCTGGAAACATTTCAGTGTCAAAATTTTCATCATCCTTCCTTATCTCTAGCATCTCCTCCAGCTCCGCAGCACTCTAGCATATTTCCATTTCTGGTCTCTTGCACATCCCTGATTGTAATCACTTCATAATCAACAGCTGTGCCTTTGGATGCTTGGGCCTAACTTCTTGAATCCCTCTCTTAATCTCTCCACCTCTCTCTTCCTTTCTGTTCCTTAAAACCTATGTCTTTGACTGAGCTTTTGGTCACCTGTCCCAATGATTCCTTGTTGCTTTATGCTGGTATTTATTTGATATTGTGCTTGGGTGGCATAGTGGTTAGCACTGTTGCCTCACAGTGCCAAAGACCCAGGTTCAATTCTGGCCTTGGATGACTGTCCGGAGCTTGCATGTTCTCCCTGTGTCTGCGTGGGTTTCATGCGGGTGCTCCAGTTTCCTCTCATGGTCCAAAGATATGAGGGTTAGATGGATTGGCCATGCTAAATTGACCTTGAATGTCAGGGGGATTAGCTAGGTTCAATGCATTGGGTTATATGGATAGGGATGGGATGGATTGCTATTGGTACAGACTTGATGGGCCAAACAACCTCCAATAATTCTGGTTTCCACATTTAGTGAATGAGTCATGATAGTTTCACATTAAATTCTTCCTACTGACATGAGTCTTGCAGCTTTGCTAATGAGCCTTTGGTTGATAGTCTACATATCAGCTTCAGAAGACTGTCAAGAGAATTACCTCAAGGGGTGACAGTAGGACTGCCTTCCATGAAACGAATTTCTTTCATCAATTCTTTGAAGAAAAGGAATAAAATACCATCATTAGAGAGGTAGTATGAGACAAACAATGGGCTAAAGTCAGCTAAGTTCCCTGGCCCAGATGGCTTCCATCCTCGGATCCTCAGAGAAGCAGCTACAGAGATGACGCATGCATTGGGTGTAATTTTCCAAAAATCCTTGGATTCTGGAGAAGTACGGAAGAATTGGAAAACTGGCAATGTGAGACACCTATTCAAAAAGGGAGGGAGGCAAAAAATGGGTATCTACAAGTCGATTATCTCAACATCTATTTTTGGAAAAATGTTGGAATCAATCATGAAGCAAATAATAACAGTCAAGTCATAAAGGTTTAAAGCATTGAAATAGGCCCTTTGGCCCAACTTGTCCACGGCACCCTTTTTTTTAAAACCCCTAAGCCAATCTCAATTGCCCACATTTGGCCCATATCCCTCTATACTCATCTTACCCATGTAACGGTCTAAACGCTTTTTAAAAGACAAAATTGTACCCGCCTCTGCGACTGCTTCTGGCAGCTTGTTCCAGACACTCACCACCTGTGGTGTAAAAAATTGCCTCTCCATGATGTTAGAGGTTGTATATTGGCAGGGATGGAGAATCAGCTAATGGGAAGGAAACAGCGAGTGGAGATAAGGGGTTTTTCTTTAGATTGGTGACGTGATTCCACATGGATCAATCTGGGATCGCAACTGTTTATAACATGTATTAATGACCTGGAAGAAGAAAGTGATTGAACCATAGCCAAGTTTTCAGATGATGCAAAAATAGGTGGAAAGGCAAATTGCAAGACAGATAGAAACAGTTTACAAAGAGATATCGATAGTTTAGAAAGTTTATTTATTAGTCACAAGTAGGCTTACATTAACTCTGCAATGAAGTTACTGTTGCCATATTCTGGCGCCTGTTTGGATCCACTGAGGGAAAATTTAGCATGGCCAATGCACCCTAATCAGCACGTCTTTCAGATTGTGGGAGGAAACTGGTGCATCTGGAGGAAACCCACGCAGACACTGAGAGAACATGCAGAATCCCCACAGACAGTGACCCAAGCCAGGAATTGAATTGAATCCGGTTGCCCAGTGCTGTGAGGCAGCAGTGCTACCCACTGTGCCACCTTGCCAATAGGTTAAGTAAGTTAGCAAAAAAGTTGGCAAATGGAGTATAATGGGGGAAAATGTGAAGTTAATTTTGGAAGGAAGAACAGAGTACTATTTAAACGGAGAAAAACTGCAGAAAGCTGCAAAACAAAGGGACTTGGGTTTACTTGTGCACAAAACACAGAAAGCTAGCACAGGGTACAGCAGCTAATCAGGAAGATGAATGGAATGTTGGCCTCAGTTTAAGGGGTTTTGAGTGTAAGATTTGGGAAGTTTTGCTGCAACTGTACAAGGTGCTGGTGAGGCCAATCTGGAGCACTGTGAGCCATTTTGGTCTCCTTATTTAAGGAAAGATATTATTTCATTAAAGGCAGTTCAGAAAAGGTTCACTAGAATGATCCCCTGTATGGAGGGATTGTCTTAGGAGGAAACAGGCTGGGACTTATTGGAATTTAGAAGAATGAGGGGTGATCTCATTGAAGTGTATAGGATTCTTAAAGGGTTCGACCCGATAGATGCTGAGAGAATGTTTCCTTTCATTGGAGAGTCTGGGACCAGAGAGCACAGTCTCAGAATAAAGGGGTGCCAATTAAGACTGAGATAAGGAGGAATTTTCTTCTCTCAGAGGGTTGAGAGTCTTTGGAATTCTTTGCTCCAGAGAGCTGTGCGGGCAAAGTTATATGTATGTTTAAAGCTGAGACAAGTTTTTGATCAGTAAGGGAATCAAGGATGACGGAGAAACGGCAGGAATGTTGGATCAGCCACAATCCTATTGATTGGTGGAGCAGGCTTGAGGGGCTGAATGGTCTACCCTATTTCTTCTGGTCTTATGGTATTGCAAGACTGAAGCATTTCCAACAATCTTAAGCCAGAAGTATTGAGTGGATGATCCATCTCAGCCTCCTCCAGAGGTTCCCAGTTTCACAGCTGTTGGTATTTTTTCCCAGGGTGGAAGAGTCAATTACTAGGGAGCACAGGTTTAAGGGGCAAGGGGCAAAGTTTAAAGAGATGGACGAGACAGATGTTTTAGACAGAGAGTGGAGCTCACTGCCAGGGGAGGTAGTGGAAGCGGATACAGTAGTGACTTTTAAGGGGTATCTTGACAAATAATGAATAGAATGGGAATAGAGGGATATGATCCCCAGAAAGATAGGGAGCTCCAGTTCAGTTAGGCAGCATGGTCAATACAGGATTGGAGGGGTGAAGGGCCTGTTACTGTGCTGTAATTTTTTTTGTTCTTTGTTCTTTATTCTGCTAAATTCAGATCATTGCACTTGATATCAAGAAATGGCTGAAGGCACTGGATATTGCAAAGACTATGGGCCCTGACAATATTCCAGCAATACTTCTGAAGTCTAGTGCTGCAGAGTTAACCATACTCTTAGTTCCAGCACAGCTACAGCAGTGGTATCTACTGAGCAATGTGTAAATTTGCCCAGGTATATGTTGTCCACAAAAATGGAATAAATCCAACTTAGCCAACTACTGCCCTATCAATCTTCTACTGATCATCAGCAAAGTGATGGAATATTGATCACTTGACAATCACGAAGCTTGAAACCCTGCAGAACATATCAGCATATTTATTGGCATCCTATCCAGCATCTTAAACATTCACTCCCTCCACTACTGCTGCACAGTGGCAGCAGTGTGTACCATCTATGAGATGCACTACAGTAACTCACCAAGGCTCCTTCAACAGCACTTGCCAAGCCCCATGAATTCTCTCATCTAGCAGGACAAGTGCAGCAGGTGGGAACCCCACCACCTGCAAGTTCCCCTCCAAATCACACATTGTCATTCTTTCACTGTGGCTGGGTCAAAATTCTGGAACACCCTCCCTAACAGCACTGTGAGTGTACTTACACCACATGGTCTGCAGTGGTTCAAAAAGGCAGTTCACCATTTTCTCAAGCACAATTAGTGCTGAGCAATCGATAACCACATCCGCTGTAATAAAAACAAGGAACCAAAGTAGGTCAATGAATCAAGAACAAATGGGACTCCATGTGAGCTAGGATCATATGTAGTTGTGTGTGAGTTGTGTCTAGATGTGTATGAATGAGGCTATGTGTGGGTGTGGGTGGTTGTATCTGTGGATCGATATAGAATCAGGAAAAATGTTGAAAAAATTGAAAATAAAATTAATGATGTTATGCTTCAGTTTTACGGGCTTTGGTGAGACTACATCTCTAATATTATGTGCAGTTTTGCTCTCCTTATTTAACTAAGGATATAAACATGTTAGAGGTAGTTTAGGGAGGTTTACATATTTCCACCTCTCTCTCACTTTCACATGTTCCATCTCCAACACTTCCTTTCCCTTCCTTGACCTCTCTGTCTCCATTTCCAGTGATAGACTGACCACCAATATTCATTACAAGTCCTTCCACCGCTATCTCAACTGCAGCTTCTCACAGCCTGTTTCTCTGAAAGGCCTCCATCCCATTCCCCCAGTTTCTCCACTTCCATCATATCTGTTCCGATTATGCCACCTTTAAAAACAGTGCCTCTGACATGCCTGACTTTTTGCTCAAATTGCCTGGCATTATTATGGTTGACAGGACACTCGAATGTGTTCGACCTGCTTCTGGAACCTCTACCCTCACTCCTTCCCAAAACTGTGATAGAGTCCTTCTTCTCCTCACTTTCCACTACACCAGTCTCCACTTTGAAAGGATCATTTGCCACCTTTTCTGTCAACTCCAGCATGATGCCACCACTAAACACGTCTTTCCCTCGCTGCTCCCCACTCTACCCTCCACTTGGCAATATTCCATAGGAAACCGCACCCCCCCCCCTCCTGCCCAGGCATCCTGATCCATTTCTCTAACACTTTCCCAAGCAACTGCAAGAGCTGCTACACCTGCCCCTTTTCCTTCTCCTTCCTCTCTGACCAAGGCCCCAAACACTCCTTTCAGGTGAAACAACATTTTCCCTGCACCTCCTTGATTTTGATGTGATTTATTATTCTTTATTATTAGTCTACAGTGAAAAATATTATTTCTTGTGCACTATACTGACAAAGCATACCGTTCATAGAGAAGGAAAGGAGAGAATGCAGAATATAGGGTTACAGTCATAGCTAGGATGTAGAGAAATATCAACTTCCTGTGAGGTAGGTCCATTCAAAAGTCTGACAGTATTAGGGAAGAAGCTGTTCTTGAGTCAGCTTTTGTAAAATTTTTGTATCTTTTTCCAATGGAAGAAGGTGGAAGAGAGAATGTCCAGGTGCATGGGGTCTTTGATTTTGCTGGCTGTTTTTCTGAAGCAGGGGGAAGTATAGACAGAGTTAATAGATGGGAGGCCAGATTGCGTGATAGACTGGGTTACATTCATGACCCATTGTAATTTCTTGGGGGTCTTTAAATTTTCCTTCAATTTGGTCTATTTTACTTGTTGTTCCCAATGTTGTTTCCTTAACACTGGGGAGACTAAACCCAGTAAAAACTGGGTTTTTAACAGTAAAAACACAGACTGGGTGACCACTTTGCACAACAACAAGCATGACTCCTACCTTGCTGTTCCTTGCCATTTTAACTCAGTATCTTGTCGTCATGCCCAAATGTCTGTTCTTGGTCTGCTGCAATGTTCTAGTGAACGACACTAACTGAGAAACAGCATCTCATCTTCTGAATAGACACATTACTCAGGACTCAACATTGGGTTCAACATCTTCAGGCTGTGACCTTTCTCCTCCATCTTGACCCCTTTTTTATCCGAAACACTGTTGTTTCAATGCAAAACCTCCCTTCCCCTCCCCCGCTGGGCCATCTTTTACTTTCTCTTAAGTTTTGCTTTTACTGAGCACTGACCTTTGTTCTGCCAACTATACATTCTGATATCTTACCGTTCTGCCAATATTAGCACCATCTCTCACCTTTCAAATTGCCATTAACACTTCCTCTGTCTCATGCATTAGACCTCTTTTTCTCCTAGCTCCATCTATCTCTAACCTATTTTCTCTTGTGGCTCCATCTCATTTTATACAGTGTGGAATCCATCACATTTCTCCCTCTCTTTAGCTCTGAAGACGTCACATAGACTCGAAGCTTCCACTCTGTTTCTCGCTCCACAGATGCTGACAGACCTGCTGCATTTTCAGAGCAATTTCAGTCTTTATTTTGGATTTCCAGTATCCTGCTTTAATTTACTAGATTGATATCCGGAATGAGGGGATAGGTTGGACAGGCTGGGCTTGTTTCCACTGGAGTGTAGAAGAGTGGCTTCCTTAAAGTATATAAGATCTTGAACGATCCTGAGAAGTGGACATGGAAAGGATGTTTCCACGTCTGGATGTGAGTTCAGAATGAGAGGGCACTGTTTTAAAATTAGGGGTCACTGTTATGGAGTCATAGAGTCATACAGCAAAGACAATAATTACCACTGAAGTCACACTATTTCCATTTTCCAGAACTTGTGCCATATCCTTGAATATTATGATAGTTCAAATGCTCACCCAAATACTTTCTAAAGGTTGTAAGTTGTCTAGCCTCCTCCACATTCACAGGCAGTGCATTCCAGATTCTCACTACCCTCTGAGTGATCTTTTTTCTCAAACCACCTCTGAGTGTTCTGCCCCTCATCCTAAAACTGTGCCCCCTCATGATTGACTGGGGGGAACAGCTGCTTTCGATTCCCCCTGAATGATCCCCTCGCTGTCTTCAGTCATGTCCCCCCTCAGCCTTCTCTGTTCTAAGGACAGGGACGAGTTTTTTTTCTTTGAATTTTGTGCGTCTTTGGGACTTTCTCCCTCAGAAGGCGGAGGTAGCAAGGTGGTAGAATATTTTTTAAGGCAGAAGGAGGTAGATTTTTGTTAGGAAAGCTGTGATATTAGTGTACCTTTAAGAATTTTTTTTTAAGTCAGGTTCTCTGCAGCTATAAGCTGTTTTGGTTTCTTTGCTGCCGGGCCATCTACTAGAAATCTTATTGCTGCTCCTTCAATGGTTTAAATGGTGTTTATTTTTACTCTGGGATCTTTTTGACCCTGCATTGTTAGGAGGAAGGTCCTGTGTTTTTGGACAGTTTTTTTTCCTTCTCAGTGAATTTAAGGTTTCATTTTCTGTTTAGCTGGTGGCAGTATTAGTTTAGAAGGGACAGCAAGCAGAAAAGAATGTTTCTCTCTCTCCCTGATTTTGGAAATTCTGATTAGCTGAAAGCAAGGCTTCTTGCCTACCTGGAGTAGAGACCCAGTGGCTCAACTAGATGTGTCCTAGGAAGCTATTCTGACTCCAAACTTGTCTGTGTGTACCTCAAGGAAACTGCAGCATTCATCCAAAGGATCAGTTCCAATATCACGTCAGCAATAGTCTTTGCTTCTGGGAAGGATTTTTGTCTATGGGAATTTTTTGATTGGAATGTTTTAGATATATTTTTTAAGGGTTGTAAGGGTTGTATTGCTTTTGTTTGTAATTGATAAAAGTTCTTGCTAATTGTCTTTCCATAGATGTTAACTATATCTTTAAATAAACTTTTTTTGATAAAAGCTCCCTGGTGAGTCATTTGAATCATACCTGAAGCAGAAATGGTTAAAGGCTTCAAACACCAAAAACCTGGTCCCCCATGCTGACACTGTGGTTATGAAACCCATCAACATCTCTACTTTCTCAGAACACTAAGGAAATACAGCATGTCTGCTACAACTCTCACCAGCTTTTACAGATATACCATAGAAAGCATTCTTTCTATCACAGAGTGGTATGTTCCTGCTCTGCCAAGACCACAAGAAACTACAAAGGGCCATGAATGAAGCCCAGTCCATCACTCAAACCAGCCTCCCATTCATTGATTCTGTCTACACTTCCTGTCACCTCAGCAAAGCAGCCAGCAAAGCTAAGGACCCCATGGACCCTGGACATACTCTCTTCGACCTTATTCCATTGGGAAAAAGATACAAAAATCTGAGGTCACATACCAACATTTTCCCTGCTGCCATCAGATTTTTGAATGGATCGACCTTGCATTAAGCTGACCTTTCGCTACACCCCAGCTATGAACTGTAATGCTATATTCTGCACTCTCTCCTATGGTGTGCGTTGTCTGTACAGTGTGCAAGAAACAATGGAGTTCACAGTATACAAATACATGCGATAATAACAGATCAAATTGAATCAAACATGTCATGTTTATCTTAGACAAATTCAAAGTACAAACTTATGATCCAGGCGAACTTCAGAAAACACTTTGGAGTTTCTTACCTGAATTCAAACAAAGGGTATCAAAGGTGCTCGGGGATAAATAAGAATATGAAACTGGAAACATAAACATAAGAACATAAGAATTAGGAGTAGGAGTAGGCCATCCAGCCCCTCGAGCCTGCTCTCCTGATCGTGGCTGATTGTTTCCTGGACTCAACTCCACTTACCCATCCACTCACCATTCCTTCACTGTTCAAAAAATTATCTATCCTTGCCTTAAAAACATTCAATGAGGTAGCCTCAACTGCTTTATTGGGCAGTGAATTCCACGGATTCACAACCTTTTGTGTGAAGTTCCTCTTCAACTCAATCCTAAATCTGCTTCCCCTCGTTTTCACCTGCCCCTGGAAACAACTTCCCTGCTTCTATCTTACCTTCATAATCTTATATGTTTCCATAAGATTTCCCCTCACTCTTCTGAATTCCAATGAGTAGTGATAAGCCATCACCTCTTCCACCTTCTTCCTTTGGGAAAAAGAAAAAAACCTGAAAGTATGTACCAATCAATTCAAGAACAGCTTCATCCCTGCTGCCATTAGACTTTTAAATGGACCTACATTACATGAAGCTGATTTTTCTCCACACCGTACCTATAACTGCACAGTAAGAAATATCTCACATAAAAGAACAAAGACCAAAGAACAAAACAGCACGGAAAACAGGCCCTTCGGCCCAACGAGCCCACGCCGCCACCCTGATGTTCCCACCTCTACCTGCGGTCCCTGTCCATGTTCATAGATCTATGGATTAAAAACCAAATTTGAGACAATTTAGAGAGAATTTTGTTTTGCCAATTAGCCTAAGAGCACATCTTTGGGATGTGGGAGGAAACTGAAGCACCCGGAGAAAACCCGTGCAAGCATGGCGAGAATGTGCAAAATCCCACAGACACAGACCCAAATCCATGTATCTGCACAGCACAGCGATAGTCACTGAGCTGTCGTGTTGCCCATCAAATGGTCCAGGTCAAGTGTACACTAACGATGTGAAGCACTAGAATAATCTCGAAAAAAAATCCAAGAGCAGCCCTCTCACGACCCATCGCGTGTATGCCCCTCGTTAGACAACAAGGTGGACCAAAGCACCTATAGGATAAAAACAAGTACATTAATATCATCATCTATTTACACACTTCCCAGGGACTCCCAAGGCTCATGATCCCTATTTTAAATCAGTTTTCTATAATCTTACATTCCCATTCTGTTCATGTGCCCATCTAAGTATTTCTTAAATAATTCCAGAGTACCTGCCTCCACCACTTTATTTGGCAGTGCATTCCAAATCCCCACCACACTCTGTGTGAAAAAACTCCCTCTAGCATCCAAATTATACCTTATCCCCCCTCACCCTAAGCCCGTAACCCCTCGTGCTATTAGAGTCCATCCTAGGAAAAAGCTTAACCCTGTTTACTCTATCTATACCCCTCATAATCTTGTACACCTCTATTAGATCTCCTCTAAGTCTATGTCTTTCTAAGGAAAACAGCCCAATTTGCCTAACCTCTCCTTGTAACTCAGACCTTCCATACCAGGCAGCATCCTGGTAAACCTCCTCTGCACTCTCTCCAGAGTCTCCATGTCCTTCCGGTAGTAGGGCGACCAGAACTGAACACAGTATTCCGAATGAGGTCTAACAAACGTTTTATAACACCAAGTTAAACCTGATGTTGGGGAACTTTTTACTGTGTCTATCCCCATCCAGCACCACCATCTCCATATCAGGTGCAATGCTTGTCTGCATGGCACAAGACACAATACTTTTCACTCCATACTAAGACATGGTGACTAAATAATGTATCAAATCAAATGATCTTATTGAATTGTAGAGCAACATTGAGGGGGCCAAATGGCCTACTTGTGGCTTGTCAGATGTGGCTCTGACATCATGCGAATGGAGGGAAGACAGATATCACAGCGGAGCTAGGGGTGGTGCTAGGAGTTACGTGCCACCTCTTGCCTTGTGGGACAGAGACAGGGCTTAAGAGGAGGTGGGTGGGGATAAAGGAGGTGGGCCAGGGTTAAGGGAAATAAAGGTAGAGCTAAGAAAAGGGGATAAGGGGAGGGGGCTAAGGGTGAGAGGGTCAAAGGGGTCGCAAGTGGGGCTAGGAGAAGGGAGGCAGTGTTAAGAAAAAGAGAACTGGGTTAAGAGGAGAGTCATTGAATCTATACAGTGCAGAAGGACACTATTCGGTCCATCAAGTCTGCACCAACTACAATCCCACCCAGACCTATTCCTGTAGCCCCACATATTTTACCCTACTAATCCCCCTGACATTAAGGGGCAATTTATCATGGCTCCTAGTCATCACACTCCAGTGCTTGTTCAAGTCAATGCACCTAACCCGCACGTCTTGAAGACTGTGGGAGGAAACTGGAGCACCCGGAGGAAACCCACGCAGACACGGGGAGAACGTGCAAACTCCACACAGCTAGTAACCCAAGCCGGGAATCGAACCTGAGTCCCCCGCACTGCGAGGCAGCAATGTTGACCACTGTGTACAGAGGGCAACGGTGGTGGGCGGGACTAAGAGATGGGGCAGGGCTAAGCGACGGTACGTCGCGCTGGGGGGGCGTGTTTAATGAGAGGGGGCGGGGCTATGGAGACTGTGGGACTGTGCTAAGGGGCGGGGCCATGGATGGAGAGGTGGGGCTATGGGAAGGAGCGGGGCTATGAGAGAAAAGGCGCGGCTGCAGGAAGAGGAGGAGCTATGGGAAGAGAGGCGGGGCTGTGGGAAGGAGAGCGATAGTGGGAAGGGGCGTGACTACAGGAAAAGGCGGGGCTACGGAAGAAGAGGAGGGGCTGTGGGAAGGAGCTAGACTGATAAGGGCAGAGAGCAATGGGAGGAGAGGCGGGGCTTTGACAGGGGGCGGGGCTATGCTGGAGCGGCGGGGATAAAGGAGGCTGGCGGGGGGCGGGGTACTGGCTCTGTGTTTTCCTCTTTGCGGTCCGCGTTCTCACCGTGCACGCTTGCGCGGCGCTGTTGGCTGGGCGAGGCGCGCGCCGGGGGTGGGGGGGGGGAGAGGAAGGAGCGCGCTCAGTGAAGGGGCCGCGCGCCGAGCGGGAAGCGGGTTGTTCGCTCGGAGCTGAGGGGGAGCCGGGGGGGGGAGAGAGCGAGCGACCGGGAGAGACAGAGAGAGGGGTGTTCGTGTCCTGTCCCCCACCCTCTGGCTGCCTCACTCAGCCCGCATCATGGACACCCCGCACCGCTGCTGCTGAGGGCCCCACTCCGGCCACTGTTTCTCATTTGTTTCCTTTTTTTACCTCACGGAGTGAGTAACTGAGTGACCGGTTCCTCAGGGAAGAGGAGAGGGTGGGGGGCGGATAGACGGGCCGAGTGACCATCCTTTCGCGGGGTGGGTGGGTAGAGGGACAGTGAGAGCGGGAGCCGGTCTGTTCCAATCCGATTCCCTTGGGACTGAGGAGGAAGGGGAGAGAAGACCGGGGAGGCGGCGGAGCCCGGAGTCCTGAGGAGGCGGAGGCAGCGGGACAGGAGGGCAGGGGGTAAGCGGTTGACCCTCCCTAGCGGTGGTCGGAGTAAGAAAGGCGCTGACCGTATTGGCGAGGCTGTCCGGAGCGGGCCTTTGGGGGATGGAGTGGGGGCTGAAGGCCGTCCTCTCCTGCTGGACCCTGGCCGCGCTCTGCGCCGCTGCTGGGGCCCCCTCGGCGGCCAAAGTTTACAGCAACACCTGGGCGGTGCGGATCCCCGGGGGACAGCAGGAGGCCGACCGGGTGGCTAGAGAGCACGGCTTCACCAACCTGGGCCAGGTAAGGCAAACTGTGTGTCCACCACTAACCCAGCCTGTCTGACCCACAGCAAATACCCCACCGTTCCCCACACCAAAACCTTATCTTTCAAACATCCAAAACTCCTAATTTAATCCTCAGTAAACTTTCTCTACTTGCTCTTGGGTGGCAACGAAATCCTTTTTCTTTTTTTTTAAACTTTTAACAAACTTTTATTTTTAAACGAATGAACATCCCAGCAGCTTCAAATGGCTATTCTCCTCAACAAAAAGAGACGTGTCATCCCAGCAATTTTAAACTTTAAATGTTTCTCCCCCCTTCAAATAAGAGAGACTTATCATCCCAACAACTGTAAAGGATGCTCTTTTGCTCTTCTCTCTTCCCCCCCCAAAAAAATAGCCTTGTCATCTCAACAATTTTAAACTTTAAATTACTCCTTCCAACAAAGAGGCTTGAGATCCTAGCAACTTTAAACGATTGCCCCCCCCCCCCCAAAAACAAAGATTTGTCATCCCAGCAGCTTTAAACGACTCTCTTCTCACCCACCCCCTCTCAGCAAGAAACTTGTCATTCCAGCAGTTTTTAATTTTAAATGATTTTTTGTCCTCTCCAAACAGAGACTCGTCATCCCAGTAACTTTAAACGACTCTCTTCTCTTCCCCCCCCCCAAAAAAAACAAGATAGTCTTGTCATCCCAGCAATTTAAAACCTAGTGACTTCCCTCTCCCTTAACAAAAGTGACTTGTCACCCCAGCGTCTTAGTTCCCTCGAACAAAAAGACTTCTCATCCCAGCAACTTTAAATGGTTCCCACAAACAAAAAAGAGACTTGTGTCATCATTGTGAGATTGAAATGATTCACTAACTTGTCATCACCCAGAAAAAAATTGCGTGGGGCTCCTCTTCAAAGGGGCAAACAAAGGTTGGATCAGTTTACTCAAAGTTTTACTTTAAAAATTTTTTCCTTCCTCTCCACCTCCCCCCCCCCCCCCCCCCCCCCCCAAAGATACACCCTTGTTTTCCCCATGATTTCAAGAAACATTTGCTAAACCTTAAAAACTGCAACAAGGAATGGGGAGAGAGGTAAAGTAATGATGAAATCAGCTACAAATGATTGGCTTCTAGTCTGTAAAATTGCACTGATTTTGCTGATACAGGTAGCCATGCATTCTGTATTGCAATAACTTTTTGTATGACAGAACTTTTTAGTCTCTCAATTTGTTTTGTTTCTAAATATCTAATTTAGTTAGAGACATAATTATACCTGAGGGTTTTTTGTTCCCTTATCCCCTCCAAGCATTTGCTATATAAAGATGTTGTGAGCAAAAGATTTATGCAGTCAGTGCTCTTTATCATTGAGTCCTGAAGGTCTTAATTTCTGTTCTGCATCAAAAGTTCTTGCAGTCCTGTTCTCCTGTAGTTCCATGAGAGGGACAAAAATAATTGTTTCAATAGCATCTGTGCTCTCATCCAAAGTTTTTCATTTCTTGGTTCTCAGTTGCTGTTGAAAATCTTTAAATGAGGATATGTTTAATACAAGAAATGGTCTCTTGCTGTACTTTTAATATAATCCATGATTTATTTTGCAATGTCATTTTGTTTTGTTGCAAGATTGGTGCAGTAGGTTTAGAAAGATGAAAAGTAGTGGAGATTCAATATTATAGTTATCTTTGTGCAATGAGAATGAAATCTGGTGTGTACCTGTGCACTGCTCAGAGTATGGATTATGTACTGTAACAAGCCATTTTGTATGATTTTGATTCCTTTTACTATTATATTGTTCTACTGTCGAACCTTTATAGTCCGTGTTGTTGCGTACTTTGCTGCTGTATGTTGCCACTTGTTCCTATCTTGTGATACAAGTGTGGAACAAACTAGCATTCCTGGAGCTCAACAGAATCTCATTCCTCAATCATAGGGCAAGCAGTTTCACACCAATGTATATGAACTTCAATTTCTAGTCAATATTCAATTTATCCGAATTCAGAATTGTTACAGATGCACATTTTATCTTTAGCTCAGAGGTATCCAGGAGTGGGTCATATGGAGTGACGCTTTAATTATTCAGAGTTTAACATTGAATGTTACTTAATTTACCCTTGCAGATATTCTCATTTTCTAAAGTATGTTTATTGGATTTTGGTATACTCTTAATTAAAGGTAATGATTTGCACTGTCTGCAGGTGCTGCTGTTTCCTGAACTGATTCATAGAATTTTTACAAACACTCTCTAGAAATATCTCAATGCAATTTTTTAACACTAGTTTATATGTAGAAATTGGGAAGATGAGTATAGCAGTTTTCTAATGTCAATGTTTCACGTTATCAACTACCCTGATGGCAATTTTCAAACAAATATTAAATCTGTATTTAGAAATATGCAAACTCTTGAAGTGAGTTAACTGCATGTGATGCACAGAATTGGTTCATTAATTCACTGTTGTGGAATTTCTTTTTCTGCAAATTATATATTCTGAACTTTGGTCACCTTTTAGGGAAGGTAAGGCTCTTGTATTCTTGCTCACATTTCTCATGTTATCCACAATACCACAGGAGACAGTGGAGGTTGGGGTTACAGAATATGCAATGTGCACTGAAGCCGCACAGGCTAATCTTCCATACCATTTTGAGCTTTAGAGTGAAATGTTAGCAGAATGTTGTCTGCAATTTGAGAAAGCAGTGAGTATAATTATTGTAATGTTAGGGAGGTTCAGATGACAAGCTAAATTGTATGAGTATTGTTGTTTGGTTAATCCCATAAGGAAAATGGGGAAGTATTATACATGTCTTGCAATCTTGGTGTGTTACTCACCTCTTTCCATTAGCTAGTGTTGCTGGTCTCAAGATCTGTTTGAAGCTAGAAACCTCTAGAAGAGGGGAGTGAATCCAGTTCCTTGAGATTAGTGTAGGGAGAAACATGGAGGTTTGAGAATGTGTGTATCAAGTGTCATTGGGTCCTTTATATTGTAGGTGCTGTCAACAAGAGCTTTACATCAAATCACACTTGACATTTCAGGTTGATTTCGGCTCCTTGAATGAAATGTGTTCTTGATTTTAGTTGGGACTGCTTGCCATGTACAGTGTGGCTGAAACCCATATTAAACCCATACTTCCTGTAGAAGAAATTGTACTGCATTGGGGTTAAAACAGATGAGATTGTTGACGTGGTTAGTATTTAATGTCGTAATCTATACTGAGATTGTCAAAACATGATTCACTTTAAATAAGTTTTGTTCCATACTCTTCTATGGTAATTTCTATACAATACAAAGGGAGTAATTTTCATGAGTGAGCTTGATGAAAAACTCAAGTTTAATTTTGCCCAAGACTGCATTTGACCCCTTTTCATAGAACACGGCAATCACTTACAATGGTTTGTTTCTTTGCAATAAGAACAAGAGTAGGCTATTGAGCCCCTCAGACCTGTTCTATATTTAAGATTATGGCTGATCATCATCATTTTATCTTCATTCACCTGCCTTAAATCACAGAAAAGGCCAACAGAATCCACAAAAATAAAATCCACTTTACAGTTGTTCTTGTGTCTCTTGTATAGAGTCAGTGCATTCCCTGTTTTTAAAGTTGGGCAATGGATCCTTAAGCACAATTGGAACTAGTTAAACAATCTTGTTAAATCAATATGGTTGAATTCTTACAGATGGATGTATCCAGGCTTAGTTACAATTAGAGTAATGTTAAGTGTTTTTTACTTTGTGCTTACCAAGTTTCTAGGAAAGGAGGTTGACGTGGATTTAATATAAACTTGTCCACCTGTTTGATTTGATCAAGATGCACCATCTTGGCAATTTTTCCAGCAAAATCTTGATGCATCATCTTAGTACATCTAATCTAAAAAACATTTTGGATATTTTTATAAAGATTTGAGAGAGAATCAAAGAATCCCTACAGTGCAGAAGGAGAAAGAACAAGACTAAGTTTGTTATAACTGGACGGTCAGGCTTTATGCACCACTGTACAATGTCCAAAGACATTTGATCAGTCCAGTTTGATTTGTTTTCAGCATTGAGAATTTTTAAGTATTAAAGATTAGATATTTTTATGAATTGTTCAGTTGGATTATGAAGATTAAGTTATCATGTGGTCTGTACACTGAAAAATACCAACCAGTATAAAAACGATAGAGTATCCTTCTGAGCCTACAAACTAAATTCACATTGTGATGGAGAGAAATCTTTCAGAAACTCTTCCAAGTAACTAAATATGAATTGCAACAGCAGTTTGAGATAATGGAGTACTGCGATTGAATTTGAGATGTTGTTAGTTGGTATATGTCCAATTATCTATTTATTAAGTTATTATGAAAATCCTGTTGCAGATTATCCTAGTGCTCTCTACAAGTTCTAGTTTATCAGCAGAGTAGTCCATGAATCCAAATGCAAAATGTAAGCATTGCCCAAAATTTAGTAGGGCAAGTAAACCAAATAAGTGTCCAATTAAATCTGAAACTTTTATTGCAATTTATAAAGGAAGGTGTTTTTAATTTGGGCAGCACAATGGTTAGCACTGCTGCCTCACTGCCAGGGACTTAGAATTCAATTCCTGTCTCAGGTGACTGTGGACATTCTCCCTGTGACTGCATTGGTTTCCTCTATAGTTCTTTCCACAGTTCAAAATTGTGCAGGTTAGGTAGATCGGTCATGCTAAGTTTGCCCCAGTGTCTCAATGTGTAGGTTAGATGGATTAATGGGGTAAATACATGTGGATTACAGGGATGGAACCTGGGTAAAATGCTCTTTCAGAGTTGGTGCGGACTCGGGCCATATGGTGGCCGCCTGCAGGGTAGGGATCCTAATTCTATGGAATGGGGCATCTGCTTTTCTCACTGCAAATAGCAGTTCTGCAAATAGCAATTAGAAATTCAGATATTTTGATTGAAGACTTGGTCTGGAGAGCGCCATGGCTTTTTGTACAATGAAAAGCCACCAGCTTTCAGTGAGCCTGATGAAGGAATAGTGCTCTGAAAACTAGTGGCTTTTGCTACCAAATAAACCTATTAGACTTTAACCTTGGGTATTGAGACTTCTTTCTCTGTACAATGCCATGGACTTGCCTGCAAGGTTTCACATTTCACTGTACCCCAAAATGTAGGAGTAATTTGAAACAGTGCATGGATTAACTGTGAATATTTGGGAAGAATAAGTGACATTGGACATACAGCTCTCAAAACTGTTCACCATTGGAGTTTTCCAGGCATCATTGTGGAAAAATTGATAGAGATTAACTGCTGTTAGTAGGCAGCTCTTATCACTGTGTCAAGCAATCACCGTGATGGTAGAAAGTGAACTTGATGGATTTTGATCTTTTCTAGTCAGCAGTTTGTATGCTCCAATCATCTGAAAAATGGCACTCTTGGCACTATCACTGCTGGTCCTGTTGTAAAGTGTCAGCCTAGATTATATTTTCAAATCTATGGAGTGGAGCTTGAACCCTTAATATTTTGACCAGGGTGAGTGCTCTTCCTGAGCCAAGACTGACTCATGAAAACCCAAATAGCTAAAAAGCTGTTGTGTAACTACCCGTTGAAAACAGGAAATTTGTGCAAAATAATCCTCTTAATCTTGCTGTTAGCAGAACTGCTGCTTTCTGAGATCATGAGTTAATCAGTTGTACTTTATTTTGAGTACACCCTGGTCCCAAAACAGTGGGTATCCTCTAACCAGAAAAAGAAATCAATTTCAAGTTCTAATTATTTAAATAGTGTGCTTGAGGTGTCTTGGAAAGCAGTCCATCTTTTGTAATGTGGGAGGGGAAAGTAAATATGTACTAAAACAATGATGACACACATTCTCCTTGTGTCTGTGTGGGTTTCCTCCTGAAAACGGTGCTGGTTTTGTGTATTGCCCTGAACAGGTGCTAGAGCCTGGTAACTAAGGAAATTTCACTAATTTAATTAGTGTTAATGCATGCCTTACTTGTGACTGACTAATAAACTTTTAAAACTTTTTTAAACACTTTCTACGTGCTGGCATGTTAATGTGACAGTCCATGACGATAGGTGCCAGTATCCAAAACAATCTACAATATCACATTTCGAGAGTGACACTTGTAACAGATCTTGTCCCTCAAGGATTGGCTTCCATCCTGCAGCAAAGGTGCCCCTCTTAAAAAAAAATTGGATTGGTCTACGTGTGCGCATCACATTGGCTAGATAGAAGGCTGCTAGCAACAATTTTACGTACAAACTTAAATTTTGCTTGTATCTTATTTGACCTCTTCCCAATCATGCAAAAAGAACTGAGTGGCCACTGCTCTCATTCCTGGATTAAACAAAGCTTGTGCTCATTTCCTGAAACTTCAGGCGTGGTTCCGAGTAAAATCAGTTACCGTTTACCAGGAAAAAGACATCGTGAGGTTGAAGTGGTTGGCTTACAAATGTGCATCATCACGTAGTGGTGTGCCTTAAAACAGCATCCATTTGAATACTTGCTGTGTTTTAAGAGAATATATGTTTTGGCTGACTTTTTAAATTGCTGCCCAATGTACAAAGATCACAAAAAATTTGTAAAAGGTATTTAGGATTTGCCAAAGATGTTTAGGCCCATGGACTTGGTACTTCTAAATTTTAATTATTGTATTCAAATAGATCTGCAAATTTTAGCATTCACTGTCTTCATTTGAACCTAATAATTATCAGAATGATTCTGCAGCAATATGTGGTTTTTATGTAGTAACTGATTCGAATTCAACGCTGTTGCAGTTCAGGTTTGTGATTTTAATTTTGGAATTGGTGAATACAAGCAAATTTGTTATTGTGTGGAACATTAAGAAGTGTATAATCCTGAAACCTGACTCTCCATTTCTTGTAAGGGAAGATGTCAGACCATTGGAATGTTAAGGTAGAGTTATATGTTCATTAGCATTTAGATGTCATTGATGCTACAGTTTACAGTATTGTGACACAAGTGTTGTCACCAGGCATATTGGTATTGGCAAGCAACACAAAAAATCATCTCTGTAAGCACTTTGCTTTTGCATTGTCTCAATTTATTTGCTTGACAGCACAAAACCCATGACAGTCCTATAACCATCACCAGTACTTCATCCCCTATTTCCAAAATGCTCCCTAAAGATGTAATCAAAACTTGATGGGATAAACTTTTTAAAAAATTTTTCTGAATACAAGCAAAGATGTAATATCCACCTATTTTTCCAAAATCTTTGAAAGGTTTCATTAGGAAAAGCCTTGTATAAGAAATCTGTTTCTTTCCACTGAATTTTTTTGAAGAATGTTACATGTTGAAGAATATTGAAAATATTATATTATCATTGTGCTAAGTGTATTGCTGCAGTGTCATGATCTGTAATTTGAAGGACATACTTGAGAGGTTTGTATCTTTATTCCAATCACTGCAGTTATTTCTTGCCCAAGGCGAAAGATAAGGGAAAATTAGTCTGTTCACATACTCAAGGTAACCTTGGTTTCCTTTCTCACATTACAGAAACGTTTTTGGTTTTTACACATGTTAAATTTCTAATCTTATGGTAAAATTTTACACTGGTTTTAAAATAACTACAGCAATGTTTGCATCAAATTGTTACTACAGAAGCATCAGGAGTGCAAATAACTGCCCACCACACATTTGTCTAGAATGTCATGGTGTTCTGTCATTTTGACTAGTGAGACACTGCCTCCTATTCTAATTTTTGCATGTTTGTATTCTGTTGAAATATTGTCGTTAATTGGTGCTGTGTACATTATTCCAAAGCTTTTAATGTTATGGGGAATATATCAAACTTAGATACCAGGGGATAGTTTCAATTTCACTCACCCCCTCCAAAATTCGAAACTTGGTTGTCCCTATCCTGAGTTGATGATTCATGCTGTGATTTAGTCTTAGGATAGTGGCAGTCTTTTTATTGCACCCAAGTGTTGACCTGTTTTTGAAGCAGGAGGCATTATAGGACGATCCAGTCCTGTTCTTGCCAGCATTTCCAGCAGGGAGCTTTGGATCAAGGATGGGGGAGAAAAGATCAGATGTTGAAGTCAATTATAGCATCCCTGTTATTTCAACAGCTGAACAACTAAATCTGCACAAACTCAGGATTGAATCTGGGACCTTCATAGATTTTGCACATCTATTAATTGTCTTTAGCAGCTGAGTCATTAAAGAGTCAAGCCAGACTGGTGCTGTGAATTGATTAATTTCACCAGAACATAATATATAGGGTTGTTGATATTTGGGGATAAAATACTATTGGAGTGGAGATTTCCTTGTACTGCCTATAAATTGACATAAGCAGAAGAACTGTTATGGTGGCATTTGGATAAATGTGACATTTCACAGTAAACAGTTCAGCGTCTTTGCAGTGTCTGGCTCTGAAAATGTAAGAAAATGAGAAAACCATTGGGTGGCATTAGGTTGGAATGTCTCAATGTGTCAAGTTTTTAAAATCAATGTGTGCCACTTTCTACAGAATAAATATTGGTGCTAATAATAAGCTTATAGACTGAGTTTCAAAATTTGGCAACTTTGACTTTTACTTGGTTTTGTTCATATTTAAGTGAGGCCAATGTAGATATCTGTGCACCCTTCTAACAGGAATTGTTGCATGGATATTACATTTTGAGCTATGTAAAATGTACTAAATACTAGTGGAAGCAATTATAGGAGATGAATGAGGATCATGCAAGAAGCTTGTTGGCACAATATTAAAGTGTGTTAATATAAATTTTTCCCAGAGCATTTTGGTACCAGTATGCTAAACAAACTATGTGCAACACTGAATCTCTGTCTGCTCTGACTGGTTTAATGACTGCATCATGAGGAAGTACTGCAGAAAATGTTTCCCAAAGGAAGTTTATTGGGATAACATAATTATCAAAATGAAAACAGGGATAATTTTTTACAAGGTTACACTTATAGGTCTTTAAAATGTTGAACTGTTAATTTAGCAGTGATTAAGAAGGAGAGACTAGTACATTTTACCCAGTTTAGGGCAATTGAAATGGGATATCACTAAAGTTTCATTTCCCACTGTTGTGACTGTAGTGTAATTATTAATTTGAATTACCTATTCATTTTGTGCTAGCGGTTTAAATTCCAGCTGGTCTGTATGTTGACAATGGTTTGACTGTTCAGCTGTCTGTGTGACTCACATTGAGACTTTTCCCTTCTCCAATTTTGAAGGAATTTTTGAAGTTTGGTATACTAGCATTTTTAGTTTTTCGGCATATTCTGCAGTAGAACAGAAATCCAATCTTTGTGATTAACAATGCATGATGTCAACAAAGTGGCCTTGTGTGTGCTTTGCACTGTATTTAGATCTGCATTTTAATTTGAAAACAGCTGTTGATATGGATATTTGTGTAATCAAACTTTGTAATGAAGATATGGAAAAAGTGGAAGCTATTAATGTCAGGACTTGGGTTACTAAAATGTATAATGCTTCGGAAGTCAGTACTGTATTGTCATTAATTGAACTTAAATATTTTCACAAGATTTGAAAATTATTTCATTTATTTTTAAAACTGTTTTAACAATGTATCTGAGGTTCTGTTGAAGATTATTCTTGGCATTTGTTATCCTTAGTGTTGAAGTCTGTGTTCCACTTATGAGTGAAGTGATATTTAGCTGTTGTAGTGGGCTGAAGATGACATGTCAAATCTTAAAGTATATGTGCCATAATGGATTTGCTTTGTGGAAACTCGCTCAACACTGGATCCTCATGAAATTGGCTGCCGTATTCCTTTCTTGTCAGTGGATTTCACCTGCATGTGATAAGCATTGACAACCTAGCCTGTTGCATTATATGTGAAATGTTTTAGAGTAACTTGTGTCATTACTAAGCAATGTTTAACAAATGTATTTTATTGGTGTTAACATTGCTAGTGTGGTGGAAAACCACATGAAATGAAACAGTAATTTAATCTTCAACATATCCAACCTACAATTTTTAAATCTCTTTTCTTTGTATCTGGTGAATTACTAAAATTTCTTGATACTAAACTATTTCCATGGCTGAACTATATCGGTAGTAGATAGATTTGTTTGTTCATGTCATTAAGTCTGCTTATATATTTGGCAATTGTAATATCTGCATTTTTAAAAAGATTTATAATGGGAATTGGCATGAAATTTT
This sequence comes from Sphyrna mokarran, assembly GCA_024679065.1. Taxonomy (NCBI): domain Eukaryota; kingdom Metazoa; phylum Chordata; class Chondrichthyes; order Carcharhiniformes; family Carcharhinidae; genus Sphyrna; species Sphyrna mokarran. The sequence goes on from JAGIQG010000033.1 coordinate 3,231,826, forward strand.
CTACTACATAAGATTTAACAGAACAAAGTGTTTGGTCCAATAACTTTATGCTGGTGTTCATGTTCCACAAGAATCTTCTCCCACCCTACTTCATTTTGCTCTATCGGCATGTCTTAGCATTCCTTTTTCCTTCATGCACTTATCGCAATTAATTTGTGGTAATGAGTTCAACATTCTCTCCACTCTTTGTAAAGAAGTTTCTTGCCAAATTCCTCACTTCGAGTGTCTTGTACTTATTGCCTTAAGGATTCAGTTTTCTGATGCTGTGTATACATTTAAGTATAATTAACTGGTTGGCAGAATAATTTCATATTCTTGGGAGCTGTGATTTTAGTTTTGACCTCCCTCATTATCAAGTTTTGTTCCATATAAAGTTATAAGTTTTGGGAAACCACGTATGAATTTTGTTCTGGTCAATGAAACCAAAAGACTGCAGGTTCAGGTGAAAGATCAGACAACATTATTCGAAGAATAGGGGCTTTTTTCTTCTGTCTTTACCTGCATTTACTCCCATCCAAAACATGTCTGACTATTTAGCTCTACTATTTGTGGGACCTTATGTACAAGTTGGTTATCACATTAGTTACCATAACATTTAATCAGTTTGCTTTGGGATTGAGAAATGGAGATGGGTGTGATATAAAATTCGTAACCTCTGGTAATTTTTGTATTTGAAAATGTATTTGCCAATGAGAATGTGGGAGCAGTCTGTCCAAAAAGCTGATGTATCAATGTCTCAGGCTGGTTAGAACATGTTTAGTATTGGCATCTTGACAGAAGAAAAGGGAAAATCAAATAGTTCCTGAGCTTTGACTAGATTCTGTTGCATTTTGTTGGGTATCGACAAGTTTCTGAACTCGTACATGTGTAGGTAGGACAGGCTGTGGGCAGTTAAGGAATTCCATGGTTTCCAAGCACGAGGTAATGAATGGATTTCGATTTTTATTTTAAACAGAATAAATTCTATATAGGAGGATGTATTTGAAGCTGATTGTTATAGAGCAGAGATGAGTGTTGCAACAGCATAAGAGTACAATATGATATAGAATAAAATGTGCACTGGAGAATTCTATTGCTGCTATTGACAATTTGCTGTGCTATTGCTGTCCCTATGCAACAAAGTTGGAATGTATAGACTGAGCAATATTTAGATGCTAAAATTAAAACATTAGTTTTGGCATTTATTTTAAGCCAATTTTTAAATTGAAAAACCAAGGCCTGGCCTGCAGTGTAGAAGTTAAGATTGAGGAACAATGATAGGAAATGATAGTTAGATGACACCAAGCTTTGAGCCTAAAAGGAGGTCACAAAGACTGATGATTTGGGTTCTGACAAAAGGTGAGTGTATACTTCAATCTGGAAGTGTTTTGCAAACAGTAGGTTCACTTTGTTTTCCATTGCCCTGCCACTCCATTTGAATCCTAATTTCACGAGTACCTGCAGCTTCAATCTGCAGAATCACTTCAGTTTGTCCTTTGGTGCCATGATCTTGATTCTGCACTGTATGTGGGAAAGGAATAGATATCTGAAAGCCTAGTCTACATCTATCTGAGGCGTGGGATCCCTCTATGAATATATTCCTTGACTTGTCACGTTCACAAAGGGTTCGCGGATAGTAAAGCTAACTTTTTGAAACAATTTCTTACTAATATCATAGAACTGAATCTGGTGTTGCATCAGAGTTCCTTCAGGGGAGTTGGTACAGTAATTTTTTTTACTTGTAACAGATCTGAACTTGCACAAAGAGGATGTGGACAAATACGGGGCATTCATTATTCCAAACTATGACGTCGTAATTGATGTTATCAGAGCAGAGCTAAACTTTCCATATCTGATTTTAGTCTCTCAAAGTAGATCTTACAACTTGTGCTTTGCTGCATTTTAAATGGAAGCTGTTCTAGTCTGTTTCTCTGAATGTCTAGATTGTATGTGATTCACAACATTGGCAAAATTAAAGTTGCTAAAGTAAGAGTAATATTTTTGTATTTTTTAAAAAAATGCTTCCATGATTGATGTAATCCATTTGGATTACTTGCCTCTGGTTGTGTAATAATTGAAGCTTGCTCTCTGGTTATGTCTATGTTATCAAAAATTGAAGGTCACATCATTCAGTTTCACTATTTGTGTTCACTTTTGTTTCTATTCCTCCCCAGACCGCCCCAGTGTCCTTCAAAAATACTTGGGTAAGCTAGCTACAGAAAGACAGTACAGCTTTAATTTGCTAAATAATGTTGAGTACTGATAAAATCATCAAGGTATCATAGATGAATGATTTTGGAGATGGATTTTACTAATCTTAACATGAGAAAAGCTTGGACTACTTTTTCCTGTTTGAATAGTTATGCAATTACTACTGTTAAGTAAAAGGCATATACATTGACTATAGCTGCAATGGCTCAGAGCAGGCAGAGTTTCACATTTACATTTAAGGTAGAATGAGAGTTGAGGGAACAATCCGTTGCTATCACAATAACAAAGGCTACTTTGGCGAATGAGGTCTGGCAGATGATATGCCAGTGTAATGGATTGTGCAATGAAGTACTAGGTGCATTTTCTCATGCTGCAGATTCATGAGAAAGAATAGAGGACTGGGATCAAATGAATTCTTAGAGTCTGCTTAAAAATAGACCAAATGATCAGCACCTGTGCTGCAGCCATCTATGATTCTGATTCATCTTATAAAACTTCTCAAAATTCTTGTCCCTGTCAAGGCAAGAGATGACAAAAGCTGGTTCTGGCACATGGTGTTGGTATTAATTGCTCACCCAAAGGTCAGGTATTCTACAACCAGATGCCAGTTCTTTCCCAACGATAAGCCTCTGCTTTACCACAGAATATCACCCACTACTGCACTGGTGAAACATTCTTTCCATTTTCCATATTAGCCCTAGTGGCATTTGAGTAGAATTATTTGTGGCAGGTTTGGGACTGTTTTGTACTGTGATTCCAATTACATGCCATACTGGACCAAACATTTCATAAATAGATCTTACAATCAATGACAAAGGATGTCACATTTCTGGGCCATTTTATCATTTAAAAGAAGAATGATATTTTATCATAAACATGTAAACTGCCTCTTTTAATAAAAAGTACTCAAGTCTAGGACTTTGAGGCAAATACCTAGTTCATGACTAATTTTAACACTTCAGTTCTGTGGAGATTTTTGTAGTGAAGATAACTAAAATGCTGGACTTTAGAGATTCTACAACATGTAAAAGAAAATGGGAGTTCTAAATGTTACAAATGGATTAGAAGAGATGAAGCTATAAAACAAGTGGGCTGACTTAATTAAAGATATTTATACTGCTTGCATAGAAATGAAGTCCAAGAACTGTTGTTTTGCGAGTCAGATTAAAATCTGTAAAATTATTCAGTGAACCCTAAAAGGCTTGTATCATTGAAATGGTGGAACTGAAGGTCACTATTTTCAATTCCCTTTTTCTGGGAAAGGGGGTTGATTGCAGTTTGAACCTCAGAATCTCTAGAAGCTGATATCACACCCCAGACAGATGGGGTTCATTGAAATCCTGGGGAATCGAGAAGTAGGGAGAAGGTCAGTGCTTCCGTAGAGAAAAAGATAAGGGCTCAGAAGTACTGGAGCTATTTTTGGCTTAAATCTTGATCTTAACAGTGCTGAAGGAGGTCATTTGGTCCACTGGTTCTCAGGGCATTTTATCTAGAGTCACACCCTTGTAACCTTGCACATTCATGCTTTTCAGATAGCAACCTAATTCTCTCTTTTGAATACTTGAATCAAATCTGCACCATGACTTTCTCAAAGTTTGTTCTAGTCTCAAGTACCCTTTAGGTTCAATTACTTTTACTTTATTTGCCAGTTAAATTGTGAACCTGTTCCCTCTAACTTTCTTGAATGGGAGCAGTTTCTCATTAGTTAGTCCATCCATACCACACAGGATCTTTGTCAAGTCTTCCCTCAGCCACCTTTTCTCCAAAGAAAAGAGGGATTCTTAGAGATAGGATGTATAGGCACTTAGAGCATTGCGATCTGATTAAGGATATGCAGCATGACTTTAAGGGGAGGTCGTGCCTTACGAATCTGTAGAATTTTTTTGAGAAGGTGACGAAAACGGTTGACGAAGGGCGAGCCGTTGATGCCATCTATATGGATTTCAGTAAGGCGTTTGACAAAGTCTCTCATGGGAGGTTAGTTGAGAAGGTCGAGGTTCATGGGATACAAGGACAGGTAGCTGGATGGATAGGTAACTGGCTTGGTAATAGGAACTCAGTAAGAATTTAGCAACACCAATTTATAATTACTGAGTTCTTACCACCCCAATCCAACGCCGGCATCTGTACATCATTGGTAATAGGAGACAGTAATAGTGGAAGGGTGTTTTTCTAGCTGGAGGTCGGTCACTAGTGGTGTGCTGCAGGTCTTGGTACTGGGACCTCTTCTATTTGTAATATATATAAATGACTTGGAAGAGGGAGTAAGTGGAGTGATCAGCAAGTTACAAAGATGGCTGGAATTGCGGATAGTGAGGAGCATTGTCAGGTGATGCAGCAGGGCAAAGGCTGGTAGCTTGGGCAGATAGATGGCAGATGGAATTCAATCCTGATAAATGCAAGGTGATGCATTTTGGGAGAAGGAATGTAGGGGGGAGGTATATGATAAAGGTAGACCTATTAAGAGTATAGAAACACAGGGACCTGGGGATGCAGGTGAACAAGTCTCTGAAGGTGGCAGAGCAAGTGGAGAAGGTTGTGAAGAAAGCATATGGTATGCTAGCCTTTGTAGGAAGGGGTATAGAGTACAAGAGCTGGCCTTTAAAGTTGCAGTTGTATAAAATGTTGGTTAGACCTCATTTGGAATACTGCGTCCAGTTCTGGTCGCCTTACTACCGGAAGGACATGGAGAGTCTGGAGAGTGCAGAGGAGGTTTACTAGGATGCTGCCTGGTATGGAAGGTCTGAGTTACGAGGAGAGGTTAGGCAAATTGGGTCTGTTTTCCTTAGAAAGATGTAGACTTAGAGGAGATCTAATTGAGGTGTTACAAGATTGAGGGGTATAGATAGAGTAAACAGGGTTAAGCTTTTTCTGAGGATGGATTCGAATAGCGTGAGGGGGGTAAGGTATAATTTGGATATTAGAGGGAGTTTTTTCACTCGGTGGGGATATGAAATGCGCTGTTAAGTAAAGTGGTGGAGGCAGGCACTCTGGAGTTATTTAAGAAATACGTAGATGGGCACATGAACAGAATGGGAATAGAGGGGTATAGAAAACTGATTTAAAATAGGGATCATGAGCCTTGGGTGATCCTGGGAAATGTGTAAATAGGTGATGATATTGATGTACTTGTTTTTATCCTACAGGTGCTTTGGTCCACCTTGTTGTCTAACAAGGGGCATACACGCAATGGGTCGTGAGAGAGCTGCTCTTGGATTTTTTCAAGCGTATTCTAGTGCTGCACGTTGTTGGTGTAAGCTTGACCTGGACCATTTGATGGACAACATGACAGCTCAGTGACTATTGCTGTGCTGTGCAGATACATGGATTTGGGCCTGTGTCTGTGGGAGTTTGTGCATTCTCCCCGTGCTTGCGTGTTTTCTCTCTGGGTGCTCCGGTTTCCTCCCACATCTCAAGTATGTGCTCTTAGGCTAATTGGCAAAACAAATTCTCCCTAAATTGTCTCAAATTTGGTTTTTAATCCAGAGATCTATAGACATAGACAGGGATCATGGGTAGAGGTGGGAACATCGGGGTGGTGGCGCGGGCTCGTTGGGCCGAAGGGTCTGTTTCCTGTGCTGTTTTGTTCTTTAAAAACAGCCCCCACCTCTCCAATCTATCCTCATATCTACAGTTTTATCCCTGGAATCTATTGTGAATTTTTCTCCCTCCAAAGATTTTGCATCCTTCAAGTATGGTGCCTAGAATTGCACATCAATACTGCAGGTGAAGTCAAACTAATATCTTGTACAAATTCAACAGTCTCCTTATTCTTGTACTCAATACCTGTATTAATAAAGCCTAAGATACTGTATGTCTTAATTGCTCTCTCAACATACCATCTGTAGTGATTTATCTACATATATCCCAGATCCTTCTGTTAGTCCCCCCTTTGCTTCCTTATACTGTTTCTCCATATTCTTCTTGCCAAAATGAATCATGTCTCATTTCTTTCCTTGGAACCTAATTTACCACTTATCTGCCCAATCTATCAACATCAAGGTGAGACTATAGCAGTTTTCAATCTTCCTATGCTCTACAAATTTTGAAATCCTGCCCTGAACACCATAGAGTAGGTCAATAATTTATAGAAGAAGAGCAAGGGTCCCAACACTGACCTCTGAGGACCTCCACATCATGCAATCTGGAAAAACAATCATCTTTTCCCTGTCCAATTTCATATCCTAATGCCCACTCTCCTTTCTATGCTAATAACTAGAACTTTTGTCTCAAGTTGTGTGGCACTGTACTAATATCCATATACATTACGTCAACAGCATTGCCCTTATCAGCCTCTGTTACCTCAAACTCCCAAGTTAATTGAACTTGATTTTCCCTTAATTGAGCAAAGTCAGCATGGATTAATTATCCTGTCCTTATCTAAATGACGATTGATTTTTGGGCCAAATTATAGTTTCCAGAGGTTTCCCTACCACTGAAGTCAAACTGACCAGTCTGTAATTACTAATTTTATCCTTGCATTCCTTTTTGAACAAGGGTGTAACATTTGCAATTTTCTAGTCCTCTGGCACCACTCTGTCTAAGGAAGTTTTGAAAATCATCACGTGCTTATGCAACTTCCACTCTTTCCCCTGTTCCCTCTTCAGCACCCTTGGATCTAATCCTGGTACCTTGTCTATTTTAAGGAAAACCTTTCTAACAATTTCTCAGTTGTAAATTTGTGTACTAGTTAGCCGCAATTTCACCTTGGTCTGAATAGCATCTTGCTATGTGTAACACCTTTCTTTTTTAAAAAAAAACATAAGCAGGTATTACAAAGGTGTAATATCTTTTGCTATTTCTCCTGCCTCTACATGCAAGTCCCCTTTTAATGTTAATGGACCCTACATTTTTGCTTGTTGAGTATTTGTACGCTTGAAAGGAGATACCAAGATTTATTATATAATAGTTGCCAGTGTCTTTCTATGCTTTCACCTTGCTTATCTTGTTTTTTACTTCTCTCTTTCTTTTATATTTCGCCTGATTCTTCACTGCATTTTCTATCTGGCATTTGTCTTATGTGCACTCCTCCCTCTTCATCTTCGCCTGTTATCTCTTGTCATCCAGAGTGCTCCTGGATGTATTTTTTCCTTTTCAAGGAAGCATGCCCTGACATTGTCTGCAACACTCTTTCTATGAAGGTGGTTCACTGTTCAGAAACCACTTTCTGCCAACCTTTGTTTACAACTTGGATGTATTCTCATCCATCAAAGTTGGCTTTCCCTCAATTATCCCCAGAAATCCAAGTGCAGTGAGTTCAAATTGCACCCTTAGAGGCAGGAGTGCACTTTTGCAAATCCTGCTGAATGCAGTGTCAAGAAAAGATTGAATCATTGGGAAATGGTGCTTGAAGGAATTCAGAGTCTAGCAAAAATAGAGTTGAAATCCCTCATGAAGGAGATGAAGTTTTAACAAGATATTGTGGCTTTGTGATTACTGATGTCTGGATTGGTTGCCAAGAAATCGGTGGGAACTGTCTTGATTACATCTGCTGTTCACTGTGCAGTGTGATTTTAAACACAATTTGCCTTTAATTCATTTACCTAATTTTAATTCAGTTTTGAAGTGTGAAATAATATTGTAATTTCTTTTCACTTATCAAACTTTTTTGTTTAAAGCCTTCGAGTCTGGTGGCTTTATTTTCTTATTCCATAAGACAATAGGAGCAGAATTAGGCCATTCTGCTGAATGAGTTCAGTCATGGCTGTTTTTTTCTCTCATCCCCATTTTCGTGCCTTTTTCCCATAACCCGTGATCCCCTTATTAATCAAGACCTGTCTTTATCTTAAGGACACATAATGACCTGGCCTCCACAGCCTTCTATGGCAAAGATCCACAGATGCACCTCTCCCTGGCTGAAGAAATTCCTCCATCTCTGTTTTAAAGGATTGTCCCTTTAGCCTAAGGTTGTGCTTTCTGGTTCTAGTTTTTCCTACTCATGGAAACATCCTCTTCACATCCACTCTATCCAGGCCTTGCAGTATCCTGTAAGCTTCAATGAGATCCCCCTGCCATCCTTCTAAACGCCAGTGGTTACAGACCAAGTCCTGAACTGTTCCTCATATGACAAGTTCTTCATTGCAAGGATCATTCTTGTGAACCTCCTCGAGACCCTTTCCAAGGCTAGAATGTTCTCCCTTGGGTATGGGGTCCAAAACGGCGCTCAGTAGTCCAAATGGGATCTTACAGCTTCAGAAGTACATCCTGCTCTTGTATCCTAGCCCTTCCGACATGAATACATGTCCTCTTAACTGCAGACTGAACCAGCTTGTTAACCTTGAAAATCTTGAATAATGGCTTCAAGTCCCTTTGTGTTTCTGATTTCCTAAGCATTTTCCCATTCAGAAGTCTGTTTCTATTGCTCCTTCCAAAGTGCATAACCTCACTCTTTTTCACAATGTATTTCATCTGCCACTTTTTTGCCTGCTGTCCTAACCTGTCCAAGTTCTGCTGCACTTCCCCTGCTTCCTCAATACAACCTGCCCCTCTACATATCTTTGTATCATCTGCAAACTTAGCAATAGTGCGTTCAGTTCCTTCCTCCAAATTGTTAATGTATATTATGAAATGTCATGGTCTCTGCATTGACCCCTGAGGCACACCACTAGTCACCAATTGCAATTGAGAAAGACTCCTTTATCCCTGCTCTGTACCTTCTGCCAGTCAGCCAGTCCTTTATCTATGTGAAGATTTTACGCTTAACACCATGGGCACTTAATGTATTTAACTGTCTCCTACGTGGCACCTTGTCAGAGGCCTCCTGGAAATCTAAATAAATCTACTGATTCTCCTTTATCTAACTTGTTGTCTCGAAGAACTCTAACAGATTTGTCAGACATGGCCTTCCCTTGACAAAGCCATGCTGATTCAGTCCTACTTCATCATGCTCTTCCAAGTGCTCTGTGATCTCATCTTTAATAATTTCAAACTGTCTATTTTAAACAAAGTTACTAGCCCTTTACTAGATTGTCACTTGATGTGAAAATATTTGTTTCCATGAAGCATGTTAGACATGTAAAAAACACACGGCTGAAAATGAGTGTTCCTGGCATGAAATACTACTACTGTTCAGAATTGGGACACTGCTAAATTTTAATGCTAGTAGATGGATGTGCTTGAACTGTCAAGCAAGGTTAATTGTTCTTGTAATTCTGCTCAAGGAAAATTGATCGTGTGTTATTTATTTTTCTGCTTTAAAAATTTCAGATCAAATCTATGAGCAAAATGTATTTTAAATGGGAATTCAATTGTCTGTTCTCTCTTGGTGCAAATTTATCTTAGTGGATGTCCTGGCTGACCCTTTGAAATGTAGTGAAGGGGAATCCTTTTGTTATTCATTCACCTTGCTGGGCTTGGAGACCAGGACTTAAAGTTGCTGTAGGTATGAAGAAAACTGCTTTGTGCTGCTAAATTTATATTAAATGCGCCAGTGTCCTCTTAAACCAGAATTCAAATATAATCTAAAAGATCACATTTTGCAATTGCCAAATCTACATGTTTAACAAGTAGAATTAAGCTTGAATTTGCAACCTAAATTGACAATGGTGAGGAGAGACAGACTGGCAGCAGCAATTTGGAAGTCATTGCATTAATTTGAAATTAAGTGCTGGAGAACTCAGGTGATGTGTATTATGCTATCTATTAATGCCAGTGTCATAAAACTTTTGGTTAAATTGAAGTCAATTAGCTGAACCTATAAATAATTAAATCAGCCATTTATTTTATAACATTAAACACTGAACCCTGTTCGTCAGAATGAATTACTAGCCAGTCACGTCAACATGTAAAGCTGCCATTGATCAGTTAACTAGTTTAACTTTAGCCTGAATACTGAATTTTTCAGGGATCAGATTATTTTAAATGTCAAAAACATCATGCATTTGCTATGCTTCAGAAGCTTAGATGATGTTTGATTCATGCAACATTTTCCTTTATTTGTTCATTATCATGCAATGCGTTTGATTTGATTTATTCTCATGTATTAAGTTAGTGAAAAATATTTGTTGCACAAAACATACTATTCATTGAGAAGGAAAGGAGAGTGTGCAAAATGTAGCATGAATCTGTCATTTACTCTGTAGTGTAGTGTGTTTGTGAAACCTCATGTACTACTTAGCCTGAGTGTTAGAGTATAAGATGCATATTGTTAATTGTTTTATTTTTCCTAAACTTTTATAGTAAAGTTTGTTTTTGTTCAAAACCTATGGATTCTTGTGACTTTTTTCAAAAATAAGTGAGTTGAATCTGTGCCTCTACCTACTTTCAAAAAAAGTTATTGGTCCCTAATTGATCTCTTATTCTCTCTCTTCAAATCCCTCCTCCCATGACTAAAGCCACCCACATCCTGAAGCCTATCCTTCATGATCTTCAGGTTAAAAGCTCAATCCACAAGTCAGCCTTGGTGATATTCTCTCTAGTTTAAGATGGCATTATAGTCATTACCTCCTAGTCGCAAAAGTTCTTCAAATCTAATCTCAACGTGTAAATCACGTTTGCCAATTTGGCTGCAGATTTGCTCTTTGTATGTAAATATTTATTTGGTGCTTTGAAATTTTGTGATTACTCTTTTCAGATTTCCAGCCACTTCAACCTCAACGTGATTGAAATTTGACTGGCCTTTAACCTGATATTTGCTGAGATTAGAAACAGGAAAGGAGAGGTCACCCTGTTGGGAGTCTTTTATAGACCTCCTAAAAGTTCTAGAGAGGTTGAGGAAAGGATTGCAAAGTCAATTCTGGTCAGGAGTGAAAGTAATAGGGTAATTGTTATGGGGGACTTTAACTTTACTAATATTGATTGGAATAGCTATAGCTCTAGCTCATTAGAGGGGTCAGTTTTCGTACAAAGTGTGCAGGAAGGTTTTTTGACTCAGTATGTAGATAGGCCAACTAGAGGTGAGGCTACATTGGATTTGGTGCTGGGCAATGAGCCAGACCAGGTGTTAGGCTTGGAAGTTAGTGAACATTTTGGTGATAGTGACCATAATTCGGTTACGTTCACCTTAGTGATGGATAGGGATAGGCATGAAGCTGGGGGCAGTAGTTATAGCTGGGGGAAGGGTAATTATGAGGCCATCAGGAGAGAATTAGGGTGCATAGATTGGACTAGGAAACTACAGGGACTGGGAACATCTGGAATGTGGAGCTTATTCAAGGAGCAGCTGCTGCGAGTCCTTGATAAGTATGTCCCTGTCAGGCAAGGAGGAAATGGTCGAGTAAGAGAACCTTGGTGTACGAAAAAAGTTGATTTGCTGGTTAAAAGGAAAAAGGAGGCTTATGTCAGGATGAGGCTTGAAGGCTCGGTTAGTGCAATGGATAGCTATAGATTAGCCAGGAGGGAGCTAAAGAGTGAATTGAGGAGAGCTAAGAGAGGACACGAGAAGACTTTGGCTGATAGGATTAAGGAGAATCCTAAAGCTTTCTTTAGATATGTTAAGAATAGAAGATTGGTTAGGGCAAGATTAGGGCCAGTCATAGACAGCAGTGGGAAGTTGTGCGTGGAGCCTGAAGAGATTGGAGAGGCACTGAATAAATATTTCTCTTCGGTATTCACGCAGGGTGATGTAAATGTAGTTATGGAGAACACTGAGGTACAGGGTAGCAAACTGGAAAGTATTGAAGTAGATAGGGAGGATGTGCTAGATATTCTTGAGGGTTTGAAGTTGGATAAGTCCCCTGGGCCGGACGGGATTTACCCTAGGATTCTCTGGGAGGCAAGAGAGGAGATTGCAGAGCCTCTGGCTCTGATCTTCAGGTCATCGTTGGTTACGGGTGTGGTTCCGGAGGACTGGAGGATAGCGAATGTGGTCCCGTTGTTCAAGAAGGGGAAGAGAGACCTTCCAGGGAATTATAGGCCAGTGAGTCTTACTTCTGTTGTGGGCAAAGTATTGGAGAGAATATTTTAGGGATAGGATTTATAGTTATTTAGAGAGAAATGAATTGATTGGGGATAGTCAGCATGGTTTTGTGAAGGGTAGGTCGTGCCTTACTAACCTCATTGAGTTTTTTGAAAAAGTGACTAAAGAGGTGGATGGGGGTAAGGCGGTTGATGTGGTATATATGGACTTTAGTAAGGCGTTTGATAAGGTGGCCCATGGAAGACTTCTGCAGAAAATGCAGATGTATGGGATAGAGGGTGATTTAGCTAATTGGGTTAGGAATTGGCTAGCAGATAGAAGACAGAGGGTGGTGGTTGATGGGAGATATTCATCGTGGAGTTCGGTTACAAGTGGTGTACCTCAGGGGTTCTGTTTTGGGGCCCCTGCTGTTTGTAATTTTTATAAATGATCTGGATGAGGGTATTGAAGGATGGATTAGTAAATTTGCAGATGACACTAAAGTCGGTGGAGTGGTAGATAGTGAAGAGGGGTGTTATAGTTTGCAGAGGGACTTGGACAATTTGCAGAGCTGGGCCGAGAGGTGGCAAATGGAGTTTAATGTGGAAAAGTGTGAGGTAATGCACTATGGCAGAAATAATAAATGTGTAGAGTATAGGGCTAATGGTAGGATTCTTAGTAGTCTTGATGAACAGAGGGATCTTGGTGTGTATGTGCATAGATCCCTGAAAGTAGGCAGTCAGTCGAGAAGGTTGTTAAGAAGGCATATGGAGTCTTAGCTTTTATTGGTAGGGGGATTGAATTTCGGAGCCGCAACGTCATGTTGCAACTGTACAAAACTCTAGTGCGGCCGCACTTGGAGTATTGTGTGCAGTTCTGGTCCCCACATTATAAGAAAGATGTGGAGGCATTGGAGAGGGTACAGAGGAGGTTTACCAGGATGTTGCCTGGTATGGAGGGCAGGTCTTATGAAGAGAGGCTGAGGGATTTGAGGTTGTTTTCGTTAGAAAGGAGGCGGCTAAGAGGGGACCTTATTGAAATATAAGATGATTAGAGGTTTAGATAGGGTGGACAGTGATAGCCTTTTTCCTAGGATGGAGAAAGCTAGCACGAGGGGACACAGCTTAAATTAAGGGGTGATAGTTATAGGACGGATGTCAGAGGTAGGTTCTTTACCCAAAGGGTGGTTCGGGAGTGGAATGCCCTGCCTGCAGCAGTTGTAGATGCGCCAAGTTTGGTGGCGTTTAAGAGGTTAATTGATAAGTATATGGAAGAGAAGGGAATGGTTTAGTTTGGAGGGGCATTGCTTTTTATGTTGGTCGGCACAACATCGAAGGCCGAAGGGCCTGTTCTGTGCTGTAGTGTTCTATGTTCTATGATATTGAGATTTCTTACTGTGCCAACCCCAGTCCAATGTTAACATCTCCAAATCATGCTTTCTTTCTTACTATTAGTTACTATTATTTGTAGTTACTATTATTTGGGGTAATGCATTGTAATACGTAGGTATATATTGCCCTTGAGTTTATTTGCTTGAAAGAAGGTCCTACAACTAGTCTGACAAGTCATGAATAGCCAGTTAATATGCTTGGGTTCAGAAATAAGTATTGACCAGAATATTTAAACTGCCAGTTCTTCAAATAATAGAGATGTTTTGCATCTGCCTCAGATTTAATCTCATTTGTCAAATAGTACCTCTGACGCATACTTCAATGCGCCATCAAGCTAAGCTATGTGCACAAATGCATGAATTAAGTTTTAACTGAGGATGTCACCTTTGGGAGAAAATAGCTTTTCTAAAAAAAAAACTTCTCTGAACAGTGGGGGGAGCTGATCATTAATTGAGCTAAGGTAATTTATTTCCAATAACTTGAATCTAAACAAAAAATTACAGCACCGGAACAGACCAGGAATTTTTGTGAATAAATGTTTGACCTACTGAACTGCTTTGTGCAGTACACAAGTCTTTTTTCAGTTTTCCCCCTTTGTTAAAGCTTGCATTTAAACAGGAGCTTCCCAATTGCCTCTAATTCTTTCCTATCTTGAAGAAGTTTTGTGGCATAAAGCTTGCATAACATTCACTTTGAAGGTTTAATCTAATGTTCACAGATTGGGTAGGCTGAGACAAATACTGGATGTTGTCTTTTGAGATGTAGCGGATGAGCAGAGTACTTTGTCTTTAAGCATGATCCAAGGTATCCAAAATGTTGATTTAACTTTAATTGATGGAAAAAGTGAACTTCTGTAACCACAAATATTAAATACTAATTTTATTTGAGTGAATGGAGTAACAAGCGTAATTAATACACCAAATAAATGACTCTTTAATTTGCTTGCCTAAAAACATTGGTTCACATGATACTGAAACAGTATAGGAAAAATGTTATTTGTGTTTTATATGCTTTAATGTTACGCCAATACCTCGATGTTGATCACCTCATTGCCCAATGGATATAATTACCTTTCAACTTGTAAATATCAGTATTTTCCTCACTGCTCGATTCAACAAAATACTCTTCAGTGACAACTCTAGTTTAATGCTAAATCTGAAACGAGCTGTGCTACTAGAGGTTGTTTCAGTTCAAGTGGATGTATAGTCTCTAAAATTTCACATGCTTGTTTTGGTTTAAAAAAATCTGTGACAACACATTTAAATGGCATATTTTGCACAGGCTGTAATTGAAAATTCTAGGATTTCATCTGAAATAAAACTCAGTACTACTTTATAGTGAAATTTGTGGAGTACAGTCTGATCATGCAGCTACTTGACAATCTATATTGAACTAGAAATAGTGCCAGATTTTTAAGGACCTTGAGTATGGAAGGTGAGGTAAGCATTCTTCTGATTTTCCTTATTTAAGAAGATGGGCTAAATGCCACTGATTTTATTCTGCTTTATTTGGCTTCAGGGCATTTGTTGTGGGTCCAAAAATGAGACACGCTTTCACTTCTACAACTTCGTCCCATTTTTGCCTGGCTGATGCCTCTTCTGCGACAGGAGTTCTGATGAAGAATCAAACAGACTTGAAACATTAACTGTTTTCTCCCTATTTTAGTGCAGCATCTGAGTTTTTTCATCATTCCAGTAATTGTTTGATTACAGCATTGAATTGTTTATTTCAGTTTGATGTGGTGGTTAAAGAATGGTGGTATTGTCCCTAGTCAAAATGGTGTGCTCCTTGGAGGGGAACTTGCAAATTGTGTTTCCATGCATCTGCTGCCATTGTCCTTATTCGTGGTAGTGGTCATGACTTGGAATGTGTTGTTGAACAGCTCCTTCAGGCACATCCTGTAGATGGTGTGCACTAGTGATGAAGGGGAAATGAATTCTTAAGTTGGTTAAGCTAATTAAGTACACTGCTTTGACTCAATGGTCTCAAAGTTCTATTTTTGTAGTTCTGTTTGTACTTCAGCCCCACTTTCCTGATCTGTGGGTATGATGCGGAGGATCTTTTTGATCTGGTCAAACTTGGCATCAACAGGTTCAGATAGGTCAGAAGACCCTTTTGGTTGCCTGCTATCTTCCCCTCTACTGTGGCCAGGTGTGCCAAGGCCGTGTTGCAGTCCCCTGCCACCATGTTGATGCTGTGGGATTCAGCGATGGTAATGCTGTTGTATCAAAGAGAAATGGCTACATTCTCTTGCTGGAGATGGTCATTACTTGCCATTTGTGTGGTGCGAATGTTGTTTCCCACTGATCAGGCCAAATGTGATTGTCCTAATCTTACTGCATGTGGGCAGAATGATTTTGAGTCAAAAATGTCATTGAACATTGTGCATTCATCAGCGAACATCCCTCCTGAGAAAAATGGAGGGAAAGCTATTGAAGAGGCAGCTGAAGAACAGTTGGCTGAAGAAACTAACCTGTGGAACTCCTAATGCAATGTCCTAAGGTAGTGATGATTGGAACTTTAGCAACTGTACCACCTTCATTTATGAAGGCACAACATCAATCAGCACCCAGACTTCTATTGATTTAAATTTTGCTGATGCTTTTTGATGTCACAAGACAATTGCTGTCTTGCTGTTCACATTTATAGATTTTGAACAAACCATTTGAAAAACCTTGAGGCGTATAGTTACAATTGTACCCAGTAAGTATTTCCCCCCCCACTTCAAAGGTGACAGCCATGTTGAGTGGTCCAAGGAATGTTGGTCTTCTGTGGCTTTGCTGCATGTGTATATTAAACTTTTCAACTGTGGCTATTATTACAGTTAAACTTCAATGTTGGTCTTATTTAATAGCCATATGTACTTCTAGCAGAATTTATTCTGTAATGGTTGGGATGAGTGTTTTTGTATGATATTTTTCCTTTGAACTTAACCTGCTTCCCTTTTCTAAGGATGTCAGAACCCAGTTGCAATTGGTGCAGCCATGGCTGCAGCCAGTCTTGAGATTTTACTTGCTCGTTACTCTTTGGCAAATTATGCTTACTGAATCATTAAAGTTAGATAATAAGGTCATCTGGTTCTTAAAGCCTTTTAAGCACTGTTTTTCTGAACAGAAGGAAGAACCAAGTATTTTAATTATTCCACTACAGTATTTCTTTGAACTTGCCCAAATTATCTTCAGTTTTTAAACTTGGCAGCCTTCATTAAAGAAGTTCAGCTGAAAAGCTTATCCTTTCTAAAAATGGTCTTAAATAATTTTCTGTGCAAGACCAGTTGGAAACCTTTTCTGTTTATTTCATTAAATATTTATTCTATTGAATCTTTGACACAATTGAGAATCCTATATCATCATGCAAGGTGATGCCATAAATAGTTCACAACTTCCTTGGAAAGTGTTTGCATTTTGAACAGTGGGTCTCTTTCTCTTGCATTGTGTTCTGGATCTTAATTGCCTTTTACATAAGGCCTGCTTCAGCAGCTTACAAATTTAAAAATTTTTGCTAGATTAATATATTACAGCTATAAAACATAGCCATCAGTTAAATTTTTTAGTTGGCCTTCAGCAACAATCATTGGTAATTGTATTTCTTAATATCTTTAAAAATTTAAGCATATTGAAAACAGCTTTTAAAGCATGGAAGGAAAAAGCAATCTGTTTTCAAATGGCCCATGGAGGCAAGAGATTAACCTTTCCACATGCTGGGTGAATAATCTTCACCAAAAGGCCATGTGTTTGCATGAAAGCCTTTTATCAAACGAAGGGATTGTCAGACAAATAGTTGTACAGTGCATGTTCCCTTTGAACTATAACAAGATTAGCAGCTGTACATTATCTCAACACCTGTAAATTCAGTATTGAAAAACCTTGAAGGACCAAGGCCTCTAATAGTGCAGGACAGCAATGAGATTGGAAAAGAGGGATGAAAAATGTCTAGCGATTTAACGGGTAGCAGAACTGTGTTTTTAGAAGTTGCAGTTTGAAGGGAAAAGGAAAAATAGGAACAGTTCAAATTTGTATTGCAGTCTGTTTAGCAATTAAAGGAAATCCAGTACACTTTGCAGTAACTGAAAATGAATTCTTCAAAAGCATCTATTGCACAAGCAAAATTCCGAAGCTGAGATATTTGGGACCAATGGCTGAACTGTCCATTATCATTCGCTGCAGTGATTCATTAATGTTCCTACTTTTTTATCCAGTGGTATAGATATTGCATCAATTAGAAGAGAAAGCATACATTTATTAACTCGTTCCAATATCATCACATATGATCTGTTATGAAACAGTAGTTGTTAGAGGCAAATGTAGCTGCTGTTTGGTTCACAGCACAAGTCCATACATAAGACGTGTAAAATTGTGTCTTTGAACAAAGTTAGAAGAAGCAAATGTGTATATTGTGAAATTTTTAAATCCTTCCCAAGTTCAGCACCCCATGCACTATAATTTTCAGAATATTTTTGTGACTTGTTGCCCTGAGAAGTATAGAACATAGAACGTTACAGCGCAGAACAGGCCCTTCGGCCTTCGATGTTGCGCCGACCAATTAGGAAAAAGCAATGACCCTCTAACCTAACCATTCTCTTTTCGTCCATAAACTTATCCACTAACCTCTTAAACGCCACCAAACTTGGCGCATCTACAACTGCAGCAGGCAGGGCATTCCATACCCTTACCACCCTCTGGGTAAAGAACCCACCTCTGACATCTGTCCTATAACTACCACCCCTTAATTTAAAGCTATGTCCCCTCGTGCTAGCTTTCTCCATCCTAGGAAAAAGGCTATCACTGTCCACCCTATCTAAACCTCTAATCATCTTATATGCTTCAATAAGATCCCCTCTTAGCCGCCTCCTTTCTAACGAAAACAACCTCAAATCCTTCAACCTCTCTTCATAGGACCTGCCCTCCATACCAGGCAACATCCTGGTAAACATCCTCTGTACCCTCTCCAATGCCTCCACATCTTTCTTATAATGTGGGGACCAGAACTGCACACAATACTCCAAGTGTGGCCGCAGTAGAGTTTTGTACAGTTGCAACATGACGTTGCGGCTCCGAAATTCAATCCCCCTACCAATAAATGCTAAGACTCCATATGCCTTCTTAACAACCTTATCGACTTGATTGCCAACTTTCAGAGATCTATGCACATACACACCAAGATCCTTCTGTTCTTCAACACTTAAGAGTCTTACCATTAGCCCTATACTCTACACATTTGTTATTCCTGCCAAAGTGAATTACCTCACACTTTTCCGCATTAAACTCCATTTGCCACCTCTCGGCCCAGCTCTGCAACTTGTCCAAGTCTCTCTGCAAACTATAACACCCCTCTTCACTATCTACCACTCCTCCGACTTTGGTGTCATCCGCAAATTTACTAATCCATCCTTCAATACCCTCATCCAGATCATTTATAAAAATTACAAACAGCAGGGGCCCCAAAAGAGATCCCTGAGGTACACCATTTGTAACTGAACTCCACGATGAATAACTTCCATCAACCACCACCCTCTCTCTTCTATCAGCTAGCCAATTCCTAACCCAATTAGCTAAATCATCCTCAATCCCATACATCTATTTTCTGAAGAAGCCTTCCATGGGGCACCTTATCGAACGCCTTAAAGTCCATATATACCACATCAACTTCCTTACCCCCATCCACCTCTTTGGTCACTTTTTCAAAAAACTCAAAGGTTACTAAGGCACGACCTACCCTTCACAAAACTATGCTGACTATCCCCAATCAATTCATTTCTCTCTAAATAACTATAAATCCTATCCCTAAATTCTTTCCAATACTTTTCCCACAACAGAAGTAAGACTCCACCGCCCTATAATTCCCCGGGAAGTCTCTATTCCCCTTCTTGAACAATGGGACCACATACGCTATCCTCCAGTCTTCTGGCACTATACCCGTAACCAAAGATGACCTGAAGATCAGAGCCAGAGGCTCTGCAATCGCCTCTCTCTCGCCTCCCAGAGAATCCTAGGGTGAATCCCATCCAGCCCAGGGGACTTATCTAACTTCAAACCCTCAAGAATATCTAGCACATCCTCCTTATCTACTACAATACTTTCCAGTTTGCAACCCTGTATCCCAGTGTTCTCCACAACTACATTTACATCTCCCTGCGTGAATACCGAAGAGAAATATTTGTTCAGTGTCTCTCCAATCTCTTCAGGCTCCACGCACAACTTCCCACTGCTGTCTCTGGCCCTAATCTTGCCCTAACCAATCTTCTATTCTTAACATATCTAAAGAAAGCTTTAGGATTCTCCTTGATCCTATCAGCCAAAGTCTTCTCATGTCCCCTTTTAGCACTCCGCAACTCACTCTTTTTAGCTCACTCCTGGCTAATCTATGCTATCCAGTGCACTAACTGAGCCTTCAAGCCTCATCCTGACATAAGCCTCCTTTTTCCTTTTAACCAGCGAATTAACTTTTTTCATACACCAAGGTTCCCTTACTCGACCATTTCCTCCTTGCCTGACAGTGACATACTTATCAAGGACTCGCAGCAGCTGCTCCTTGAATAAGCTCCACATTCCAGATGTTCCCAGTCCCTGTAGTTTCCTAGTCCAATCTATGCACCCTAATTCTCTCCTGATGGCCTCATAATTACCCTTCCCCCAGCTATAACTACTGCCCCCAGCTTCATGCCTATCCCTATCCATCACTAAGGTGAACGTAACCGAATTGTGGTCACTATCACCAAAATGTTCACTAACTTCCAAGCCTAACACCTGGTCTGGCTCATTGCCCAGCACCAAATCCAATGTAGCCTCACCTCTAGTTGGCCTATCAACATACTGAGTCAAAAAACCTTCCTGCACACTTTGCATAAAAACTGACCCCTCTAACAAGCTAGAGCTATAGCTATTCCAAAATATGGAAATACTTTTATTGGTTTATTCTACATTATTTCAGTCTGCTCTTTAATGGTAAGGATTTTGCTGCCTACTGAACAATGCCTAACCAATGAAGAACAGTTGCTGAAAAATGGCGGCCAAGCTTTTCACCTTGCACTTGGCAGATTGCAAGATTGCCAACAGTTAAGGGAACAACTATTTATACTGCATGAGAAAAGAATGCTGATTGGTTGGCAAGTAGAATCTGGTAGAGGCATTGTCATGGAGAATACAACAGGGAACAGTTAATTGCCAAACTTTTGTTCAAATTCAAACCAGACACATTGACTCCTCCTTTAGCGCTGCCTTGAGCAATGAAGTAGAAAATGGTGGAGTATAAATTGTTCCCTTGTTGTTGGTTATTTGTGATCTGTCCTGATAAGTGCAACATGCTAAGTTTAGATAGCATGTCTTGATCAGTATTGCTGAAAAAAAGCTACATTTTGTGTGACAATCTGTACAGTGCAAAAGGAGACCATTCAGCCCATCAAGTCTGCCCCAACCCAGATTCCTATTCCCAAAATGCTACATTTATCCCTGATACAAGGGTCAATTTAGAATGGCCAATCAACCTAAGCAACTCATCTTTGAAGTGTGGGAGGAAACCCATGCAGACACTGGGAGAATGTGCAAGCTCCGTGACCCAAGCCTGGAATTGAACTTGGGTTCCTGGTGTTGTGAAGCAGCAATGCTAACTGCTGTGCTGTCTTGGGAGGCAAACTCATTGTCATGTTCCTGTGGATATTTTGGTAGCTTTGATTTGAAGGCTCTTGAATATGGCACTGGTACTGGGTTTCCATATGGTAAACACACAACTGGCCTAACAATACAAGTTCAAAATTACATCTTAAACCTTTGAAACTGATCTTTCCTTTTTGTGACATTGTGGTTTATGTTGATACAAAACTAAGATATATAACTTTTTTTTAAAAAAAGATGTTAATGTATTTGCTGATTGGAATTTCTTCACAACCTCCACCACAAATTTTGTCCCCTTTCTCCCCTCCTTCCCTCACAACAGCTACTACTACTCCTTTTGTTCCCCATCTGTTTTCAAGTTTGAGAAACTAATTACAGATAAAGGTGCTAAGTTACATATAGAAAGCTGTCTTAAACCTGATGCAATGCTTCAATAAAACAGGCAGATCACAAATGGGAACTGATCCTAGAAGATATAACATGATTGGTGCATTTCAGGAGTCTACAGCAAGTTCATGCCTCTTCAGATTGTTTTCCTTTTAATTGGCTTAGTGAGTAACATTAAAACCTTTTTTAAAAAAAAGGACTAATTTGCTAAGTCAGACTCCCCTCTGTGATGTTGTACATTATTTAGTGCATACTCCCATGTCTGAACTGTTCCTGTAACCTGACTGCCGTTATTTGAAAAAACTGCTTAATTGTTCCTGTTCGATTTGTCCAACCATTAGCACTTACGGTTTGTGGTACATCTTCTGTTACTGTAAACTGAAAGATTAAAGCTGCGATATTTCTTCTAAAATTTGAACTGTGGTAAGTGTGGTTGTAATCCAAAAGTTGCATGATTTTGACGTTTAAGTTTCTGGTTTGGTATTTTAAATTTAACAACAGTAACTCATTGTTAATGTATCTCTGTAGCTAAAAATTGGTCAACGTATAAAAGGCAATACATGAGAATATTCTGAAGCATCTTGTCCAGGGTTTCCATTACAACTGACTAAAAGTTTGTCTACGTAGAGAGAAAAATATGACAAGTATTGATGTAGACCCCATGCAATCAGAAATGGGGGAATTCATAATGGGAAATAAAGAAATGGCTGAGAAATTAAATCTGTACTTTTCCTGAAGCAGCTGGTTAGAAGATAGGAAGCAAAGAGTTGGCATAAATGGGCCTTTTTCTGATTGGCAGTCAGTGACTAGTGGGGTTTTACAGAGTTCTGTGCTAGGACCCCAGCTATGCACATTTTATATTAATGATTTGGAAGAGGAAACAATGTATTATCTCCAAATTTGCGGATGATACAAAGTTGGGCAGAAGAGTGAACTATGAAGAGGATACAGTGATGGTTCAAAGTGTGGGGACATCTCCATGGCAAAAGCAATATAATGTGGGTAAATGAAGTTATCCACCTTGGTAGCAATAATAGGAAGACCAATTACTTGAATGGGTGTAAATTGAGAAGGTAGATACTCAACATAACCTTGGCATCCTCGTGCATCAGTCACAATAAGCATGCAGGTAGAGTAGTAAAGAAGACAAATGGTATGTTGGCCTTCATAGTGAGAGGGTTTGATTATAGGGATGTTTTGCTGTGGTTGTACAGGGTGTTGGTGAGACCACATCTGGAGTATTGTGTGCTGTTTTGGTATCCTTATGAGGAAGGATTCCCCTGCCATAGAGGGATTATACAAAGGTTTGCCAGGCTGATACCTTGGAAAGTAGATCATGAGGATTATATTCGCTGGAGTTGAGTGAAAGGGGATGTCATAGAAACTTGTTAACTGGGTTAAATGGAGTAGATTCGGAAAGAATGTATCCAAAGGACTGGATAGGATGGATAGTGAGAGCCTTTTTCCTCGGATGGTGATGACCAATTCGAGGGGACATAACTTTAAATTAAGAGGTGGTAGTTATAGGACGGAAGTCAAAGAACAAGGCAGGTTCTTTACACAGGGTGGTGAGGGCATGGAATGCCCTGCCTGCAGCAGTTGTGGACTCGCCTACTTTGGGGGCATTCAAATGGTTGGATAGGCATATGGATGATATTGGAATAGTTTAGGTTTGACGGTCCGCTGGCCGGCGCAACATCGAGGGCCGAAGGGCCTGTACTGCGCTGTTATGTTCTATGTTCTAATGATGAGGGAGTCCAGAACTAGGGTTCATAGTTTGAGGATAAGTAAACCTTTTAGGTCTGAGATGAGAAATTTCTCCACTGAGAGGATGGTGAATGTGCAAAGTTCAGTGTCATGATGTATTGGAGGCCAAGATGTTGTCTGATTTCAGGAAATTATATACAGCTCTTGGGGCTAAAAGGATCAAGGGATATAGGGGAGGATAAGGGACATCAGCCATGATCAAAATGAATGTTGGAGGAAGCTCAAATGGTCTCCTTTTTGTAATTTGTTTGTGTAACACTGCATTAAGGACTGAGAGGCATGAGTGTGTGATCAGAGCAGAAGAATTATATATACTTGTCCCATGTTGGGTATGGAAATGTGGAACTTTGCAGTGACATGATATTTGAGATGCTTCATTTTACAGTTCCAAAGTTCTGATTAAGCTAATAATTGAAAGGCGAAACAAAATACTAATAGCTTTCTTTTTCAAATCTGTTCAGTTGTACTCATTCAAACAAATTTTCCACTTGCTGTTGCTGAAGGATTGGTTGACTTTTCAGTGTTAATGATCGATCTCCCTCTAGGAAATATTTTTGGATGGGCCCATATGATTGATCATTATTGTGGAATTTTAAGGACCTTCATCTCTTGCCTTTTGTACGACTGCCTTTTTAAAATTGAATTTCCAAGTCTAAATTATGGATGTTTGAGCCTACTTTACATTTTGCCCTTGAGAAAATTTAATTAGATTTCTTGATGAGGTTATGCAGTACTATAGCTGTTTGTTTAAGGATTGGAGCAATTTGTTTAGTTGCAGGGTCTAGAGTTTATTTGAACCATGGGAGTGAGGAGATAATGTTTAACTAAAGTGACTTGTTTTCATTAAGCTATATTGTATGTAAGTTATCATTTGGTGAAAATTCTTAGAGGTGACTTGTTTTTCAATTGGAGCTTCTCCGAGGCATTTGAGTCCTGGGTGTGAAAACAGATGTTCTGTTTTCAAATCTTGGCTTCTACTTGTATGTTTCCCCTTGTTTTTGTGGAGTGGTAAGGTGCTTTTAACCTTGGGTCTCGTTTCTTCAGATGGAAAGCCACCTGCTCCAGAAAGCAGAAATGTTGGGAGTGATTTTTCCCAAAAATATCTCTCGTTCTCAACGTGAACATAACTGTCAGGGAAGTTAAGGGAGCAGTTCCTTGCTCCAAGAATTTTTCAGACATGATCCTCTTAAGACCTTCATCCTCAAATGTTTATAAATGATCGTGCCTGACGTTGAGATCTTACTCTGAGAAGTTGCTTTTCCTGTGAAATTAAATCAACAAGCCCACATTCAGAGTAAGGGCAGAAAATACAATATCTGAAGTATAATTTGGATCAGATGTTGAGTAATCTGATCAATCATAAATACTAGATGTTACATGAGGACCCCATTAGAGATAACTTGTCCAGGATTAAGATAGAAATGTGTACATCTCTACCAAACTCTGTCTTCACCTGTTTTTGCCTTGTTTTATTTTTCCAGAAGCTTATTATTTTGAAGAACGGTTCCATGAATGTTAATATCTTGCTGGAATACACCACACTTTAATAATGTTTAAAGTAATGCTCTTCAGCGTGGAAGTGTCTGTGGACTATTCTAGAGATTAAAGTGGGGAGGGGAAGATGAAGAAAGCACTATTTCTGTTTGTTCCTGCCAGTTTCCACCCAAATAATGACTTGGATTTTTTACTCATTCATGGGACATGGGTGTTGCTGGTCAATATTTATTCCCCATCCCATGTTGCCCAAGGACAGTTGCGAGTCAACCACATAGCTGTGGCTTGAGTCATATGTAGGCCAGATAAGTTTGGCAGATTTCCTTCTCTAAAGGACATTAGTGAATCAAATGGGGTTTTCTGGCAACCAATGTTGGTTTCATGGTCATCAGTATATTAATTTCAGGTATATTTTATTCAATTCAAATTTCACAATCTGCCATGTTGGGATTTGGGCCTGAATCCCCAGAATATTAACTGAGTTTCTGGGTTAATAGTCTAGCAATTTAATAGAGCTTGGCTATCGCCTCCCCTTAGAGCATAATTGGAGAAAATAATTCTACAGTGTTCGATAGAGTAGAGACAAAATGTTTGCTGATTGTCTTGAGCAGGGAGTAGGAGGGATTACTAAAAGCTTGGTCAAGGTCAGTTTTAGAGTGTATAGAGAAGAGAATGGAGAGGTGAGAAATTTGAGGGAATTCCAGAAGAGGCACAGATGAATGAAGGCATGGTCACTAACATTGGAGGTGAAGGAGGAGGGATGTAAAACAGACCAAAGAAACAGTTTTTGGGATGTTTAAAATTTGTGGAAGCTACTGAGACTGAGGAGAGGACATTGAAGGAATTTGAACACAATGAAAACTTCAAATTGGTGGAACTGGAAGACAGTTTGGGTCAGTGAGGACAGGGGTGATAGGGAAAGAAGGTCTTAACATTAGACATGGGCTGAGAGAAGTAAAGTTTGAAGGTTAGAGGCTAAGAATACTCAAGTCTGGTGGTGACAAAAGCTATGGATGAACAGGAGGAGAGGTGGGTAGTGATATTGAAATAGAAGCAAGTTTGCTCCATGATCCAAGCTGATTGAAGTAGGATATCTCCTCCTCCAAAGCTTGATCTTATTTGCATCTTAACCAAAAGCCTGAGATGCTGCTTTTAAAAATTGCTTCAACTGAAGCTAAAATGTAACCTACTGACTTCAACCAAGCACAGCATGTTGATACTGCACAGGAACGAATGGGGTTGGAATATTTGATTGGGGTTGAATGACATGCCTGGTTTGAGAAAACACGACTTTTTTTGTAGCTATGAACCCCCGGCTGATCATGTTTTGCGAGCTTCACCTTAGAATAAGATGGGCATTTGAATCCAGCTAATACCTTCACTGCACTATTACAGGAGGCAATTTAACCTATGTGCTATTCAATCCATGTGCCAGGTTTCAGTTTAATTCCACTCTCTAGTTACTTCCCATAAGCAATACAAATTTGTCTTTTCAGTGTATGTTCAATTTTCTTTCAAAAATTGCAATGAATCTACTTTCAGTATTCTTTCAGGCACTGTATAATTGCCCATGTTCTTCTGCTCAAAAGTTCTTAAAAGTAAAGAACTGAGATTGTTTCTGTGCGAGCCCTTAGTATTTATTTTAATTGTTTTATGTTTTATTGTGAAAGATGAAGAGAATTCAAATTGTGTGAAGTGCTGTATGGAAGTCTGAGCATTGAAATAGCATTTAATTGTTCTTTTTCCTCCTCTAGTT
The DNA here is from genome assembly GCA_024679065.1 of Sphyrna mokarran. NCBI lineage: Eukaryota > Metazoa > Chordata > Chondrichthyes > Carcharhiniformes > Carcharhinidae > Sphyrna > Sphyrna mokarran. The sequence continues at coordinate 3,258,256 of JAGIQG010000033.1, forward strand.
TTATTAAATCTTTGCTTTCCCTCTATTCCTTGTCCTCTGCTCCTTTACAACCCATCATCAAAAACTTGTCACATTTGATACTGCAATCTAATCGCAATTAAAATGGTATTGCATTCACCATATTTTTTTAAAAAAATCTTTTCCTTGATTAAGTTGAATGGTTTATACCCCTTAAAAAATCAGCTTACAGCTGCCCGTAGATGCGCTATCCTTTGGAGATGTATATTTATGGAACCAACAGACTATTTAAATTCTACAAGATTTGTGAAGCTTCAGTGGAAAATTAACAAAGCAAGTCATCTTAGTTACGTGCCATTGATTTGCATGAAAAAAATTACTGCGTCCATTAAGTTTGATCCTACTTAAAATTGAAGTGGACTGCCATAGTATCCTTGATTTTTTTCCCCTGAAATGTAAAATGTTAATTCCTGTTTGATTTTCTTTAAAGGCACAAAACACACTATCTTGACATTGCTCTTGTATGCCATTAGTTTTATTGTGGATCAACAGATTAGATATCCATAAATCCAAATCTCTCTGACTTGATTATTCTGCATTCATTCATACCAAAAATGGGATTAAACAAAAACTGAGATTGGAAAATTCATGACCGAATAATCGTCCTTGAATATTTTTGATAGCACGTTGATAAAATGCAGAATGTTGAACCTTGCAGCTTGCCTATGAACTGCTGTTACATGAACTATCACTTAGTTTCAGGGATAGGTGTTATTTGATAGCCAAACACGTTGCCATTTTTAGGTTACCAGTTTTCGTACTTGGTTTTTCCTGAAGGGGTTAGTTGAATTCTATAAACTAATGTTTTGTTTTTGCATGGGAAAATGCCGTGGGACATTGTTTTATTTTGTTCAATCAACTTTTAGATGAATCGCCACTGGTGTATGCAGTAACTGGGAAAATAAATAACTGCGTATGTGTGCTTATGATGGGATATTTCCTACACTTGCAGGAACATTCAGTTCCTAGAGTTCAGGGCTTGGAATGTTTATCCAGTTTGTACAAAGAAAAATAACCCTGTGCGTATGATTGTTGGTTACCATGGTAATTGGAGTTCAAGGGACGCTAGAGGTCCTTGCACTGAGATTCCGGATTGCGGCCTGAAATTGTCCATGAAAATGCCAGATTAACCATGTTACTATTACACTAATAGCGTGGCTGCAAATGGTTTATATTCCTTCAGTGTTGTTGGTATGAAATCATTGACTAACCATGGGTACAACTATGGTAAGATTATTTAGCTGTGTGCACTGATTTTGGTTTAATAGAGGTAAATGTGTTTTAAGTTGATTTGCCATGGCATTCATGCATTTAGAAACACAAACTTTAACAAACATTTATCAGCACTTGGTGAAAAACTTTGATTTTTCTTTTTTGCTGAAGTTTGGAATTCTGGCATGAATTTATCAAACAAATCAGATCTTCGTGCAGTTCCTACGTATTTGTCCTACAGCTGCAAGTGGTACTTTGACTTCAGAAGATTGTTATCAATGTTGGCTTGCATGATTAGATGAATGAGGTGCACCCCTACTCTCCATCCAGAACTGGGCTTGAATCTGTTTTACGTCAGCCATGACTTTAGCCTTTTGGAGCTGCTGTTGGTTCAACAGCCTGATTCTGTCATCCTGGGTTGGTTATTCCAAATTGCAAAAGCTCTTCCTTTGGTGCAACTTCACTGCTGCCCCTATGATAAGCAATTACTTTTACGCACCATTTTTAGAGACTAATAAATAAGAGGTAATCTAAGGAAGAAATCTCCTTAATTAGAACAAAACATTCTTAAATGCTGCTTTCCCTATGCGTGTGAATGTGCATACACAATGTAAATTAATATTGAGATCATGCACTCTTTATTAATCAAAAATGCAGTTGGCCCCAACTGCATTCCCAATTGTCCACTGTATTTCACAATGCCTTTTTAGTAAAGCAATCAATCTTTCAAATCAAAGTGAAGAGTTTATTTGCATGAAAATGTTCTTCGCCTGGGGGGATAAAAGGTCTCTGCTTATTTTGGGAAAAGTCAGCTGTTCAGACAACAGTCAGTTCAACAATATCTGTAGTATTATTCATTTTCACATTCTGGGGATGTACAGAAGTTAATAAGTTCCTGGAAAATTTTTGATATAAACATTTGGCAAGCATAAAATAAAACTGTCCTTTTTTTGTTTCTATAATTTCATACTACTACTTACAATTCAAGGTTAAAGTTTGACTTTAATCTTTTGGAAATCCCAAAACTAGAAACTTAATACAATATCCTCTTGTGTCTTTTACGCTTAAAGCCCTTTCAGTAAATCAGTAGAAATTGTGAATACCACAGTTGAACCTGAAGCTGGACTTGAAAAAAATCCATGATGGAAATCACATGAACATTCAACAGTTACTAACTAAATCTAAGAGCAAAATAGGTTTTAAACATATTTCAAGATGAGAAATTAAAATTGAGACTAATTCACAAGTAGGATTATTTATAAAAGTGTACTGATCAATATTTTCTAAAGTGGATTTTGGGCAATGCAGTATTCTTTTGGTACACTATCAAATTCCTGTGTGCATAAAGAATACATTATGGCGATTACCTTAAATATTTCCCTAATCCTAATCATTTGCAGCTCTCTATGATCAGAACTGAGTGTCGTGTCAAAAACATAGATGCAACATAAATGACACATCATGAAATTGGAGTTTTACAATTGACATGAGCTGCTCACTTAAGGAGAGGAAGATCATCAGGATTCTTGCTATTGATTGTTGTTCAGTAAATGTGCATGTGGAAAAACTTGGTGAAAAACTCTGGTCCAGTAGCTAAACTTTGCTCAAGCTAAGCTTTCTGGTAAAAGTGGGCCACTTGAGTGAGTTTTTGGAGATGGTTTCACAGCAGCACTGAGGAAGAAAGGAATAGTTAAATACAGATTTTAATGTTGACATTTAATGAATGGGTTCAAGTCAGCAAGTTCTTTGTGGGGCATGGAATGAAATGTTTATGCATCTGACAGTTGCTGGAGCCCTTTTTTAATGGTATTTCCATGCAATTCCTTTGTTTTGCCTATGTCACTTGCATGATATTTATACTAAATTAATAGAACCCATCATACTACACATTATATGTGACCCTCAATCCCAAATACATTTGGAGATTGCAGAGGAATTTGAGCAACGTCTTTTCAAAAGTTGTATTCAATTCTGTGCAGTTGCCTCCTGCCTATTATTAACTAGGCTACAAAGCGATATGTTTTCTGTATATAGTATGTTATGAAGAGTGGGACAGATGATTTGTATTTTTGTAATACTCCTGGGTATATGCATCACAGTTTTAAATTAAAACTTCTGGACTGGAATGGATGGCTAGACTTGGCAACAAATTGGTAATGGATGTTTTCCCCTGTTTGAAAAATCAAGAAATTAGAAGTCTGGGGACTGCTACTTAAATTTGGATGCTCTTTCTTGGGTTTCAAAAATCCAAGCTTGGGATTGCTAAAATAATGCCTGATTTACCTTCTTTTTCCATCTTTCCAACTTCTAATCTGTGATATCAATCTTTGCCCGTTACAGGGTTCTAAATTTAAAAAATATTTTCTAAAATGAATTGAGCTGAAATTTTTCAGATTAAATGTTGGTACAGTTTCTGTATATTGATTTTTTTTTAGCAGTATGGTTAATATTTAAAGAGCATAGTGGTTAGCACGGCTGCCTCACAGCGTCAAGGACCCAGATTCGATTACTTGGATCACTGTCTGTGTGGAGTTTGCATGCTATCCCCGTGACTGTGGGTTTCCTCCCACAGTCCAAAGATGTTTTGGTTAGATTGATTGGCAATGTTGAATTGCCACAGTGTTGGGGGATTAGTAGGATGAAAATGTGGGGTTATGGGGATAGGGCTTGGGTGAGATTGTGGTTGATGCAGACTTCATGGGCAAAATGGCCTCCTGCACTGTAAGGATTCTATGAAAGGTTAAATATGTAATATTTCAGTTCAAGGATCTTCCTTCAGCTCTGGGTTGACTTGAAATATTAACTGTTTCTCCTCTGGAGATTGTTAGACTGAGTAGTTGCGTCAGTATTTTCAGTATTTCAGACTTAAAGCATCTGCAGTGTTTTTTGTTTCTTTGAGCAGTTTCTTGTAATACCTTTCAATTACAGTAGCCATCCAGCTGTTTCTGTTGTAGTTGTGATTCAAATTTTGGTTTCAAGGTTCCGTGGAAAGCATTTTCTGGCAGCCCTTTCCCAGTAGCCTTGGCCAATATTATGCTACATCTGTTTTCAATTTCTATATTGCAATATTAATGGCTTTGCTGTTTCAATAGTCCTGACAGTGAACTCTTACTTCCTATTATGAATAGTTGTTTAAAACCAATTTTGATGTGCTAATTTTCCTTTCCTCCTCTTCTGCTTTGACTGAGATACAGCCCCATGTCTTTCTGGCCATTCTTTTATATAAAGCATATTTTGGCAGGCCCCTTGACTACATTGATACTGCAGGTGTCTCTGACCCTTCTTGGTCTGAAAATACCATCACAGCTTTCTAGTAACTTTGCCCAGTAGCAATCGTGATGGATACCTTTATCAATATGGTGTTTTTAAAAGCATGTATGCACGTCCGCATACCCAAATTTCACCCTGAAGCTGAGAAGATAGAACCCACGTACACAAATTACACCTGGTTCAGCTGAACAAGAGTGGATAGCCATTTACTGCCATCCATTGGTCAAGGCACTGCCAATCATTCAAGCTGCCTGTTTCAAATTTCAAAGTGCTTGGCTGTTAACTGTCAGTCATCATCAACTGGCACATTCTCCATGGCAATGCCTCTATCAAAATCAGCACTTTTTCCTTAGTATGCTTTTATTGTTTTCCCTTGCATTACAAGTTCTTGTGCCAAGTACAAGAAAAAAAGGCAGCACTAGGAAAGAGATCATAATGACAATAGTTATTACTGTAGCATAAATATTTAGTATAAAAATATCAAAATGAGAAAAATAATATCAGCGTTTAAATGTTTGCAGTACAAATTAGAAATTTATTACTTAAGGCCAGTAAAGTGGGGGTGATTTAAACATGAAAACATAGAGCACTTGAAGAGTTTGGGATGAAAGAGAGGTTGTATTGAAATGCAACTTCAGATGCCAAAGCTAATCTCTATTTGAACTGTACAATGTTTTTGCTGTTAGTTTGTGAAGAGTGCGTTGTTGTGCAACCAATATGGCCACATGCCCGCATGTTAACTTAAAAGATGTGTCAACACCAGCCTACCCTGGGTGCTTGAGACAGTAAACATGAACTGCAGTGCTTTGCAGAATGTATGTTTGTGCTACTTGTTTTCTTTTTAACGTGGCTTTGACGTGAACTTTGAATCCACTGATGGAAATTGGATAGTTTTTTTAAACTTTGGCTCCTGTGAGCTAAATCCAGTGCTTTTGAAAAGACTGAGGAGAGCTGTCTGATTTTTTTAAATGATGGGAATCAGCAAATCAGAAGTCAGCAGAAATCCACAGCAGATCAGTAACTGAAAAGACGGAAACATGCAGTTAATAGTCAGTGTCATATATGAAATGTAAACCTGTATTTTTTTCAAATCCTGAATTACGTTTGTCATATTTCCACAAAACCATTTGTTCTGCTGTTCCATGGTGGCACGGTGATTAGCACTGCTACCTCACAGTGCCAGGGTTCGATTCTTGGCTTGGGTGACTGTCTGTTTGGAGTTTGCACATTCTCTCCATGTCTGCATGGGTTTTCTCTAGATGCTCCCGTTTTTCTCCCACAGTTCAAAGATGTGTGGGTTAGGTGCATTAGCCTTGGTAAATTGCCCCTTAATGTCAGGGGAACTAGATAGGTAAATGCATGGGGTTATAGGGACAGGACCTGGCTGGTCAGTGCAGACGAGGTGACCAATTGGCCTCTTTCTGCACTGTAGAGGGGTTCTGTGATTCTTCTCTGCAAAACAATATTTCTGACTAAAAGTAAAGATTGAACCACTTTGTTTTTATTCCAATTTGATCAAATCAAGTCTAATTCAGAGTCTCAATAAGTTGAGACATTCCTGATCTAAGCTGACAAGACATGGCTCCCACCTCCTGCCTTGGACTTGATCTGCATGATGCAAGCTGATTGGAATAGGCATAGCTCCCCCTCCATGGCTTGATCTTATTTGTGTCTTAGCCAAAAGGTGAGATGCCACTTTTAAAAATTGCTTCAAATGAAGCTAAAATGTAATTAATGAATTCAACCAAGCACAGCATGACATGTGAATACTACATTTGATCTTAGCCAAAAGGCCAAAATGATCAGTTATGAAAAATTTCTTGTGCTGAGATCGTGAACTTCATTCAAAAGTCAGAATTTAACATATTGATTTTTGCCAGGGGTCAAGACTTCAGATGAGTTTCTTTCAGCTTTTGTACAGCTGTGCTGATCTCTCCAAATATCCAGCATGCTAGATGTTAGCTTCCAGAATATGCAAATAACCTTGTAGTTTAATGCGGGAAATTCAACATTTCCTAACGTAATATTTACAAGACAAATACATAAATTGTCTGATTTTCTAATTTCAGAATAGTTATTGGGGAGAATTGAATTCATTTGCACACAAACATCAGTTGTGATGCTCAAAAAGGGCACCCTGATTAAGGAATATATTAAAGATAAATTCAAGTTGTTTACCCAATAAAGGAAGAGTATAAATCTGGATACTGAGCTGAAAGCAAAAAAGTTGTTAAAATATACATAGGATTTATAAGATGGGTTTTAGGTGAGTCCTTCATCTTGACTAATATTCATGCCTAGGCCTGTTGTCCTCTTGGGTGTTACTGCACATCAGAGTACTTCCTGAATTTGACTGCTTTTAACTTAAGAAACCAGTACACAGGTTATTTCATTTTATAAATGAACAAGCAAGTTTTTCTGTCCTCTCCATGCCAACAAACCTTCACCCACTATCTGGAGATCAGTTGAAAAGATTGGCCTTTCAATGCTTGTGGTATGACAAAACCATGCTATAACACTGAAACCAAAAGACCCACATCCATTCCTCTGACATGTATCAGTTAAGTGTAGGTAAGTGACGTGTGCAGTTTTGGAAACTTGAGTAAAATTAGGTGGAGGACTTAGGGTAATGGAATCTGAGAGATAAGGTACTTCACTGAAAAACAAGCAGTCGATTGAGCAAATTAAAATCTTTGTAATGCTAAACTAGTTATCTGTACAGAAATTCAATTCTCATGGTCAGGACTAGTGACTGAACAAAATGTTCACTTCCCATACCACCAATTGTTTAAACAATTTTTCTTCCAAAAACATGCACACAGCAGGTTAGTGACTTTTTTGAAGTTAAAGAATCATCATGGCCAATGACTTGCTCAATTCTGTTATCATTAAAAAAAACAAGTGCATGTTTATCCAGAATCAATCTTTGGTTTTAACTCTAATTTTACATTTAAAGTGACAATCCACTTAATTTTCCTTGTGGCACAGTTTCAGTGATATGATTGGTCTCTTGCATCTGCAACCCAAATTACTAAGATACTAATTCTAGGCTTTGTGTGTCACCCCAGTGAACAATAAATTGGATATTTATGGGTATTGTCTTTTGTGGAGAAAATTTTGTTTTATTTCACATCTGAAGAAATCAAGGCCACATGCCAATGAAGATCAGGTACAGATATATAATAGTAAAAACTGGTTAGATGAGGCCAGTTGGATTTTATTACTTGGTGGATTTTATTCTTGAAAGGTCAAGTGAGTGTTTTAAGGAATCTTTCATTTTTAGGAAGAGCATTTGAGAGTTGGTAACAGATAATGCATAGGCCCTAAAAGAGAAATAATTAAGCTAATTTTAGGGCTTATTTTCATCATTACCATTAACATGTAGCTAATTAAAATCAGTAGACAGAATAAACAAATTGTAATGCCATTATTCTCTGCGAAGTCCTGGTGCATGGAGATAATTCTCATTCAGATCAAGCAAAATTTGTTCAATACTTAAATTCACTTGACGTTGAATTATATTTGATATGACCACAAATCTGTGTGCTGAGTTCAGAGATATGTGAGCAGTTTACTGATTATATAGGTATTGTTTAAAATGCATTATAATGCAAGTCTTTTTAAAGACCAGTTTATGTTGGACAATAGAACAGCTGTATATTTCAAGTCTTATTTCATACCCCATGGTTCCTAATGAATGGAAGTTTAGTTACATTTCCACATGTACAAAGAAAATAGGAGGAAATTTGTCGTCAACAATAAAATGCAGCACTCAGTTTCATTAAGTACATTTTTATAGAATGTTTAGGGTATATGGAAAGCTGAGAACTTGAGAGCATCTTTTCTACCCTGTAAATGTTCTTACCACTCTCTGCAAATCCATGGGAATTTTCGATCATGGAATGTAGGAAATTAAATTTCTGGAGTGTCCCATATCAAAAAGGGCACAGGGTGAGAGGAGCTCCAGCCCAACTGTCTGAGACCTTAATTCGTGAGTCCTTGGCATGGTGTCCATGTTACTCATGATATGAATGCAGCAATTGCTAAAGTAAATTGATAGGCACCGGAAATTAATATGTACTAATTAATCCTTCAGATTCCATCTTTTCCTGCCACTGATGCAGAATGTCCTTATAATTAAGCCATTATTTATTCATGGAATTTGGTTGTCACTGACTGAACTATAGAACCATAGAAAATTTACAGCTCAAACAAGCCTTTGTCTTTGCCGAACCATTTTGCCTAGTCCCATTGACCTGCACTTGGACCATATCCCTCCACACCCCTCTCATTCATGAACCCGTCCAAGTTTTTCTTCAGTGTTAAGTGACCCCACATTTACCACTTTATCTGGCAGCTCATTTCACACTCCTCCATTCTGCATGAAGAAGCCCCCTGCTAATATTCTGTTTAAACTTTTCTCCTTTCACCCACCCTCTGGTTTTTTCTCCCCTAGTCTCAATGAAAAAAGCCTGCTTGCATTCACTCTATACCCATCAAAATCTTATCTCTATCAAATCTCTCCTTATTCTTCAACACTCTAGGGAATGAAGTCCTAACCTATTCAGTTTCTCAAGTCCCGGCAACATTATTGTGAACCTTCTCTGCGCTCTTTCAACCTTATTTGCATCCTTCCTGTATTTACTGTCCCATCCCTAGTTATTCTTGAACTTGATGGCTTGCTGGGCCATCTCAGAGGGCATTTGAGTCAAATGCCTTGCTGAGGATTTGGTGACACGTGTAGGCCGGATCAGGTAAGGATGGCTGCTCTAAATGATGTTGTCAAACTTTACTGCTCTAAATGATATGTGAACCAGATGGATTTTTACAACAATTGACAATGGTTTCATGTCCATTAGAATTAGTTTTATTGGATTCCTGTTGCATCATCTGCAAAGGTGAGATTTGATCCCACATTGCCCTGTGTCTCTTGATTACAACTCCAGTGGCAATACAACCATGGGGTGGCACAGTGGTTAGCACTGCTGCCTAAGTGATAGGAACCTGTATTTGATTCTCGGCTTGGGTCACTGTCTGTGTGGATCTGCATGGATTTCCTCCCACAGTGTGAAAGAAGTGCTAGTTGGGTGCGTCGGCCATGATAAATTCTGTGTGTGTGAACAGGCGCTGGAGTGTGGCGACTAGGGGATTTTTGTAGTAACACTTCATTGCAGTGTTAATGTAAGCCTGATTTGTGACACTAATAAATTTTTTAAAAATATCACTGTCTCTGCCTTCCAGTAGAGTCTGTCTTTACAGTTTCATTAGGCTGAAATGAAGTGCAATTCTCATAAATGGAATGGTGAACCTCAGCTTTTGCAGCTTCTCTCTATTAAACACTTTGGACTGTAAGAGAGATGGCCACCATGCCTCTGAGGTATCTGTGCACCTGTAATTCTGACCTCAAAAAACATTACAAATTGTTTCACCTTTGGCGACTGCCTTTAGATAGCAAGGCCCTAAAAATCAGAAATTCCCTCACTAAATTTCTCCACCTTAATTACCCTTTCTGCGCCTTTAGAACATTCCTTAAAACCATCATTTTGGTCATCTGACCTAATCTGAGACTCAGTGTCATACTTGGTTTTATTTTGTTTTTTTGGGCCTCATTGGAAGTGTTATGTGAATATAAATTGTTGCTCCTTGTCAGCGTGTATGCTTCCTTCTGTGCTAACGAGGTAGTGAAAGTGAACTGGTATCCCAGCTGATGTTTCGACAGATGGGTAAAATGGGTTCAGAAGAATATGGGCTGAACGCAGGCCATTGGGACTAGCTTCGGAGTTTAAAAAATGGTGGTGTGACAAGTTGGGCCAAAGAGCCTGTTTCCATGCTATAAACCTCTGACTCTAACTTCATCCCAGACATTAATTGCCGAGCCATGCGCTAGTAAGCCTGAGATCAGAAGTTCAGAATGTGAACTTTGTACCTTCATGGCATGTATGCTGAACTCCAAGGCAAACTTAACAGATTCAAATTAATTTGCTTCTGCTTTAAGCATGAATTGTGTTCAAATAACACCAGGTACTACTTTTGGGATATTAAAGAAAGAACTTAGATTTATGTAGCATATTTCAAAAGTTTAGAGCATTTTGGAAATATGTAGGTGTAGGGAGATGCTATGAGGGAACTGACAGCTAAGTGCAGAAGACTTGATGGTTTTCAACATCCTCAAATTGGTGTCAGAAATGTTCCAATCAGAACACAAATTGAGGCAAGCCAAATTAACTGATCACATGTAATTTCTGTACGAGAGTCAGTCAGTGCAATGAATGCTTCTGCTTGATGCACTGATTTGATGCACAAATCAGAAAAATGTTAGGTTTCTGATTTGGGAGGGCATGAATACAAGTTTTATGGTTGTGAAAGGGAGACTAAATTTGTCAGGGCCTGAACAGTGGGCCAAAAATAGGGGAGAGTTGGAATGGGTGGGTAGTGTGGTGTAATGAATTAAGTGGGGATATCCCTTCTTGATTTTCTGATTTCTTGCATTGAACAGCAGAATTATGATTGAGCCAGTCATTTGACATCTGGTGCTTTTTTAAGACTTCTGCCTGGGCAGTGTTTTTAATATATTTAAATGAAAAACTGATTCCCATAGAACAGATCAAGACAAATTGAAAGAGTAGCAGAGTGATGCTGAGAAGCTAGCTTGGTGGTGATGATCTTGATTGTTAAAAGCATGTGAAGCAATGAAAGATTAATTAAGATTTGAGGCCTTGGATAAGAATGAGTTAGTGTATGCTAGTAGAGAGTGCTGTTTAATGTTAGTATTGGAATAGCTTGGGGATTAATAAAAGCTATATTTTGGTCAGGTGGGTAACAATTCCAAAGATGTGTGGGTTAGGTTGATTGGCCATGCTAAATTGATCCTAGTGTCAGGAGGATTAGCAGGGTAAATGCATGAGGTTACAGGAATAGAGCCAGGGTGGGATTGTGGTTGTACAGGCTCGATGGACTGAATGGCTTCTTGTACTTAATAGATTCTGAGTGGTGAATTCTTATATAGCTTTACTTATAGTTATATTGAATGTCCAGTTACAAGCACCTAAATATTGAGTGAATATTTTTCCTGAGTGCTGTATAAAATATTCTTTGAATAAATAGTGCAGCTGGAGCTGCCTGATAGTGATAAGCAAAGACCACAATAACAGTATCTTGTGCAATTTAGTGGTGAAGACTTTGCAGAGTGTGTTTAAGAAACATTTGACACCCAACTGATATTGAATCCTTTGGTTTGGCTCTGGTTGCTGATTGCTGCTGTACATTAAAACAACTTGAAGCTGGGAGGAAAATCAAGTGAAGTAACAACTTTTCTGGAATAGGGAAAATAATACCGTCATTTAGAGCTCCAAATCTTAACCTTCAACCCAATTTCTGAAGATGTGGATCAATGAAACAGAACCATCGTTAATTTGGCAAATCTTATCAGAGATTTACCGGTCAGTAAAAATAGCTGATGTGGAAAATACTGATGCCGTGGGGAGTACCATGCTTCGGTTAAGGAATATTTAGATGGAGTTTTGGCTTGGATCTTGCCATGCTACCTTGTCTGCTTTTTTTGGGCATCCAGTTAGTGCCTGCCTGCACGAAGTAGAAGGCACTATTTTTTAACTAGCTCATCATCCCTTCAGTTAATTTACAGATGCTTTCCATTTGCAATAGAACATGTTAATCCCAATTTTTTACATGACTGTCTTGCGATTAAATGCTTCAAATTTACTGACTGGTAAATTAATTGGAATAAGCTATACTGAATTCAGCAGTCTGGTTGCTATTGTTTAATTTGCTAGCTAGATGCTGATTTTTTTGGAGCCTTTTGTAATCCGGTTTGCTGAATTGATTCATTTAATGTAGATCCACAGCTGGAAGAAATTTCATAAAGGAGGCAGAATAAAGTGCATGTGAATTTGCAATCTCATGGAATATTTTTATTTCACCATAGTGGTTTTTTTGAATTTTAAATCAAAATCCAAAAAATGTGGATTTATTATGAAAATGTGGCCATACTCTCTTGGTAGCTAGCTATGTTAGTAAGGCAGGTGGTTCAGTGCACTGTCAAACAAAATCAAAGCTTGAATTATGAGCCTAAATCCTATCTATAAACATGACCAAAGTATGTGACATACTGATGTGTTTTTGTACCCTACAATTGCAGTATTGTGGCTAACATAGCATATTTGTTTTTGCTCTGTTAAATGTGTTAATAAACATCTTGGGTCATATAGGAGTGCCAGAAAATTTGAGTCGTGCAAATGCTATTTGTTCTGAGTATTTGTTATACAGGATGAATTAGGGGAGTCTAAACTGGAGAGCATAGGTTTACGGTGTGTGTATCCAGAGGGGCAATTTTTTTCAGAGATTGGCGAGTATCTGGAGCAAGCTGCCAGAGGTGGTAAGAGGCAGGTACAATTGTCTTTTAAAAAGCATTTTGACATACATGGGTAAGATGGGGAGAGGGATATGGGCCAAATACAAGTAATTGGGATTAGCTTCGGGATTTTAAAGGGGGGGAAAAAAAAAGCAGCGTGAACAAGTTGGGCTGAAGAGCCTGTTGCATGCTGTAAACCTGACTTTGAATTCTCATTTGCTTTCATTTCGTGTCAATGCTTTAATTTTCTACAAGTGGGATTGCTCTTCCGTTGCTTGCCATTTAAAATTTAGAATGGATTGAAGAAATCTACAGATATTTATTATTTATACAGGATTTGCATTTATATTATGCTTGTCATTCATGAGTGCTGTAGTATTTTGGTCAAATAGTTACTGTACCTTGGTAGACAAGTGCAGCAATTAATTTGTAAAGTTCCATAAGTAACAAATCAGTTAAATGATTCATTAATCTATCTGTTAATTTTGGAAAACATACCCTCAGTCAGAATTTCCATGATCTTTTATAAGTGTCAATCTTTTATGTCCATCTGACCAGATAAACAGGTCCCCATTTAGAGTTATGGAGATTTACAGCATGGAAATAGGCCCTTTGGCCCAACTTGTCCATGTTGCCCTTTTTTCAAAACCCTAAGTAGTTGATGTTTTGCCTGAATGAAGGAGCATGTGACATTGCAATACTTCCTTTGTCGCATATTTGGCTTGAAGTTTGGAGGTTAAATTCTACCACTGAGATGTAGCAAAGTGTATCCCTTATTCACAACTTATATTTTCTAAATAGATGATTTGGGTCAGTTGTTTTTAATGGTGAATAGAAACTATGGAATCTGAGGAAAAGTCCTAAAATGGAATTTTAGGTTCCTGTATTGGACACATTCAGTTTAGGATGAAAGCCTTAAATTTGTGTTGCTGCACTTTTTTTTTACATCAAATAGTTGCAATGAGTCAGTAATGCATAACGGTTACATGCTACTCCAAAGCAGACAACATAAAACCCCGCAGCCAATTTGGAATTTGTCTCTCTTGCTCTTAATGTACTAAAAATTTCTCTCAAATTCCTGACAGTCATTTATTTAAGGAAGTTATGAATTTCTGTAGGAATACAAGTTTTTCTATCCAGCCTAAATTTAGTAGCTTTAGGCATTTAATGCAACTGCATAATTGCTGTTAATTGAAATACAATGCGTTGTCAAAAAAGCCTCCAGATTTTAAAATCTATTAAAATTTCGCATTTCCTAGTGACGGCATTTCGAATTGCGGTGTTAAAACTCTTTTAAAAGTCCTACAATGTAAAAATAGCCCATAAGCACTTTAACATTTAAACTAAGTTGTCTATTAGCATTTTGACTGTTGCTAAATGGAATTTTTTCATAATTTCACATTAGACACTTAAGTCTGCAATGTTGCACACATCTTTTAAAATCATATGCTAAAACTACAGAGCTAAATGAAGCTTCATGGTTAAAAAAAAAATTGGAGTTTGATATGAAATCTGACTTGAATTGGAGAACCGAGTAAAAGCAGTAATTGTTATGGAAAGGAGGGCAGTGAGTGGGAAAAGAATGAGGCCGTCCAGATGAGAGTTTCAGGCGATGACATTTGCTCCTGGGATTTGTTGTTCGTCCCTTAACCAGGCAATTGCTTGCGATTACATTTGTTTAAAATCTATTTGGATATAGTTTATTGATTTCTGGTCTGGCATTGCCTCAATTTTAAAATTCTCATCCATGTTTACAACTCCTTCCTCTCTTGATAATTTCCTCCTGCCTAGTGACTCTAATCCCGTTACTGCTTCAGTTCTGATTGCTTGCATTCCTTGGTTTTTGACTTCTTCACCATTACTACTGTAACTTCAGATGCTTAAGTCCAAACTCTGCAGTTGCCTCCCTAAGCTTGCATTTTTAAGACGCTTTGAAAATCTACCCTTTTTGTCCAATCTTTTGGTACCTCTATTTCCTCTGAGACTGAGATTTTTGATTTGATCTTGCTCCTATGACATTTCTTTGGCTATTTTACTGTATTAAAGCTGCAGTATAGCTATTGTTGCTTTCAATTTAAATCATTTTTTTGTTTCTCTGAATTTGAGATTCAAAATGAGTTTACAAGGAGTGATCACTGGTGTCAGGTAGCCCTGATCATACTTGCAAATGTATGCAAAGGCTTCTATCTGCTTGTGCTTTATTTAAAGCTGATATTGCATGACATCAAACCAGTCCAATATTGTTAATTTGGCTTGCAAATCAGTTTTTAATCAAAAACTAAGTGCCCTGACCTGACTACAGGGCGGCACTGCAGCAGAGTGGTTAGCCAGGGATCTGGGTTCGATTCCCAGCTTGGGTCACTGTCTGTGTGGAGTTTGCACATTCCCTTCATGTCAGGTGCTCTGATTTCCTCCCACAGTCCAAAGAGATGTGGGTTAGGTTGATTAGTCATGCTAAAATTGCCCATAGTGTTCTGAGATGAGGCTAAAAGGATTAGTGTGTAAATATGTAGGAATATGGGGATAGGGACTGGGTGCAGACTCAATGGGGTTGAATGGCCTCTTTCTGTACTGTCGGGTTTCTACGATTCTAAGAATACCATCTAGTTTGAACGTGGCACAAGAGATGAGCATATAGGCATACGAGTTAAGAGCAGAGTAAATCATCAGCTCCTTTAGCCTGCTGCATCATTTGATATGATTGGTAATGGTGGATGATCTGATTTGGTCTCTCGTTTACTGTGTACCCCCCCCCCCATAACTTTGACTCCCTTTGTCAGTCACATCTATCCAATTTGGTCTTTAAAAAAAATTCAATAAATGTGCCCCCGACTATTCTGATAAGAGGAATTAGAGAAAAATACTCTTCTCATCAGACACAAATGCTGGAGACAGTGCAGAGATGATCCACGAAGCTGATTTTTCAGGGTCAGGTGTGTGATATAAGGAAAGACGAGGTAACTTGGAGATATTCATACTACAGAAGAGACACAGTCTTAGAGGTATACCAGATAGTTAAATGGAATGGAAAAGATATGTTTGGAATATTTTAAATCCAATGGTGAGTTGGTCGGGGGTCAGATATTCAAATTTAAAATTTAAGCCTGATGTCAGGAAAACATCTTCATATGGAAAGAACTTCAGGAAGTGAATATGGTGTGGGGGAAGAGTGGGGAGGAAAACCTGGACGAGTTTATAAAACCAGAAAATTCTGGAAGCTAGAAATTTATGATCCATTTGGATGACGAAAGGTAAAGAAAATGCCTTTGAAAATTGTGATCTGATTTCTATCCTTTTTTCTGAGGAGGAATAAAACAGAGCTTTGTGTATTTGACCTAACTAACATTGACATCTGTGCATTTTTGCACAGATTGTGCTCCTATCCATCACTACATCACATCTGTTGCATGTCTGTACTTAACAGGGGTGACAGTGATTAGCACTGCTGCCTCCCAGACTAGGGACCTGCGTTTGATTCCCAACTTGGTCACTATCTGTGTGGAATTTGCAAGTTCTTCCTGTGTCTGTGTTTTCTCTGGGTGCTCTGGTTTCCTCCCACCATCCAGAGTTGTGATGGTTAGGTGCATTGACCTAAGCAGGTGCTGGACTGTGGCGACTAGGGGAATTTCACAGCAACTTCATTGCTGTGTTAGTGTAAGCCTTGTGACTAATAAATAAGCTTATAAACTTTTTAATGAAAACTGTTCTAATTTAATATTCAGCTTCCAGATTTTTGCCCACAAATTGACCTAAGTGTAAGGAGACAAAATTCTGACTGTCATGTTTGTGTTCTGTCAAACTAATTTCTGAAAATTGTATCATAGCACCAGTTAGAAAGTTATTCCGTGACCTTCACCTTCTAGAAAAGGTGATACTTCAGTATCTATTTGGCCAATCTTATTAAGTTTAAGGTTGGTTTAGAGTTCAGTGCAAACACGGATAAGCGTTGAGGTTATTTTTAAAAAAAAGTCAGTTCTGGATTGAATAATTGAGTCATTTCAAAGATGAATTATTAGAGTAATCTGCAGGCAGTCACAGGACCATGTTTTTGATATCGTCATGAATACACCCACAATCAACTGTTGCTCCTCTCAGTCTGATCACTTGCACAAGATAAAGCTGAAATATTTGGCAGAGTTGACTTACCCCTTGATCCACTTCTGGTAGTAAGGGGGAAGCTTGTGAGCAAATTAACTAAATACCTGATTTGATTTATATTTTGAGTCTTAACAGTTTCTAGTGTCTGCACACACTCCCCCACAATGTGTTCCCTAAAGACAGTCTTGCTGGGGTATAGTTCCATGTAAGATAGCTGTCTTCTAGTTTCTCACTCAAGGGCAAATCTTTAGTGTCACAAGTAGGCTCTCATTAGCACCAAATGAAAACTCACTGGCCACCATAATCTGGTACCTGTTTGGGTACACTGAGGGAGAATTTAGCATGGCCAATGCACCTAACCACACCTTTGGGACTTAGGAGGAAACTTGAGCATCTGGAGGAAACCCATGCAGACACAAGGAGAACATGCAGACTCTGCAGAGACAGTGATCTAAGCTGGGAATCAAATCTGGATCCCTGGCATTGTGAGGCAGCAGTGCTAGCCACTGTGCCACTGTACTGCTCGGGACAGCAGCCAGCATAATCAAGGACCCCATGCATCTTGAACGTTGACTTCACCCTCTTTTGTCAGACAAATATAAAAGTCTGAGGCCATGTACCAACCAACTCAATAGCTTCTTCCCTGCTTCATCAGGTTTGTGAATCGACTTACCCTACATCAAGCTGAACTTTCTACTCGTTAACTATAAGTATATTTTGCATTCTATCCTTTCCTTCTCCCCTAAGTACTCGATGAATGGTGTGCTTTGCCTATATGATATGCAAGAAACAATACTTTTTGCTCTATCCCAATACATGTGACAAATCAAAACCAGCATATTGTGCACTCTATCCTTTCCTTCTCCCTTATGTACTCTGGTGTGTTTTAACTATGGCACACAAGAAACAAAACTTTTCTCTTGCACAGAAGGGCAGTTTTCAAAGATTTTACTGGATATGCACAAGTTAGGATGCTGAAAGGCAATCTGTTATAACTGGCGCAATTGGAAGAAGCCTTGTTATCCAGATTCCTGCCTAGTACATGTGACAGCAAACTAATTTACCGCCAAATAGGTAATTTCCAAATTTGACTCTTATCCAAAATGTACACTTTCTCTTTTCTAGAAGGATCATTGGATTAACAGAAGCAGAAATTATAACATTTTTGGGTTTTTTGCCTTGCAGCCCAAAGATAGAGCAGTACAGCCCCAACTGACACCTCAAACTTGAAATTCAACCTGAAACCTATTAACTGTGTGGTTCTGTTACAGCATATTTACTGACTTAACCATCAAAAGAAGCCTGCCGGCATAAATCTGAAACAACTAATTGAATGTAATGAAATGTACCTTCATTTGTGTGTTTATTTTGGTCTGGTTTACTTTTCAACTCCATAAACTGATTTAATAGGAAAATAATTAAGTATCCAGAAGTTCTACTTGTTCTATGCAGGCACCTGCCTGTTTATGCCCTTTAGCTTATGCCTAACTGCTATGAGTTAATTGCCTTGTCATATGTGAAAATGCTACATAATGGAAAAAGATGTCCAACTTCTTAATGAACCTAATTATTATGTGCACAAAACCATACATATTGGTTTCCCAAGTTCAATTTCAAATCTATTGTTAAATTATCCCAGATTAAGTTTGGAGGGTATTGATGGTTTGGAACAGTAGTTCCAATTGTCCCACCTGTTTTAACCTTTGAAGGGTAACAGTGTGGGATGGCTTTGGATGCAAATGAGAATTGAATGAAAGTTGACTCCCTTTGTTTGGGTGGCACAGTGGTTAGTGCTGTCTCAAAACGCCAGGGACCCCAGCTCAGTTCCCAGCTTGGGTCACTGTGTGAAGTTTGCACACTCCCCATGTCTGCATGGCTTTCTTCCGGGTACTCAGGTTTTCTCCCACAGTCCAAAGATGTGCTGCTTCGGTGCATGAACTGCGCTAAATTCCCACTATACCTAAACAGATACCATACTGTGGTGACTCAGGGATTTTCACAGTAATTTCATTTCACTGTTATTGTAACTTTACTCATGGCACTAATAAATAAGCTTAAACTTAGTTCGCCACCCTTGCTGTAATTTAAGAATCACTTCTCGGCCTTTTGACTAAAATCAAATGTGGTATTGACATGCTGTGCTTGGTTGAAGTCATTAGGTTACATTTCAACTTCATTTAAAGCAATTTTTAAAAGCAGCATCTTGGTCTTTTGGCTAAGATGCAACTGAAATCAAGCCTTGAAGGAGGACGTATGCCTGCTCCAATCAGCTTGGATCATATAGATCAAGCCCAAGACAGGAGATGGAATCCTTGTCTTGTCAGCTTGGATCGGAAATGTCTCAACTTGTTGAGACTCCAAATTAGACTTGATTTGATTGTTCCAACAGCCTTTTTTGTTTTTATTCTAATTCAATGTGTCCTGTACTGCAACAGTTGCTGATTTGTGAAAAAGTTGACACGTGTCATAAAATTAAGACAAGTTGGTGTTTTCTAAAATAATCCTATGTTAAGTGCATTGTAATAATAGTAGGTGTTTGGAAAATGTTTAGGTTAGAACATTGAAGCTTACTGTGAAGATTTGTCTTAATGGCACTGAAGACACTTGAAACATGCTTGTTGCTTTCCTGATTAGCATCAGCTAACTTTGCCGAAACCAAGTTGTCTTCAGCAGTAACTTGCATCTATATATTGCATTAATGTAATCAAACATCCCAAGATGGGTTTTGGGAGCTTTATAAATAGAATGTGGTGATGATGTCATTATAAAAAGGATGTGGAAGATTGGAGAGAGTGCAGAGGATATTTACCAGGATGCTGCCTGGTGTAAAGGATAGGTCTTATGAGGAAAGGATGAGGGAGCTAGTGCTTTTCACTTGAGTGGAGGAGGATGAGAGGCGACTTAATAGAGGTTTATAAAATGATGAGTGGGATAGAGTGCACGTTCAGAGACTGTTTCCTCAGATGGATGTAGCTGTTACTAGGGAGCATAACTATCAGATTCATAGCAGGAGATATAGGAGGGATGCCTGAAGTAAGTTCTGATTGGTTGGGGTCTGGAATGGCCTGGTTGCTGTGATAGTGGAATCAGACACTTTAAAGTGGTTATTGGATAGGTACATAGAGCACACCAGAATGATTGAAAGTGGGATAGCTTGATCTTGGCTTCGGGCAAAGCTTGGCACAACTTCGAGGGCCGAAGGGCCTGTACTGTTCTATATTCTAGAAGTTCTTGGAGCAGATGGCATAAGGCTTGGTAAAAGAAAAGGTTTTAAGGAGAAGAGTATTGTAGCAAAGTTTAGGAAGCAAATTCCAGAGGCTAAGGCCTTGTTGGCTGAAGGGACAGTAGTTAGTGCTGGAGTGAGTAAAATTATGGGTACTCAAAAGGCCTCCAGTGGAGGAATACATTGGCCTGAGTGTTGGGATTCTAAATTTAGGGTCATAGGGTCCAGAAACAGGCCCCTCAGCCAACCATGTTTATACACCTATCAGATACAAATTGATACTAATCCCATTTACTAGCACTTGGATCATACTTAGTATGTCTTTGTGAAATGATCATCCAGATGCTGCTTAAATGTTGCTACATGTTACAATCTTGCTATATATTGTATAGCAGTTCAAACTTTTTCTGCTTCAGATAGACATAACAAGGCTTGGCTTTTTATAGTTATTTTGTTTGAGTATTAATGGATAGTTAATATCTTCTGTTTTGCAGATTTTTGATGACTATTATCATTTCCGGCATCATGGATTAGTGAAACGATCACTGAATGAACACACGTATCATCACAATAAACTGCGACAGAACCCTCAGGTACGTAAAGGACAAGGTTTGAATTCATCTCTTCCATTCATTGAATTAGCTGTTTGGAATTTTGGCGATCAGACTTAAAATCTGTCATTCCTAAAAACCTGGGACATGATTTTTATTCCCCAAGTTAAATGCAGGAACTATATAAAGTGCAGGTTTGAGAATAAAAGCTTGATAAACACATCCAGTAATGCGATTTGCAGAGACTCTACTTCCAAATCTAGAAAGTACCCAGAGAGTAAGTTCAAGCTGACTAATACAGCAGTGAAATGTTGGTGCTTACAAATGAATTAGGAATATCATGCAGGGAAATGTGACAAGGTGCCACATCAAAGTTTATTGCAGAAAATAGAAACTCATGGTGCAAAGAGTAACATTGGCTTGCTAACATACTGAGTAAGAATATATGATAGGGTGTACCACAGGAATCAGTGCCAGGCATCAACTTTTTACAATTTATATAAATTCTTTGGATGAAGGACCAAAAGTATGGTTGCCAAATTTGCTGATAAAACAGATAGAAAAGTAAATTGTGAAGAGGGCACATAGAAGCTGCAAAGGGGCATAGGTTAAAACTGTGGGTAACGATCTGACAAATAGAGTATGATGTGGTAAATATGCAATTGTTCATTTTGCAAGAAGAATAAAGCATACCTAAATGGTAAGATTGCAGAGCTCTGAGATAGAGGGTTCTATGTCCTATTGCATGGGTCACAAAAAGCTAGAATGCAGGTATAGCATGTAATTAGGGAAGCTAATAGAATGTTATATATAGAGGGAAATTGAATATAGAAGTGAGTTTGTTTCATTTGTACTGTGCATTGGTGAAAGAACATATACTGTACTGTGTATAGTAATGATCTCATTTAAGGAAGAATTTGTATGCATTGGAAACAGCTCAGAAAACGTTTATTAGACAAATACCAGGAATGGGTGGATTGTCTTGAGAAAAAGTTTGGATAGGTTAGGCTTGTGTCCTCTGGAATTTGAAAGGGTAAGAAGTAACTTGATCGAAATACTTAAAATCCTAGGGATTTTGACAGAGTGGGTAAGAAAAGGATGTTTCTTTTTGTTGCAAAATCTAGAACTAGAGGTCACTGAGTTGCTCATTTAAGATGGGGAAGGAGAAATTATTTGAGGTCATAACACTCCAAAAAGATAATGTAAACTGCAGTGGAGTCTTTGAATATTTTTGAGGTAGAGAAATTCTTAATGAGCAAGGGGGTAAAAGCTCGTTGCAGTGCATGAGAATGAGTGTTGAGGTTATACTCTGATCAGCCATGATTTTAACTGAATGGTGGAGCAGGCTCAAGTGGCCTAATCCTAATTTCTATTTCTATTTGTATTTGTCATTTGCAGTGTTATTTGAGCGAATGGAATATTCTTACTATTTTGAGCACATTAGTATTTCAACTTCACATCTAGTTAAATATCAAAAATGAATGTCAGCATAGATCTGAGAAGGAACATCTTACTTGGCTAACCTTTAAATTTTGAGAAAGCAATATCAAAATTAAATGATGGTAATGCAATAGATGTAATTTACTGAAATTTATAAAAGACTTTTGACAAGATGCATGAAGATAGATGACTAAGTCCAGAGGGTATGGAGTCAAGACAGTTGGCGGATGGATTGCTAGCCAACAAGGCAGGAGGGGAAGAGTGAGTAGAAAAGCTGGCACAAAGTGAGAAATGGTTGAAGGTGATCAGTGCTGAGACCACTGCAATTTACATTAATGATTTGGATTTTGATATTGAAAACAATTTGACTTTGTGTTGGAAAGTATCTGTAGAGTACTGCAACAAATTGCAAACATGGGTCAAATCAGGTAAACCTGAGTGCATTTTGTTAGGAAGGATAGGGATAACACATTACTTGGACAGTACAAGTTGGATGGAGGGTCAGAGATCTTTAGTACAACTATAACACTGCAAGCTGTTCTACAGAGAAAGAAAGCAAACCAAGCACTCTGCTTTATTTCCTGACAAAATTGATAAGTAGGAAAGTTTTGCTAAACCTGATTTAATTTTGGTTGCCATCTTATAAAAAGGAAGGGAGCGCATATCAGGAAAGAGTTGGTGTAATATATCTTGAAAAAGAAGGCTGAAGAGTGAAATAAGAAAGGTATTTAAAATGTCTTGATTGAGTGGATGCAGAGAATGGCCCCTCTTGTGGGGGAGAGCATAGAGGCCATCAGTATCGAATGGTTACTGAAATCCTATAGGGAATCCAAAGGAAACTTTTTTTAACTAGGGTGGTGAGAATGCAGAACATAGTACCATAGGGCAGTTGAAGTGCAGAGTATTTTAGGGGGCAACTAAATGAGCATACAAGGAGACCAGAATAGTGGGTTACAATGGCAGATTTGGATAAGGAAGGATGCTAGAATGGACCAAATATTGGCATGGACTGTTTGGTTGAATAACCCGTTTCTATGCCTTGTGTTGTATGTGATCTTGTGTTTGTAACACCTCTGGATCAGTAGCTTGTCTTGGATCAGTTCAGAAGCCTAACCTATTGGTATATTGAACCTGATTTGCTTGCTCTAATGTTTCTAGACTAGTTTGGATGCCTGTTTAATCTGTGAACTGTAATTCACAACCTGCAGTCTGTGTTCATATTTCACAAAAACAAAATCCAGCCTGGGAATGCATACAAGCCGAACTGGCTATGCCTGTTTGTTTCCCTCGGGTGGTTCCAGGGTTCATTGAGTGGGAGTGCTGACAGCTCTGCTTTAACTCCAATGCCAATTCTTTAGATTCCATTGGGAATCTAAAACTTAACTGCTATTTTATTAGCTTCAGTTATGTTGGCGGTTTTGAGGTGCTACTGTCGTCTCAAGATCTCATCCACTTCAACCCATATTTCTGCATCATGGTACAATTCTGATTGAGAGTATTGAGTCTGAGTTGTGCTTTTACATTTCAGCTTCTGGTCATGTTTTTGTATACTTGTATCCAATATAGGTGTGCTTGATCCCTTATATTCTGGTTCAATCCACTTCATGCACAACTTAATTTGAAATGGAGGCTATTCCCGTACAGAGCTGATGACTGAACAGGACTACAAGTTTTAGTGCACTTTGCTTGGGTGGTGTTGGAAGGAGTCATATAATCATCTGTTTCTTTGAGAATATAATGGTGAATAAGGGGCATAAATAATTATAGACTTTAATGTTCCAGTTGCTTGCTATATTACTGTGCCACTAAACTTCAATTCCTTTTGAAAGGTAGTTAGCTCATGTACTCTTGAGACACATGCTACACAGAGGATATACGGAGACAGTATTTCCTTTAAAGTCACCCAACATTCCAATATGTACATATAGTGTCTTCTGTAATACGGCCCACAGGAGATTTGGAAGGTCCCAGGTTCAGTTGTCCAGTTGGGTGCTTCCTGTTTTTGATCAGTTACAGGGATGAGTAGGAATTAGCTAGGTGTCCCCTGCTACTTTTACCTTGCTGCAGAGTGTGGTGAGATTGGGGTGTGATTCCTTCCTGTCAACATGCCTTGTGCAGAATTCACTTAAATGAGATACTGGAGGACAAAGCTGAAAGCTGTTTGTTGGGAAGAGATGGTGCTTTGCAGAGGTTCCCTAAATATTTCCTGTTTTTAAAAAAACATCCTCTGGTATTTAGCAATAATGGGCATGTTATTTCATGTATCTATTCAGTTAGATGGAGGTTACTGAACCAATAAAGGAAATACACAACACAGACTTGGGTTGAGCTTTGATTGACAAAGGCAATGGGTTTATTTCCTTTAGAGTAAACCAGCAGGATGCAGCTGGCAGAAGCAAACAATACACAAAACATTGAACCTGCGATTTGTGAAATATTCCCACGCAAAGAGGGCAAGGCTTGCCAGTTGTATTGTTTCTTCTCCACAGTTTGTTTGCTTTGATAGCTATGAAAGAAATTTGTTTAGTCTTTTCAGCATTGTGTATTCTCCTTATTTCAGAACACCAGCAATAGGTAAATGGACTTCCTTTTCATGCTCTATTGGTCAAACTCACGGGTGGTGTTGGGTGCAGGTGCAAACCTTCCCCTTTGACAGCTCTATATTGAGGCACAGTTCAACTGCAACTCCCTTCTCAGCTGATGAAGTAATAACTTTTTTAGTTTGTGGTGCAAGGACTATTAGTGATTATCGTTGCAAGTATTGCAAACAGCTGCTTACAACATGTGCGTAACTTTCTTTTTTCCCTCCTGAGATATTTTAAGCTGAATTGTTGTTCAATTCTAATTTCCCATACATGGAGTGTTGCCAGGTCTTGATGTATTCCTGGAAGTTTCAATCATGGATGTCTCCAACAGCCTCACCCAGTCAAACAAACTTTTAAAAACTATTTCTAGTGTATTCATTGTAAAAATAATGTTGAGTCAAAAAATTATTTTAATGTCTCTGATTTTTCTCTTGGGTTATTCAATTATTCATAAGTGTTTCCAAGAAATTAATTCAATCCTGAAGGTTTCATAACCCTGCGTTTGTAAGTTTTTAAATACATATTGAAAGCGTGGGTGAAATTGGTGCAATCGAATCTCCTAGGAGACTCGGGGGTTATCTTGGCTAAATGTCGAAAATATTTGCTAAGTGGGTATTGTGCTAATAAGACATGCCAGTTTAAAAATTTAAGTTTAGTGCACAATTTTCCTAATTTGCTGATTACCATAAATTGAATTTATTCAGAGGTGTATTAAATCAGGCAGCTGCAGATTTGCCACATGAATGGAACTGTGTAAATGAAGTCCTTGACCCACTTGGAATGTAGAGTTGTCTTCTCCATAAGCAGTCTTTCTTGATCAAGGATGATTTAGAACCAATTAAACCAGAGATGAACCAAGCTGGCAAAGTCCAAACGGTAATCTGCAGACTCAGTTTGCAAGTACGGAGCATCAAGTAGATGGGCTGCTTCAAGGCTTGTGCGCTCTTTGATGCCTTGACTTTTTTGTACATTTCTAACTCATATGTTTGGTGCCTTCCTGGCTAAGTTGTCATTTTGGTTGGTTGCAAGCTAGGGTCTTCCATGAGTCAGCATGGATGTTTATATTCCTCAGGGATTCTTTGAGGGCATCCAAAAGCATTTTGTGTATCTTGGGAGCCTCCATTCAACAAGATGTATACTTTTGTGACTGCAGATGTTAATTTCTGAGCAAATCAAATCTTAGAGGGAAACTTTATTTACTGAGCCTTAACTTTTTTGTATTCTGGAAACGAGAAGAAAACTTAATTTCAGCAGCATGAAATCTGGTAAAACTTTTGGGAATTTACAGTTAAAAGCACAAGATTTCTTGAAAGAAAACTTAAGCATGCAAGATTACAGTTGCACAGTTAAAATTAGCCTTGCAAAACATCCCCTCAAAGTCTCCTTGGTCAGACTCATAAGTAAACACAACTAGGCAACACTTAGTTTTCTAACTATAAAAATCTATTAATATTCCAAGGTAATGCTGCTGTCACCTTAAGGCAAGCCACTATACCTCAAACTCTCATCTATTTGCTGTGAAAATCCAAAACTTCAGGACTGCATTTTGCAGCCTTGAGATTTTCTGGCTTGACTGGCTGCTTCAAATTGCATCTCTTTCTCCCCACTCAGCAATGTTGCCAATAGGTCATCTTCACACAACCCCTGGGCATTCCATAGTAACTCTTAAAATATCCTTTTCTTTCCTTTATATTTCCAACTTCATTGTTCTCAGTACTGTTTTGAATTCCACCATTTCGAATGGTGTAAAGATTTCATGCTTTTGTATGGTCCCTGTTTTCAGATTAAATAACATAAAACCCTACAGTGCAGAAACAGGCCCTTTGGCCCATTGAGTCTGCACTGACCATGATGCCACCCAGGCCCTATCCCCATATCCCTATACATTTTACCTGCTAATCCCTCTAACTTGCACATCCCCAGAATACTAAGGGCAATTTTAACATGGCCAGTCAACTTAACCCACACATCTTTGGACTGTGGGAGGAAACCCATGCAGACATGAGGAGAATGTGCAAATTCCATGCAGACAGTGGCCTGAGCTGGGAATCGAACCCAGGTCCCTGGAGCTATGAAGCAGCAGTGCTAATCACTGTGCTACCTTGCCGCCCTTAAAATTTAACATCCTCATTTACATACAAAACCATTGCAAGTTATACAAGCCTTTTACTTTGAAATTTAACAGCTGAAAACAGCAGTTCCCTGGGTATCTCCTAATGCAACTGTTTCTAAACTGAACCTATTATAAAACCTTTGACCCGGAAAGTCTCGTTGCAAATGCGCGCATCTCGCACCTTAAGTCGTTTCCCCTCCACTGTTCCTGACAAAACTTCATCTTTAATCTTTTCCCAGCATGCATGAACATACACCCATGCACAGATACATGTACTGCCTTTACAGAATAACACAAATCCATTCTCTCAAGATGACACAACTTTTCAACCTCAATGCACGAGCTCAGCTCTCTGTTAACTAAGGAAGATATGGAATGAGTGCCCAGTGGCAAATTACAAGATGTGCAGCTACCAAGGGATAAGGTGTGACACTGGTGGTCTTCATGGAGAATGTCTAAAAGAAATTGTTGTCTAGTACCTGCAGATTGGAAGGATTCCACCTCGCTTTCCTGTCCCCCTCTTCTGGCACTGCTTCATCTGATTTTGTCCAAACCGAGGATCAGCTAGTTAAATGTACATAACCGACCATTCCGTTTCTCCTGCTGACTCTTAACATTAAGCAGTACAGCACTTTTTCCTCAGAATTTCAGTAGTAAGGATTGTTCGTGTTCATAATTTGTGACCCAGAAAATCAAATTTTGGACCGCTGTCACTGCTATAACAACATGAACATGTGTATTTTTTAAAAAGCATTTTCAATCAATTTACATTTTTTGCTTCCAGATCGCCAGTCATTGTAAGGAAAGTGGTCTTAAGAGCTAACACCAAAACGCCATGCATCATCTTTAAAGAGTAATAGTGGATATTATAGGGCAATCAGCCCCTGTAATGAGCTTCTGGATGTCTGCTCCTAGTGACAGCTTCAGCTCCTTCTCCAAGTTAGCAATAAGAATTAATCACCAATCAACTGGTTTCAGCTCAGGATGCCAAGGATTATTTGTGCTGGAACAATTTCAAAAATTATCTGCTTTTTGTAGGCAAGAGGCACCGCAAGTGGTCAGCAGGATTTTAGATACATTCACGAAGTGGGTGTCTTGTGTGATCTTGTGTTATACATGCTGACCTGAAGCAGTCAGTCATTCTGCAACCTTTCTCACTGTTGCTGACATTTAACCTTTTGTATAATTGCAAAAATACAGTAGAAAATCTGCTTTGCAAGTTTGCTTTCCAGCTTGAACGAAAAGGATATCTGAAGGAACTTGGCTGTCTACTATGCAAACTATGGAATACACTTTGGATAGAGACTGAAGCCATGCATTGCAATGTCGCAAACAATTCATGCGGCATTGTTACATAATCGTTTTGATAATGATTTGGAGACTTGAGCACCAACTAGTAATCTGTTTGCAGGAACAGTTGGGCCAAAATAGTGATGTGTTTCTCTCATAATACTAAAAGCTAAAATGGATTACTGACTTGGTGACACCTTGTGACTCAAATGAAAGGAAAATAGCAAACTTAAGAACCAAAAACTGACATTTTTTAGTATGAGGGAAAACACATTTCTGGTTACACCCTTGCACAATTGTGTGAGTAGTAAGGACTTCAGAATTAGAGCTTGAATTGAGCTAGGATGAACCAAATGTTGGGCTAAATCCAATGAATATAGTCTTCCATAATTTAACATTTTAGTACAGGAAAATTGAAGATTGACTTCATCTAAAAACTGACCAAATTTGATTGTGTAGCGTTCGAGTGCTATTCTGAAATTTACGAAGTTGTGCCAGATGTCATACTTAATGGTTTTGACGTATTATTATTAGCTAATGACCAACTTGAGGACTTATTGTAGATGGAAAGAGCAAACTGAAATTAGGATCCACACTTTTAAGTCTTTATTTCTTCATCTAAGAATTCCCCTGATTGTCATTGCACCCATAACTGCATTCATTTTGTTTCATAATCCTTGCTCTTTCCTCTTTTTCCTTGGTGTCAACTCATGATAGGGGCTCCACCCCTACAGGCTCTGTATTCAGTGGAACTTCCTCTAGCATGCTGCTATTACCAAATAGATCTTTCACTTCATCCCAAAATCTCCTTTCAGAATTCTAAAAAGTCTGTTCCTTCAGTAATGCCCTCATCTGCTCCAATGTCCACTTTTTATTGGGGTGAAAGGGATCTAAGGTTACGAAGAGAAAGCAGGATTGCTGCTTGAATTGGATGATCAACCATGATTAGAATGGCGGAACAGGCTTGAAGGGCCAAATGGTCTGTTCCTGCTCCTATCTTTCAGTGTTCCTTTCCATGCACGTGCATCTGTCTTTTACCTCGCTCTCCAGGCTCCTTCCAATTTATGCAGTAATTTACATGATCTGTTTTCAATGGTGTACTGTGTTTGCCTGCTGTACATTGATCAAAAGTAGATGAGGTGGTGGCTTTGTGAAACACAGATTTCATCCATAATATTGACTGCAAGCTTCAGATTGCCTTTTCTTTTAATTCTTTATCTTGCTTCAACTTTTGCTTTTACTATTCTAGAATATTCCAGTGTAGTTTATTGACTGGATCGTTTCACTCAAATGCTCCCATCTGATCCAACCACTTGCTGTCTGCTTCATTCCTTCTGAATTTGGAGTGGAAATTGAGTGGAAAACATGAAATGTCTAAATGAAATTATGATTAAGCAGGAGACATGGCTAGCCCATTGCACTTGGCGTGCTAATGCCTGCGGTCGTGGTTTTCCCTGGGTAGAGTAAGCGATGAGGGTAGCCAAAGAGACTTTAAACCAAGACTTTATACCTGATGCAACTTTGAGTATTTCAGCCTTTTGGCTAAGGTATGTTAGATCAAGCCCGGGAGGGGGCTATATGCCTCATCATAACACCGTGGGTCTTGTTTTGATCAAGCTGAAGATGGGATGTATATCCTTGTCAGCTTGGATCTGATTTGTCCCTTTTTTGGGGGGGACGCTGAACTTAATTTTCTTTTTTGATTGAGTAGGAGTAAAGCACCAAAAGAGATACTCAGTTCAATGGCTTTTGTTTCTGTGTCTGGGTGTGAAATTAGAAGTCTGAGGAGTTTGTAACATTTAAGATGCAGAATATTTCAATACTTGTTGCTAGGTAGTAACCAATGTTGCAAGGGTGGGACCACAGTGTTTTTAAGGTTACCCGATCAGTGCAAGAGTTATCTTCAAGCAGTGAGTTTTAGGGGAATCTGTCAGCTAACAAGCCTCTCAGATGAAAGGGAGAGAAATAGGTCCTAGGTAAATTAAAGAAAGGACAGCAGAGAGCACACTAAGAGGACTACTGGGGCCAGTGGTGCAATCTAAGCCTTCCTTTGATCAAACTGCTAGGGATAATTTTGAAAAGGTTATGACCTCAGTTTTATCCTAGATTTGAAAATAGTCCCAACATCACATAAACTTCATAATTATAACATCTTGGGAGGTATAAGTTAAGGGTGCAGGAGAATCGAGTCATCTGACTTGATGGGATTAGTGGTGAGTAATGTAGCTTCAATAACAAATGCTCTAGCATAATATCTAGAACAAAGTGCCACATCTGATTAGTTGGCTGGTTTGAATAATGCAAATATTTTTACCTGGAGTACTGGGCTAGAGATGGAAAACTGATATTAATTTAGTTTTATGCAATGCAAAATTATTTCTGCTGTACATTGTTTTTTATTAGAATAGTTGATTGTAAAATTTTGCACTCAATTTGAAAGGAGTTTTTTGTGCAGAGCCCTTGAAAAATGATGCCCCAGGTGGATGAAAGAGAAAGCTAACCAGAATAGAATTCTTTATTCCAAAGTTGTTCTCCCATCCAGCATTTGTCTCATTAAATTGTTTTTGATTTAAATGGAAAGTTGTAATGTTGGATCTTTTGCCCTTCTGACAAAGGTTGTAAGGATGGCCTGAGAGAATTGAAGTGTTTTTCTCAAACTCAGTAACAGCCTGGGGGATAAGCATACCCAGCTGGTAGGTGCATTTGAGGTCCTCTAATTATGAAGTAATTTAGCTAAAATTGTGTTTTCAGTTGAAATGAATGTCAGCCCACCCAATATTTATAATAGCTGGAAAGTAGATGGGAAATACTGTATTTCATATATATATCTCAAATCTTTTATGTAGCAAAAATAATGCATTATCTGTAAATGTGTTGGCTATTGGTGAAGCACCTTGACACTTCCTTCCACTTAAATTTGTGCACTAATTGGTTTAATTAATCTAGTTAAACATAATTGCTTTGTAATGTCTTTGGAGATAAATAGTTTGCTTTTTCTCTAAGATGCAGTTTTATTTTTGTAAATAGGTTAAATGGCTGGAACAGCAAGTAATTAAGAAAAGGACAAAGCGGGATATTTATATAGAACCAAATGACCCCAAATTTACAGCGCAGTGGTACCTGGTGAGTAGTAATTTGCTTTGCATTAGTTTGAGAATGAAAAGATGCTGATTGTTCCCTGTAATTCTCCACATTCGCACATTATTCACATTGCTAAAGACTTCTGATAAAAGGAAGTATATTTAAAAAATTCTGCAGAGGTGTAATAACAGTTGACTAAATTATAAGGTAAGGATAGTTAATGAGCTTGATCAGTGTGGTTGTCTTTAAAAATGTAAAATTGAGATGATTAAATTCTTGTTAGGCAAGAGTACTGAGTTTTTAAACCAAGGTGTGCAGATGAATCAACTATAATCTAAATGAATGTGGTATGGGCCTGAGGTGCTGAATAGCTTCTTCCAGTTTGTGTTCCGATGATATTGAAACAGCACAACTTTTAAAGCAATGTGGCTTGTGTTGTTTGTCCTGGATTGATTGAAGCCCTGGGAAATAACCATCAGCAACTGTTCCTCATCACCCCCTTAGTTTAATCTTGTTTGTAAGTAATTTCTGATTATCTGAATTGTGAACTTGGAGAAGGCTTTTTCTGCTCAAACTGAGGCAGCCAGTGGGACCCTGGTCAGGGCTGATGTAATTTTCAGCCAGTTTTGTGCTTAGTGTCTGATGCTATAGGAATGCAGAGGTGTATCTTTGTGGTCTAAGAGCACTTTCAGACAAACCATATACAACCCCCCAACCCCTGCGCGCGCACAGCGCTTGCTTTGACCTATATCATATCCTTTTGGCTATTTTTAAAGACAGTATAGACTCTGACCATTAATTGAGATACACTACCTGCCTTTAAAAGTCAGGATAGCAACAAGCAGATTTTACGCTCCAGGCATGAATAATGTCTTCGAAGGAAATAAATATTGTGCATTAATTAAATTGCAAGCTTGTACATGTTCAACATGTTCCGATATTAATCTGATGTATTGCACCACAAAGTAAATAGTAAAACAGCACATTGTACTTAAGTGTATGTATTCCAGATAAATTTGCTAATTATGTTTATATAACACCTCCATGTGAGAAAATGTCCTAAGGAGCTGTCCAAAAGAATCTAAAGGCTCAACAAGGAATGAGAGCAGAATTAGAGATGTGACAGGGCAAATTCAAAGTGTTAACATCACATGTCAGTGGTCAGTAAAACTTTGTATGGTTTTCAAGTGAAGAAAGGCAGCTCATTGTTTGTTTATTATATAGCATAACATGAATCGTCATGACCTGAATGTACAAGAAGCCTGGAAGCAGGGTTATACTGGGAAGGGTGTTGTTGTCTCTATTCTGGATGATGGAATTGAGAAAAATCATCCAGACCTATCAGCTAACTATGTAAGTACATCTGTTAGTAATATTTTAAGTTGATATTGGGGATCAAAACAGTGCTGCCCATTTCTTGAGAGAAAGGAATGCTAATTCCCAAAACTCCTGGTCTTCAGAAAAATTTGAAATGTGTACGTCTCCCAAAATCTCGGGAAATGTCATTTAAATCCCACATAATAAAAATTGAATACAAGTTCTTCACAAACCGGCCAAGAATTCTTCATTGGGCAATCCAACCCCTATTCCCGTTTGGAAAAACATAAGCTCAAAGTTGGAGCTCCAGAAATTTTGACATCAGGATTCTCTTAATATTTGATAAAAACTTCTCCAAGGCAGTGCACACCAGTAACATTCAAATAGCTCAGCAACTTGGAGTTCATCCAGTCTACTCAGTTTAACTGAAGTCAAATATTTCACTTCTAGAAATAATTTGCAATTTTATGTTGAAACAACAATAGTCAATATGTTAAATTAAAAACTTTCTTCTTTTATAACATGAGAAGCTCTAAGGAGGCTTTCTTGATCATCAGGTGAGAAGGAACCGTGCTCTGAAAGCCTGTGCTACCAGATAAACCTATTGGACTTTAACCTGATGTTGTGAGACTACTTATTGTCCCTACCCAGTCCAACACAACTCCACATCAAAGAAATAGTTTGAGTACCAGTGTCTTGATATTCAAGTCTGCTTGAATACCTTTTGCTGTTCTCAACTCAACTATGCTGCTCAGTAATTCTGACAGTGCAGTTGCAGTAGTCAACCAAGATTCACTCCTTGGTTTTTGCTTTGCATTGTGTAGGGAAGAGGGAACTAAATTTTTTTATTCTGTTCTAGGATCCAGGTGCCAGTTATGACGTGAACAATAATGACCCTGACCCTCAGCCCCGTTACACACAGCTCAATGATAATCGGTAGGTCACGTCATTGGAAGTTTATATTGAATCAAAGGGTTTCTACATGATTTTACTTCAGTGGTTTCCAGGTGATTTCCCCTCGGGACCCCTCTGTCTATGGACATCCCCCCCCGGGAGCCTCTTTCAATTTCCAACAAGGTTAGCCACTCATAAGAAAATAGTGCTATTATTTTAGGAAGGATGGAAAGGCATTGCAGTGGATGGAGAAACGGTTTATTCATTGTTCCAAGAATGAAGGATTGCAGTACCTAGATGGATTGGAAGAAAGCTAGTCTTGCTCTCTTGGCATTGGAGAAGGCTAAGATGAGATTTTGTAGAAAATCGTGAATTGGTTTGATCTATCCAAACTCAAACTTTCCAATAGCTCAAGATTTGATAGCCTAAGGGTACAGATTTTAGGTGGTAAAAGACCCAGAGGCAACATGAGTGGACACCATATGCAATGAATGATTAGAATTTGCCTGGATTAGGTGGATCCAGTAACCTCTAAAAAGGAATTGGATAATATGTAATGATGAAAGGATTGCAGGGATAAGAGGAAAATGGAGGAGTGGAGGTAACTGGGTTATCATTAGTCAGAATATGCGCAGATCCAATGGACTCAATACCTCCCCTCTCCAGTGCTGTATTTTTGAGTAATTCTGATTATAAAAATAAATTAAAGCTGCTGTACAGTTAGTTAAGTCAGCCCATAAAGATGCATGCAGGATTCTAGGGAGTACATTACTTTTGTAAGGTTCAGGCTCCAAATGTAAATACAATGAGTTTCATGTCACCTGTGACACCATAGCTTTGAACTTTCAAGTATTCTGAGGATTACGTAAGAAACAAAACGCTTTTCATTATTTAGGGCAAGCTGCTACTTGACCAGCCTCCTGGTGCTGCTTAACACCATATAAACAGTATTGGGAAATTTTATTTTCCTTAAGTAGAATTTCTGGACCAACACCAATAATTGGGCAGTAATTAATTTGTATTTTGCTGAAATTTTAGTGAAACTCTATCAAACAGTGTAAAACACCAAAACTGCACAATTGAAGTTTCCGCCCTTCCACATTAGTTTTGCCTGGAAGGAGCTTTTAAGTAACACTGGGATTAAGTACTGGTAATGCCTAGCTTGTTGCTGGTGGTTAAGAACTGAACAAGGTATACAGACATCTTGTTACAAAAGCATCAGTCGCAGAATAATTTGTATGTAGTTGAGAATGCTGAGATATAAACTTCTGATCACTCCAAGATTTGTTGACATCGATTATGTTAAAGAATCCATAGGATTGTTTCACATTTCAGAAGATGATACAAGTAAACACACTATGGAGATGGGAACAGAAGAGATGCATTAAGATTTTTTAAAAAGCTAACCTGTACAACAGTTTAAATAATGTTTTGCAGAATTCTCATCTTTGCCATTTCTCCATAGACATGGGACGCGTTGTGCTGGTGAGGTGGCAGCTGTTGCCAACAATGGGATTTGTGGTGTGGGAGTGGCATATAATGCCAGAATTGGAGGTGTGTATCAACTTTTTATTCCTTCTACCAGTAATGCCATACCCGTCCCCAGCTTTATCATTCCTGAAATCATTTATTTCCTGCTGTGATATGATTAAGTTCTGAAAGTCCAATTGAGAATACGTGACATGCCATTCCTTAGGTTTTACGTGAAGTTTCATTTATATACTGCCCTGCTTTTTCTTTGATTTAAAAAAAATAATGATTACCATTTTGAAAAATCCACCTTCTAGGATAGATTTTTTTTTAATCCTATTGCAATACATTTCTTACTTGAGCCAGGTTGATAGGCAAAACAACAAATTGAGAAAATACCGTGTGAGCAGACTTTGTCTAGCTACAGGGAGAGAGAGGGGAAGTTGGTCGCCTGGAGAAGGATGGGATTTTGACCATCTTAGCAGAAAAGGAATTAAATAAGTGGGAGGGAATTTCGTCAAAGCATTCTTGTGAAACATAGAACACAAATTATTTTTATGGTAATATCATCTGTGTAAGTTGAAGTTGGGTTCATCCTGTTACAATCTAGCAGGTGGTAAGTGCCATGCAAACCAATCCCAAAAAAAATTTTTCTATTTGTATTTTAACCACCAGAAAAAAACACGCAATGAAGTCAGAAGCTACAAATTCCAGTGACAAGTTTTTTGAGATTGTTGAATATTAATTTTAAAATTCTTGTGAAGGAAAGAAAATTTAAACAAGATTATATTTACATAGTTTAAAATTAACCTTAGAGCAGTCCTCTCCACACCCATACCACACACACATTAATTCTCAGACTTTCAAACACCACTTTAGCCAATAGTCCATTTAGAGCTTTGTTTAAAATTCCAATACTTTTAGTATAGGACACAACCCATGGTGCTTTCTTGAACATAGCTGTAGAGCAAACATACACTTGTCTGTCATGGTTGAAGGCTATTTCCTTTGCTTCACAGCACAGAGTGCAGTCATTACAAGGTCCTCTGTGCTCACCCTCCAACACAGCGTTCATCCCTTTTTGAATATAATTTTTCCTCTTCCATTTTTTCCCACATGGGCTTCTTTGAGTTATAGACATTTCCTTTCCTTTTGAACTTCACCAGCTAAAATTTCTACCCTTGCTGTGTTCACTTATGGAACGTTTAACTCAGCCCTGTTCAGTTCAAATGCCTGCTTTTCACAGTTAGCCCCTTTGATGTCTTTAGCTTTGTAGACACTCGGTCACCAGCTTAACTAAAGTAATCACGCACACCCCACAATCCTGCTTTACGGGATACCATATTAGGCCCAGAAATATTAACAAGATTTTCTTCATGATGTAGCAACATGAGTTATTGTTATGAATTAGTTTCTGGCAGCAGGATTATTTTTTAGTTGCTAGAAAACCTGTCTGAGGATTACAAAACCTTTATACTAGCTGATGCCAACAGTAATTGTGGCAAATTTGAGGCATCTGAGGAGTAAAGTGCAGTGCTCTCCTTCCCTGCCATGAATCTGCTTTATATTATCCAACTGTAATTAGTTTAATAGAAAACACATGATTACATTTTCCTAAAGCACAACATTTTCTCTTTCCCCTGCCTTTCCCCTCCCTCCCTTGTCCAGAACAGTATCTCAGACACCCATCTGTCTCTGGATGTCAGTGTGCTTAACCATGAAGGGCAGTACTGTTAAAATCAATTATAGTTGCAATAGGAAAATAGATATAATCTGCAAGTGGAATTCTTCTTTTCTCCCTTCCCCATTTGGCAATATTAGCTTAATGTTTCTAATGTGTTCTTTTCCACACTTTTAATAGAAGTGGATAAATACTCCCTGTAAAATTGTGTGCAAGTGATTTCTTTCAATATATTATCCCTTTAAATTTTCTTAGCTAGCCATGCATGCATGTCAATTTGAAGGAACCAACTTGTTTTGCACAAATCAGCAGCTTTGAGGGAATATTGTTGACCAGATTATTTTGAACTACTTCCTCGACTAATTTTGTGGACAAAGGACTGTGGTGCCTGCTTCTAAAGTGCCCAAAAGATGGGAACCAATGCAATTTTGGAGGAAGGCATGTTGAGAAGTGGACTCCAGTGCAGGGACCTGATGGATTTCTTGCATGGAAATTTCTTCCCTCAATATCTTCTTCTGTCTTCCTTTGAGTTGTTCTTCAAAACTTTTAGTGACTGTTTTCGTGGTTCAGTGTCGGATTTTGTGAACACTTCTGTTGAGCACGTGAGACCTTTTACTGCATTGGTGCTATACAATTATAAGCTGTTGCTGTTGACCATTCCCAAACTAAACTGGTAAAGCTTACAATAATTAGCTCCATCTTCCACTCCAGAGCTGATGACAATTCGTGACCTCCAGTTTATTGTTCACCTAACCAAGTATGAAATTTGAGGCCTTCACAATTTTAGTGTTAATTATATTTCACTTGAGAAAAAGGCACTAAATTGGATGTACTTGCATAAAGTGCTTCATTGTTCATCACTGCTGTGTTTTCTAAATGATAATGTCATTTCTCATATTTTGCACTGAGTGCTGTGCAGCAGTAATGGCTACTACCCCCAACCTTCTCTCTCTTGCATGTTTCCAGCAATAATGCTGGGGAAAAGCTGAAATTATACTATATCTATTCCATCTTGTATGTATTCTGAGCTGACTGCTCTTTCTCTTCAGTAAATTAGCTATATTTTGGACCTGAGCCACCTTGTAGCTCACTCTTAAGCTGGCTACTTCCTAAATTTTAACTTTTATATTAATTTTTTCAGGCGTGCGAATGCTTGATGGGGAGGTGACTGATGCTGTGGAAGCTCAGTCTCTCAGCATGTATCCTCAGCACATTGACATTTACAGTGCCAGCTGGGGTCCAGAAGATGATGGAAAGACAGTAGATGGACCTGCTAAATTAGCACAGGCAGCATTTTTTAAAGGCATTTCTCAGGTAAAGTAAATATGACTTGTGCATGTTGTACAGGATACATTGTTTATATGGAATGTGCATTTCTACATCAACTTAGTCAAATGACCTATCTGTGATGTTATAAAATCAATGTAAAGGATTTGGTTAAAATGCATATCTTATAAATGAGAGCAGAAATCATTTTGTAACACAGAATTTCATACCACAAGTGAGCAATAACTTGTTCTGAAATGTTTACAGGGACGTGGTAACTTGGGCTCAATTTTCGTATGGGCTTCTGGGAATGGTGGCCGAGAGCATGACAGCTGTAACTGTGATGGGTACACAAACAGTATTTACACTCTGTCAATTAGTAGCACAACTCAGAATGGAAATGTGCCTTGGTACAGTGAAGCATGCTCCTCAACACTTGCTACTACATACAGTAGTGGAGGTCAATTTGAAAAACAAATTGTAAGTATTTTTTTCATGCCATGTAATGCCGTAACCTTTATTTTTATGCTTGCTTTGTTCTTGGTACAATAATGTTGGAACAGTGTATAGTTTATTAGTCACAAGTAAGGCTTACATTAACACTAACTATGTTACTGTGAAATTTCCCCTAGTTGTCACACTCCTCCCATTTGGGTCAATGCACCCTAACCAGCACGTCTTTCAGAATGTGCTCATTTTTAAATTGTTGCATTGAAAGCTGCTTGCTTAATAGAAGAGCCTGATTTTTCACATGCAGCTTTACGTTATATTGTGCAAGTGACTGTTAATCTTGATTCAGTCCACAACATTTGAGATTATTTTCCTCCTCAGAGTATTAAAGGGCATGCAGTATCAACAAGGAAACCAAGATTAGAGTCGACAGCTGAAGCTGCTAGTGGAAACAGGCACTTTTGGCCTAATGGTTTTTTTAAAATTCAGTTGTTCTATGAAATGTGCAGTGGTACATCTGAAGGTTTGAGTAATCACTCAAGTTAGCTTGTCTCAGCAGGGGGAAGAAAGTGATGTAAATACAGATGTGGTTGCAGCTTCATTTGAAAAAGCAGTAATAGATAAGGATGGATATAGTAATACTTCAGGCAAAGATTATTTTGGCTTTATCTACCAGTTCACGGCCCCTCCATTATTTGCAGAATAATATCGTATGTTCCCTTTTCTAATGGGCAAATATTTGTGTTTTTCCCCTTTAAAACCTGCCATGACACTCTACTACCAGTCCTGCTGGCACTCTGTTCCGTAATTCTATTAGCCACTTGTGCGCACAGCTTGTTTTTGCCAAATCAGACAAACTCTCAGTGGTGCCTTTCCATTAAAAGCTGTACTGGCTGTGGAATGAGAGGACTTTGATCCTTCGCCACCCCATCCTGTGTAAGCTTTGCATGTGTTGCTTCTGATGTGTGACAGACCTCTGTCCAAATTGCCTTTTCTACGAATTGACTAGGTAGAATTAAATATTGGTGGAGGAAAGAATGTATAAACTAGGTATTAATGCTGTAAAACTCACTTTTATTCTGATTATAAACACCTGATCTGAAGTCAAAACTACTTTTTAATGTTTTTTATTGGTGATAATGCTGACACCAAGTGTAAAAAGATACACTTTTTGTTCTCAGCTTTCGATTTTCGCTCCTTATACCTTAAGGTGTTCGTGTTTTGATTGCTCGTATACCTCAATAGCTTTTTCTTTATACCTCTTTAGGTTACAACTGATCTCAGACAGAAATGCACAGAGTCACATACTGGAACTTCTGCCTCTGCTCCCCTTGCTGCTGGAATCATTGCCCTTGCACTGGAAGCAAAGTATGTATCACTGCAATCTCTTGTGCTGCTGATAGCAAGTTGGCACAAAATAAATTAATGCTAATTAAGTTTCTAATCATAGAATGGAGACGGCACAGTGGTTAGCACTTGCCGCAGCACAGCACCAGAGAGCTGGGTTCAATTCTTGTCTTGGGTCATTGTGTCGAATTTGTATGTTTCTCTGTCTGCTTGCATTTCCTCCCACACTCCAAAGCTGTGCAGGTTAGGTGAATTGGTCATGCTAAATTGCCCCTTCGTGTCAAATGGGTAGAATGTGAGGTTGAAGATAGGGCTTGGGTGTGATTGTAGTCAGTGCAGACTCAATATACTGATCGCCACCTCTATGAAGTTTCTAATAAATGAGATATGTGAATTTTGGCTGTTTACTTACACGGTTGATTTAGCTGTGACCCAGTTGCCAAATTATGAACCGTATTGGTAACTTAACCTACCACACACCCTTCTCCTTCGGAGAGCTGTTTGGATTTTGCTGGGATGTCGTTCTTTGGGTATCATTCAATTGGTCATTTGTCACTTAAGTCTTCTCTGGCAATGGGACTAAGGAAGCATCAGTTCCAGTCAATTTTGTTTATGGCTTGTCAGAGATCGTTGGGTGCCTATCAGGATTCAAATTTTCTCAACCCGTGCACATGCTCTCACATGTCAGGCCAGTGGTAGGAACCTAGTCATTTCCGTGATTAACTTGTCCATTACCTCTGAAGATTGAATCTGACCTGAATTGCTTGGTGCGTTTGCCTGAATTATGAAGAGAACTTCATTAAGTTTAAATTTCTTCAGATATAATTTTTATATAAGATTAGTTGCTATAAATGAGATGAGCAAAAGCCTAAAGGTGTATTACTTTGGACCCAATTAAACAAAAATAATGTTAGTTTTGATGTCTTCAGCAATTTAAATCATTTTTAAATTAGCAACAAATTTTCTGTCAAATTGCATGTCATTACTGATTGAAAATTTTACTTTTCTTCTCTTTAGTAAAAATCTTACCTGGCGGGACATGCAGCACCTTGTGGTACGAACATCCAAACCTTCCCATCTTTCAACTAATGATTGGATTACAAATGGTGTTGGTCGCAAAGGTAAAAATAACAGCTTCTGATTTGTGTGTACATATCTTGAGTCTTGTCTGGAAATAAGAACAAAATGGTGGGGGGAGTTGTAATAGGCATTCTGTTCATCATTCCTTAACCCTCAATCAGCTGTAGCTCATACTAGACAGAATTTGTGACTATTATTTGTGGTTATTCCATATACTTAATGAGTAAAGACGTTTTTCTATCTGTATGAAATTATGAATTTAGTTTGTTCATAATTCCATTTTCCTGCATTAATTAACTGCCTTCCATGTAACCTAAATAATTTAACCTTGGATAGCATTTTTCTCAAAGCTTGTTCAGTGCATCTCTTCGTTAACATGTAGGTCCACTGGATGCTTCTTGCAAGCTCCTTATATGCTGTGTGATCTTGCCTCCAATTGATGGACATTGTGTCTCATTATATATTTACTGTAGGCTTTGGTACTCTTGCTAAACCAACCTTCCTTCCCATTTAAGATGGTCTTTAAAATCTACCTTGGTGATCAGACTTCTGGTTGCTTGACCTTTGGTTGGTTGATTTTAAATTTTGTTAATTGAAGCAGTGTTTTAATTTGTTCATGGGATATGGGCTGCCCATCCTGAATGGAACTAAAGCCATTTCAAAGGATGGTTCAACATCAACCACATTGCTGCAGCTCTGGAGTCACATGTACACCAGTTCAGGTAAGGCCAGCAAATTTCTTCCCCTGAAGTACCTTAGTGAACCAGATGGACTTTTTAACCATAATTGGCAACACTTTCATAGTTAGCATTAGACTTGTAGTTTCAGCTTTTTATTGAATTCTGATTTCACCATCTGCCATGGTGGGATTCAAACCCTAACCGGGAAACCAAATTCTCAACTTGGATCCTTCCAGGTTGTCAGATAGTAAAGGATTAATGTCAACTCCCCTCCGACACCAAACAAACAGATTCTGGATTGTACATTCCAATTATTACACTGCCTGAAATTTTGTCACTCAGCTGTAAGAAAAAAATACTGGAATATTGCTGTGATTAGTATTAAAAGGTATTTTGCTGTTTTCACCCCCCCCTCAGTCAGTCACTCCTACGGGTATGGGCTACTGGATGCTGGAGCTATGGTTGCATTAGCTAAGAATTGGACAAATGTTGAAGACCAGCGGAAATGTGTCATTGTTATCACTTCTGAGGCAAAGTAAGTGGCATTTCTGCTATAATTTGACATTATTTGCTTTTATCTTGTATATGGATTGCAATGTGCCTAAAAAAGGATGTTTGAATAGCTTTTCTGTTGCAGTTATGTTAAATTTTGAATTATTGCCCCTCCATCTCTCTCTCACACACGTGAAATCCTCAAAGCATGAATTCCTGCTGTTCCCCAGTATTTCTGCTGAATGGTCATTCATCTCTGAAGCTTGGCAGTTAAGTATCAACATCTCTTGGAGGATTCCTGGACCATATCCAATCATGCTTGTCTGATATCTGCACATATCCCGTTGCCAGCCAGATCACAATATAGCAATTGGACAAGATCTCTGATTTTTACACCCCGCCCCTCAAAAAATCTAAGGTGGTCAGATCAATTCTTGTGCCTTAAATGACAGACTCAGATTAGAATCAGTCTGGTGTGCTGAATCATCTGCTCACTATCTTAATCAACCAATTCAAAGGAAGAACTGTAAGGAAAAGCTTTGTAAAGCTGCTTTATTCCTGTGGTTTATTAATTGACAGGCACTAACTTGGCTCAAATATGAGAGTGCAAACCTTCAAGTAGCATTGTTGGTAAAGACACTGCTCAATAAACCAGTTTTGATCCCTGATCCACAATAGCGAATGTAATCTAGAGTGATGCATTTTCTAAAGCATGACAGGTTAGAAAACTTCCTATTCCAGTCCTCTTTGTTAGCAAATATAACATGGCTATAGTGATCCCCATCATGTCAAGTCGCTCATTCATTGCTTATT
The DNA here is from genome assembly GCA_024679065.1 of Sphyrna mokarran. Taxonomy (NCBI): domain Eukaryota; kingdom Metazoa; phylum Chordata; class Chondrichthyes; order Carcharhiniformes; family Carcharhinidae; genus Sphyrna; species Sphyrna mokarran. Next base: position 3,300,995 of record JAGIQG010000033.1, read on the forward strand.
AGCTTTTTGTGATACAAGGATGGATATTTGCTCAGTAAACTGTTTTGCAATCCCATAGATGTCTTCCTCTTTACATAAAAGTGATTAATTCCATTCCCAGCTGTGTAAACTTTGATTCAAAGCATCAACAGTTAAATTGAAGTTTGTATTTCTTAACCTTAGATTTGTTTCACATCAAAACTTTATTTGCCTCTGGCACTAAACTGAGTTGAGCAATGTCTTGATTATTTGGTGTACAGTTTATTGAATATTTTTATTGTTAAGTGGTCTAAAGTAACCAAACTCGAGGCTTAAAAAGCTAAAGCAAAGTGAGCTATGGTTAGTTTTAGCTTTCAGAGCACATATTGCTATTGAACTGTTCCTTTAGCCCTTGCCATAAAATAAAAACTGTTAGTTCCCTTAACCTCACCTGTGCCCTGACCTTTCCAATTAAAAGTCATTGGTTTGTAACTGTCCACAGCCCCATGTCTGTGAATCTGATCCAACAGATCCCTCTGCATTTGTACATGCCTCAGTTCTTGGCTGATGAGTGCAAAAATTAGCGTGCACAAAGTGATCATTGCAAGGATGTACAAATATCTTTATGAACTAGACTTGACACCTGGCATCATCGTGCACTACACAGTAAGCTGAGAAACAGTCATATTCCCAAGTGGCTGCTCTGAGGTCAGGTTGCAAACTGATTTCAGTTGTATTCCATTTTTGCATACCCAAGAAATGGCACTGAGACTTTGTGATGTACAGTAATGTGCATGTTTATCTAAGTTTGACTAAAGTTTGTTCATGAAGCTAAAATAGGTGCCTGTTGTGCTGGATACCTCATTTAGGTTTCATGTGTCTGGCTAGCTGTGCTCATTGTCATTAATCAGGTCAAGAAATGAATAGTCTTTTGTGACAAGTGTCTTGTCAGATTAGTTACTACAGAACTGGTGGTTGGTGTAGTTGCAGGATGTGTGCCTGAATGTAACTTGGATGGTAACCTGTTTCTCATGAGGGGACAATTAGTTGTTTGAATCACAAGATCTTTGTAATGAATCTGCTGCAATTATTGTTTGTGCTTTTGCCAAATTATCTTTTCAGAAATATTATAAAAAGGAAAAGCTGAAGCGCAAACTTTAATAGCCAGTTTATTATTTCTTTGTTCATGAAACACTTTCCAGAAGTTGTTACTATTTTACATTGCTCATTTTAAATTACTTTGTTTTGAGTGTTTGGGTATAATCCTTGCATTAATATTAAAGTGGAAAATACCAACTTTTTAAGTCACTTGACCACAGTAAGTGAACGACAGGTTTGATGCTTCAGTCTGATTTTTCCACAGGCAGCAGGAGGGTGCAAAAAATCTAAACTTTGGCAGGGTAATTGACTAGGATTCATGCTGTTGTTATTTAATATTACCCTTGCTGAGCGGATTCAGTTCTAGCATTGGCAGGTTTTACATGGGCATTTTCCCTTGAAGATAGAAATCTGTAATGGATATAGGGCAGAATGTATAATGCAGAGTTAGATCTTCATTCCAGTATGATTTCCCAGTCTCTGAAGCCTATACTTTGTCTAATGTGTGCAGTACATTGAAGTTTTAACTCAGTCTAATTGTGCAATAGCATGGATCTGTTTAAAATTGTGTCCATTATTTTAAGAACGGCAGTGTAACATTTGTTAAAATAACTTAAGGTAAAGTTTTTTATGCAATACTATCTTTGCAAGTCCCAAATAGATCTGTGTACGTAATAAAATTTATTTTAGTCACAAGTAAGGTTTACATTAACACTGAAGTTACTGTGAAATTCTTAATGTTCCATGCAGTAGTTTCTGTAATACTTCTGAAAGATCTGTATAGTTTTGCTACTATTGGATTCCGCCACAAGTATCTTGGTATCTGTGATAATAGCTAATCTAATCAGTATCAATTTCATTAAAATTGCATTCATTTAATTTGCAGTGTATGACAGTGAGCTCCTGTTAGTATCTTGGCAGATGAAACAGTAGGCTACATTGGCTTATCATTTCATGCTGAAATTAATGATATGGGAGTATCCTCTTGAGAATTCCAAATGGGAATTTGTTGACTTGAGTTGGTGGTGTGGCTGTAGAACTAGGGTAGAAAATATTTAAGTAAACCTAGCTGCCCCATAGTACATGTTTGGTTTTGTAGTAACTTGAGATATGCAGCATAACTAGGGAGTGAGTTTGAACCATACTTTTGTGATGCAGAGATGATGGGGCCAGATGTTTTCAGCTTCATGTCATTTAGTATCGCTGCAATCTTTTTAACTTTGTCAATGAGTGCGTAAAATAAACAGTTTACTGTCAAATTACTTGGTCTTCTGGTACCTGCTGGCTTCTGCAATCTGTGGTTTGAGAAAATACGGTAATATGTCCCATTTTTTCAGCAGTGAATTTTTGGGAATTTGGATAATTTCATGTTCCATGGATGCGTGACTTTGTATATTTTATCAATAATTTTCTTAGATTTTCCATGGTGGCATTGATTAGCACTTGTGTCTCAGTGTCAGGAACCAGGTTTGATTCCTGCCTTGGATGTCGCTGTGAAGTCTGCACATTCTCCCTGTGCTTCCGCATGATGCTACAGTTTCCTACCACAGTCTGAAAGCCATGCTGGTTAGATGGATTTGCTATGCTAAATTCTCCCTGTGTACCTGAGCAGGCACTGGAGTGTGGTGACTATGGGATTTTCACAGTAACTTCATTATGGTGTTAATGTAAACTTTAAATTTTAGTATTCAGATGTTCTGACTTGCTGATCAAAAAGCTACCATATGCAAGTCCTACTTTATCTTTACAGTGAAGACTAGTCACCAATGTCTCTGGTGTGCAGAATTCTTAACCACAATTTGGTGCTTGGATATGTAGTGTCTGGGATTATCAACATTCCTCTACTCTTTGTTTTCCACATTGGCTGTTCTATTCCATTCATCTATCTGCTCAGTATTATTCCAGAATTTCTCTGCACGTTGGTGATTGACACCTGCGTCCTTAAAAATGCACTATTCAAGTCCCAAGTTAAAGCTAAATAAGTGAAGCAAAGATTGTACTTTTCAGACACGTCACTCAATTGTTCCAGAGCAATGCACGAGTTTGGGGTTTTTCACTGCAGTGCATTGGACATTGATGGGTTTATAGTCTGTCTGTCAGCCACCCTTTTTCTTCCAATGGATAGCATGTTAGCCTGTTTCCAGTCCACTAGTAGCTCATGTGTCAGATGATTCCCTTGAAAATGATACAATGTCAAAGAACAAAGAAGAAAACAGCATGGGAAACAGGCCCTTCGGCCCAACGAGCCCACGCTGTCACCCCGATGTTCCCACGTCTACCCACGATCCCTGTCCATGTTTATAGATCTATGGATTGAAAACCAAATTTGAGACAATTTAGGGAGAATTTGTTCTGCCAATTAGCCTAAGAGCACATCTTTGGGATGTAGGAGGAAACCGGAGCACCTGGAGAAAACACGGAGAATGTGCAAACTCCCAAAGAGACGGGCCCAAATCCATAGACACTGAGCTGTCGTGTTGCCCATCAAATGGTCCAGGTCAAGCGTACACTAACGACTGAAGCACTAGGATACTCAAAAAAAAAAAAAAAAAATCCAAGAGCAGCCCTCTCTCGATCCATCGCGTGTATGTCCCTCGTTAGACAAGGTGGACCAAAGCACCTGTAGGATAAAAACAAGTACATCAATATCATCTATTTACACACTTCCCAGGGACTCCCAAGGCTCATGATCCCTATTTTAAATCAGTTTTCTGTACCCTTCCATTCCCATTCTGTTCATATGCCCATCTAAGTATTTCTTTAACTCCAGAGTACCTGCCTCCACCACTTTACTTGGCAGCGCATTCCATACCCCCACCATCCTCTGTGTGAAAAAACTCCCTCTAGCATCCAAATTATACCTTACCACCCCCCTCACCCTAAGCCCATGACCCCTCGTGCTATTAGAGTCCTTCCTAGGAAAAAGCTTAACCCTGTTTCCTCTATCTATACCCCTCATAATCTTGTACACCTCTATTAGATCTCCTCTAAGTCTACGTCTTTCTAAGGAAAACAGTCCCAATTTGCCTAACCTCTCCTCGTAACTCAGACCTTCCATACCAGGCAGCATCCTGGTAAACCTCCTCTGCACTCTCTCCAGAGTCTCCACGTCCTTCCGGTAGTAAGGCAACCAGAACTGGACGCAGTATTCCAAATGAGGTCTAACCAACGTTTTATACAACTGCAACATTAAAGGCCAGCTCTTGTACTCTATACCCCTTTCTATAAAGGCTAGCATACTATATGCTTTCTTCACAACCTTCTCCACTTGCTCTGCCACCTTCAGATCTTGTTCACCTGCACCCTCAGGTCCCTCTGCGTTTCTATACTCTTAATAGGTTTATCCTTTATCATATACCTTCCCCCTACATTCTTTGTCCCAAAATGCATCATCTCGCATTTATCAGGATTGAATTCCATCTGCCATCTATCTGCCCAAGCTATCAGCCTATCTATGTCCTGCTGCATTGCCTGACAGTGCTCTTCACTATCCACAAGTCCAGCCACCTTTGTATCGTCTGCAAACTTGCTGATCACTCCGCTTACTCCCTCTTCCAAGTCATTTATATCTATTACAAATAGAAGAGGCCCCAGTACCTAGCCCTGCGGCACACCACTAGTGACCGACCTCCAGCTAGAGAAACACCCTTCCACTATTACACTGTCTCCTATTAGTAAGCCAGTTACTTATCCATCTAGCTACCTGTCCTTGTATCCCATGAGCCTTGACCTTCTCAACTAACCTCCCATGAGGGACTTTGTCAAATGCCTTACTAAAATCCATATAGACAGTCCTGCTGTGATTGGTTTAAAACTCAATCTGTGGAACAGTGAACATTCAGTGATGCAAGTTCAGTACTCTCACCTATTTGTGAGCTTTCCCAGTTGATATGGAGGAAGGGAATTCTCCAGATCTACTAGCTGCTGACAAGAATCATGATATGCTAGAGAAGAGGGCATTACTCAAAACCGTGGTTTGGCGCCGGTTATGAATATCGCTGTGCTGTGCAGACACATGGATTTGGGCCTGTGTCTGTGGGAGTTTGCGTATTCTCCCCGTGCTTGTGTGGGTTTTCTCTGGGTGCTCTGGTTTCCTCCCACACTCCAAAGATATGCTCTTAGCCTGATTAGCAGAACAAATTCTCCCTAAATTGTCTCAAGTTTGGTTTCAGTGCATGGATCTATAAGTATAGACAGCAATCACAGGTAGAGGTACGAACATCGAGGTGGCGGTGCGGGCTTGTTGGGCCAAAGGGCCTGTTTCCCATGCTGTTTTGTTCTTTGTTCTCTTGTACCAGTTTGCACATGGTAAAGGAATGCTTGTCAAGCTAATCTGTCTCTTGGGGTAAAAGTAAATTGCTGTGGATATTAGAATCTGAATAAAAATAAAATGCTGGAAAATCCCAGCAGGTCTAATGGCATTTGTGGAGAGACAATAGAACCAATGAGATTCTCAACATTAGCTTTGTTCTCTCTCTACAGATGCTGAGATTTTCCTTTCTTGCAGTGTTTGACAAGGGTCAGAGGACATTGTCACGTCCTTCTACTTTTTACTCCATCTTTAAAGTGATAAAGCCAGTGCTCATTTCACTGGATAAACCTAACTCCATTCTGTGCTCCAAAAACCAAATTTGAATCCCAATTCATAATCCTCGTTGTCAAGATAAGGCATTGTGCTCCATCTTGGGCATGATCTTAGATAAAAGGCCAATTCTCCCAAACCTTACTGGGATTCTTTTAATGGTCATCTAAAGCACTGGACCAGGAATCTGCTTTTTAAGCTAATAAGCTTAGTCTGTCTGTATCCTCTCTTTGGACCCACATTATCATATAACTGATATGAAGACTTGGCTACATACCTCACCAGTCCCTTGGGGATAAGGTCAATTCTGGCACCAAGATGTAATATTGCTAATCACTGAATCAAATCTGTAACTCAAGTGTGGAAATTTAATATCCTGCAGATAATGGAAATCAGCTCTTGATTCTGTAATGTGTGGATTTTGTTTGTCATTCTGTTCTTGGCACCATTTTGTTCATTTGTAATTGGCAACATTTTCCCAGGACACAACCTAGACTGACCAGCTTAATGTTGCACAAGTCTAGAAGTGGGCCTTGAAACCAGAATGGTTTGATTTTAAGTTATAAGTTTGACTGGCTAGGCCAAATTAAAATATGCAGATTCAGCATGGAAATTACACAGCATCAAATCACTGATTCGATGAGATCCTGGATCCCAGATGACTGATTTTAATTCTCTGCGTGGTAATCGATGATTTAAATTGATACAACCTTGACATAATTCAGAGCTCAAAGGAGTGTCGAGGAATTTCTACAGTTCTGATGTTCAATGTGTTTTTTAGGGATATTGGTAACCGATTAGAGATACGGAAAAGAGTTGATGCATGCCTTGGAAGTTCAAATCATATCCACTCATTAGAACATGTGCAGGCAAGGATCACATTATCATACAACCGGCGTGGAGACCTGGCTATATACCTCACCAGTCCCATGGGAACAAGATCAACTTTGTTAGCACCAAGGTATGGTTATTACTGATCACTCAGTTAAATCTAACTCAAGATGAGTGCATGACAATTGAATAATATTCTGCAAATAATGGAAATCAACTCTTGATTCTGTAAGATTTTGTTCGTTTGTCATTGTTTTTGACACCATTTTGCTGATTGGCAGAGAGGAGTTTAAAGTTCAACTTTTGTTCAGTGATGTATTGAGGGTGGCTAAATGACCCGCTTTTTCTTTTTGCATTTCCAAATATCAGTTAAAGCTCTATGGAAGATAATGGAGCAAGAAAGATTGATGTATTTGAGCTTGAATATTTGGAATTTAGCCCTCAATCACTGATTCAGTGCTGGTGGCCATCATATCTCTTTACAGGGAGGCAGTGGCATTGTGATATTTTTACTCAGAGTAATCCAGCAACCCAGGGCAGATGGTGAAATTTGAGTTAATAAAACTGGGATTAAAACTCCAATGATGACCATGAAACATTCTTTGTTTTTAAAGAAAACCTAACCTTCAAGGAGAGAAATTTGCCATGCCTGCTTGGTCTGGTCTACATGTGACTCCAAACCTATAGCAATGTGATTGACTCTTAACTGCCCTCTGAAATGGCCTCTTCAATTAGGAATGGGCAATAAATGCTGACCCACCCAGCATATACCCACATCCCATGAATGAATAATTTAAAAATCTATGGGTGTAAGCCAGCCTCCTGAAGCATGCTGCAAGGTTAATCATAGCCTTGATGGCTTAGCTAGAGCTCTCACGAGTAGCACTCCCAGTGTTGTAAATCAATTTCTGCAATCGCATTTTGCTAAATTCTGTGCATTGTGGATATATGATGTGGAGATGCTGACATGGGACTGTGGTATACATAGTAAGAAGTTTGACAACATCAGGTTTGATTGGATTTAAACCTGGTGTTGTCAGACTTCTTACATTATAGGTATATCACTTGATTGTAAGCAAACAACTAAGCATACATGCATTATTTGATTGCAACAAATAAGAGTAATCCCTTTATTTAGATGCTTTAAAAATACTTGCCCAATAATTAAGTTGAGCTGAGTCATCTTGTTTACAGGAGGTTGACCTTTAGTGAAGGCAATTGAGGAAGGTAAATTGATATGAAAGATCCTTGTGATGCAAGTTTCTTGTAATTTAAAGAGCTTTTGGCCCACATTCTATTTTGTTGAGTAAATAGAGCAGATTGTTGGACCTGCCATGTCAGGGGCATGTGTCTTCATCCCAAGCAATAATTTGCACAGGGTGTGAACATTAATCTTGTTCATTATCTATGGTGGCATTCAGCCTCTGAAATGAGGGACTTTGAATTACAGTGCTTTATTTCTGCTCTAGAATTCCAGAGCATTACCCAAGGTGATCTTGGAGTGGGATTTCATGAAGTCACAATTAAAACACTGTTTATTACTCAGCAAATAGGGCATAGACTTTACTATCTGCATATAGAATAATGTGTACACTTGTGAAGTATTAAATGTGCACAGTTATTTGCAGCCTTTCATTTTGGGGCAGAGGTAAAAAAACAATGATGCCAGTTTCTCTTAGAATTTTGAGATGGCTGAACCATTGGGCTTTGTATCATATTACAACTGTGTTTTTTAACTACTGCAGACAGCACGACTACTCATCTGAGGGATTTACTGACTGGGCATTCATGACCACACATTCCTGGGATGAAAACCCTTCCGGAGAATGGGTTCTGGAATTGGAGAATACATCTGGTGCAAATAATTATGGTCTGTTTGCAAAATTTCACATCTAGTTAGTTTAAGTCCCTTTCCCTAGTGGCAATAATGTGAATTGTAGAAATTACACTACTCCAACTATGTACTTGTCCATTGCCTTTCATTTGCTCTTTCAATATTCTCCAATGTGTTTTCATTTTTAAATAATTTTTCTGCCTCTTAAGCATCTCAACCTAGTGATGCAATCTGCAAAAACATTTCTTCAATTACCTCTGTCATTCACTGTGTAAATGATTTTCTGTCTATGACCTCGTGACATTGTTTTTGCTGCTTGGTATAACAATCTTTTTCAAGATTTCACAAAAGCAAAATATTACTGATGCTGAAAATATACAAGAAATAGAAGTAACTTATCATGCATGCTCTTTCATTTCCTTACACTGTCTGATCTTGGGCTTTCTTGCCCATGACCCTTGATTCCCATGAGAAACTGAAAATCTATCCCAGCTTTAAATGTATTCAAGAATACAGCACCCGCAATCGTCTAGGGCAGGGAATCCCAAAGATTCTCAACCTGTTGAGTGAAATTTTCCTTCAGCTCTGCCATAAATGCTTTTCTGCTGAGACTTCTCCCTAAGTGTTTTCACTAGTCAGGGAATTTAAAACAATGAGTTCATCCTACCAAAAGCTCCTGAATCTTAGAGGTTTCAATGAGATTGCCTCTCATCCTTCCAAATTCCAAAGGGAAGAAACCAATTTTCTCAGCCTCTCATCATAACATCATCCCCTTGTCCCAGAAACAAACTTCTTCATATTGCATCCAATGCAACTATATATTTTCATAAATTTAGAGACTAATACTCTGCAAACTACTGTGGTCTCATCAAAACCCTATACAACTCCAGCTTGACCTCTTTATTCCTGAATTCCAATCTTCTTGCAAATCTGAAATGAAAACACAAAAAAGGCAGGAAATACTCGTTTTAGTTTATTTATTAGTGTCACAAGTAGGCATACATTAACACTGCAATAAAGTTACTGTAAAGATCCCCTAGCCACCACACTCCGGTGTCCGTTTGAGTACACTGAAGGACAATTTAACACGTACAATGCACCAAAGCAGCATATCCTTCAGAATGTAGGAGGAAACTGGAGCACCCAGAGTAATCATAGAATCAGTAGAGTTATAAGAAGGCCAATCACATCCACCCAGACATATTCCTGTAACCCCACACATTTATGCTGCTAATCCCCCGATACTAAAGGGCAATTTATCATGGCCAATCCATCTAACTTGCACATCTTTGGACTGTAGGAGGAAGCCCACGCAGATATGGGGAGAATGTGTGGATTCCACACAATGAACCAACCTGGTTTCCTGGTGCTGAGAGGCAGCAGTGCTAACCACTGAGGACGGTCTTAACAGGGATCTTGGCTTCATGACACACTATCTGTAACCCCGTAACTTGGCTGGGTTAGCAAAAAACTTCACTCACTGTGCTGTCTAGAGAAAATACACAATTCTCTAACCAATACTCAGGATTCCCTTCACACACATTGTTAGCCACTTTAACACTTGAATAGCAGGTTAGATGTAAGGATTCGCATTCTAATCAGCAATCTGTGACTGTCTGTGCTGATGTGTGCTATTGCAGACCAGAACACTGCATTTGCCTGACGAAGACACAGTGTCGAAAGCTCGCAAATTTACTATCAAATAAATTGGTTGGATTTAAAATTGTGTTGTAAAAATTTACTGAGTCCACCCAGTCTGGCAGCATCTATGGAGAGATAAAAACAGTATTTTTATTACCAGACATGAGTATTTGCAATATTTTCTGCTTTTATTTCAAACAATTTTTTAATGCTTCCATGATTGACGTTTGCCATTTTCAAAACGAGTTTGATTTGGGTGTGAAACAGCAGCTTAAAGGTTATTGAGCACCTTCATGGAAAATATATCAAAAGGCCACAGCCAAATAGTCTCCATTCCCCACTTGCTGTCTTAAGTACTGGTTAATTTTTTTGTAAAAAATAAACCTAATTGAAATTGTTTTACACTTTAATTATATTGTATGCCTAATTGTTGTTGTTTAACATGCCTGCGTCTAATGTGTAGTAGATCTCTTTGTAATACAGAAACTATCTATTCAGGTACCCTGAGGCAGTTTACACTGGTTCTGTATGGGACGGCACCAACTAACTACAGTCAGCAGAAATCTACCAACATCACACTACCTGCCAATTGTAAGAAGTTGAACTCTCATCAAGTGTGTGCAGGTGAGTAAACAAAATATGAATTTAACGAGGAATAGAGATTTCCATTTCTCAGTGCTCTCTACAAGCAGAAATGAAAAATAACATATATTGAGAAATCCTTAAACATAAAAATTGTAATAAAGAATAATTCATTAATATTTCATGCAAGTTGATTGTTTTCTTTATTCATTTATGGGACATAGGCAGCACTGACTGGCCAGCATTTATTGTCCATCCCTAATTGCCCTCAAAGGTGGTGATGAGTTGCCTTTCTGAAATACTGCCATCCACCTGCTGTGGGTTGACCCACAATGCTATTAGGAAGGGGTTTTGATCCAGTGACTGCAAAGAAATGGTGATGTATTTCCAAGTCAGGATATCTAAATACTGATTCCAGGGGAGAACTATTTCATTTATTTTTGACTTCATTTTTGCAAGTAGTTGGTAATTGTCCAAAGAATGAAAATGCTTTAAAATTCTGTGCAATTGGCATTATTTGAAAAAGCTTAATGAAGGCTTTCTGTAAATTTACCAGCCTGATTGATTAATAGTAACCTTTGATAGTTAGAAAATGCTTAAGGTTGCACTCAGTGACCTTTTTGTCTTTTGGATAAATATGTTGATTTATAGTTGAAAAACTATGAACTCCCAGTAATTCAGAAGCTATCTTCCAGCAGTATTGGTCTACCTAGTACACTGTTTGGTTACTCTTGCCATAAAAAGGGCCTTTTTCACTTTTGATGTAAAGTTGATGGAATTTTGTGGAGCAATTAGTGTTGGGGGAGAGAGGGGTTCAATGAAGGAAGAAGGAACCGTGTGTTGTAATTTGAAGCATCTCCTGTATAGTCCTGAAAGATTTACAAGTGTATAGTTCTTAAGCCTTCCAACAATAGTTGCAAAGTATAAAAAAAAAATGGGGCTTTGTAAACATACTGCAGTAATCATGGGTTGATTTTTAATCTTCTCGAATCACATGGTAGACTGGAGGGGAGTTCACTATTCAGAACAATTTCTGAGAATTGATTTAAACCTCAATGGCTAATGTGGCAGGATTAATTAATAACTTCATAGTAAAGAATCCTTTTGGTAATAGTGATCACATTTTTCATTCAGTTCGAACATGAGGAAATTATATATTATAGTTTAATTACCTGGGTTTAAGTTTGAAGCAAATGATGGAGAAGCAATGGTAGACAAAACAGGTAGTGAGGATACAAACAGTAAAATGGATATCAATGGATTGAGACTGGACAAAAAATTAATATAATGAGAGAAAATTAGGTCAGGCAGAGAAATGAAGTTATGGATTCAATTCAGTCAGCTGTGATCATGGTGAAAGGCAAAGAAAGTTCAAGGAGCTATTATTTCTTCTGACTGTTTTGCTTTGGAAAATACAGGAATTGGCATTTCATAAACACAGAATTGTTAGGTGCAGAAGGCCATTTTGCCCACTGTCTGCACTGGCTCTCCAAATGAGCAACTTGATTTAGTCCCTTTTCACCGTACTCCTGCACATTTTTTTGAAATAATTATCTAATGCATTCTTGAATGCTTTGATTAAACCTGCTTCCAATACATTTACAGGCAGTGTATTCTGGACCTGATCCACTTGTGTTAAGTTTTTCTCACATCACATTTGCCTCTTTTGCAGATCACAGTCTATGCCACCTTGTTTTTGATCCTTTTACGAGTGGGAACAGTTTCTCCCTATCCACTTATGATTGGAATATCTCTATCAAATCTCCTCTGAGCCACCTTGTACAAGGAAAGCTATCCCAACTCTGCAATCTATTCACACAACTGAAGTTTCTCATCCTTAAACTCTTCTGCACTCTCTCCATTCACATCCTTCCTATAGTATAGCATCCAGAACTGTTCACAACGCTCCAGCTGAGATTGAGTGAGCATCTTGTATAAATTTGTATTGCTTTCTTGCCCTTGTACTCTATCCCCCTATTAATAAAACTCAGAACATTATATAGTTTATTAATGGCACTCTCCCACTGTCCTGTGACCTTTAATGATTTATACACAAATACCCAAGTCTTTCTACTCCTGCATCGCAGTAAGAATTTTGCCCCTTTATTTTATTTCTGTTCCTATGACAACTTGAGAGTTTGGATCTTTGATTCCTTGAAGAATATTGTCATAAAATTAAAAATAAGCATAATTGCCATGATGGTGAGTCAACCATTCTATAGTGAAATAACATTTTATGTTAATTCATAAGCATTACAGCTTCTGGATATTTTACTTTTAATGACTTCTAGTTGAAAGACTACAGTCCATAATGCTGAGCACAGTGACTTGACAAATACTGCAGAAAAGGAGAGAAAGTGAGTCATATAGGAAGCAGTAATTAGATGTGTCTCAAGTTTGAAAAGAGAAGTGAATTTTAACACATTCCCCAAGGATCAGAGCAGTGAGAGTAAAATATTTTGTAGGATGCAATATTTGGATCTGAAGTAGACTGTTCAGAGGGGGTCATGACTATATGTTGGTGTTAGGAGATGGAGACAAGAAAAATTTCACCTGGATTTTGAGGCGTGATTGGAGGCTTGTGGTAGAAAGTCAAAGCAACTGAACCAAACAATATTTCACAGACTGATGGTTGGGAAGCTGGAGAATCTGGACCCTAGTTTGAAGAGTAGCTGTCATTTGACAAGAGCACCATAGACAAAATTGAGTTGTTAGTGGGTTTTGTATAAAAATGATTCCTCTGGCTTGCTCTTGAATCCTGTTGTGAAACACTAACAGCAAGTGCTGAGGCAGTTGGTGCACATTGGAGCTTGGCTTCACATTGAGGCTGTGTTAATAGTGACTGACTACTAGCAAGTGGCATATCGCTGTTAGTGTTACATGCACTGCATTCCCAAAACTATAGAAGTAATGTTCAAGTGCCTTGGTAGAAATTAGAACTGTGCTAGCTCCAGCACTACATTTTGTTGAGAGGGGACAATTAAGCTTTGATAGTCCATCTAGTCCTTCAATGAACATTGTATATTTTGCTTTTTGCAGTAAACTGAATTTGTTCCTCCATAATCAGTCACTGGTGGGGGATAAATTGCAGAGTATGCTTTCTGACTACAGACATAACATGACAAGAGCTCTCTGTCATGTTATCAACATCATGACCAAATACCAGTTTTCTATGCTGATATTAAAGTGCACACCTCTGTCCGGTTTTTCTAAATATGTTGCCATCCCATAGACTTCCTACAGTGCAGAAGGCAATTTGACCCATCAAGTCTACACTGACTCTGGCACAGAAGCTTACCCATTTATCCTACTAATCTCCCCTTACCTACACATGTTGGAACATCTGGGGATAATTTAACACAGCTAATCCACCTAACTTTCATCTTTGGATGTATTTTAAGATCTTAAAATTTTTGCTGTTTAGGTGGCTTGGTGATGAATGCACATCATTCAGATCACAAGGTAGAGGCTCTATCCAAAGATCATGTTTGTTTTTAGCTGAACAGCAGTAAGGATATTACAGTCGAGGCTGATATTTGTAGCCTAAGGAGGAGAAAATATGGACATAGCTCTTGCCCTCAATTTAATCTCCAGTCTCTTTATGGCTGTGTACGTTGGGTACAGATGTGGTTGTGATCAGTTACAAGATGCAATGCAGCAGTTCACCAAACTCCTTAGACAGTCCCTTCCAAATCCACGACCACTTCCATCTGGAAACAAGGGCAGCAGATGCAAGTTCCCCTCCAAGCCACTCTCAACCTGACTTGGAAATAAATAGCCATTCCTTTGCAGTTGCTGTGGGAGTCAAATCCTGGAAATGTCTCCCCAGTGAGGGTCAACCCATATCTCATGGACTGCGATGATTCAAGAAGGCAGTTCACCATCTTAAGGGCAAGTAGGGATAGGTATGAATGCTGCTAGCCAGCAACGCCCTCTACATGTTTGAATAATGTGTAAACGTTCATTTCAAAGTGCTCACATAATGAATGGCTCCTTGGGCAAGACACAGCAATGTCTGTGCTTTGCTAAATTTTGAGAAGTACGCACCTGGATTTTATCAGAAGGAAATAATTGGGGAAAATGCTTTGAAAATCTTCAAAGTTGATTGTTTAATTTATGCACCCTGCTAAGCATTTTAAAAGGCTTCTGTGTACAAATTTCTGTTTTAGATACAGTCAGTCTTGTTTTGTAAATTTATCGATTATAATCTGTTTGATAAATGTTTGGAACCAGTGCCTCAGATTTGTTTTAAATAGAATTTAAAAATACACAATCATCCTCCTTCTGATGAGCCATTTTATGTAGTTAGTGAAAAATGAATCTGATGTTTTGATCTTTTTGAGCCTTGCTTCACAGGGAGCATTTTAATGACTAATTTTAATCAGTTTATGGGTTCCTTTGAAGTTCACAGGCTATTTTTTTCATTTTTTACTTTGCCTTGTAGGATTTACTTTTATAAACTTCTGTTTCATGTCTTTACCTTTTTTCTATTTACAATTTACGTTAGCTTAGTTTGTAAATAGCTGGTTAGTGGTGCAGAGACACGCCAATAGCATGGGTTCAATTCTTGGCTGAGATTATTCATGAAGGCCCCACGCCTGAGGGTTTGGAGATCTCCCAGTCAGCTCTGCCCTTCAAAGGGAAGCACCTATGGTCATCTGGGACTGTGGCAACTTTGTTTGAGATTTTTAATTTAGGTAGTTTAATGGAAATACTTCCTATTCCGTGATTTTTGTAAAAAGGAAAAGCTCAAGTGGGAAATCTGGAATGAAAACAATATAGCTACTCTTTTCCTAAAGAAAACAGGTTGTCTTCAGATGCTGACCCTGCATCAGAAGTTCTGCTGAAGGATATCTTGTTTATCTTTTAAAATGATGCTGTACATATTCCGAGTGTTTTGGAGTAATTTTGAGCCTCTTAATATTAGTAAGCTTGTTATATTTTTCAATCTTGCATTAAGAATTAGTTGTTTCCAACTTCATTTATTTTTAATTGTTGCCAATTCTATTTTTATTTGCTAAAATGTACGTTTACTCTGGTTTGTAGCTGCTGCTCCAGCAGCACTTGTTCAAATTTAGAACAACCTGCGAGTCCTGCACTCAAGCTCATTCCTTACAAAGAAAAGTACTGCACAGGAATAGGCCCTTCAGCCCTCCAAGCCCGTGCCCCTAACTAAACTAACAAACCCCAAATTCCTGTAATCTGTCAAGATATTATGAACATGTAATTCTCTGCAGCTTTGATTTGCATTTCAGTTCATCCAGCTTCTTAAAAGCACAAAGTCCAATTTAATGAATGAATATGTTCTCAAAGTGCAGCCCCAGTTTAATTGCTGGTGACAGGATAATGCTTGTAAATGATTAAATCAGAGGAAAATGTAAACTAGATACTGTGTCCCTTGAAGTGTCATCTGAAATGTGATTGATCTTTCCAATAAATCTACATATTTGTATCAAACTTTTAAGGAGGGATAAACTTAAGTCAGCACACTTATCAAAACACTGCATTTCAACTACATCTTGTATTTTGTCTTGTTCCTTTTCTTGCATATCATGTCTGAGGTCTATTCCTTGATGTGTGGCCTGGACTTTGCCTTTGCTTACCTGAATGGCTGAAGACATAGTTGGCAGAAGTGGGCTTAAGGGAGGGAGCTGTGCATAGGCAGCATCAGGAACATAAAAGGTTATGGAAGCTTTCTGGGATGTGCAAGGCCATCATATGAAATAAACTTGATAGGCCAAAGAATCAATAGATGATATAAACAGAAGCAACGTCCGATGGTTTTGAAGTTATGACTGTTCTCCTTTGAAGATAAATAGTTGAAAATGGCTAATGCCTTTGATTTGATTTGTTGTCACATATGAGTATACAGAAAGTATTTCTTGTATGCTATACAGACAAAGCATTCAATTCATAGAGAAGGAAAGAATGCAGAATGTCGTGTTACAGCCATAGCTAGGGGTGTAGAGAAAGATCAACTTAGTGCAAGGTAAGTCCATTCAAAAGTCTAACAGCAGGGAAGAAGCAGTTCTTGAAGTCAGTTGCTACGTGTCCTCAGACTTTTGGGATCTTTTTCACCACAGAAGAAGTTGGAAGAGAGTGTGTCCAGGGTGCCTGGGGTCCTTGATTGTGCTTTATTTCTGTGATAGCAGCAAGTGTAGACAGTCAGTGATAGGCTGGTTTGCATGATGGATTGGGCTACATTCACAACATTTTGTCATTCCTTGTGGTCTTGGACAGAGCAGGAGCCATACCAAGCTCTGATGCAACCAGAAAGAATGCTTTCTATGGTGCACCTGTAAAAGTTCGTGAGGGTTGTAGCGGACAAATTTCCATTACCTCCTGAGAGAGTAGAGGCATTGGTGGGCTTTCTTAACTGTATCATCAGCAGGAAGGGACCAGGTAGGTTGCTGGTGATCTGAACACCTAGAAACCTGAAGCTCTCAGCCATTCCCACTTTGCCCCCGTTGATGTAGAGAGGGGCATGTTCTCCACTGTTTCCTGAAGTTGGTGACTATCACCTTTGATTTGTTGACATTGAGGGAGAGATTATTGTCGCTGCAGTTCACCAGGCTCTCTCTCTCTCTTTCCTGTACTGTCTCACCATTGTTTGCGGTCTGATTCACTATGGTGGTGTTATCAGTGAACTTAAATAGAGTTGGAGGGAAATTTGGCCACAGTCATGTGTAAAAGGAGTACAATAGGGGCTGAGGACACAACATGATGGGGCACCTTATGAAGAAAATGGCCTGTAGGTTAGGAAGTTCAGGATCCAGTCGCAAAGGGAGGAGCCAGGCCACGGAATTTGGATATGTTTTGTGGCAATAATAGTTTTGAAGGCCTAGCTGTAATCAATAAATAGGAGTTTGACATGGGTGTCTTTGTTGTCTACGTGTTCCAGGGTTAAGTGTGAGATAAGGGAGATGGTGTCTGCTGTGGACTTGTTGTGGTATTAAGCAAACAGCAGTGGATCCAGGCAATTTGGAAGGCCAGAATCAATTCATGCCATGACTAACCTTTCGAAGCACATGATGGATGTCAAGCCAGCGGATGATAGTTATTAAGGCATTCTGCCTGGATTTTCTTTGGTACCAGGATGATGGTTGTCATCTTGAAGCAGATAGGGACTTCATGTTGGTTTTAAAGATTCTGTTGATACCCCCGGCAGTTGGTCTGTGCAGGATCTGGGTATCCCATTCAGGCCAGTCGCTTTCTGTGGATTGACTTTCGAAGGTTGCTCCATCTGCAATGGTGAGCTGAGATGCAGGCTCTGGGGTAGAGGGCATGTTCTTGCTGTTCTTGTGCTCAAAATGGGTATAGAATACTTTGAGCTCATCATATTGATCGATCAATTGGTATTGGTGATTTTACATGCCTTCATCTTGTAGCCTATTATGTCTTGCAGACTGCCATAATCAGGAGTCTGTGGCTTGCCTGGGACTCTGGCTTGGTCCAGTATTGTCTTTTGGCATCTCTGGATCTTCATAGGTCATATCTGGATGATCGAATGTCAACTTGAATCTTGAGGGAGTTGGAATTCAGAGTTGTAGATCCCATTTGGCATATTGTCCAGCTGAGACCCACACATCAGGAAGTAACTTTAAATGGCTACAGCTCTGATTCACCAGAACGATACATGCTTAGAGTTAAACTACAAGGAGGTGTTGCAAATATTTTGAATTCCTTTTTGGCTTAGATTAAGGTGTCAGAGGTGGTTTTGTTTAAAACTTGAATCAACCTTGTTGAAAGCATCTGCCCTCTTATGGGAGAATCTAGAACAAGAAAGCTTAACTTTAAAATAAAGTAATTTAGATGAGATCAGAAACAATTTATAGGATAATGAAAATCTGGAGCTCACTCCAAAGGTCTGGATGTGAGGAGAATTGGAGCTTCGAATAGAGGTTTTTGTTCGGTAAAAGTGTCTAGGTATCTGGAATTAAAGTGGGTAGATGAATTTGAAATACTGATGAGTGCAATATAATTAGTGGCAGAACAGATTAATGGGGTGAGTGAGCATACAAACATGCAGAACACAGAACATAGAGCAGTGTAGCACAGTAAGGCACTTCAGCCCCTGACGTTGTGCTGAGCTATATCCAAACCCAAGATCAAGCTATCCCACTCCCTGTCATGCTGGTGTGCTCCATGTGCCTATCCAATAACTGCTTGAAAGTTCCTAAAGTGTCTGATTCCACTATCACAGCAGGCAGTGCATTCCACACCCCAACCACTGAGTAAAGAATCCACCTTGGACATCCCTCCTCTGTCTCAACCACAAAAGTTATAGTTATGCCCCCAAGTAACTACATCCACCCTCCTCATCGTAGGAACGTCTAAGTCACCTGTCATCCTTCTCTAAAGAGAAAAGCCCCAACTCCCCAACCTTTCCTCATAAGACCTACCCTCCAAACCAGTTAGCATCCTGGTAAATTTTTTTTTTTTTTTTAAGCAACACAGCACGGGAAACAGGCCCTTCGGCCCAACGAGCCCGCGCCACCGTAATACCAAATACATTATCCTATTTTAATATTCCTATATAATAATATATATATTAATCCTAATTTGGAAAATTTTCACCATAGGGACAATTTTTTACCCAATCAGCCTAAGAGCGAATTTTTGGGTTGTGGGAGGAAACCGGAGTGCCCGGAGAGAACCCACGCAACCACGGGGAGAACGCGCAAACTCCCGCAGACACCGGCCCAATTCCAAGTGTCTGCACAGCCACATCGATAGTCTCTGAGCTGTCATGGTGCCCTTCTCCTCTGTGTTCTCTCTAATGCTTCCACATCCTCAGTGAGGTGACCACAACTGCGCACACTATTCCAAATGTGGTCTCACCAAAGTCTGGTTTAGTTGCAGCATAACCCCACAGCTCTTAAACTCAAACACCCTGTTAATAAACACTAACACACTATAAGCCTTCTTTACAGCTGTATCCACTTGACTGGCAACCTTCAGAGATCTGTTGATATGAATCCCAAGATCTCTCTGTTCCTCCACATTTCTCAGAACCCTCCTGTTGACCATGTAATCCACATTCAAATTTATCCTGTCAAATTGAATTAGTTCACACTTATTAGGGTTAAACTCCATCTGCCACTTTTTTGTCCAGCTCTGCATCCTATCAATGTCTCTTTGCAGCTACAAGAGCCCTCCACCTCATCTACTACTCTACCAAACTTGGTGTCGTTGGCAAATTTACTAACCTACCCTTCAGCTCGCTCTTCCAAGTCATTGATAAAAATCACAAATAGCAGAGGCCCAAGCACTGATTCCTGTAGTACACTGTTGGTACTGGCCTCCAGTCTGAAAATTTTCCCTCCACCACTACCCTCTGACTTCTGAGACAACCAATTACTTTCCAATTGGCCAAATTTCCTTCTATCCCACACCACCTGAATTCATGAGCCTCCCATGGGTAAGCTTATCAAACGCCTTATTAAAATCCATGTAAATGACACCAACTGCTCTATCTTCGTCTATACCTTACTTATCTCAAAGAATTCAATCAAATTTGAGAGGCACAAATTGATGAATTACAGATTAGGAGCTGAAGTAGGCAGCTGTGCTATTGGAACCTGCTTCACCATTTAAGTTCATGGCTGATGTGATCGTAATCTCAGCTCCAGACTTCCTCCTACCCTAAATATGAATAGCCATCTCCTGTTTGTTTTAGTTGGATTGGGTGTAAGGTCACCCAATATTAACATTGAAGTAGCAAGTTATTGACAATGCCACATTCTGCCTTTTGCTGGCTATTTCAGGTTGACTGCTCGATTTGAATAAGAGTACAAATAATGCTCTTCAAAAACTAGGAGATAACAAAGAGTCATGAATCATGCATATATATGCAAATAAAACAATTAAACTTCCTTCATTCTCGACAAGATGTAATATCAATAATAATTGTATCAAAATTAGTTGAGACTGAACCTGAATTTTAATCCTACGTGTAATGTGATAGTCATGATGTAGAGATGCTGGTGTTGGACTGGGGTAAATACAGTAAGTAGTCTCTCAACACCAGATTAACCAGCCTTAATTATAGCTGCCCGTAACCAGTGGTCATGGGCATTCAGCCTCTCATCTTTGGGTAAATGTTCTCCAAGGCGGCCTTCATGACACATGACAGTGCAGAGTCGCTGAGCAGAGACTGATAGCCAAGTTCCACACACATGAGGATGGTCTCAACCGGGATCTTGAGTTCATGTCGCACTACCTGTAACCACTATAACTCGCCTGGACTTGCAGAATCTCAATAACTGTCCTGTCTGGAGACAATACACATCTTTTTAACCTGTGCTTAACCCTCTCTCTACTCAAGTTGCCTGTATTTTTAAGACTTGATTGGCTATAAAGACTCACGTTCTAATCAGTATTCAGTAGAATGAGTTTGTCTTTATATGCCTTGTTTATGAACAGATCTCCCACTCACCTGATGAAGGAACAGCGCTCCGAAAGCTAGTGGTATTTGCTACCAAATAAACCTGCTGGACTTTAACCTGGTGTTGAAACTTATTAATATGACAGTACCATTGTGAACCTTGGACTGAATACTTCGTTCTTATTGCTCCTTGTGTCCATCCAATTGCTTTCTGTTCTGTAACCAGTACTTCAATTTTATACAGTTCAAAATATTCCCCGACTAGACTCTATTTCAAAAGGTTAAAGTCTAATTGCTTTAGTGTTTAGTTCAAGTGAGCAGATATGAAAGAGTATTTAAAATACTGCAGCCTTCAGTAAACCCAAATTAATTATACTAACTGCAACTGAGCTGTTGAATCCTGTTTGAAAATTAAGTCCAGTCTAACCTTAAATGATTTTACATTTTGTTCAAATGTCTGTTTGGTTTGTAGCTCAAAGGTTGTCACTGTTGAAACTGTTCCTGTAATATTTATTTCTCTCCTGTTCTGTCTCCTCAGAATGTGAAGCTGCGTTTTTCCTGCATCAGCAAAGCTGTGTGGAAAAATGTCCACCTGGCTTTTATAAAGGACTCATCGATGGTCCTTTGGAAAACAACATTGAATTTCCACAAGTTTTGGCCTGCCTTCCTTGTCACGCTTCCTGCCGCACGTGCAACGGGTTTACAGCCAATCGCTGCCTTTCTTGTCTCCCTCACTCACGCTACAATGAAATTGAGTTGAGCTGCTCACCCCAGATGCAAGTCAGCAGAGAATCTCCCCTGGAGAAAGAGGAAGTTGTTGAACCGCTCACTGAATCACATGTACCTATATGGTTTGCGTTGACCATCTGTGCCTTCATTATAATGGTATTTTTTATAATATTTATAGTTCTTCAGGTCAGGTCAGGATTCCAGTTCAACAAAGTGAAAGTCTACACTTTACAAAACGGGAAAGGGATTATATCTTACAAAGGAATTTCTGACACCTGGAAAGATGGAGATTTATCCGAATCGGATTGTGAAGAATTTGATGTTGAAGGACAAAGTGAGAGAACAGCATTTATAAAGAAAATACAAAGTGTCCTCTAATATTCCTCCTTACAAATGTTCCATCCTGTTGCTAATGAAGGGTTGTATGTCTCATTTTCATGGACTTTCAAGTAATATCTTTAGGGGACAAGGCATCCACAAACCCACTTTTATCTGGAAAGTGGATGATTGAAATGATGGACACAATCCCTCATAGCTGAACTGTTGACAATACTGGAAATTGGGCATTTTTCACAGCTGTTAGCTGGGTAGGTTGGTGACTTAGTTCCCAGCAAAATCTGGTCAGGGCCATAGAATGGTGAAGTGGATTTTTTAAATTTAATATTATATAATGCAATAGGTAATGATGGAAATTTTGAGACTCCCAAAATAAGAGAGTTTATAAGAACGTTCTCGTCTGGATAAATTGAAAATTAATTGAGGAATTTGAAATTGTGGTTTAGGAGACTTTCAAAGCTATTTCAATCACAACAAGATCAAAGGGGACAAAAACTTAACTGTTTGGTACATATTACAATTGGTTTTTGAGTAGCGGAAATAATTTCAAGGGGTACCTTTTTTGCACTTTAAATTATTTTCAAAATTTCCATCTCTTAAAACACACTATTTTAAAATATTTCTCTCCAAGCAATCGCTGACTCATTGGGTTGGTTGCTCACTCCCTAATGAGGACTGAGGTATCTGGACCAAGAAAGTTCTAGATTTGAATCCTGTGCCCAAATTGGCAAATGGTTATTGTTTGGTGCACTTGGTTGGGGTGGAAATGATTTGGGGGGGGGGGGGTTGGTGGCAGCGGAGATGCAATCATCAGGGTTCCTTCTGCTCCTATTTAAAATTGTGCATGTGGACATCAGATCTAGTATGGGCTTGGCATAATCTCCATGCTGACTTATCTAAGTTCTGACAGGAAGTGTTACAGTTATGATGATTGGCAGTTGAGTGAGGCTGACCTGTGGACCTGTCACCCTGCTGCTTCAGGTGAGGAGGGAAGTATAATTAGCTTGTCAGTGAAAATATCATCATCCAGAGCAGATTGGATTCTGGCAATTTTGGGGCAGATAAAATAATTAGTTGATGAAGAAAAATCACACCAGAATTTTAGATTTGTTTTATGCCTGATCTGAACAATTAATTTGTAACCCAGGGAGCTGGTGATGCACATTATTATTAATCTACTTGCAACCTGGAGTTCAAATCGAGGCTGAGGTCTGTCAGGAATGCAAAGTGACTGGTTCTAAATGGTGCAAAGAACAAGCCTTCCACTGAACATCCTTGAGAGACCAGAGGCTGATGGGGGGAATGGAAAAATTAACGAAGTGGGCAGTTCATTTGAGGTTAGTGCTGAGATGCATTTATTTAGCCAGGGAAGAGATGCCTCGTGTGACCTACCTTAGAAAAACATGTAATTTGTGAGCTCTAACACACCACTTTGGGCACAGATCCCCCAAGTAGTATAAATATTTATTGCACATCACTTTACTTACTGAGGTGTTGGTGCAACTCACCTCAATAGCACTTTGTATCAGAACTCCTGCTTCTATTTAGCACTGCATCGATTTTCCAATAGTGTCTTCCAGTTATTTTAATTGAAGGATTTTGCTATAAGCATACTATATATGGGAAATGAGACCTGATCAGGAAAAACTGGCAATAATTTCCTATGAAGCAGATCAAATAGATCAGGCTGAAGTTGAGCATTAAATGTGCTTGAATCCAGAGAGTCACTGTTTTTAATGCAATCTGCAATAAGTAAGTTTGATATTCAGGCTTAATGGATATTTTTATTGAATGGTTTCAGAATATGCACCAAGCTTGAGGAGGAGTATATTTTAAGGAAGGTACATCTGGGGGAGTGGGTAACAAAGGGTTACATCTCTGGCAATCGCATGCTAATTCACCCCAATCTGATGCAGCAGGGCCTTCTCCAGATGTGAGGCCCTTATTTGAAAGGAGTTAGAGCATTCTCAAATTAATTGTAAATGAACACACATCTATTGCACAAAGTGCCTTTAATTTGGTGCTAAATTGGCAATCTGATTCAAAGGTCACACTGGCTGGTGTGGGAGATGAGGGGAAGATGCCACACTGATATAGTATAGGCAGTGTTATTTTAGAGCTACGGCCAATTGAAGGGGCAGTGTAGAGGGAGGTGAAGCTACTCTGGGAGTGTTTAATGTTGGAAAAGACTATCTAGAATGGATAGTGTTCCATTTCCAAGTATCAACCATTACAAACATGGACTTCACAAGAACATGCCTGCTGATGTATAAATCTGAACAGAAGCGAGAAACAGTACTATTAGACAGCAGGGTCCATTCAGAACAGTTCTGTTGGACGCAATTTTCCAGTCGTTCTTGCCAGCAGGTTCTTCAGGTCTGCTGACAGTGACACTGGTGCTGATTCCCTGGCAGCAGTGTGTGAGAAACCCTGTGACAGCAGTGGGAAAGAAGCTGCTGTGGCTGGCTTAATGGCAGGCTGTCTTTGCTGCTGCAAAATATGCTGAGGGGAGGGGGTGGAAAATCCTGCCCTTAGTCTCTACCCTCAGTGTTGCTGCCTCTTAATTAAATCTTAAAACACTTAATTTTTCCCCTTTTACCATTGATGCCACCTGACCTGAGCTGATTTACAGTTTTGAAATTAGTGGATGTTAGCTGTGAAAAATGTTTCCCTTCTCTGCTGTATGTCTTTTTTTTAATGAGCACAAAACATTGGGGTGGGTGAGGAGTCTTATTCAACTGAAATAAGACTTTGAGACATTCTTCACACCATTGAAACCCCCTCAGGGTGAGTCACTGACTTCAAGGTTTCCTTCAATGAAGCAAGAGAACTGTCATGGATGAATAGTTTCTTTAAAATTGCATTATTCTTGTTTTTATAATGCGTTAATTATGGATAAAAACATTAAGCATTCAGCATTCAAAAGAAAAACTTCAGGACTGGTCAGGGAATAATCCTTATTCACAGCACTTGGTTGTATCTGCTATAGATGTTTTTCTAGCCCATGCCTAGTCAAATCATCCATTTGCTCTATATTTGGAAATGGACAACTAATCCTTTTTGTTTGCAGTCAGTTATGTCGTATACTAGCACTAATACACTACAGAGAAATCAAAGTTAAATTAATATTTCAAAGATGTTCAAAAACTCTTATCACCTTGGATTGCTCCTACTCCTATCCTAGCCAATGACTCAACTCGTTCCTGTTAGTAATTTATCACATTGTTGCATCAATTCTTTCCTTAAAAACCCAAGTCTAGAGGGACAAAGTTCCCAGGCGGGTTTCTTTTTTTCATGATTCAAATATATCTATAAATTTTTGCACACCTGAATCCTGTTTGGAAAATGACACATTTATACTTAATATTACCTATATTGAATTATAACTGTGTAAATGATGAATTACTAACTTCATCTGAATTAAGAGCAAAACACTGATTTCAAACTTCTCCAGTATAGAGATCTCGAGATGGGTTTAGGGTGGAATAAATTGTCTTTAGCTAAAATTGAAAATAATATTTTGCCAGTAGCTGAATAGAATTTAGGTGAATTCTAAATGCTCAAAATACTCCTCTTAGCTAGCCAGTCCAAGACTGTGCCTTGATTGGGGAGAATGGGGATTTAATTTTGTTCTGCAGGATGATTTGCTAAACGTAAGTGATGTCTTCAATGATGCATCGTGTTTATCAGTCTTGCACATGGTTCTAACAAAATGAAGAGATATTTTGGACCTCATTTGAAATTTGCAATTACCCATAAGCTATCTGGTAGAAATACTGTCCTGAATTTCAATTGACCAGAGCAGTAGTTGGGGCTGTATTTGATCTTGCATCAGGAATCCTGAAAAATCTGCACATGTCCTGCTCTTGATGGATATCCAGTAGTCCTTACTGGAAAGTGCATGTGTGGGATTGTCTTTGTATGAGTAGGCTTGGCTTTGCTGTATACAGAATAATTTTCATTAGATTTTTGTTTGGAGAAGGGCCACTCTGGTGGAGTGTAACAGGATAAATCAGTCCCGATTTGCCAATTGAGGATAGATTACCAAGTGAACAAAGTCATTTCTTTTGATGCTTTGTGAAAATTATGTTGAATAATTCGGGGTTTTAAATATTTAGTTTTCAGATGAAAATGGAATTTGCCTTATTACAGTCAATTGGTTTTCTCTTATGGAAGTTAGTCGACTGAGGGTGTCCTGTATGGTTTGGCAGCTTTGCTAACAACTCCTGATTTATCTATTGACTTTGCACTATATGCACAATATTATCTTCCCTTCTGTTATGAATCCCAAGCACTAAAATAGTGTTGCAAAGGCATTGCTGAACTCCCAGGTGTTTAAGCAGTGCTGGTTCAGTTTGGCAAATGTAATGAAACCTTGTGACTATTATTTTAATAAAGCAATATGATTATGGGCCTTTGGGTTGGGAGAGGTCTATGATTATTAATCAATGAATTCATGAAAAATGTAAATAATTGTAATATATATTATAAACCATGATTTCATAATATGCAACCTCTTAATGTGTAAAGGAATAGAGCAGTACGTATGTGTCCATCAGGGAAATCCTAAGTTGAGTTGATTGTCCCAGTGCTTTTGGATGATTAGAGGAAACGACTTTGCCTGTTCTGCTACTTTATTTTTTGCCAGTGCATTGTGGGTTGGAGGATAAGGGACACAGATCTATACTTAAAATGATGTTGCGTTGTAGCAGTCTCCTCTTGTACGGGTGATCTATGAATCCTTTTGCAGATCTCACACCCAAGATCCATCCCTACCTGTATTGCACCCAATCACTTGGTTTGGTGCTGCACTTCTCATTTCTGAAAGGCAGACTTTTAAGACTGCTTCAGACTGGGAAAGAAGGAGATAAAGCCTGTTGCAAGTGACCAGTTTAGACTTTATCAACTGTTCCGTCCATTCCCAATACATCATTTCACTGAATGTTAAACTGCTCCCAAGATCCCATTTATCAGTGCACTTTAGATGGAGTGACTTTTACTTTTGATTCCCCCCCCCATCCCCAGTCCTACAATCACATGATATTTGTTGTAGCTTGTGTTCTTACACAATCCAGAAACATTTTTTGGAAGGGTTTGGGAAATAGTTTAATATAGTTCTAGAATGGGATTGGGGTGGGGGTGTTCTTTTTGAAAACTTTATTGACGCACTAATATCCAAAAAATG
This sequence comes from Sphyrna mokarran, assembly GCA_024679065.1. Lineage (NCBI taxonomy): Eukaryota > Metazoa > Chordata > Chondrichthyes > Carcharhiniformes > Carcharhinidae > Sphyrna > Sphyrna mokarran. Next base: position 3,328,158 of record JAGIQG010000033.1, read on the forward strand.
TTGAGACTGAAGAGATTTAATCTGGTCATTTTGACTCTTACACATCTTAACAGTTACGGTTTATTGTGCAAAAACTATAAATGCTTCGTCACAGTTACCCCAGAGTACCATGGTGTCTAATTGATTAATGCGCTCGATGACATTAGTTTTATGCATTTTCTGGTGATTTCAGTCATACCTTTATTATAACAAAGTTTAAAAACCAAGTGGCAGAAATGTTTGCACGTTTTGTTGGAGATTACGTAGTTATAGTTTATAATGAAAACATTTCAGTATGATACCATGTTTCATTTTCCCCTTCCCTCTCGCAATGTGTAGCTGTTTTGCACTAATATATTTAATCATTCCAAGTCTTGTTTTATGCTTTCACCATTCACACAGTCAAATCTTTAACTGAAAGCGCTACTGAAGAGACTTTCCCAGTGGCTTGATGGGTGAAGGCATTCTGCATGGTAACACTCAGCTATACAGATAAGGTTCTATGTTTGATTCTTTGAGTTATTAATTTTGGATATGGTAAAACTAGCTGACTTCCAAACCCAAGAATGGAGGTGGTGAAATTGGAAGAGGGGCAGGTGCATCAAGTAATAGTCTGCTACTTGCTGTGGTCAAACAGCCCATCAATTCACTTTGCCTAATCTTGTACCTGCAGACACCTGTCAGAAGCCTGAAAGCCAGTTCACTCATGCTACCATGCCCTAATGTGAGCCAAGCCTTTGGGAGAGATTGGGGGGAGAGGGGCAATTAGGGTGGAGGTAGGAAAAATACGAGAAATGTGCAGTACCCAAAACCATTCACAAAGTTAAATTGAAAGGGCTACATAAACTCGGTTGCAGTTACTATTCCACAGTGCAATGCACCAAAACATGAGATGCTGGCTGCTTGCTGTGATGTGAAGTCCAATTGCTATAATACTGATATTGTGGATGATTTACTAAGATAAGTGAACAGACATATTTTTGTACAATATTATATAGTGCACAGTAATTTTCTTGTAATATAAAATTGCTTAAAACAAATTACTCTTATTTAATGGATGTGGAAATATTGTCATAGATTTAAAAGAAATTAAAGAATTTCAAAGCAAAATGATGTTGTATTTTCTTTCTAACATGACAGTTAAATCTTTTCAGATAGATGTTTAAGTTTTTACAGATAACCCATGTATCTTTTTAAAATCTGGGCTTTGTAATATCAATGTCCCAATTAATATCTGCACCATAACTTCCCCAGGATGACAAACTTCAGGAAATCTGATGTTGCAGGAACTTGTGTTGCCACATGTGCCAATCTTGAGAGGTTAAGCTTTGGGCAGGTGCAGTCATAAGTCCTTGGAATCCAGAATATAAAAATTATAGTGGAAGACCAACAGCCAACTTCTTAAATATGTTGTGTATTTGGAATTCTGGAGTTGTTTGAGCAACCTTTAACCTGATGTGTCTCTACAGGGTATGATGTGATCTTGCAGAATTCAAAGCAAATTTCAGAAAGCACTACAAATAGAAGGCAGGTTTTTGAGTAAACCTCTCATCCTCATTATTCAGAGGCCGACAGAGCCAGGAAATGAAGTTGAGCTGCAGACCAGCATGAACTAATGGAATGATGGAACAGGTTTGTTAAGTGGTCTGTGATTAACTTGCTAAAATAATAGTCTTATTTCCCAAATAACTGGGAAAGCAGCAAAAAATTATTTTCATTTGTATCTACTTTATCCAAAACCAAATGAACTAATTTAAATTGATTTTAGAACTTTTTATAATTGCTTAAATAGTACCAATAGTAATTTAAATAAACATACAACCTCATAATAGGTATCTCACTAATAGCTCTATTCTAACCCAAATACTGGATACAGAACTTGGAAAATGAGTACTGATTTTTTTTCTCCCCTCGAAGCGAACGTACCAGGAATAATTGTGCGATTGAGTTTTATCTGGGTTGATGGTTCCTGACTATGTCCTAGTGTATTCGATTCATGCTGCCCCCTGCTGATGCATTCGATATGGTTTAAGCAAAGGTTATTATCAAAGGGTCAGTCCATATGGAACCATGCAAAATTTTTGAGGAACTTGAATAAATGCAGGAAAATAAGAACAATGTAGTTAGCCTTTTGGGAAAGGAGCGAGCACTATGTGGATTAGACAGGCTGAATGCCCTGTTGGAATTTGTTAGTTAACATATTTGTTCTTTTGTTTTTAGTTTGTTCTTTTTTGTATGTACATTGGCTGATTCCTGCCCAGCAATGATAGCTTAAACTTTGGCCTCTGTCTTGGAAGGCAATTTAATCATATGTGCACACTTTTTAAAATTTTGCTGGTTTCTCCCGTTATTGAATATAATGGACTTGGAATTTTGGGCAGCATTGGTTTATTTCATTAATTATAAATTCTCAGTCTGCACAAAACCTACTGGTTTCGGGAACTTGAGATATCTGCAGATAATTACGAACATGCGTAGCCTGTAAAATATCAGGGCATGTGCAATGTTAGCAACGCAAGGAATATTCTGCCAACATGCTCGCTAAATGCTAAACAAACTTGGAGAGCCCAATACAAGGTGGCTGTATAGAACTAATTCTAGTGGAGGTGTGTAATGGGGTGCTTTCACCTCGGTGTGTCACTGTTGCTGAGTTTCAAGCGTTGCTTTAATAATTATATCCAGCTGGTTCTTCGCCATCAGTCTCGATTCTGCACCAGCCAACATTCCTCCCACCATCCTAAATAGATATGCTGGCTGTTTACCTCATTGCCAGGATGTTTTTGACACTTCAAACTAGTAGTTAAGCGACTTTTTTTTGTTGTGATGACATTATTATGACTGAATTATTAAGCTATTAAATTGGTTACTGTGCAGTCTGTATTTAAACCTGAAAAATGCTGGAATTGAAAGATCAGGTCACAGGAACTGTGTCGTTTTGATAAGAGACGGAAAGGCGATGTGTTTATGCAACTTGTCAATATAGGGCTTTACAGCCAGTGAATTATTATTAAAGCTTTTCATAGGCAAACGTGGCAGCCAGTTATGCACAGTGAAATCCCAGAAAAGTAAATGAGGGATGAATCAACAGTGGGTTGGGAAATGAATTTTGGTAAGGAGACCGATACAATTCCTGTCATTTAGAAAATGAGCCATGGGATCTACACTTGCCTGAACAAGCAGTGGGGGATCTTCATTTTGACATTTCAGAAAACAGGTGGGTTATGCAATAAAATTATGGTGTATATTGAAACTAATGTAAATCCTGTTCACAATTCACCAAGTTCCTTGTCACCAAAAATATTTCAAAGGATAATGTGTTGTATAGGTGGAATAAATCATCACAACAAGGATTGGTACTGGCTGCAACTATTCATAGAATCCTACAGTGCAGGAGGAGGCCATTTAGCCCATTGAGTCTGTACTGACCACAATCCCCACAGGCTCTATCCCCCTAACCCTGTGTATCTACCCTGCTAGTCTCCCTAATACTAAGGGGCAATTTGGCCAATCCACCTAATCAGCGCATCTTTGGAGGGTGGAAGGAAACCCACACACACGGAGAATGTCTAGACTGCACCCAGACGCTGACCCAAGTGAGGAATTGAACCCTGGTTCCTGGTGCTGTGAGGCAGCAGTGCCAACCACTGCCACTGTTTCTTTCACGCAGCCCCCCACCCCCAATTTTGCAGAAAGTAATTGTTCCCAAGCATGTTAAGCTCATCTACATTACAATACTGCTGAAGGTGTGATAGAGCAATGCGTATAATGTACAAGTACTTCAGAAAGCCTTCTGAAAGATATCACAATAGTATTGGAGAATGTTAAGATGGTATAGAATTAGAAGGGATGTGAATAACACTTTGAATTTTAAAATGTTTTGAAGCATTTTTCAAGAGTACACCCATGTCTGGTTAAGTAATTTCAAGTAATGTTTTGAGACATAGTTAACAAGTATGTATGTACTGTGTATCTTGCTATTAAGTAGCTGGGAACAGGATATATATAAAAGCAAAATACTGCGAAGCTGGAATTTGAAACAAAAACAAAATGCTGGAAAATCTCAGCAGGTCTGACAGTATCTGTGGAGAGAGAGAATAGAGCCAACATTTCAAATCTGGATAACGCTTCTATTTTGGAACCAGGTTTAGGTACTATGTATCCTGTTCAGTAATAGGAGGCCAGATGCAGAAGTCTTTTTTGTAATAGTTCTCTCCACTGGAATCGTCAACTTGGACTTTGGTCTCGCTCTCTCTGTCCCAGGTTGGTTCAATGCTCTGTTCAAATTTCAGGGGGCCTGATAGGCCTGTCAATGTAAAACCATAGAATCCCTACAGTTGCAGAAGGCAGCCCTTTGGCCCATCAAGTTAATAATCTCACCCTGGTCCTATTCCCATAACCCCATGTATCTGCCTCCCTAACCAACATGCTTGGGACACTAAGGGACAATTTGGCACAGCCAATTCACCTAAACTTCACATCTTTACACTGGAAGAAAACTGAAGTACCAAGAGGAAACCCTCATAGATATGGGAAGAATGTGCAAATTCTACAGTCACCCAAGGCTGTAATTGAATTGAATATCTGGTGCTGAGAGGCAGCAGTGCTAACCTCTGCCACTGTAGTTGATCAAAAGCAGGTGATCTGTTGCTTGCATTAATCACTATTGATTAAATTTAATAATTAACCATTTGCACAATGTATGTAATATTTTAAAAAATGGGATTTGAGCTTAGCTAGATAAGTCATTATTTACTGTTTATCCCTAATTGCCCTCGAAGTTGATGAGCTGCTGCCTTGAAACTACTATAGTCCTTGTGTAGGAACATCCACAGTGCTGTTAGTGAGTTCCTGGATTTTGACCCAGTGAAAGTGAGAGAATGGTGATTATATTTCCAAGTCAGGATGGTGAGGGGCTTGGAGGGGAACTTGTACATGTGTTGTTGTGCATCTGCTGCCTTTGTCCTTCTAGGCAGTAGAGGTCATTGGTTTGAATGTGTTATTGAAATAGAACTAACTAGTAGCAATATCAACAATTTAGTAATATCAACAATTTAAACCAAAGAACTCCTTCTGGGGAGGACAAGTGTTATACTCCATTCCTGGCAGCATTCCAATCGTGGTTATTCCCCAACTGCATTGTTTTTCACCCCTGACTTTCTGAAAGATTTTGGGTAGTTTCTCTTGCTGGTCTGACAATGCTTTATCCCTTTCCACAATGCCAAATTTTGTGTATAATACATCCATGTCAGTTGCTTTAAGATATCATGTTTGATCACCACTGCAAAATTCTTCAAAGGATGCAGCATTTACAAAGGCTAATTTTGACATTGTGAAAAACGGTTTCAGCGCAGATCTATCTGTCACTCGAGTACTCCTTGATGTTTGTAGAAAGTTGAAAAATCCTTGCATTTTCCTGCCACATCTGGTGTTAATTGCTTCAAGCAATCATTCACCGAGAAACCAAATAACCTGTCCCAGTTCCTGTCTCCAGATTTCTACTCATGTCACTGGACAATTTAGCTTCATTAAAGTCTGAATAGTTTGAGTAAGGGAAAGTACAAGTCCAGTCTCATCATTAGCAATACCCTCATGCAAGAAGCAGTTCTATAACATTTTGGGTTATTCTTCATCTGCACTTTGAAGTAGCTTGTTTCCAATTTCTAGCATCTCAGCAATCTGTGACTAGCCAATAGTGGAGAAAATGAGTGCGGAAGAACAGATGCATTTGGTGGTTTGCGTTCACAAGATTAAAACTACCTGAAGCAGATAAGGCCTTCTAACAATAAACTAATACAATACTGGGCTTTATACAATGGCTGAGCAAATTGAGTTTATTTCTGTCTTTCAATGAAATTGCTTATTCTTCAAAACTGCAAAGATTCTGAAGGGGTTGATAGGATGGGCACTGATATTGTTTCCACTGATTCAGGGAGTCTGAAACAAGGGCACAGTCTCTGGATAAACAGCTGATCATTTAGTAGCAAGATGAGGAAAACTGACTTCACTCAAAGATTATGAATCGTGGGAATTCCCTAGCCTAAGGATTATGGATACTCCATCATTGAACATATTTAACTCTGGGATAGATGGATTTTTGGTGTCTCAAAATCAAAGGAATAAAATGTTGAGTTTCAACAGTAGATGTATGTAACAATGTTAAGACTACAATTTGTGCACTATGCAGTTAGAATCCCTACAGTATATAAGGAGGCTGTTTGGCCCACTGAGCCTGCACTGACCACAATCCCACCCAGATCCTATCTCTGTGACCCCACGTAACTACCCTACTAAGGGCAATCTTCCATGGCCAAATAACCTAACCTGAACATCTTTGGACTGTGGGAGGAAATTGGAGCACCCGGAAGTAATCCACCCAGATATGGAGAATGTGCAAACTCCAAAGACAGTCACACAAGGCCAGAATTAAACATGGGTCTCTGGAGCTAAGAGGCAGCAGTGCTAACCAACACCACCCCAAAATTTGAGCTTTGTATAGGAAGGAAGTTGAATCAAGAGAGAGAATACAGTGCAAATTAATTTAAGGTCTATCTTAGATGAGGAAATTAAAAGAATTGGGTAAGAACTTGTTTTAATTAGAATGTTTGAAGATTGGGGTAATCTCAAATGTTTAAAATTATGAAGGAATGGAATAGAGTAGAAAATAGTAATCAGTAACTGAATCCAGTGATTGATCTCCATAAAGAGGACTTGATATAAGATTAAGCGTAGAATTTAGGGTTTAGAAGAATTTTTTTCTCACACAGAACTGAGGTTGTGGAATGCCTTGCTGCAACTGGAGGAAGAGAATCACTGCTATGGTTTATCTTTCTGCTCCTGCATTGTAATCTCTAATCTCTGCAATATTCTATCATTGACTATTTGCAACCTTGTAGATAATATTTGATCCCAACATGAGCTCTTGGCTACACTGGCACCAGCACTAACACTTCCTGATTTCCTCCGTAACATTACCAAACTAAATACTTGCATCAGTTCATCTGTTATCCATATCTTTGTTACATTTAGACTCGACCACTGCAACGCACCCCAGATAGCCTTTCATCACCAAAAATTCTGCTGCACTTAGCCTAACTCTTGCCAAATCCATCACTCTGTATTGGTTGACTTACATTGACTTCTAATTTGGCAATACCTAAATTTTAAAAATCTCATCTTTATTTACAAATCCCACCATCCTACCCCATACCTTTGCTGTAACATCCCCCAGTTCGATTTCTTTGAAATCTGCCTCTTGCTTATCCCCACTTTTAGTTGCTGTGCTTTTATTTGCTGGAGCTCTAAGCTCTGGAACTTCCCACCTAAACACCTCTACCCCCTCTCTCCACTTTAACACACCCCTTGAAAATAATCCTCGTGACCAATTTTTTTGTCAGCTGCCCTAACATTTCTTTTCGTGGTTCAGTCTTGTTCATTGCACCTGCGGCAAACTTTGGACGTTTTCCTATGTTAAAGGTATTATGCAAATATAATTCCTGTGAGAGGTTTTGGAGGGAGATGATGGAAAATGAGAAATAGAGCAGTTATGAGGTACACTACAGTTTGTTTAACAGGCAACTACCTGTTTGGGCTAAAAGGCTTATTCCGTGTTGTAACTTCTATCATTCTGAAGGCTGACATGTTCTTTCTGGAGGGTAACTGTATTCAAGTACACATTCTTCCTATCTGCTGCTCTTCCCATTTACTTCAACACTGCTTCAGATCCATTGGTTGCTAGGAACAGAATCTGGTTCCATAGTTCTACTTCTGAGGACTGACTGAATCTCAACTGGTCACAAAATGGGACCTCTGGTTCTGTGGTCACAGCAATTGCAAACTGATGTTTTGTAAGTGCAGCTGATATCAGACAATCCACTGTTAACTTGGTTCAGGTAACATCCAAACACAAGTCAAAATCTCTGGTGTTCAAACCTGACCATCAAGATTTGAGTATATAACCCAGGCTGACACTCCAACTCAGTAACGAGGGCGTGCTAGATTGTTGGAAGTGCTATGCTTTTGTTTAAAGGGCTGAGCATTTAAAGAACCCACATGACAACTTGAGGAGCCAGTGCCATGTGTTTATATAACAATCAAAACAGAGCCAGCAAAATAATGGATTAACTGTGATTCTTTACAATGCTGCATTTGAGATCGTGAACATGAGTATTGGTTGCACAACTGACTGCACTTGAAAATCATTAACTGGTTTGTAAAGTACTCAGGTGGTAATTTTCTATATAAATATAAATTCTTGTTTCCTACCTGTGCAAGAGCAATAAAAAATATTGATGTTTAGTGAGTCCTTGAATAAATTCTTCAAGGAAAGAATAAATAAGAGGAAAGACTCATTATCATACTCTTTGCTGCTTCTGTATCATTCTGCAGGCAGTTGGACAGATATAACCCAACTGATGAAAGGAAAACAGTTCTTTGTTTTTTCAAAGTTAAGCTGACAGGTTAATTTTTAGTAAGTTTATCTTTCATTAAAATCTCATGTAAATTTGCACAGTGAATTGTTTCAGTGTCCTGATCATCAACCTTACAATTACAAAGGGCAACATTCATTTAATCTCTATAATTAACCAAATCCTCTCCTCTGTCCTGGGTAAACCTTTTACAACGTGGAGAATCTTTAACAAATGCAAAATGTCTTTTGTTGTTAACCTCACCGGGAACTTTGGAGATCCTCTCTCTCTTTGAAAAACCCTAAAGAAAAGGCTTCGGATTTTTGGACTCTTGTCTATGTCAGAAGTAAATGTGATTCCTTGCCAGCCTTGCTTACAGGGAAAATTGTTCCAGCCACATTTTTAGTGTTACTTTGGAGCCAACATTGAGCATGTATTGATTCTAGTAGGGTTTTTCTGTATTCACTTTCAGGTTAATCCAGGAGGAAATGTAGCTGAGTTTTCAGATAACCAAAGCAATGCTTTTGTTTGTTGTGAATTTGAACTTTGGCATGGAATATCAATGCTATAGGATCACGCAGTGCAAGAACCCATTTGGCCCATCGAGTCTGCTCCTTTAAGAGCATTTTACCCCACCCCATTCCCCTTGCGCATTTATCACATTCAATCCACCCTAACCTGCACAGGGTTTCTTGTCTGATGGAAACAAAGACTGCTTTTGTCTCCTAATAATATGAGCTTGCTAGCTTGTTTCTCCTAAAATATCCACAAAGAGGAGATGGCATAAAACTAAATCTCAACTCAGTGAATATTCGCATGTATGAATAGAAATCGAGGTGAGGGGAGAGCAGCTTGTGGTCATCTGGGGCGATGGTGACTTTACCTTTTTGTACAGACCGCATATCCCCTTGCGCAAAGTCACAAATAACCAGATATGGTCATCAGAGCTCCATAACCAGATTTTTAACAGTTGCTTTCCTTCAGTGTTTCACTAATTTTGAATGCTCTGATTCCACCAATCCAAGAGATCAACATTTAGGGGATTACCACTGACCAGAAACTGTACTCAAAGGATCAACATCCAGGGGATTACCATTGACTAGAAACTGAACCATATCACAATCTAAATAAATCAGAGGCTTAGAATTCTGCAAACAGTAAATTGCTTTCTGCCACCATTTACAAGACAGGAGTGTGATGGAATACTCTCCACATGCCTGGATGAGTGCAGCTCCAACAACACTCAAGCAGCCACCTATTTGTTTCGCCCATCCATCATTCCTAACACCCACTCCCTCTGCCGCTGAGACACAGTGACAGCAGTGTGTACTTCTACAAAATGCACTTCAGCAACTCACCAAGGCTCCTTCAACAGCACATCCCAAACCAGTGACCTCTATCATCTAGAAGGACAAGAGCAGCAGATATGTAGATATACCATCACTTGGGAATTCTCTTCCAAGCTGACTTGGAAATATATTGCCTTTTTCACTGTCACTGGGTCAAAATCCAAGAACTCCCTTCCTAACAGCACCGTGGGTATACCTACAGCATGTGAACTGCAGCAGTTCAGAAGGCTCACCACCCTCTGGGGCCAATTAGGGATGGTCAGTGATGCCCATGTCCTGTGAAAGAACATTTTATAAATGGTTTCTCCCCTGAGCCATGTAGCTGTATAAAAGTTACTTAACCCTTCATTATCCAATTGTAAGAATTGTTTTATCTCTGACTAATTCATTGCCACAAAGAGCCTGAAATCCAGTTTCCTGTCACTTTAATCTCGGGAATGATCCTTCCTTGTAACTTTAGGACGGAGACGTGGAGCAGCAAAACTAACTTTCTGACCTTCCTGGAACCTGTCGCTTTAATTCCCCACCTTATTCTCATGCTTCCTGCAATATTCCATTGAAGCTTCAGGATCAGCACTTTTACAACGTTCCTGATTTTCCATTGAGTTCAGACTGTAATCTCTGCTCCCATTTTATTTCCTTTTGCAGGTTTTGATTTTACTTTTTGTTTTTGCAAGGCAGTTTATTATTTGAGATTTCTTTTGGATCCACGTTTTCTTCGTTGTCCCATTCTCACTCCTACCCTTGCACCACTGATTCTCCTATTATTTAATTTTCCCTTTCAGAACATTCCTTTTGTTCGTTTTCCACCCTTTCACCTACTGCATTTTTAACTTTTCCTACTTCTGTTGAAAAATCAGTAAGTTATCTGTATAGAAACAATACTTTTCACTGTATGTTAATACACGTGATAATTGTAAATCAAATCAAATCAAAATCAAAAAACATCAGCCTCCCATCCATTGACTCTGTCTACACTTCCTGCTACCTCGGAGAAGCAGCCAGCATCATTAAGGACCCCACGCACCCCAGACATTCTTTCTTCCACCTTCTTCCGCTGGGAAAAAGATACAAAAGTCTGAGGTCACGTACCAACCGATTCAAGAACAGCTTCTTCCCTGCTGCCATCAGACTTTTGAATGGACCTTATTGATCTTTCTCTACACCCAAGCTGTGATTGTAACACTATGTTCTCACGCTCTCTTTTCCGTCTCTTTGTTGGTATAGCACGCAGTGAAACAATACTTTTCACTGTTATTACGTGTAAGAATGATAAATCAAATCAAAGACTGAAATATTAATTCTGTTTCTCCTTCAATAGATACTGCATGACCTGAGCATTCACCCAACGTAAGGGCAGCAGGGTGGTGCAGTGGATTAGCACTGCTGCCTCACAGCACCAAGGATCTGGGTTCAATTCCCAGCTTTGGTCACTGTCTGTGCAGAGTTTACACATTCTGTGTGGGTTTCCTCCGGGTACTCCAGTTTCCTCCCAACTCCAAAGATCTGCAGGTTAGGTGGATTGACCATGATAAATTGCCCCTTAGTTTCAGGGGGACGAGCAGTGTTATCACTTTTAGTGTGCTGCTCCTAATTAGGAGCAGGAGTAGGCCACTTAGCCCTCGAGGCGTGCTCAGCCATTCAATAAGATCATGGCTGATTTAATTGTAATTTCAATCCCATATCCCTGCCTACTCTCAATAACATTTCAACCCCTCGTTAATCAATAATCTAGCTAGCCCAACCTTAAAAAGATTCAAATTTCTACTTCCACTGCTTTTTGAGAAGAGAGTTCCAAAGATACTTGATCTTCTGAGGGAAAAAAACCTGAACCTGTCCTAAATGAGAGAGCCCTTATTTTTAAACAGTAACAAATAAAAACAGGGAATGGTAAAAGAGCTCAGTAAACTGGGCAGCATCCGTGAAGAGAGTTAGTGCTTCAACTCTGTATGACTTCAGAGTTTTCTAATAACTGCATCACATTATCTGCAAGATTATAAAACTTGCAAATAAAGCAACATTATTCAAAGAACAGTGTAGCTTACATTGAGGGTGGATCTGCTGTTGAGGTTTCCTTTTGGAGATATTACCAAGAACAAAGAACAGTACAGCACAGGGTATGGGTCCTTTCACTCTCCAACACCACGCTGATCATGTTCTTGTATCTAAACCAAATGTTTATATCTCTCTATTCCCCGTTTGTTTATATGTCTATCGAGATAAGTCTTAAATGTGGTTAACACATCTGCCTCAACCACCTCACTTGGCAGTGCATTCCAGGCCTCCACCACCCTCTGTGTATAAAACATCCCCCTTTACCTTGAACTTGTGCCCCCTTCTAATTGTCATTTCTGCCCTGGGGGAAAAAAACTTCCAACTATTTGCTCTATCTATCCCTCTCATCGTTTTATAAGCTTCTTTCAGGTCGCCCCTCAGCCTCTGTCTTTCCAGGGAGAACAATCCCAGTTTATTCAATTTCTCCTCATAGTTAATACCCTCCATATAGGCAACATCCTGTTAAATCTTTTCTGTATTCACTCTAAAGCCTGCATGTCCTTCTGGTTAGCGTGAAGAACAGAATTGGACACAATGACAAGTGTAGCCTAACCAACCTTTTATATAACTGTGTAATTAATTTACTTGCTTTTATACTTGATTCCCCAGGCTGATGAAGGCAGTATGCCATATGCTTTCTTTCCCACCTGTGCTGCCACTTTTAAGGATCTGTGGACCTGTACTCCCAGATCTCTGTGTCTCTGCTCCTGATGGTTCTGCCATTTAGTTTGTAGCTCCCACTTGAATTTGGCTGACCAAAATGCATCACCTCACATTTGTTCAGATTAAATTCCATTGGCCATTTCTCCACCCAATTTTCCAGCCTATCTATATCCTCTGTATTCTCTGACAATCTTCATCACTGTCCACAATTCCAGCAATCTTAGTATCATCTGCAAACTTGTTGAACAGACCAGTTACGATTTTTTTTCCAAGTCATTTAGATATATTACAAATACCTGAGGTCCTCGCTTTGATGCCTGTGGAACACCACTAATTACACCACTAAAAACACCACTAATTTTTCCATTCAGAAAAAAAACCCTTCCACTGCTACCTTCTGTCTTCTATAGCCAAGCCAGTTCTGAATCCATCTAGCTAGTTCACCGCTGATCCTATGAGGTTTAATCTTTTGCACCAGCCTGCGATGAGGGACCTTGTCAAATGCTTTACTAATTCCCTCTAATTTGTTGGCTAGAGGTTAATGTAGACAGTACGTACAAATTTTCTGCTAATTTCCAAAATTACCCAATACAAAGCAACTCTTTCTATAGAAATGTAAAATGCTGGATAAGCTTGTCAGGTCTGGCAGGGTCTGTAGACTTTGGGTCTAAATGATTCTCTTACAGAACAAATTCCTCCTATAAACCCTTGGATCTTACCGTAGTAACTTGCAAAGTTAGTTCTGGTTGGATTCTGCTGGATGGCTAAGTGTGCTTTCTGGACATGCTCCAATAAATTCTCTGATTGTTATTTAAGATTGGGTTAGCTTATCGTAACTTGAGGTGAGGTCATGTATTTGACTTCAGTTCCTCTGGATAAGGGGAACAAAATAAGATTGGCTCCATGCTCCTAAGGGTGGCACAATGGTCAGCATTGCTGCCCCACAGCACCAGGGACCTTGGTTAGATTCCTGGCTTGGGTCACTGTTTGTGCAGAGTCTGCATGTTCTCCCCATCTCTGTGTGGGTTTCTTCTGAGTGCTCTGGTTTCCTCCCACTGTCCAAAGATTTGTGGATTTAGGTTGATTGGCTATGCTAAATTGACTCTTAGTGTCAGGGGACTAGCAGGGTAAATTTCAGGGTTGTGAGATAGGACTTTGGGTGGATTATTGTTGGTGCAACCTCAGTGGGCCGAATAGTTCTTTCTGCACTGTAGGGATTCCATGATTTTCTGCTTTTATCTCAGACTCTCTTCTATTTGAACTCGTATTTTCCCAGCAATTCAACGATACAACCAAAATGACTCTCTACATTGGAATTCAGAAGAATGAGGGGAGATCTTATAGTAACATATAAGATTATGAAGGGAATAGAAGCAGGGAAGTTGTTTCCACTGGCAGGTGATAGAACTAGGGGGCATGGCCTCACAATAAGGGGGAGCAGTTTTAGGACTGAGTTGAGGAGGAACTTCTTCACACAAAGGGTTGTGAGTCTGTGGAATTCCCTGCCCAGTGAAGCAGTTGAGAGAATGTTTATAAGGATAGACACATTTTTGAACAGTAAAGGAATTAAGGGTTATGGTGAGCGGGTGGGTAAGTGGAACTGAATCCACAAAAAGATCAGCCATGATCTTATTGAATGACGGAGCAGGCTGGAAGGGCCGGATAGCCGACTCCTGCTCGTAGTTATGTAATTCCTTATTCTCAATGAGCTTTGAATGACAAATATAGTGTCTTCTTACTACTGTACTTCATGTTACTTCACTGTCTTCAACCTAGCTTCAGACTCTAAACTGTTGTGTTAGGAATCTTGTCTCCTGTTTTAAACAAAGCCAGTCAACCTCTCCTAATTTGAATAACTTTTTTTTAACTGTCAGGCAAGAAGGTTCGCTGACTTTTGGGGAATGCTTTTGGAAATAGCCAGTTACATTGAACAGTCATACAGATATAAGGATGCAAAAGCAGGCACTGGTTCAAGGAGGGAGCCTGCAAAGCTTCCTACAGCAATGTTGGCTGTTACTGGTCTCCTCGAATGGAAGGAATATTGATTTCTGTTTTGAGGTTTATCAAGGGCATATTTCCATTTCTTCAAAGGAAAGTTGCAGGATGTATAAATCTCTGTATGGAACAAGAAAACATTGTGGAGAATGTTTCAATACATTCAGGATATCAGAGGTAGGTTCTTTACCCAAAGGGTGGTTCGGGAGTGGAATGCCCTGCCTGCAGCAGATGTAGATGCGCCAAGTTTGGTGGCGTTTAAGAGGTTAGTTGATAGGTATATGGAAGAGAAGGGAATGGTTTAGTTTGGAGGGGCATTGCTTTTTATATTGGTCGGCGCAACATCGAAGGCCGAAGGGCCTGTTCTGTGCTGTTATGTTCTAATACATGAATGGGCACACAAACATATTAAGAGAAACATAAAATTCACAGAATCTGTACAGTGTAGGAGGAGGCCATTCAGCCCATCAAAGTCACCCAGGCCTTATTCCCATAAAATCTCATATTTACCCTGCTAATCCCGCTGACACTAAGGGTCAATTTAGCATAGCCAATCCATCTAACATACACATCTTTGGACTGTGGGGGGAAACTGGAGCACCTGGAGGAAACCCACGCAGACACGGGGAGAACGTGCAAATTCTTTACAGATAGTAACACAAGCCAGGAATTGAGCCCAGGCCCCTGTGCCACCCCAATTAAGAGCAGGAATAGGCCACTTGGTTCCTCAAGCTGTACTCAGCCATTCAATAAGATCATGGCTGATTTAATTGTAATTTCAATCCCATATCCCTGCCTACCCTCAATAACATTTCGACCCCTCGTTAATCAATAATCTAGCTAGCCCAACCTTAAAAAGATTCAAATTTCTACTTCCACTGCTTTTTGAGAAAGAGAGTTCCAAATACATTCGATCTTCTGAGGGGAAAAAACCTGAACCTGTCCTAAATGAGAGAGCCCTTATTTTTAAACAGTAACAAATAAAAACAGGGAATGGTAAAAGAGCTCAGTAAACTGGGCAGCATCCGTGAAGAGAGTTAGTGCTTCAACTCTGTATGACTTCAGAGTTTTTTAATAACTGCATCACATTATCTGCAAGATTATAAAACTTGCAAATAAAGCAACATTATTCAAAGAACAGTGTAGCTTACATTGAGGGTGGATCTGCTGTTGAGGTTTCCTTTTGGAGATATTACCAAGAACAAAGAACAGTACAGCACAGGGTATGGGTCCTTTGACCCTCCAATACTCTGCTGATTTTTTTGTATCTAAACCAAATGTTTATATTCTTCTATTCCCCGTTTGTTCATATGTCTATCAAGATAGACTCCTTAAATGTGGCTAATGTAACTGCCTCAACCATCTCACTTGGCAGTGCATTCCACTTTCTGTGTATAAAACATCCCCCGCACATCTCCACCGAACCTTTTCTTCCCTTATCCCGAACTTGTGCTCCCTTTGTAATGGTCATTTTTGCCCTGGGAAAAAAGCTTCCAGCTGTTTACCCTATTCATATCCCTCATAATTTTATAAGCTTCTATCAGGTCACTCCCTAGCTTCTGCCTTTCCAGGAAGAACAATCCCAGTTTATTCAATCTCTCCTCATAGCGAATACCCTCCGTACCAGCGAGCATTCTGTTAAACCTTCTCTGCACTCTCTTCCAAGCCTGCATATCCTTCTGGTAGTACAGTGACCAGAGTTGCACACTGTATTCCAAATGTAGTCTAACCAATGTTTTATATAACTGTAACTAAATTTACCAGTTTTTATACTCAATGCTCCTCTGATGAAGACAAGTATGTCATATTCTTTCACCAGCACCTTTTCCACCTGTGCTGCCACTTTTAAGGATCTGTGGATCTGTACTCCCCGATCTTTCTGTGCGTCTCTGTTCTTGATGGTTCTGCCATTTATCTTATAGCTCCCACCAGAATTGGATCTACCAAAATGCATCACTTCACATTTGTCTGGATTAAATTCCTATCTATATCCTGCTGTGATCTTTGATAATCTTCATCACTGTCTGGAACTCCAGCAATCTTAGTATCATCTGCAAACTTGCTAATCAGACCAGCTCTATTTTCTTCAAGCCATTTATTACTACAAACAACAGAGGTGCCAGCACTGATCCCTGCAGAATACCACTAAAGACCTCCATTCAGAAAAAAATACCCTTCCACTGTTACCCTCTATCTTCTTTAGCCAAGGACATTCTTTAGCCAAGGACAGTAAGAAGTCTCACAACACCAAGTTAAAGTCCAACAGGTTTATTAGGTAACAAAGGCCACAAGTTTTCAGATCACTTATTGTTCCTTTGTCAGGTAAATGCGAGTTCTGTTCACAAACACAGCATATAAAGACACAAACTCAATTTACAAAATAATGATTAGAATGTGAGTCTTTACATGTAATTGAGTCTCAAAGATACAATGTGAGTGGAGACAGCATTAAGCAAAGGTTAAAGAGATGCCTATTGTCTCCAGCCAGGACAGTTAGTGAGATTTTACACGGCAGTGCAGAGTCGCTGAGCAGAAACTGATAGCCAAGTTCCGCATACACGAGGACAGCCTCAACCAGGATCTTGGGTTCGTGTCACATTATCTGTAACCCCCATAACTTGCCTGGGCTTGCAAAATCTCAATCTTGAGGTTAATAAACATTCTGACACAAAAGGACTTTCTGCTGCTGTGTATAGTCAGTGAATTGATCATCTGACCAGCTCAGAATTTGACTGTACTCTCAATATGATTATTCGACTGAAGAATGCTGAGCCCACAACAATTAGAATCACAGAATCCCTACAGTGCAGATATCAAGTCTGCACTGACCGCAGGCCCTATTCCAGTAACCCTGCATATTTACCCTTCTAATCCCCCTGACACTGAAGGGCAATTTAGCATAGCCAATCCACCTAACCAGCATATCCTCCTGAGCATCCAGAGGAAACCCACGCCGACATGGGTAGAATGTGCAAACTTCGCACAGTGACCAAGGTCGGAATTCATAGAATCATAGAACTCTACAATACAGAAAGAGGCCCTTCAGACCATCAAGTCTGCACTGACCACAATCCCACCCAGGCCCCACTCCTATTTCCCTACATACTTTACCCAGTAATCCCTCTAACCTAAGTACCCTAGTACACTAACAGGCAATTTTAGTACAGCCAATCAATCTAGCCCACACATCTTTGGACTTTAACCTGGTCCCTGACACTGTGAGGGCATAGATCAGCTAGATAGTCAATATATTTTCCAAAAGGTAGGAGAGTCTAAAACTAGAGAGCATAGGTTTAAGGTGAAAAACGAGAGATGCAATAGGGACCGGAGGTGCAATTTTTTCACACAGAGGGTGATGAGTATCTGATATAAGCTGCCAGAAGGAGTAGTAGAAGTGGGGACAATTTTGTCTTTTAAAAAGCATTTAGATAGTTACATGGGTAAGATGGATATAGAGGGATCTGGGCCAAATGCAGGAAATTGGGACAAGCTGAATGGTTAAAAACAAAGTGGCATGATCAAACTGGAAGGACCTGTTTCCATGCTATAAACCTCCATGAATCAGCAATGTTAACGACTGTCCCAGCATGCCTATATATCACCAGATCTATGCTTTGAAAGTTCTACTTCCCTCCTGAATGTGTTGGGATTCAGATTCAGCAACTGACCCCTACTCTCACTTTTATCCTGTCTTTTTCCTTACTGATCCAGTTGTGATTTAATTTGTCTTTTCCCTTGTATGAAGTATGAATTTCAACCTTTTACCTCAGATTCTAAACATTAAACAGCTTTAACAGACTGAAGGAAATAAAGAACAAGAGCTTTGAAAGGGGGAAAATTCAGATAGGATTAAGTGGAAGTTCAGGTGTTTCTAACATGTCAGTGCAGACTCAATGGGCCGAATGGCCTTTTCTGCACTATATGATTCCATGACACTCTCTTGTTGAATTGTTCTGTTATGTGAGCAACAACATTATCTCAAACACCCCATCCAGAGATTTATCCTGCAGGAAGTGGCACAGTGGTATAGTCAGTGCGGAAATACACAGTGGGGAAACATTGATTTGGAACATAATAAGTCAAAGGTGGGTAAGGATGATGATTACTTCCTACCCTCTCCGTGTACTCCTTATTGACCAGCCATTGAAAGAAGCATTGAGGGTATTTGATGCGCAGAACGGGTGAGGGGTTTCAAAATCCGGCTACTGACTGAGCTGGCCAAGTCCTGAAGAGAATGGCTGCTAGACTGGATCTACAGTGGTTTGTAAGGGTACCAACAAGAGGGGAAAACCAACTTGATCCAACTTACCTGTTGCAGATGCACTTGTCCATGATGGTATTGATGGCAATGGTGACCTCACAGCCTTATAGACTACCGCGCAGTCTTGTAGATTACCATATAGTCTTTGTAGACTACCATATAGTCTTATAGACTATGGCACAGTCTTTGTAGAAGCAAAGTCCCAACTTCACAATGAGGATACCATCTATCATGTGTGCCACTCCCACCGGGTTAAACGGCCAAGATCTCTCAACTCAAAAAACTGGGCATCGATGAGGATCAGCAGCAGAATTGGATTTGATGATAATCTGTAACTTCACAATTTGGCATATCCCCCACTCTATCAATAGCATCAAGATCAATCCTGGTTCAATAAAGAGTGAAGGAGGCATGGCAGGAGCAAACCAGGGGAATTTCATGGTAACTTCATTGTAGTGTTAATGTAAGCCTTACTTGTGACTGAAGAACAAACTTTAACTTTTTAATTTAAGGTATGCCTGAAACTCGTCAGCCAGAAGTTCCAAGCGGTCGATCCATCTCAGCTTCCTCTGGATTTCCTCAATATCACAGATGCCAGTCTTCAATGCATTTGATTCACTCCAAATGATATCAAAAGAAATGGCTGAAGACATTGGACGCTGCAAAAATAATGAGTTTTGACAATGTTCCGGCAATAGGACTGAAGACTTCTACTTCAGAACTTGTCACACCCTGAGTCATACAGTTCAACACTGCTATAAAACTGGCATCTACCCAGCAATGTGGAAAATTGCCCAATAATGTCTTGTACTCAAGAATAGGATAAATCCAACCCGCCAATTACCACTCCATCAATCAACCATCAGCAAAGGGGTAGAAGGTGACATCAATAGCGCTATAAAGCAACACTTACATACTTTTATCAATTGGCACTTACAAAGTGTTATCATGGGACACTTACTAAGTGTTATAAAGCCACATGTGATCGTGAAATTATAGAATCCCTACAGTGCAGAAGAGGTCATTGGCCCATTTGTCTGCATCAACTCTCTGGCACAGTATCTTACTCAGGCCCTAAGCTCTGTAACCCTATCTAACCTTCACATCTTAGGACACTAAAGGGCAACTTAGCATGGCCAATCCACCTAACCAGTACGTCTTTTGGACTGTGGCAGAAAAATTTGAGCACCCAGAGGAAACCCATGCAGACACAGGGAGAATGTGCAGACTCTACACAGACAGTCACCCAAGGCCAGAATTGAGCCCAGGTTCCTGCCGCTGTGACGCAGCAGTGCTAACCACTGTGTCATATACACTGTGCTGCCCGTATGTTGAAAATAATTTTACATACTTATTGGCTGGCGTTCCAGCAACAGCAGTTTGTAAAATGGCTGTTTATTTGTTTCACCATCTTACAAATTCCACAGCTATTAAAATGGAGTCAGCTTGTTCACAAGAATCTTAGAGGATTATTGATGAGCCACATCTTCTGTCCCTGTTAGAAAGCACAAATGAATTCAAATGTGTAGGAAATAAGCCATTAGATAAAATTACCTTGGACGATAGACTCTGATTAAGAAACGGTCTTATACACTGATAATTTCACAGTTAATCGATTTGTTATGACCATATTTGGATAACAGACAGGTGGTAAGGGGGATCATATGATCCCCTCTCTGTGTCTTTCAACCAATGAGCACAGCCCGAAACCAGGCAAGTCATTAGCGTACAAGATCTGTATATCGCTAAATTTGGAAAGTTAAATGCATTTCTAGTTTTGCTTAGCTTAGTCATAGGTGGTAACTTGAGTTCAAAGAAAAAACAAAGAAAATTACAGCACCAGAACACGCCCTTCAGCCCTCCAAGCCTGCATCGACCATGCTGCCCGACTGAACTAAAATCCCCCCATCCTTCCAGGCTTATATCTGTCTATTCCCATCCTATTCATGTATTTGTCAAGATGTCCCTTAAAAGTCACTATCATATCTGCTTCCACAACCTTCCCCAGTAGCGAATTCCAGGCACCAACCACTGTAGAAGAACTTGCATCGTACATCTCCTTTAAACCTTGCATCTTAAACCTATGCCCCCTATTAATTGACTCTTCCACTCTGGAAAAAAGCTTCTAATTATCCACTGACTAACATGCCTCTCATAATCTTATAGACTTCTATCAGATTGCCCTTCAACCTCCGTCATTCCAAAGAGAACAAGCCAAGTTTCTCCAACCTCTCCTCATAGCTAATGCCCTCCATACCAGGCAACATCCTGGCAAATCTTTTCTGTACCCTCTTCAAATCCTTCACATCCTTCTGGTAATGCAGCAACCAAAATTGAACACTATATTCCAAGTGCAGCCTAACTGAGGTTCAATGAAGCTGCAACATGACTTGCCAATTTTTAAATTCAATGCCCCAGCCGATGAAGGTAAGCATGCTGCATGCCTTCTTGTCTACCGTATAGAACATAGAACACTACAGCACAAACAGGCCCTTCGGCCCACAAATTGCACCGATCATATGCATACCTACCGGGCCATAGAACTATCTGTAACTCCCAATCCCATGTACTCATCCAGAAGTCTTTTAAAAGACCCCAACTAGTTCGCCTCTATCACCACTGATGGCAGCCGATTCCACTCACTCACCACCCTCTGAGTGAAAAACTTACCCCAACATCTCCTCTGTATTTGCTCGCCAGCACCTTAAACCTGTGTCCTCTTGTAGCGACCATTTCAGCCCTGGGAAATAGCCTCCGAGAATCCACTATATCCAGGTATAGAGAGATCTATATCTCTCAACATTTTATAAACCTCTATTAGGTCACCTCTCAACCTTCGTCTCTCCAGGGAGAAGAGACCTAGCTCTCTCAACCTATCTTCATAAGGCCTGCCTCCCAATCCAGGTAACATCCTTGTAAATCTCCTCTGCACCATCTCAATAGCTTCCACATCCTTCCTGTAGTGAGGCGACCAGAACTCTGCACAGTACTCCAAGTGAGGTCTGACAAGGGTCTTGTAAGGTTGCAGCATTACCTCCTGACTCCCAAACTCAATACCTCGATTAATGAAAGCCAGTACACCATATGCCTTCTTGACCACCTGCATTGCCACTTTCAGTGACCCATGTACCTGTACATCCAGATCCCTCTGCCTATCAGTACTCTTAAAGGTTCTGCCATTCACTGTGTATTTCCTCTCTGTATTAACCTTCCAAAATGCATTACCTTGCATTTGTCTGGATTAAACTCCATCTGCCATCCCTCCACCCAATCTACATCCTGCTGCATCTTCCGATGGTCCTCATCACTATCCCCAAATCCACCAACCTTTGTGTCGTCCACAAATTAATAATAATTTATTAATTAATTATTAATTAATAAACTTATTAATCAAATTGAACAGTAATTGAATAGAACCAGACACCAACTATAACCTCAAGGTTTACCAACTCAGATGAACGTGGGACAGGATTGACGAAACTGAGCATCTTAAGTCTCTAATCCCAACAATCTTGTGTTTCGTACTCTGGCATCCTAAACCTCTTATTCCAACATTAGTAGCCAAAATTTTACCATCACAGGAATCGGAGCAGGTGAGGGGTGGAACATGGGAAGTCAATTGACCTCGGGCAGGATTTTATGGTTTCGGGATGAGCAAGGCTGTAAGTTCTAACCAAGTGTGTTGGAGCCCACAGAGTTCAATTCCCTTTCTTTAAATCCCTTCTTCCTAAAGCTCTCTCAAACTTCTTCTGTACCCTCCTTTGATTGCACCTTCAGAGTTTTACAACTTACAACCACTTGTTCTTACACAGTTACCTTTATCCTTTATCACTCACATTGAATTCAAAGGAGTGCTTGAGGCCCAGCTTCTTTCTTTTTGATATAATGCTTCTACTCCTTGTTAATCTTGGTGCTTTCCTTCCTTGGCGTCTTCAGCCATTTTTGCTCACATTTCAGATTAGGTGCACAGGCTAGCACCTAAACACTGCAGCGCACACACAGCCCCTGAACTGTCCCTGCTCTGGTTTACCACTTAAATGGAATGGACATCCGCTCATTTCTTTACTTACAGAAACATCACATACCCAATTACAATTAGCATTGAGTGAAGGATGAATTGGTGTGTAGCTGCAGTCTACAGATAGTAAACCAATATTGATTGTCCACCTAGCAATCTGCGATTCAAAAGCTATCTTGTTGTGTGGTTGCTTATGAGATTTGTGATTTGGAAATGTAGGTATTTATTGCTAGCTGGTCAACAGCTGCTCACAGGCTGCTGCACAGTTATGATGCTTAATTCCTGCAATGAAGGCATTTGATGTGGTTTGCCCATTTTTAGCTCTTGTTCTGGTACCTGAAGTGGGGAAGTGGTATGGCCTACCACAAACGTCAACTCTTAGCTGACTTGCAAACAATGACTTGAGTTCGGTGAGAAATTGGTCAAAGTCCGAAAGATTTCACTCAATAGCGTAGATTTTATGAAGTGGGACTCCATGCTCTATAATTTTATGGAGTAGAAATACGTTAGCAAATAAATTTAGAGTTGAGTTAGCCGGGTGGCTCGGTGCAAAATGAGGACAACAGGTCAGGTTCAAAGCCTGAAGTTATTTCATGGAGGCCTCTCCCTTGCCTTACCCTTTCTTGTTGTGAGCAATCATTTTCCTCTTTCTCTCTGGAGTCTGAGATCACGTACCAACCAATTCAAGAACAACCTCTTCCCTGCTGCTGTCAGACTTTTGAATAGACTTACCTCCCATTAAGTTGATCTTTCTCTA
The DNA here is from genome assembly GCA_024679065.1 of Sphyrna mokarran. NCBI lineage: Eukaryota > Metazoa > Chordata > Chondrichthyes > Carcharhiniformes > Carcharhinidae > Sphyrna > Sphyrna mokarran. Next base: position 3,351,640 of record JAGIQG010000033.1, read on the forward strand.
TACCGTAGCTATGAAGGTGCATTCTGCACCTTCTCCTTTTCTTCTCTATGCAGTATGCTTTGTCTGTATTTTTATAGGATGTGGGCATTGCTGACTGGACCAGCTTTTATTGCTTGTTCTCGACAGCCCTCCATTTCAGAGGGCAGTTGAGAATCAACAATATTGCTTTGGATCTGGGGTCACGTGTAGGCCAGACCGGGTAAGGATGGTGGATTTCTTTCCCTAAAGGGCGTTAATGAGCTTGATAGGTTTTTCCGACAATGGGAATTGGAATCAATGGATACTATTCTGGTTGGCAGTTGGTGACTAATGGAGTGCTGCAGGGATCGGTGTTGGAGCCTCAACTGTTTACCATTTACATAGACGATCTGGAGGAGGGGGCTGAGTGTAGGGTAATGAAATTTGCCGATGACACGAAGATGAGTAGAAAAGCAAATCACGTGGAGGGTGTGGTCAGTCTGCAGAGGGATCTGGATTGGCTGAGTGAGTGGGTGAGGACCTGGCAGATGGAGTATAATGTTAGCAAATGTGAGGTTATCCACTTTGGTAGAAATAACAGTAGGAGGGATTATTATTTAAAAGCTGAAAAGCTGCAGTAAGCTATGGTGCAGAGGGACCTGGTTGTGCACGAATCAGAAAAACCCAGTCTGCAGGTGCAGCAGGTGATCAAGAAGGTGAATGGAATGTTGGCCTTTATAGTGAGAGGGATAGAATATAAAAGCAGGGAGGTCTTCCCGCAACTGTACAGGGCACTGGTGAGGCTGCAGCTGGAGTACTGTGTGCAGTTTTGGTCACCACACTTGCAGAAGAAGATATTGGCCTTGGAGGAAGTGCAGAGAAGGTTCACTAGGCTGATACCGGAGATAAGGGGGTTAGCCTATGAAGAGAGATTGAATAGACTGGGTCTGTACTCATTGGAGTTTAGAATGCTGAGGGAGGAATCTTATAGAGACATATAAGATAATGAAGGAGATAGATAGGGTAGAGGTAGAGAGATTCTTCCCGCTTAGAAAGGATAGCAGGGCTAGAGGGCACAGCCTCAAAATAAGGGGGGAGGACAGTTTAGATCTGAGTTGAGGAGGAACTTCTTCACTCAAAGGGTGGTGAGTCTCTGGAATTCTCTGCCCGTTGAAATAGTGGAGACTACTTCGCTGAATATATTTAAGTCACGGGTAGATAGGTTTCTGTTTGACAAGGGAATTAGGGGTTATGGGGAGAAAGCGGGAAAGTGGAACTGATCCACTTCAGCTCAGCCATGATCTTGTTGAATGGCGAGGCAGGCTTGAAGGGCTAGATGGTCTACTCCTGCTCCTACTTCTTATGTTCTTATGCCTCACAGCTCTAGGGACCCAGGTTCAATTCCTGGCCTTGGTACCTTCTCCCCATGTCTGCATGGGTTTCCTCCGGATGCTCTGGTTTCCTCCCACTGTCTGAAAGACGTGCTGGTTACGGTGCATTGACCCAAACAGGTGCCAAAGTGTGACGACTAGGAGAATTTCACAGTAACTTCATTGCAGTGTTAATGTAAGCCTTACTTGTGACCAATAAATAAACTTTAACTTTTTAATTCCAATTTTTATTGAATTCAAATTTCACCATCTGCTACGGTGTGATTCAAACCCAGGTTCTCAGAGCATTATGGATTACAAGTCTAGTGACAATACCATTATGCCACTTCCTCCCCTTGTGTACCTAAGCAAGAAGCAATACTTTTCACTGTGTACTAACTAATAAATCAAATCAAAATGAAATCGCTAATGGAGATATCCATGGCCCTTGGTGGATTACAGCTAATTACCATAATAAATTTTCTTTCAAACACTTTAAATTGCTTGTGCCGTCAAATCATTGAGATTAGTTGGTGCAGTGTATATGACAAGCGTGAGTCAAAATTTAGAATTAAAAAAACAAATGTCAAATACTTTGTACAGTTTGGTGGGATGATATTCAAGATGTCCCAGAGTCAGTCTGTGTGCACGAAACGAAAGAAGACCTGAACTGATGCAAAGGTCCAGCACCTCGAGGGTTAAGCGAGGTTGGTTTGAAATTCACACTGCAGTCGAGAGGAAGGAAATTGGGGCAGTGACCCTCAGATGTAGAAAGTGTTCATTATGCGCAACAGAAAGGAGAAATAAGATCAGTAAAGAACAAACTGAAAACAAGAACAAGTTTTCTTTTTCCCTTTTGGAAAGCGAGGGAGGCCGAATTCAAGGTTTGAAGATTGAAAACGAATTGGTGTTTTACCGGGAAGAATAATCAGCCAGGATTTTTACCGAGAAACTCACAAGGAGCTGCTGTCAGTTTCAGCATTCCCGGACAGAGTTCACCTTTATTGGAACAAAAGCTTCGATTTACAAAACCAGATCGTTTTCCTAAATATTAGATCCATTCACCCGATCACTCCAAAAAGAGAGAGAAATCCAGAATAACCCAGGAATTCCTATTCAACTCTCAGGAATCCATTTCCGGTAACTCCACACTCTATTAACAATTATATTTTTTTGAAAACAATAAGTCATGGAATAAAGGCAGGGCGATGTTACTCGATGCAGGTTTGTATCCGAGTAATTTTCTCTGAAGCAGTTTTTTGAGTCTTAATTCGGATATGCTGTCGAATGAACACAACCTGTTTTATGTACTTTTTAATCCAACAATTCTCTCTGTTTTGGAAAATGAATATTAAAATTGCAGTGGTAGACAAGATGAGGCTAGCTAAATTTCATTTCTTGAGAAGCTTAGTTGAAAGCTTACTGCGTGGTGCTGAAGCCAATTAATGTTACAAGTAAACGGGTGTATTTGTAGCATATTTTGTCTGAATGGGAAGGTATTATAACACTGCAGACTGTACAGCAATATCTTGCACCAGATGTTGGAACATTTTACCATGGTTAAAGTGCAACAGTCAGTCTGTATGAAATTTACATATTTGAACGACCAGGTTTAAAGGTACCTAGCAGGACTTTTCCAGATGTTGGTTGTGTCTGGAGAGGAGTATTTTGCTAACACCGGGCAGATGCAACCTTGTCACAGATGCTGTCTTTTGAATGAGACATGAAGCTCTGGCTGTTCAGGTGGATCTGAAGTATCCTGCACTGTTTAATTGTGTTTTTTTCCTGATTTCTGTGTCAAACTTTATTCATTAGTTAACACTATAAAAGACATTGATTGGTCATTTGCCTCATTATTGCTGATGGAAGCTAAATGTGTGCAAAATGGCTGCTGTCAATGTAGAAACATATTGCAACTAGAGGCAGGAGGAGGCTATTCAGCCCTTCAATCTGCTCTGCCGTTCATTTTGATCATGGCTGATCATCAAATTCAATATCCTGGTCCCCGATTCACCCCCCCCCCCCCCCCCCCCCACTTTAGCTGAAGAGCTATACCCAATTTCTTCTTGAAGTTTTGGGCTCGACAACATTCAGTAATGAATTCTGTATGTTCACCACCTTCTGGATGAAGAAATTTCTCCCCTCACCTCAGTTCTAACCCATTATCCTAAACTATGACCCCTAGTTCTGGCCTCCCCCACCATCGGGAACATTCTGAATCTACCCTGTCTCTCTCATATACAAGTGGTGACACTTTAAAAATATTCCCATGTCTGTGATGGTGTAGATATGAAAACGTTGTATAAATCTATATTCATTCTAACCAGTGACAGAGCTGAGGATTTGTTGATGGAGACGTTGTGTACTGATATACTTGGCTCTTTCTTTGCATTGCTGCTAACCAGTAGTACAGGCTGAAGCTGAGAAGCAGACTGGCACAGGAATGGGGAACTTGTTTAGATGCCCCTCACTGACTGATTGGACTTGTTGTTGAGACAGAGCTGATCCTCCAGGTTCAAACGAATGTCCTACACACAGAGAAAGGGTATCAGAGTGGAGAATTTATAATTTCATGCATTAAACTGCCTGAGAGTCTTGTGTAAATGTCCTAATTCACCCCTCTCAGTCATTGATAAATCTGAAAACATCACCACAATATTTTGGCAACAGCAGCAGCTCCTGTCTCATGAGGTGATGGTTTGCACTGCGGTGGTCAGCACCACCAAGGTCTGCCACGCTCACTGCAGGTGAAGGCAGTGGGCTGAGAAGGTGCACCATTCTCCTGCCTCTATTTTCTCTGGGTTCTGTTCTCGGCTAGCTGAGTTTTCCAATTGGTTGGCTGTGAGAATCTCTTCCAAGGTACCATTCAACCTCCAGATTTTACAGTCATCTGTGTTAGTCATTTTCATAGTAGGAAGTCTGACAACACCAGGTTTAAGTCCAACCGATTTATTTGATAGTAAACTCACAAGCTTTTGCGGTGTTTCGATCTCTTCGTCAGGTAAATGAGGTGTTCTGGTCTCAAACAGCACATGTAACAGCATAGACTGTTTGAGACCAGAGCACCTCATTCACCTGACAAAAAGATCGAAACACCTTGAAAGCTTGTGAGTTTATTATCAAATAAATTGGTTGGACTTAAACCTGGTGTTGTCAGACTTCTTACTGTGTTTACCCCAGTCCAACGCCGGCATCCCTATATCAGTCATTTTCATATCCAGCTTATTGGTGTCCTTGCAGTGGAGGTATGGTCGTGAGCCAGTGGCAGGTTCACTACGTGGAAAGGCTTTAGACATCATTCCATTAGTAATGAGTGTGTGCTGGTGTAATTAACATGCTCCAGGATCTCGGAGTTGGTGACTGTCCAGCCAAGGATACATCTGAGATAGTGAAACTAGGAACTGTTCAGCCTTTTCTGCTGACTAGCATTTGTGGTCCAAGCCTGGATTCTGACTGAAAATACACACAGAAGCATCTTCCTGTGTAAGAATGTTGCTGGACAAGATATTTTATTTTTAGGTACATTATAATAAGAACTTCTGCCTTTTTCTGCTGCTGTTGCCATAACACTGTGGCGATGCTTTCAAATCTATTAGTGACCGAAAGGCATGAATTAAGATTATTACATAAGAATCTCAGGCAGTATTAAAGCACGAAGTTTAAATGCTCCTCTCTGATACCCTTCCTCTGACTTGTCGGACGCTGGTTTTGTACCTGGGTAATCAGCTCTGCCTCAAAAAAGGTGTGTCCAACTTTTCTTTGATGAATACCAACACGTTGGACAATAGTGCGGGAGTGCTGCACTGTCAGGAGTGCCCTTCATCAGAGAACATAAATCAATATCATAGCAGCCCTCTCCAGTGTCCACAGAATATCCCACAGCACTGAGAAGAGTAGGGACTGTCCTTCCAGTATCCTGGTCAGGATTTATCCCTCAACCAACTAATTATCCCATCTTTATTTTATGGCTATATTTGGGAACTTGCTAGGATCAGTTTAGTTGTACACATAACAGTGACTATACTTCAAAAATAGTTCCCTATGACCCCTAGTTCATAGAAATCACTTTGAACCATTCCGAGGATGTAAAAGCTCTATGAGGACGAAATTTTTCTTCTCCTTCCTTTTCTGTAATCCCAATGTCGAAGAGAGGGGATGGTCTTGTGGTACTATTGCTAGGCTATTAATCCAGAAACTCAGCTACTCTCCTGGGAATCTGGGTTCGAATACGCCACATAGTAGAATTTGAATTAAAAAAAATCTGGAATTAAAGCAGCTACTGATGACCAGGAAACCATTGTGGATTGTCAGAAAAACCCATCTGGTTCACTAATGCCCTCTTAGCGAAGGAAATCTGCTGTCCTTACTTGCTGTGACCTACATGTGATTCCAGAGCCACAGCAATGTGATTGACTCTCAACTGCCCTCCAAGGGCAACTAGGGATGGGCAATAAATGCTGGCCCAGTTAGCGATGCCCATGTCCCATGAATTAAAAAAAAAATCACAGAGAAACAAGACTTCAGTTTAACTGCTCATGTGATGTGTGTTGTCTCTGACAATCCACTGTATAGAACAGACAGCTTGCTTTATGTACAAGTTCTGAAATAGACCCAAAACACAACGTCTGACTTCAAGTCAAGCTACTATATGATCCAGCTGTCCATTGCTACTCCAAATGATTGAGAATTTAAAAGAATGTAACTGGATTTCAGCAAAGTCTTTGACAAGGTCCCACATTAGAAAAATGGCAAATGCACATGGAATACAGGTTAATTTGATAAGGTGGATTCAAAATTGGCTCGGTTGCAGGAGGCAGAGGATAATGACAAAAAGTTGTTTTAGTGACTGGAAAGCAGTGTCCTGTCACATATCACAGGATCTGTGCTGGGCTCCCTATTAATTGTCATTTTATATAAACAACACAAATGAGTATGTGGGTGAAGGATTAATACGTTTGTGGGTGATGCAAAGATTGGCTGTGTGCAAAACAGTCAGGTAGAACGTCTTGGGCTAGAAGAAGATAAAGACAGAATGGTCAAATAGGCAGATAATTGGCAAATGGAATTTAACCCTGAAAATTGTGAGGTGATACACTTTGGAAGGAGTAATTTGACATGAAGAGCATGACACTGAAGTTCTGAGGAACAAAGGGACCTTGGCATGTTTGTCCAAAGGTCTCTGAAAGTGGACGGGCATGTTAGTGAGGTGGTGAAAAAGACACACGGGACAGTTGTTTGTATCAATCGAGGCATAAAATACAAAAGCAGGGATGTCATGATGGAGTTGTATAGAACTTTGGTGAGGCTAGAATACTGTATGCAATCCTGGCCACGTTACGGGGAGGATGTATTTGCGCTAGAGGGGTGCGGAGGAAATTCACCAGAATGCCGCCTGAGTTGGAACACTGAGGTGTTCAACATTATAAGGGACATGGACAGCGTGGACAAGGAACAGCTTCGTTGAAGGATTAGTCATAAGGAGACATTGGTTTAGTTGAGAAGCAGGAGGTTTAGTGGGGATGTGAGGAGAAATATTATTTCCAGAGGGTAGTGAGAGTCTGAAATGCTCTGCCTGGGAGGGTGGTAGAGGTGGGATCCTTTGAAAAGTATCTGGATGAGCACTTGGCATCTCATAACATTCAGGACCAAGTGCTGGTAAGTAGGATTAGGTGGACGGTCAGATAAAAAAGTAAAGTTTATTTATAAGTCACAAGTAAGGCTTACATTAACACTGCAGTGAAGTTACAGTGAAATTCCCCTAATTGCCATAGTTCGGCGTGTATTCGGGTCAATGCACCCTAATCAGTACGTCTTTTGGAATGTGAGAGGAAACTAGAGCACTCCGGAGGAAACACACACACACATGGGGAGGATGTACAAACTCCACACAGACAGTGACCCAAGCCAGGACTCGGTCCCAGGTTTCTGGCGCTGTGAAGCAGCAGTGCTAATCACCGTGCTACCGTGCCACCTATATTTCTTGTGTGTCGGTGCAGACTTGATGGGCTGAGGGGCTTCTTCTGCCCCTCAGCCCAGAAGTTGGTGAAATTTCCATTCAGTTTGTTCTCGGAGTAGACTGGTTTTAAAGTCAAAGTTGACTAACTTTCAGACTGTACATTTATCTTGCTCTGTGAAAAGCTGTTTCAAATTGTTTGATCCTTGGCAGAAATGTGTTCAACATATTTAAAGCGATTCCGCTGCAGGCAGAGATTGTGGGAATGTAAAGAGAAGCTGTTTCAACAATTCACCCAATTCCTTCCACAGATGACCTGCAATCTGGCCCACCAATGGAATCCAACACACCCATTCAAGTTACAGGTGGTAGATAACTGATTCCGTGCTCCGGAATTCTTTCCTTGCCAATATATTGATTAAATCTGCCAAGTGTGAGAACATATTCTTCGGTTGTTGCCTGTCTTGTAGGACTAATCTAACATGTCTCAGGCACAGTAGTACAGTGGTTAGCACTGCTGCTTTACAGCTCCAGGGACCCAGGTTCGATTCCTGCCTTGGATCACTGTCTGTGCAGAGTTTGCACATTCTCTTTGTATCTGCTTGGGTTTCCTCAGGGTGCTCTGGTCTCCTCCCATAGTCCAAAGATGTGCGGGTTAGGTTGCTTGGCCATGCTAAAAATTGCCCCTTAGAGTCCTGAGATGCATAAATTAGAGGGATTAGCAGGTAAATATGTAGGAATGTGGGGTTGGGCCTAGGTGGAATTGTGGTCAGTGCAGACTCTTTCTGCATTGTAGGGGTTTCTATGATTCTAACTCTTCTCTATTTGCTTGTGTGATTCCTAAACTCCATATATCGCCATCTTCCACTCACCCTCTCCTCGCTACACTCTCATGTGCGGAAATGTTTATTGTACCATTTCCTGCTTTTTCTCATTTTTCCATTATCTCAGAGTTACATTAATTATTTCTTATCACCTTCAATGCTGGGAACTGAAGTTTGTGGGTTCAAGCTCCATGTAAGAACATAAGAAATAGGAACAGGAATAGGCCATTTGGTAAGACCATGGCTATCCTTTGACTTCAGCACCTTCCTGCATTCTTCCCATATCCTTTGATCCCCTAAGCATCCAAAAATGTATCAATCTCTGTCTCAAATGACTAAGCATCCACCTTGCTCTGGGTTAGAGAATACCAAAGACTGAAGCAATTCCATCTTGATCCTAAATGACTAATATCTCTCGGTATACCTCTGAGACCAAGGCCCTCAGTTCTAAATTCTAATTCAGGGAAACGTGTAGGTTGACGTTCAGTTCAAACCTAAGGAATGTGCTATCCTGCAGATTAACCGCAAGCTGGGTCTGAACCGAATTTAGAGTTTATTTATTAGTCATAAGTAGGCTTACATTCACACTGCAATTATTGTGGAAGTTACTGTGAAAATTCCTTAATTGCCAAACTCTAGTACCTGTTTGGGTACACTGAGGGTGAATTTAGCATGGCCAATGCACCCTAACCAGCACGTCTTTGAGACTGTAGGAGGAAAGTGAAGCAACCAGAGGAAATGCACGCAGACGCGGGGAGAACGTGCAAATTCTAGACAGTCAGTGACCCAAGCCAGGAATTGAACCCAAGTCCTGAGTCGAATGTTTTTAATCTCGTGCCTCGCTCTTTCTCTTTGCGTTGGTGAGTTAGTTTGAAATGAAACATCCTGAACAGTATTTGAAGAACTGGAACTGATCCTTTTGCCTTCCCTTAACCGACGTCACCAGTAAACATCAAATTAGACATATGTTACACAATTGGAACACTGTAGAAATTGCAATAGCTGTTCACAAAACACATGCATATCCCTGATGGCTCAACCCTCTAATACTTGATGGTTCACTGAAATCTACCTTTTAAATATTCTGTCCAACCCTCCTGGAAGCGGATTTTCTTTCCAGAATCATATTTCCTTTGTCACAGAATTTTGCGTTCTGTCAATAATATACAAGCTACAATTTCTTAACCTCATAAAAAGGAAGTGAAATTTGCTGAATTTTATTAAAAGCCTCTCATTGCCGTTTAGGAATGAGCAATTTGAGTTTGGATTTTTAAACAGCCCTTTGTTATAGAACAAAGAGATCTAGGGGTACAGGCTCATAGCTCTTTGAAAATGGACTCGTAGGTGGTCAGAATAGTGAAGAAGGCATTCGGCAAGCTTGGTCTTGTTGATCAGAACATTGTATATAGGAATCGGGATATTTTGTTAAAGTTATACAAGACATTGGTAAGGCACATTTGGAATACGGTGTACAATATTGGACATCCTAATATAGAAAGGATATTATTAAACTAGAAAGAGTGCAGAAAAGATTTATTAGGACTCCAAAGTGACTTGATGATTTGAGTTATAAGGGGAGGTTGGGAAGACTGGGACTTTTCACTCTAGATGTAGAAAGCTGAGGGGTAATCTTATTGAGGTCCATAAAATAATGAGAGGCATAGATCAGTCACTAAATAGTCACTATCTTTTCCCAAAGGTAAGGGAGTATAAAACTAGAGGATAGAGATTTAAGGTGAGAGGGGAAAAATACAATAGGGTCTAGAGGGTGGCGAGTGTCTGGAACTAACTGATAGAGGTGATAGTAGTAGAGGTGGATACAATTTTGTCCTTAAAAAAGTGTTTAGACAGTTACGTGGGTAGATGGGTATAAAGGGATAGGGACAAAATACAAGCAATTAAGACTAACTTATGGGTTGAAAAAAGGGGCGCATGGACAAGTTGGGCAGAAGGGCTGTAAATTTATGCTGTAAATCTTTATGACTCTTTCATCAGCAAGAAAGAGGAGTTTGGTTCCTCTGGAGGTCCCCAGCATCACATATGTCACTCTTCAACCAATTCAACCACTCCATGTGATACCAAGAAATGGCCTAAGGCACTGGATGCTGCAAAAGCTATGGGTCCCGATGATATTCCGGCAATAGTACTGAAGACTTGCCACACGCCTAGCCGAACTGTTCCTATACAGCAATAACGCTGGCTTCTGCCAGATTAAAAAGCCCAGATAAGTCTTGCACATAAAAATCCAATCTATTCATAATCATCAACAAAGTGATGAAAGGCTTCATCAACTGTGCTATCAAGTGGTACTTATTCAGCAATAACCTGCTCACTGATGCCTAGTTAGGGATCCACTAGGGTCACTCTAATTTACTTTATTACAGCCTTGGTTCAAACTTGGCCAAAAGAGCTGAACTCCAGAGTGAGATTGGTGCCCCAATTCTGACTCCTATGACACTTCATTTGCCAACCTGAAAAAGGCCCCATATATCCCCAGTCTCTGTATTCTCTGCTTCCTGATAGCTAACCAATCCTTTATCCATCCTAATATGTTATCGCTACACCATTTAATCTTAGTTTGCGTACCTTTGATTGCGATTAATGTATCAGGATACCCAGATCCCTCTGCATCACTGAGTTTTCCAATCTCTGTCCACTTAGTATACTGCTCTCCTATTCTTCCTGCCAAAATGAACAAATTCACATTTTCCAAGAGGTGGGGTGAGAGCGATTGTCTTTGACATCAAAGAAGCATTTGACCGAGTATGACACAAGGAGTCCTCGCAAAACTGAAGTCAGTGTGAATGAGGGGAATGTGCCAGGTATGACTCAGTCTGCTCAAACTGCATCCCCCCGCCTCCCCGCCTCAGTTTGTATAAGCCCTCTATTCTCTCCAAACTCTGTTCACAAGAACTATACATTCTGTCCCAAACAATACCAGCAATGTTCAGTTGGTCACACTTTCCCCGTCACTGCCATGATTAGGAGGTGTGCACGAAAATCAAGGCTATTGCTCCAACGCTGAGGGAGGGGACACTGTGCTGAGGAAGGATATTCTGTACCGTGGAAGGTGCAGTCATTCCAAAGGGACATTAAACAAAGGCTCCATCTGTTCTCTTTTGGATGTAAAAGATTCCGTGGTATTATTTGGAACAGAACAGGGAAGTCCTCTCCAATATCCTGGTCAATGTTTTCCCTTCAATAAACTTCACAAAAAAATCAGTTTGGATCTCATTGAATGGCAGAGCCATTCTTATGTTGCTGTTTGTGGGGAATTCGCTGCATGGCAATGTTGTATGAGGGAAGGTTGAATAGATTGAGCCTTGGAGTTTTGAGAATGAGACTGATGATCTTTTTGAAACCTATGCTTCGGGAATGTTTGTCCTCGTGGAGGAATCTAGAAGAAGTGGGGGAGGGGGTGCGGTTCATTGTTTAAAAATATGGGATTTTCCATTTTTGAAGAGAAATGTATTCTTTTTAGAGGGTTGTCAGTCTTTGGGATTCTTATCCACAAAGCAATGGGAAGTGGGTCATTTAATGTATTCAAGATTAATTTTTTATCTATAAAGCTCAGGATCAGGAGTAGACCATACAGTCCTTTGAACCTGCTCCACCATTCAATGACATGATGATTGATCTGATCTCTCAACTCCACTTTTCTAACCACCCTCCTTGAGTTCCTTGTCAATCAAAAATCTACCTAACTGTGCCTTTAATAAATGCAATGAGCCAGACTCCACGGTCCTTGGAGAAAAAAAATCCACAGATAAACAATCCTCTGAGAGAAAAAGCTCTCCTCATCTCCATCTTATTTTTAAACTCTTCTAATAGTTGTAGTCTCTCCCACAAGTGGAAACATCTTCCTGGTATCCACCCAATCAATTTCTCTGAGGATCCTGTAAGATTCAGTAAAATCATCTCTCAATCCTTTAAACTCCAACAGGGTGGCACAGTCATTGGCACTGCTGCCTCACAGCGCCAGGGACCTGGGTTTGATTCCCGGCTTTGGTCACTGTCCTAGTGAAGTTTGCACATTCTCCCCATGTCTGCATGCTCCGGTTTCCTCCCACACTCCAGAGAGATTAGATAAATTGGCCATACTAAATTGCCGCTTTGTGTCAGGACTAGCTGGAGTAAATGGTTATGGGAATAGGGCCTGGGTGGGATTGTGGTTAGTGCAAACTTGATGGGCTGAATGGCCTCCTTCTGCACTGTAGGATTCTACGATCACTTCAGATCAGCCATGATCTTATTGAATGGCGGGGCAGGCTTGAAGGGCTAGATGGCCTACTCCTGCTCTTATTTCTTATGTCCTTATGATTCTAGGCCCAACCTGTTCAAACTTTCTTCATAAAATAAGCCCCTAATCCCACAAATGAGTCCAATCTTCTCTGAACTATTTCTAATACAATTATATCTTCTTCAAATAAGGGGATCAAAACTGTACATAGCATTCCAAATGTAGTCTCACCACACTCTGAACAACTGTGGTAAAACTTCCCTATTTTCACATTCCACATGTTTTCCTAACTGCTACTTCAATACTAACATTTTGTGATTCATGTACCTGGACACCTAGATCCCTCTGCATTACTAAGTTTTACAAATTCACTCCAATTAATATACTGCTCTCCTATTCTTCCTGCCAAAATGAATAAATTCACATTTTCCAAAATTGTACTCCATCTACTAATTTTTTGCCCATTCACTTAACCTGTTTATGTCCCTTTGCAAGCTTTCTTCCTCCTTTTGATAACTTACTTTTCTACTTGTCAAGGTCACTGGTAAATTTGCGGTCCAAACATTCGGTCCCTTCATCCAAGTCATTGATGTAGATTGTAAATAGTTGGTGCCCCAATTTTGACTCCTATGACACTCCACTTGCCAAACTGAAAAATGCCCGTATATCCATGTTGTCTATATTCTGCTTCCTGTTACCTGATCAATTCTTTATCCATCCTAATATGTTACCCCTACATTTAATCTTTTCTTGTATATCTTTGGTACTGTAGCAAATGCCTTTTGGAAATCTAAGTAAACCATATCCACAAGTTTCCCTTTACACACCCTGCTTTTTACTTGTTAAAAACAAAACAAAATAAATTACTTTTAATTTACACAATTTCTCTTTCACCAAACCATGTTAACTCTGCCAGATCAAATTCTGATTTTCTAAGTATCCGAAGAGTCAAGAATGGTGGCAGGAAGGTAGGAAACTGGAGTTAAGGCCGCAATCAGATTAGTCATTATCTTATTGAATGGTGTAGGAGGCTGGAGGGAGCAAATTGCCGCTTCCTGTGGTCCTGGAAGGCACTATATAAATTTGGCTGGAATTTTCTGACCCCTCCAATTGACGGGATCATCCAGTCCCACTGAAGTGAATGGAAGTTTGAATGGCCCACTGCATCTGCTGTGACCAGATCCACTGCATCAGGGATGGAAAATCCCAGCACTAGTTCACCATGTTGCCACATTCCCATTTCCTCAATTCCTCCCTGCCCTTCCCTGACTGGGAGCAGAGACAATGCAAGGGCAGACCGTAAGAAACTCCATGTTGTCCATCCTTATTACAGTAAGAAGTGTGACAACACCAGGTTTAAGTCCAACCGATTTATTTGATAGTAATCAAATTCTTGTCTGTGCGGAGTCTGCACGCTCTTCAGTGTCTGCGTGGGTTTCCTCCGGGTGCTCCAGTTTCCTCTCACAGCTCGAAAGATGCACTGGTTAGACGCATTGGTCATGTTAAGTTGTCCCTCAGTGTACCAGAACAGGCACCGGAGTAGAGATTTTCACAGTAACTTCATTGTAGTGTTAATGTAAGCCTTGCTTGTGACACCAATAATAAAATTTCTTTATGCGCCTGCATCAACCTCTTTGTGTGATATTCAGCGCCCTCAACTTTGCCAATAACCGAGCATTCAGGAAGTTGAGTAAAAAAAACTTTCACAGTATAACTACTGCACGATCTGATAGTGTTTTACCAAGAGCAAAAAAGGGATGGTGTATGGAAAGATCAGACGATCGATTTAAATCCTGATGTTAGCTTTGCCGTTCCTGCATTGCAAACCTGGACAACTGTTAAAGAAAGATATTTGTATTTATGTAGTATACGTAGGGGGAACAAAAGCCTGGTGTCATTATCGCTATCCAGAAACTCAACTAATGGTCTGGAGTCCAAGATTCAAATCCCACGATAGCAGATTGTTGTATTTGAATTCAATAAAAAAACACCTGGAATTAAGAATCTAATCACAAAATTCCTACAATACAGGAGGAGGTGATTCAACCCATCGGGTCAGCACCATTAAACTACCATGTCTGCCCTCTTAGGTGATGCAAAAGATCCCAGCTAGGGCAATATTTTGCCTGGTATCCTGACAAATATTCATGCCACAGTCAGCATCACAAAGACAGATTATCTGATTCCAGCCAGGCCTTACTCCTGTAATCCCACATATTTAATATCCCCTGACACTAGGTGGCCAATGAACCTAACCCGCACATCTTCGGGCTGTGGGAGAAAACTGGAGCATCTGGAGGAAACTCACGCAGGCACGGGAAGAATGTGCAAACTCCATTCAGACAATGATCGGGAATCAAACTCGTGTCCATGAAATCATTGTCAATTGTTATGAAAACCTATCTGGTTCACTAATGTCCTTTTAGGGAAGGAAATCTGCCATCCTTACCCAGTCTGGCCTATACGTGATTTCAGAGCTACAGCAATGTGGCTGACTCTCAACTGCCTTCAAGCAACAAGGGATGAACAATAAATGTTGGCCAGCCAGCAACGCCCATGTCCCATGAATAAAATAAAAGTGCCTTTCATTTCAGCAGGATGTCCAAAAGTGTTTAACAAAGTACCTTTGAAATAGAGCCAATGCAAGAAGATACTTTATTTATAAAATATCTGAAAGAACAATACAAACATTTCTAAATGGCCATCACAGGAAGTGTAATCATATTCAGAGTTGCACTCTGAGGTGCCTCAATACAATGAATCTGTTGTAAAGTGGGCAACACGGGAGCCAAATTGTGCACAGCAAATTCCCAGAAACAGCAACATAACAATGATCAGATAATCTGTCTTTGTGATGCTGACTGTGGCATGAATATTTGTCAGGATACCAGGCAAAATATTGCCCTAGCTGGGATCTTTTGCATCACCTAAGAGGGCAGACATGGTAGTTTAATGTTTTCTCTGAAGGGTGGTCTCCTCCACAGTGCAGTGCTGCCTCAGTATATGTGGCAACCAATTTGTTCGAGGCAAGCTCCCACATACAGCAATCTGACAATGATCAAGGTCATCTGATTTTTAGGGATGACCCTCCCCTTGTTAACGAGGACTGGCTGAGATCAGAGATTCTGTTTAAACCCGAGTTTAAGGATTCCTTGTGTCTATCCTGCGTCTACCCCTCCTCCGGATTGGAGAGTTTCCTGAATGATGTCTGCCTAAAAGGAACAGGCGATGTCATTCTAACCATCAAACTTTCTTACTGATACTTTATACTTTGTTAGAGGTGGCATGGTGGCACAGTGGTTAGCACTGCTGCCTCATGGAGCAAGGGACCTGGGTTCGATTTCTGGCTTGGATCACCATCTGTGCAGAATTTGCACGTCTGTGCGGGTTTCTTCCCACAGTTGGAAAGATTTGCTTGGTTAGGTGCATTTACCATGCTAAATTCTCTCTCAGTGTACCCGAACAGGTGCTGGAATACAGCAACTAGGGGATTTTCACATTAACTTCATAGCAGTGTTAATGTAAGCCTACTTGTGACACTAATTAAATAAATAATTGTTGAAGCCATGTAAAATTACAAAAAAAATTGATAAATCAACTGAATTTTTCTGAGACTGAATTGCATTCATATAGCACCTGACACTATTTATGTGCTTGCATGTTTGTATTTGCAGACTTGTACATTCATGTTTGTGCACACATGCTTGTTGTGCCTTTGCACTTCTAACTTCCTATACATATGTGTCTGTACAAGCATTCTCTGGGTCTGTACTCATCGGAGTTTCGAAGGATGGGGGGGGATCTTATTGAAACCTACAGGATACTGCAAGGCCCTGGAATAGAGTGGGCGTGCAGAGATGTTTCCACTAGTAGGAAAAACTAGAATCAGAGGGCACCACCTCAGGCTAAAGGGACGATCCTTTAAAACAGAGATGAAGAGGAATTTCTTCAGCCAGTGAATGGTGCATCTGTGGAATTCTTTGCCAGATTGAGTGTTTTAAAGACAGAGAGAGAGAGAGAGATAGGTTCTTGATTGATAATGAGGTCACAGGTTTTGGAGAAAAGGCAGGAAAATGGGAATGAGAAAAGTATCAGCCATGATTGAGTGGCCAAGCAGACTCGATGGGCTGAATGGCCTAATTCTGCTCTTACGTCTTATGGTCTTGTAGTCTTATTCTGTGTGTTTTGCCCCTCCCTTTGTCTTGTCCTTTTGTAAAAGCTGCTTTGTAATTATTTTCAGTTCTGTAAAAAGTTTCACATCTGTAAGATCAGCTTGTTCATTCTTTCGAGGGATGCTGGCCTGCAAAATGCAGTGTTTTCTGCTCATTGTTTCCTAGCACTTGAACCTTTCACAGTAGTGAACAAATTACTTGAAATCAATTCACTTTGCAATCCATTCCAGCCACGCAATCGCTTGACTGCACGCAGATGGAATTCTCTCTGGGACTTCTTCCCACAGCGTGATCATTGCATGGGAGTGTTAAGCTTCACATTCCTGACTTCAGGGGCTGCTTATAAGCCTGCAGCCCTGTCTCACACTTGCCAAGTGAGGAATACCACACTTAATGATGGGAGGCAGCTGTTAAAACACGAATGAGCTGGGGAGTTCTGTGGCAAGGAAAGATTTGACCAGTCAGACAGCTGGGTGCTTTATGTCTGAACTATGAATTACACTGCTAGACTACATCAGGTGGTTGGGTTGCCAACCCCCCTGTGTTACTCTGGAATCTCTAGGAATAGAAGATTAATTTCCAGAGTTAACCTGAAATGAGTAAAGCCCAGGAGAAGACTGGATAGGGCATGAAAACAAAATTGTATTTTCCAACTTTTCTGAACATCTTCATTTGTTAATTATAACCATACTGGAAGTGGCAGACTATAAATTGTCTGAGCCCACAATCGAGATTAATCCAATTGAGTACAGACTTGATTCCATTTCTAATTGACTGCAATGTGCCTGAAGCCAGTGATAAGAGCAGGCGTGGGCGTGGAAAGATTGCGGGATACAGCCTCCAGAATTCCCAAGTGGAGTTGGCAACCCTCCCATGTAACCAATGTGAAATTGTCACCTGACTGTTGGAAGCCCATCTACCTTTCCTACTTTCACTCCAGGTCTAATATATTCTGGGTAGGAGCTGGAAGCCTGTTGGAGGAATGTGAATACAAGTAGCTGCCTCGTCACATTGCAAATTGAAAATGTGCCAGTTCCTCCTCAGGGACAGACACGCAGAAAATGTCCCTCTTTAAGATATATCATTGAATGGATAAATGGGCCTCAGTCCACTGAGTACATCCAATGCATAGCCTCAGCACCAGGACACACACAGTTCAGGAAGTTGGGGTTTCTCTGTTATCTTTCTAAATCTATCAATGCGGAGGCAATGGGGTAATGATGATATCACTGGACTAGTAATCCAGAGATCCAGGGTAATGCACTGGGGACTCGGGTTTGAATTCCAGCATGGCAGATGGTGAAATTTCAATCTTATAAAAATCATAGAATCATAGAAGGAGACCATTCGGTCCACTGAGTCTGCATTGAGTGCAATCCCACCCAGGCCCTTTTCCCATAACCCCATGCATTTACCCTAGCTAGTCCCCCTGAAACTAAGGGACAATTTAACATGGCCATCCCATCTAACCTGCACATCTTTGGACTGTGGATCCCAGAGTACCCAGAGGAAACCCATGCAGACACTGGGAGAATGCGCAAACTCCACAAAGACATTGACCCAAGCTGGGAATTGAACCGGCGACCCTGACGCTGTGAGGCAGCAGTGCTAACCACCGTGCTGCCCATGGAAATCTGCATTAAAAGTCTGAAACTATTGTCGATTGTTGTAAAAACCCATCTCGTTCACTAATTTCCCTCTAGGGAAGGAAATCTATCATCAAGTTTGGCCACATGCCTTGAGATCCACAGAAATGTGTTTGATGTCTTCCGAAATGGCCTAGCAAGCCACTGAACGGCAATTAGGCAATAAATGTTGGCCTGGCCATCAACACCCAGCAAAGAATAAAATAAAACCACCTCATGAAGCCAATGATTTTGGAGTGTTGTTTCTTTTGTAAGACTTTCAGTAACCAAACTGTCTCTGACAAAGTCTCAAAAACAGGTGAGACAGATCATCTGTTTTTAGCGATAAAAGCAAATTATTGCAAATGCTGGAATTTGAAACCAAAGGAAAAAATGCTGCAATATCTCAGCAGGTCTGGCAGTATCTGTAAGGAGAGAAAAGAGCTGACGTTTCGAGTCCAGGTGACCCTTTATCAAAGTGCTGTGAGGAGGAGGATGAGGCAGGAAGAATCATGAGTAACAGCAACGGGACAACACCACTTGCTGCAGAATATTGTTCCAGGCCAAAAGCTAGTGCAGTAAAAAGGCTAGGCGATGCATTTATCCCTTGAATCTGTGTGAAAACCTTTTCCATTTCTATGAACTTGCTACAAGTCAGTGAAACGAATGCATCAACAAAGTCGAGATGGTATCTCACATCCTGTGACCAAAAGCCTGTGAACTGTGATTCGCATTGAGTTACAAAGAGAGAAAGAGGAACACTGTGCTCCAAAATAAAAGCGGCTCCAACTCTACGCATCTTCAGAGCTGTTTTTATATTAAAAATTTAGGATGGCATGGTAGCACAGTGGTTAACACTGCTGCCTCACAGTGCTAGGGACCTAGGTTTGATTCCTGACTTGGGTCACTGTCTATATGGAATCTTCACATTCTCTTCGTGTCTGTGTGGTTTTCCTCCGAATGCTCTGGTTTCCTTCCACAGTCTGAAAGACGTGCTGGTTAGATGCATTGACCCAAACAAGCGCCGGACTATGGCGACTAGGGGAATTTCACAGTAATTTCATTGCAGTGTTAATGTAAGCCTCACTTGTGACACTAATAAATTAACTTTAAAATCAGTGGTTGCCAATTGATGCTTGCCAATGTCAGGTATCAGCTGCTCTCCAAGCTAACACCCACTGTTCGATCAGTTTTCTTCAATCCCATCCTGACTTGATACCTTTGCACACAATTGCATTTACTGGATAATGATAGTTTTGAAGATTGAGAAATAGTTGGAGAAGTTATTTTATAAAAATAATTAAGTGATGCTCTGTAATTAAACCATATTATTGTTCAAGTCTTGTAACAGTGCAACATCACTGCAAAGGTTAATTACAATCTGTCCCTGCCATGTTTTACATGTGCTTACACTTGAACATTACTTATCACTAAAGCTTATTTATTAATGTCACAAATAGGCTTACATTAACACTGCAATGAAGTTACTGTGACAATCCCTTAGTCGCCAGCTCCAGCACCACTTCGGGTGCACTGAGGGAGAATTTAGCACAGCCAATGTACTTAACTGGCATGCCTTTTAGACTGTGGGAGGTAAGTGGAGCACCAGGGGTAAACCCATGCAGACATGGGGAGAACATGCAGATTCCACACAAACAGTGATCCAAGCTGGGAATCGAACCTGAGTCTCTAGTTCTGTGAGTCAGCTGTGCTAAATGCTGTGCCACCGTACCACCCATTAGACACTCCTTCGTTGTTTTGGAAATGAGTTTCTTTTCATCCCCTGCATTCAGTTCTTCCTCAATGGGTAGTACTCACACCTCTGAAGCAGACGTCTGAGGGTTCAAGTCCAACTCCAGAGATCTGAGCACAAAGATTTAGCCTAATACCAAGTGCCATACTGAGGAAGTCCTGCATTGTCAGAGGTACTATTTTTCAAATGATTTATTGACCAGAATCTCACTTTTCCCCCTCTTGTTCAAAGCAGTAAATCCTCTGGCATTATTTCAGAGATGATTAGGGAGGCTCTCCCCCACGTCTTGGCAAATGTTTAACCCTCAATAACACCACTAGAAATATGGAAAGCTGACAGCCAATTTGAGTGTGGAGATGCTGGCATTGGACTGGGGTAAACACAGTAAGAAATCTCAACAACAGGTTAAAATCCAACAGGCTTATTTGGTAGCAAAAGCCACTAGCTTTCAAAGTGCTGCTCCTTCATCAGACAAGTGGGATTTCAGTTCACAAACAAAAGCGTACAAAGACACAAACTCAATTTACAAAGTAATAGTTGGAATGCAAGTCCTTCCAGATAATCAAGAGTTCAAGGTACAGACAATGTGAGTGGAGAGAAGGTTAAGTACAGGTTAAAGAAATGTGTATTGTTTCCAGCCAGGACAGTTAGTGAGATTTTGCAAGCCCAGATAAGTCGTGGAAATAGTGTGACGTGAACCCAAGGTTCCAGTTGAGGCCATCTTCATGTGTGCAGAATTTGGCTATCAGTTTCTGCTCAGCAACTCTGTGCTGCTGTGTATCATTAAGGCTGCCTTGGAGAACGCTTACTCCAGAAGATCAGAGGCTGAATGCCCATGATCGCTGAAGTATACTGTGCCTTAGGATATCCTTTCTTGCAGCGTATCAGGAGACAACATTGGCCAAGTTGCAAGTGTATATACTGTGTACCTGGTGGATGGTGTTCTCACGTGAAGTGATGGCATCCATGTCAATGATCCAGCACGTCATGCAGAGGATGTTGTAGCATGGTTGTGTGGTGTCATGGTCATTGTCCTCCTGAAGGCTGGGTAGCTTGCTGCGGACAATGATCTGTTTGAGATTGTGCAGTTGTTTGAAGGCAAGAAGTGGGGGGTGAGTGGGTGGCCTTGGCGAGATATTCATCTTCATAATGAAATGTTGAAGACCATCTCATATGAGAACACCATCTGTCAGGTAAACAGTACACACACTTGCAACTTGGCCAATGTTGTCTACCTGATATGCTGCAGAAAAGGATGTCCTAAGGCATGGTACATTGGGAGACCATGCAGATACTACGACAACGGATGAATGAACACAGCATAACAATCACCAGGAAGACTGTTCTCTTTCTATTGGGGAACATTGCAGCAGTCATGGGCATTTGGCCTCTGATCTTCTAGTAAGCGTTCTCCAAGGCAACCTTCACGACACACAATAGCGCAGAGTCACTGAGCAGAGACTGATAGCCAAGTTCTGCACGCGTGAAGATGGCTTTTACCGGGATCTTGTCTTCATGTCACACTATCTCTAATCCCCACAACTTGCCTGGGCTTGCAAAATCTCACTAACTGTCCTGGCTGCAGGCAATACATATCTCTTTAACCTGTGCTTAACCCTCTCTCCATTCATATTGTCTGTACCTTGAAGACCTGATTACCTGTAAAGACTCGCATTCCAACCATTATTCTGTAAATTGAGTTTGTGTCTTTATATGCCTTGTTTTGAACAGAACTCCCACTGAAGAAGAAGTGCTTCAGAAGCTAGTGGCTTTTGCTACCAAATAAACCTGTTAGACTTTAACCTGGTGTTGTGAGACTTCTTGGTGAGCCAATTTGTGCACGGCAAGCTCCCACAGAACAGTAGTAATGATGATGAGTTTACCGTCTTGTGATATTCCGCCAATATTCATTACAAGTCCACCACTACCTCGGCTACGAACTCTCACACCTGGCTCTCTGTGAGGACTCCATCTTATTCTTCCACTTTCTCCAAATCTGCCGTATCTATCCTGATGATGCAATCTTTGAAAACACTATCTCTAACATGGTGGCAACAGTGGATATAAAGTAAAAGTTTATTTATTAATGTCACAAGTAAGGCTTATATTAACACTGCAGTGAAGTTACTGTGAAATTCCCCTAGTTGCCACACTCTGGCATCTGTTTGGGTCAACCACATAGCTTTTCCAGCAACCAACAAAGGTTTTGTAGCCATTGGCAGATGTTTAATTCCAGATATCATTTTAATTAAATTCAAATTCCACCACTGACTGTGGTGGGATTTGAACTCAGGTCCTTGAAACATTAGCTGAGTTTCTGGATTAATAGTCCAGCAATAACACCACTGGAATGTCACCTCCCCTTGAAATAATCACACTTTTAAATTAAAAGTGCTGGAACTTCATCAAGTGCATTTCTTTCAGCTTTTCATGTAGCTGCCAGACTGATAGACATTGTTCCTTGGCACATGACAACAGTGCGATAATGAATGTGATACCCCAGGATACATAATCACATAGTAATTAGTTTCCATAGCACTTTACGAATAATATAACAATGTCACAACATAACACTGGCATCTGTGCAACGTATAAGCAATATCAACACTTCCTAAATAACAGGTATATGACCAATTCTCGCTTGAATTTCCTGAAATTCTGCTGGTCACTACTGCTCCCTGAGCTGTGCAGAGTTAAGAGCACAGTTGATGTTAAAACTCAGGTATTTCAAATCCCAGATTGGAAGATGGGAATGCCTGTATTTTGCAATTGGTAAATTGTGAAGAGAGATGTGAAGAACATGATGCTGATTTTAAACAAATCAAATGTTTATTAAACAGTAAAGCACACAACAAGAAAATCTACTAGAAGTACAGTTAACTATCTTAATGGTATTACACAGTCTCTTTAAATTTACCTAGTTCCAAATCTCCACAGGTACTAAAATTATAAATAAAATCCAAAAATTGTTACCACACCAGGCACCTATATCTTTTGGGGTTCCTTCCATCTTAGGATAGAGACAACTGACTTCTCAAACTGGTTTTCACCAGGGCAGCTTGTTGGGAGTGGCCAACTTTCTGCTGTAGGCTGTGATCTTAAAAACAGCTCCCTTGCATAAGGTGAACTTGCCTCTGATGTATTGCTTTTTTCTCTTCTGATCTTCCCTTGTCAGACCCTTGTCTTCAACGTCACTCTTAATTACTTCAAGTAAAGTTTATTTATTAGTCACAAGTAGTCTTATATTAGCACTGCAATGAATGTACTGTGAAAATCCCCTACTTGCCACACTCTGGCACCTGTTTGGGTACACTGAGGAAGAATTTGGCATGACCAATTCGCCTAACCTGCATGTCTTTTGGTCTATGGGAGTAAACTGGACCATGCGGAGGAAACCCAGGCAGACACGGGGAGAATGTGCAGACTCCACACAGACAGTGATCCAAGCTGGGAATTAAACCCAGGTCCCTGGCGCTGTGAGGCAGCAGTGCTAACCACTATGCCACCCAGATACTTTTATTGTGAAAGAGTACAGCTCTCTCTACATTGTCCCGATGGGGTTGTGAAATTCAACCTATCTTCTCTTTGAATTTTTATCATCTTTACTTTTGAAATTCTACCCATTGTTGCTACCAACCTGTCTAAAAGTAAACGTGTTTACAGTATTGTTACGCTAAACAGAGTATCAATAGTCTAGTTCCAGCAACGCGGCTAACTTGTCTTGACTTCAATTTCCATTTTAAAACAGTTTTTAAAACACTTTAAACATACAACCACCAGAACACACGTCGAGTTACTGGATTCTTATTTTTTTCATTTTATCACAATTTACACGGAAACATATCAAGGTCACTTCCTTTTGCATTGTTTAGCCAAGTACCTGAGCAATGGAGCAAGTTATTCATACAACTCACTGTAAATGGTGATGCAGAGATAATGTGTTCACACCATCACAAATTGGATATGGAGCAGGAACACTTTACTCATCTGCACAGAAAAAAAACTAACAGCGCTTTCAACACAAATACATAGAAACATACTTAAAAATAGGAGGAGGCCATTTGGCCCTTCAAGCCTATTCCTCCATTCATCATGATCATGGCTGATCATCCAAACTCTATAGTCTAATCCTGCTTTCTCCCCATAACCTTTGATCCAATTTGCCCCAATTGCTATATCCAGCTGCCCAGTTCCTAACTCCAGTCTGAATATTCACACTTTCAGCTAAAAGAAGTGAATCAACATTATCTTTTCTCCTTACTGGTTTTGAAGCTTAAGGTTTCTGAATTCCATTTCTCACTTTTCCCAACAATCCAATGTTTCACTTTAAGGACAGTGAGTCCTCTGCCCTTGGTGAAAAGACCTGAAAGAATTCCAAACCAAATCACAGTCAATAGAGTATTTTGTTGTAATGTTGGAGATTTAATAGTCAGTGCATAGAATCTCTACAGTGCAGAAGAAGGCCGTTTGGCCCATCAAGCCTGCACCGACAACAATCTCAGTCTAGCCCTATCCTCGTCACCCCAGATATTTACCCTACTAATCCGTCTAATCTATGCTTCCCAAGATATTAAGGGGTAATTTAGCATGGCCAACCCACCTAACCTGCACATTTTTCAGACTGTGGGAGGAAACTGGAACACCCAGAAGAAATCCATGCAGACATGGGGAGAACGTGCAGATTCCACACACATAGTGACCCAAGCCAGGAACTGAACCCAGGTCCCTGGCGCTGTCAGGCAGCAGTGCTAACCAGTGTGCCACCGTGTCGCCCATCAAACATACACATCAAACGTCCACAGTTTTGCAGCACAATTCCTGGCCTGGTCACTGTCAGTGTGGAGTTTGCATGCTCTTCCCCGTGTCTGCTTGGGTTTCCTCTGGGTGCTCCGGTCTCCTCCCACAGTGCAAAAATGTGCAGGTTAGTTTGTTTAGCCATGATAAATTGACCCTACTATGAGGGAGATTAGCAGGGTAAATACGTATGGTTACAAGAATAAGGTTTGCGTGGGATTGAGGTCAATGCAGACTCGATAGGCTAAATGGCCTCCTTCTGCACTGTAGGATTCTATAATTCTATGATGTGACAGGGGCCTGATAATGAACTTTTTAACGTTGTTTCAGAGGTAAATACTGACCCAGGATTTGGGCAGAACCCCCTTCTCTTTAAGGCAATCCTAAGCAGGCAGGTGAGGCCTTGGATTAGCATCTCCCCCTTAAGCTGGCATACCTGACAGCGCAGCACTCCCTCAGCACTGCACTAGAAGCGTCAGCCTAGACTTCTGTGCTTATGTCTGTGGACTGGGACTTGAATCCATTTGGTTTCAGGGTGGGATTATGGACCAAACAACCATGGTTGAAATAACTGCAAATATCATCTTATTTTACAACTGATTGACTGGCTTGTGTTCAGCGAGTGTAAAACTCATGTTGTAAGGTCATTTCAGATCATTCCTGTCTTTCTAATCTGTGTCTTGTTTTCTCTTCCACTTCAGGTCCAGTGTCTGGAACGATGGGGTTCAGCACTGATCTTTGGTGTCCCCAGGGACATACCATGCTGCTACGCTTACAAGATTCAGAACTGCGACTGCTGGAGATGATGAAGAAGTGGATGAACAATCGAGTCAAAAGCGACCGGGAATACTCAGGGTTTCTTCACCAAATGTTCTCCCAAGTAGAGAAACAGGAAGGCAGCCAGCAGGCCCCAGGACTTGATTACATCAGTCAGGTCAACAAGGTAGGAGCAATTCAGGGCTAATCTCTCTGGTTTATAGCAGCAACTTAGTGCTGCCTCGGCGGGTAAACAACTGGCCGTTGTGGTACTGAATCAAACAACCATTGGCTCAATGGATAACAGAGTCACAAGGTTTTGGATTTAAACAATGCTTCTCAGCTTTGAGCATACAATTCTCAGCTGACACTTCCAGTGCAGTACTGAGGGAGAGCTGCCTAGTTAGAGACACTATCGTATAGACCAGACATTAAACCCAGTCTCGTTTCTCCTCTCATCTTCCAATAGTTGTACAATTTCAAGCTGGGGTGTTACCTCCAGTGCTTTGCCGATATTTACCCCTCAGTCAACATCATTGAGGCAGACAGTCATGGTTATTTCCATCTGGCTCCCTGCACTGTGAGCCTCAGGCTGGAATTCTCCGGTCTCTGATGTCCCATTACCCTGCCAGAGAGAACGGAGTGCTCAACCGAAATGCCATTCATTGCAGTGGGACCAGAGAATCCTAGCCATGGGGCAGGTTGGAGATTTCAAGCCAGAGAGTTACACAATAAACCATGAAGGGTTAGATACAGAGTAAAGCTCCCTCTACATTGTTGCCATCAAACACTTCCAGGGCAGGTATAATTTGGGATTAAATACAGAGCAAATCTCCCTTTATGCTGTCCCTATCAAACATTCCCAGGACAGGTACAGCACAGGGTTAGATATAGAGTAAAGCTCTCTCTACAGTTTCCCCATCAAACACGACGTGGACATGCTGGCGTTGGACTGGGGTAAATGCAGTAAGAAGATCCACAACACCAGGTTAAAGTCAAACAGATTTATTTATAGCAAATGCCACTAGCTTTTGGAACTGGCCTCGACTTAACGTGTGACACAGGACCTTCAACTGATACTATACACTAGATTCATCAATGATATTTTCTTCCTTTGGACTCATGGTGAACAATCACTGAAACAACTATATAATGACATCAACACATTCCATTGTAGGAGGTACATCAACAGGTTCATCAACTGCACTCACAAGACAGCCCCGAACATTACCCAAGCACAACGCAACGCCATCCGCACTCTCAAGACCAACGGCAACATTATCGTCAAACCAGCACACAAAGAAAAGACCATTGTCATACTGAACAGCACGGATTACTGCAAAGAAGTGTAGTGACAACTGAACAATAAGGAACACTACAGACAGTTACCCACAGATCTGACCAAAGAACACACTCATCAGCCCGTGAACACGCTGATCAAAACCTATGATCCGGACCATCAGAACACCCTCTGTTCTCTCATCCCATGTATTCTCTGTGTTGGAGATCTCTACTTCCTCCCGAAGATGCACAAGGCAAACACACCCAACCGTCTCATCGTATTGGGCAATGGGACCCTGTGCGAGGGCTATGTCGAGGACATCCTGAAACCAATTGTAAAAAGAACTCCCAGCTTTTGTCATGACATTATGGACTTCCTACAAAAATGCAGCACACGTGGAGCATTTGAACCAGGAGTAACTCCTCGTTACAATGGATGTCTCGTCACTTTACACCAGCATCCCCACGATGATGGCATTGCTGCAACTGCCTCAGTACTCAACACTGAAAGCTGTCAGTTTCCAGATGCAATTTTACAACTCATCTGCTTCATCCTGGACCACAATGTTTTCACCTTTAACAACCGGTTCTTCACCTAGACACATGGAACAGCCATAGGGACCAAATTCACACCTTAAAATGCCAACATCTTCATGCATACATTCAAACAAGATTTCTTCACTCTACAGGACCTTTAACTGATGCTATACACTATTTTTTTCCTTTGGACTCATTGTGAATAATCACTGAAATAACTATATGATGACACCAACAAGTTCCATCAGGCTCACCATGGACTATTCTCCAGAATCAGTTGCAGTCTTGGACACATGCATCTCCATTAAGGACGATGACATCAGCACCTCACTGTACCGCAAACCCACGGATAACCTCACAATGCTCCACTTCTCCAGCTTCCACCCTAACCATGTTAAAGAAGCCGTCCATTACAAACAAGTCCTCCGTATACACAGGATCTGCTCAGATGAGGAGGATTGCAACAGACACCTCCAGACACTGAAAGATGTCCTTATAAGAACAGGATATGACACTAGACTCATCAATCAACAGTTCTGACACGCCACAGCTAAAAACCGCACCGACCTCCTCAGAAAACAAACATGGGATATGGTGGACAGAGTACCTTTTACTGTCTAGTACTTCCCCGGAGCAGAGAGACTATGACACCTTCTCCAGAACCTTCAACATGTTATGATGAACGTCTCACCAAGGCCATCTCCACATCTCCACTTCTTGCCTTTTAAACAACCACATGCCTCAAACAGACCATTGTCCGCAGCAAACTACCCAATCTTCAGGAGAACAGTGACTATGACACCACACAACTCTGCCACAGCAAACCTCTGCAAGATGTGCCAGATCATAGACACAGATGCCATCATCTGACGTGAGAATACCAGCCACAATATACAATACATCCACTTGCAACTCGGCCAACTTTGTCTACTTGATAATCTGCAAGAAAGGATGTCCTGAAGCATGGTACATTGGTAGCCATGCAGATGCTATGACAATGGATGAATGAACACCACTCGACAATCACCAGCTAAGACTGTTCTCTTCTATTGGGGAACACTTCAGCAGTCATGGGCATTCAGCCTCTGATCTTCAGGTATGCGTTCTCCAATGCAGCCTTCATGACACATGACAGCGCAGAGTTGGTGAGCAAAGACTGATAGCCAAGTTCCGCACACTTGAGGCCAGCTTTAACTGGGATCTTGGATTCATGTCACACTATCTGCAACCTCCACAATGTGCCTGGAGTTGCAAAATCTCATGAACTTTCCTGTCTGGAGACAATACACATCTTTTTAACCTGTGCTTGATGCTCTCTCCACTCACATTGTACCATTAAGACTTGATTAGCTGTAAAGACTCAAATTCCAATCATTATTCATGTAAATTGAGTTTGTGCTTTTCTATGCCCTGTTTGTGATCAGAACTCCCACCTGATGAAGGAACAGCTAGTTCCAAAAGCTTGTGGCATTTGCTACAAATAAATCTGTTGGATTTTAACCTGGTATGTGAATCTTCTTACTGTGTTCCCGTCAAACACTCCCAGGACAGGTACTGCACGGGGTTAAATACAGAGTAAAGCTTCCTCTACACTGTCCCCCATCAAATACTCCCAGAGCAGGTACAGCATGGGGTTAAATACAGAGTAAAGTTCCCTCCACACTGTCCCCATCAAACACTCCCAGATACAGTGTGGATGTGAACTCACTAACGTTAAAATTTGTGCTTTTTGTTCTCCTTCAGTCCTGGTCAATGATTGTGAATCAGACAGAAATTTTGAGCCGAGTGATGCGGAAACATTCCGAGGATCTGAACTCAGGGCCAATTAACAAGCTAACATTGTTAATCCGTGACAAGCAGCTATTGAAGAAGAATTATAGTGACCAGTGGCAGCAGATCAACCAGGAGGTGATCAAGGTGAGAGGCAAAGTCTTTATCTCCCTTTCAACACATTCAAATACGTGTGTGTGTGTGTGTGTGTGTGTGTGTGTGTGTGTGTGTGTGTGTGTGTGTGTGTGTATGCCTGTGTGTGTGTGTATGCCTGTGTGTGTGTGGGTCTCTCAGCAGTCCTGTAGTTGTTTACACTCCCCTGATTGCCTTTGCTCTACACTTGTGATTCCAAGCGATTTCATTGCAGTTTGCCACTGTTCTCTCCCCTTTGACTATCATAATTCTCACTACACTGCTACTTTCTTTACTTCTGCAACTTTTAAGCATTCTTTTTACCGTATCTTTACACACTTTCTTCCCTTTGGGGAATAGTGGGGGGAAGGGTTCTTGAGCTGATTATCAGTCCCTGTCCCAGCGTTAAGACTTGAACCCAGCGCTTCTGAACCAGTCGTTCCACAAGTGTGCAAGGAAATGTTGAACCTGGGCAAATAGCTTAGGACTGGAATGCACTACCTGAGAATGTGGTGAAGGCAGATAATATCGAGGCATTCAAAACAAAATTAGACTGTTATTTGAAAAAGAAGAATGTGAAGAATTAGAGGGGAAGTCAGAAGAATGACCTTGGGTGGACTGCTCATTTGGAGAGCCACTGCAGACAAAATGGACCAAATAGCTTCCTTCTGCGCAGTAACAATTCTGCAATTTTGTGAGATTGAGCAGACACCCTATGCTACTCACTATGCCTTTACCAAGTGGCAAAGTGTGGTCACTATAGTTACAATGGAAAACAAAGACTCTAAAAACTGGTTTGATGAGTATTTACCAATGGATTAATTATGATAACCTGGGAGGATGCATGTTGGTATATATGCTGACTAGACGCTTTACAGCACTAATCCCATTAAACAAAGACAAACAATGCATTGCTGGATCCAACAGTATAGGAGGAGGCCATTCAGTCCATTACTTGTATGCCTGCTCATTGACAGAGCTATCCAATTTGTCCCACTGCAAGTTTCCTTCCTTCAAGTGTTTTTTGCTCATTCCCCCAATTATTTCATTCTGCCCTCTGGCCCCCCAAAAAATTAACATTTCTTTCAGTTGGCCAGAAACATATTTACTTTACTATTGCCTCTGCAACACAGTACCCTTCCCCACTGCCCAATCTGCTAATTCCCCAGCCTCCCACCACTGTTTTGTCACTGTTGTTGAACTATATAATCTCACTGGGCGTCACTGGTAAGCAGAGGATTTCATCACAGTCCGTACAGCCAAATCTGGTAAAAGTCCAGGAATTTCAACAGAATCCTCAGACCCATGTACACTCCCCCCCCCCCCCCCCATCACTGACTCTACCCACCCATTTAATCCCCTCCCACATTCCCATGTACATTCTCCCCTATCATTGACTCTATCCACTCATCTAATTCCCTCCCATAGCCCCATGTACACTCTCCCCTATCACTCACTCTCCCCTATCATTGACTCTACCTATCCATTTAACCCCTTCCTACAGCCCCATGTATGTTCTCCCCCATCACTGACTCTACTCACCCATTTAATTCTACCCCCTTCAATCTTATTCACAGGCAGGAATTTACTCTTCCCTTTCAACTAATTGTTGCAGCCTCATTTATGGTTTTTTAGTCTTGGCTTGTGTTGAAATGAAGCCTCATTTACTCTTCTTTCCTTCACTCACTTTATTGTATGAAAATTCTTCTCCTAGCCCCTACCCAATTCTCCCTCCTCCATTCCCCCACAATCCACATCTTTTCAAATTGCATTCTGTTCCAATGTCCTCTCATCTTCTTCTTCTTCTTTTTAAGTTCTGGTGGTTTTCCCACTAGTGACATCCTTTCCCTGGAACTGCTCAGTAAAGTTAGTTTCTTTGGAGGGGCTGAGTTTAAAAATGCTTCAGTCAGCACTTTGCATTGTGAGTTCTTGCACTTAACTCAAGCCGCTGTGATTCACAGAACACACAGAACGAAATTGAGAAGTTGAAGGCACAGTATCGGCAGCAAGCCAAGGAGATGAACTCAGCAAAGCGGAAGTACCAGGAGGCCAGTAAAGGTAAATGAAACAACAAGAGACAGAACAGAAAGCATAAATGGAATGGTGGCAAAATAGTTAGCACTGCTGCCTCACAGCACCAGGGA
Organism: Sphyrna mokarran; assembly: GCA_024679065.1. Lineage (NCBI taxonomy): Eukaryota > Metazoa > Chordata > Chondrichthyes > Carcharhiniformes > Carcharhinidae > Sphyrna > Sphyrna mokarran. Next base: position 3,382,949 of record JAGIQG010000033.1, read on the forward strand.
CCTGGGCTCATTTCCTTATTGTCTGAGTGGAATTTGCACATTCTGCCCATATCTACTTTGGTTTCCTACCACAGTCCAAAGATTAGGTTTAGATGGATTGACCATGCTAAATTACCCTTAGTGCTAGGGGGACTAGTTAGGATAAATGTGTGGAGTTATGGGGATAGGGGCTGGGCAGGATTGTGGCAGGTGCAGCCTCGATTAGCTGAATAGCCTCCTCCTGCATTGTATGATTTTATGATAGTCTACGAATGAGAGGTGATCTCATCGAAAATTACAAAATATTTAAAGGAAAAGGCAGGATAGATTGAGGTAAAATGTGACTTTTGGTTGGGGAATCTAGAACCAGAAGCACAATTTCAAAATAAAAGGGGGGAAGTCACTTAAGATTAAGATGAGGAGAAATTTCTTTACACAGAGGGTTGAAATTCTCTACCCCAGAGGGCTATGGAAGTTCAGTCATTGAATGTGTTTAGGCTAGAGATGGATAGATTTTTGATTAACAATAACAAAAAGGATTATGAGGATAGTGAGTGTAAAAGCATTGAAGTACCTGATCGTCCATGAGCATATGAAATGGCAGAGCAGGCTCTATAGGCTGATCTACTACTATTCTACTTACTATTCTACTATACTACTATGATCTACTACTATTCATTTGTTGGACACCATACAAATGCAAATTGTTGATACCTAACTATGTAGTGGGGTAGGATTAGAATGTTTGCGGATGACACAAAGATTGTCTGGGTGATTAACAGTGGGGCTGGGTATCTTGGGCTACAAGAAGATATAGACAGAATGAATAAATAGACAGAGAAATGGCAGATGGAATTTAACCCTGAAAAGTGTGAGGTTATACCCATTGGTAGGAGTAATTTGACAAAGGGAAGTCATGTTGCAGTTGTATAGAACTTTGGTGAGGCCACAGCTCGAGTTCTGGTTGCCACATTATAAAAAGGATATGATTGCATTGGAGTGGGTGCAGAGGAGATTCACCAGGATGCTGCCTAGAATGGAGCATTTAAGTTATGAAGAAAGGTTGGATAGGCTTGGGTTGTTTTCTCTGGAGCAGAGAAGATGGGGTGACCTGACTGAGGTGTGAAAGATTATGAAAGGCATGGACAGAGTGGATAGAGAGCAGCTGTTCCCCGAAGTTGAAGGGTCAGTGTGAGGGAATATCGGGTCAAGGTGAAGGGCAAAAGGTTTAGGGGCCATGTGAGGAAAAACTTCTTTACTCAGAGGGTGATGTTAGGCTGGAGTGTGCTGCCTGGGAGAGTGGTAGAGGTGAGTTGCCTGACATCTTTTAAAAAGTACCTGGATGAGTACTTGGCACGTCATAACATTCAGGACTACGGACCAAATGGTGGTAAATGGGACTAGGTGGGAGCTCAAGTGTTTCTTGCATGTCGCTGCAGACTCGATGGGCCAAAGGGCTTCTTCTGCACTGTATGATTCTTTATAGGGAAACATTTATGGAAAATTACACTCAAATCCTACAGAATTAGAAATCTTGGTTTGAAATGTAGTTCTCCTCCCTCTGATAGTTATGAGAGTGTTTTGCACGATGAGTTTGAACTGTCTGCATCCTATTTGAAATTACCTCTAACTTGATGGTCTTGCTCAGAGATGCCACTGATGAGGCTGGATTGGGAAATGAGAGATATCTTGTTGGTGGAATCGTGCAGAGGCAGACTAACAGTTGTGGGGCTTAGCTTCATTTTCAGGGTCCCCCTATCCTGGAATCGGGAGGTTGAAGCCCAATCTGCTTGGACACTCTCTGTTCACCCCACCCCTCCCCCTCACTCTACCCAACCCCTCCCCCTGCCCTGATTACCAGCACAGTGGTGGAATAGTGAATTTTGAGGTAGAGGAGTTCTAAGTAAATATGTTGGGCATGTAATTTTTCAATATTTTATTATGTTGTTTTCCTATGTAGTAATCATTTAATTCTCCAAACGTCAGAAAAACCATGTTTTTAAAAATTAGTGCCAGTTGGCCTTTATTTTTTGAAAAATGAATCATTGAACCATTAGTCTTTAGAGCATGATGTGGAATTGCCAGCACTGGACTGGGATAGGCACAGTAAGTAATCTCAGAACATCAGGTTAAAGTCCAACAGGTTTATTAGATAGTGCAAGCTTTCAGAGCACTGCTCTCTCATCAGATGAGACTACTCACTGTCTTTAGCAGTTAGTAATTCAGGGTGCAATTGTTTAATTATATAATGTAACTTTGCTCCTCTGTTCCTATCTAGATAATAATGAAAGAGCCTTGGCAAATGTATGCAAGCATTCATGTATTAAGCTCTTTCAAGTTGGTGGCATGAAAGCATAGTGGTTAGCATTGCTGCATCACAGTGCCAGGGATTTGGGTTCGATTCCTGGCTTCAGTCACTGTCTGTACAGAGTCTGCATGCTCTCCCCATGTCTGTGTGGGTTTCTCCCAGGTGCTCTGGTTTTCTCCCACAGTCTGAAAGACGTGCTGGTTAAGGTGCATTGACCGTGCTAAATTCCCTATCGTGTATCCGAACAGGGACCGAAGTGTAATCCCTAGGGGATTTTCACAGTAACTTCATTGCAGTGTTAATGTAAACCTACTTGTGACACTAATAATAAACTTCAAACTCTTTCGATTTCAATTTAAATCTCAAGGAGCTATTTGTCAGCTAAATTATTATCTTGCATAGTAACCCTCTGATTTTCTACAGCATTTGAGATTAAATGTTATTGGGTCCAGCAACTTGAGCAATCTTCAGTGCCTCAAATAAAGCTAAGGCATTTATGGGTTTACATTCATGGAGTCAATTGCTTAAGTATTTATACCTCCCACTGTACCATCTTCAACAGAGAAGATTAATTCAAAACGTATATATTTATATTTCAGTCACATTCTACTCCAATGCTAACCGCCATGCAAATCTTTTTGGATATTTTGTGGATTTTTTGGCCACTAACAGAATTTATAACTGGGAATTCCACCTGATCAGTTCTTTCTTGCCAATGCTCTTCTGGCATTCTGGCAGCACAGTGGTTAGCACTGATGCCTCACAGCACCGGGGACTCGAGTTCGATTCCAGATTGGGTCACTGACTGTGTGGAATTTGCACATTCTCCCTGTGTCTGCGTGGGTTTCCTCCGGGTGCTCCAATTTCCTCTCACATTCCAAAGATGTACAGATCAAGTGGATTGGCCATGCTAAATTGTCTTTAGTGTCAGGTGGATTAGCAAGGGTAAATACCTGGAGTTACGAGGATGGGGCCTGGGTGGAATTGTGGTCAAATGCCTCCTCCTGCACTCTACGGATTCAATGATTCTTCTATTCCATGATTCTTTTCAGCTGTGGCTCTAGTTAATTTCAGCAGTATTTATAACATGCAATCTTGCAATGTTTTATATTTTCAAATATTTATTTTTGCACTTACTTTCTGATTATTCATAATTTTTTTTCACTCCTATAACGTATTTTCTTCAGTTAGCACACCCCAGTTCCAATTTCTTAACCTTTTCTTTATATCCAAAAATTGAACACCTTCTTATGGCAGCTGTCTGCAGCAATAGTTTTATCAGCAAAATAAAATACGATGATACAAGAACCATTGATATAAACTGAGTGGTTGTTAGGACAAGGTATGTTCCCAATTATTATATTAATATATATTTTATTTTATGTATAATATATTCATATATAATAATGAATATTTAATATTCATATATAATGAATATTTATTATATTCATATGAATAGACTCCATCATATGTTTCATATTTTAAGTTAAAGAAAGAGAAGTATGGGAAATACAATGACAGGGAAAGTTCTTTCTAAAGACCAAATAGCTCCCATCTGTGCTTTGAAATTGTATGGTTCCCAGAAGAAGATCACATCTCGAAGCAATTCTTCCAAAAAATTCTAAGTGTCAAATTTGTGTAAAAACTGGAGTAAATCCAGTGTAAAAACTGGTGGAAATTATACTGTTTTTCTCAGTGGGAGTTTCAAAATGAATCTCCCACACTCAGTGCATGGCAGAATGCCTTAACATGATTGACTCCAGAAACCACTGTCTGAACCAGAGTTGTTTTCGTATGTAGTAATCATTTGAGTCTCGAAATGTCAGAAAAACTATTTTTTAAAAATTAGTGCCATATTCCTGCTGGAGAGGCTGGCAACATAGTGCTGAGTGGGCCACTGTATGTGAGATTGGAGCATGTGTAGAGGTCCCTCTCTGCTGGCCTCCTGATCACTGGCCAGCCCTGCTGTCCCCTCTGGATGTGTCCAGGACCAGCTCTGATTCTCCCCCCACATGGCAGCGAGACCCCTCTCCCCATTCCCAACGATCACCCCATCAGGTCCACTCCATTAGGCCCCACCCCTTTGGCACTGCCCTCATGCCTGGTGGCCACAGCCAATGTGCCATTTGGACATTGGCACTTTCCCCTTAGGCAGTGCCAGCAGGCTGAGGTTGGCACTACCATGATAGCGATGCCCAAGGGACATAATCCCACTCACTTCAGTGCTAGACCCCCTTGGGGAGACCCTCAGTTGTCCTCCCTTCACTCCGGCAGGTTTGGGCTGCCAGCTCTCCGCAAGTGGAGAACTATACTAAACCCCACTGAAAATTTCAGTACCAGGCACAATAATAGGAGTTAAATAGCATGTAAATGAGCTGCTGCATATATTGTGCTGTTTTTAATCTAGCCTTGATGCGAATGTCGAGGGCCACAGGCGCAGAGAGGGGTGCAGGTGCAGAGAGGGGTACAGGTGTAAGGAGGGGTGTGCAGGTGAAGGAATGTGAACTTTGCTTTTGTGCTCACCAGTCTGTGACCAATTGGAAAGATCAGCTGAGCAAGATCCCCACAGGTGAATATCCCTCGCCTCATTGAGATCAACAGTTTTATTAAAAAATGGCTCTAATTGTGTGAGTTTCCTTTTAAATCCAGACCGAGACCGAGACAAAATGAGGGATAAATATGTCAAGGCCACCATGAAGATGCACTTACTCCACAATCAGTATGTACTCGCTATCAAATCTGCAGAAGTCCATCACCAGCATTATTATCAACAGAGTTTGCCAGGATTGCTCCACACTCTGCAAGAACTTCACGAGGAGATGGTTTTAATTCTGTAAGTATCTTGCTTCTTGGAGACAGTGGCCCGCTCAGTTTTGCTGGGAAAAGGGGAGGGTTCAGCTTCAGATTCCAAACTAAATAATCCACCACTTTACAGCTAACATCTCACAAAGTCCCTCGTGGCAGACTGGTCAAGGAAAAAAGAAGAATCCCACTGCATACAGGGGAGGGAGGTGAATTTAATCCCAAATTGTCTCAGTAATACGAAACAAAGAGTAATGGTCAATGGATGTTTTTGCGAATGGAAAACAGTTTGCAATGGTGTTCCACAGGCTTTGGTGTTGGGTACTTGTTACTTGTTATGTGGAGCTGCCGGTATTGGGTGGGCACAGTAAGTAGTCTCACAACACCAGGGTAAAGTCCAACAGGTTCATCTGGCTGCCCGAGCTCCAAATTGCTGAGCAGAAACTGACAGCCAAATTCTGCACACATGATGACAGCCTCAACCAGAATCTTCGATTCAAGTCACACTGAATCTGTAACCATTCCCCGAACACCCCTGCTGCCCCCACACCACCCCCTAGACAGGGGGCTAGACCCTAGACAGGGAAGACCTGTTTCCCCTAGCTGATGAGTCAATTACCCGGGGGCTTACATTGAAATAAAGAAGTATTAGAGGGAACAGGAGGAAAAACACTTTCTGGAATTCAGTGCCCAAACCAGTGGTTGAGATTGAAATGCTCCACTCAACTCATTAAAAAGGTATTGGATCTGCATTTTCAGATCCGGAAACTGCAAGGCTACAGACCAAGTGCTGCAAAGTGCGATTAAAATAAATGGTCACGATGGGCTGAATGGCCTCTTTCTGTTTTGTCTCCTATAGTTTTATGAAGGAATGTTCAGATGGAAGATATTAAGGTACAGAACACTTCCCATTTCAAACATATCTTGCCCCCATCAAACACTTCCAGGACAGGTCCAGCACGAGGTGAAATTCAGAGAAAAGCTTCCTTTACATTGTCCCATCAAACACTCCCTGGACAGATAAAGCAATGGGGTTAGATACAGAGTAAAGCTCCCCCTACACTGTCCCCATCAAACACTCCTTGGACCGGTACAGCATGGGGTTAGATACAGAGTAAAGCCCCTTTTACACTGCCCAGTGTCTCCATCAAACACTCCCAGGACAGGTACAGCACAGGGTTAGATACAGAGTAAAACTCCCTCTACACTACCCAATCAAACACTCCAGGGCAGGTACAGCATGGGGTTAGATACAGAGTAATCAGAAAAAAATATGTGATGTGAACAGAATGAGTTGGAGTACAAGATGTGGGGTGAATCATGATTCTTGTGTGGTGTGGAGGATGGAGGTGGAAGATGGTGAATTTGGAACGCTTCAGGATCTGAAAGGTAACATTCCGAGAAACAGGGAATCTGTATAGATTCCGTTTTAGAGAATCTCTCACTGTGTGTTATTTCCTGTTCATCTGTGGGGTTAAAGTTTGACCCTTTTCGCAGTGTTTTATAGATTTGTTCGGAGGTGGCTTTCCTGAGATGACGTTGAGTAAAAGGATTTCTCTGTTATCAGGGGCTGTAGAGTTTTGTTTTTGAGATGTTCCTCAGCCTGCCTCGTTTCCTTTACAACACTGAATTAATCCATTTTCAAAGTTGTTAAGTTCTTCCAGTGGAATATTGAGGCAATCGCCTCCAATCATGTCCTTTTGATATACCTTTCAGCTTGTTTTAGTTAAATACTGAAGGAACAGCTGAACACATTTATTGAATAAAGGGACAAAACTTGTGAATGTGACACTGCTCTAATCTCACCCGACACTGTCCTAATGCAAGAAAGGCTCAGGTCCCAATTCCAGTGGATTCAGTAATCTCAGTGGGGATCTGGTCTGCTTCTAAACAGCCCTTTTCCAATGGGGGCAGCACAGTGGCATGGTAGTTAGTGCTTTAAAGATTGTGTTTGACTTTTAAAAATGGGAGCTGAATATATTTTTCTTTGACTGTGCCACTGCTTGTTCACAGCAACTTTATACATTCCTCATCAAGCTGCCAGCTGTAATAGACCCAATTGTAGAGCTCCCTCTGCTGCACCATTTTCCACATCATCATTTGGGTCCATGTGGAGCCACTGACATTGCTCCTTGGAAATTGGATCAACACCAATTCTCCTCATTACCTCTTGGCTGGAGAGTGTGTGAGAAGAGAGGATGTATTCATGTTTGAGAAAGTGTTAGGTATATGTATACATGGGTACAGGTGCAGATGTTAGGTATATGTGTGCTGTGTGTGTGTGTGTCCTGTGTGTCAGCGTGAGTGCTGTGTTTCGGCGTGTGATGTGTATGTGTATATGGATCCTCTCATTTGCAGCAGAATAATGTTGCGATAGGACATTATCACGATGGCAAAACTAACTGTCTCACATGGTCTATACACGGGTCACATGCTCTTTTTGTGGGTGAACAATCCAACTCGGTAAATTTAAAAGATAGAGAGAGCTGATATCGAAGAATCAAAAAGAATGGTGCCATTATCAGCATTTTCCCTACTGCAAGCCAGTAATCCTTGCGATAACTCAATCCGCTCCTTAAAACCCAGAGAGTGTGGATGATTGAGTGGAAACCTTGAGAACTGACAGCACAGCTCAGCATCAGCTTTGGGTGGAGACAGGAGGATATGTTGGAGAGGATATAGAGTGCTGAGAATAAAGAGTCTGATTAGGTCAACTGACACACACAAGGGAACATATGGGGGACAGAAATAGGTGTCAAGTGTTCAGCCTAATCAGGTAAATGACCCATCAATAACTCGTTACACAACCTACCAGAACATTCACATCTGTTAAAGTTGGTGGACCTGAGGGGGGATCAAGAGGAAAGTATAGTGAACGACACAAGAATCCCACATGATTTTGGCCATGTTCCCAATTTAAATGGGTTACTGACTGAGGTTTTGGAGCAAGTGACAGTTTGAACTCTTGTGGAATATTTCTGTATGGGGAGAAATGCCCTCACCGCAGTCCTCCAATCTGTTACCTTTGTTATCCGTAGAAAAGAGATTTTGCAGGAATATCAGGAGATCAGCAGCCTGGTCCAGGAGGAAGTGGTGACCATTCACCGGGAGATCAGTGATGCTATCGAGGCCATTGACCCATGCAAAGAATATGAGAGCTTCATCGAGCAAAACAGGTCTGAGCTTCTAATGCACATCGCATTCAGTACTCATATTTCTGATTTGATATGATATAGAATTTTGTTTCCAAAGTGTACAGCAATGTGTATGCTGTGAAAATACTCTTTTCAACAGCTACCTCACTCCTCCTGAAGGCACTGACTGGGAGACTGAGCCACCAGTTCTCCAGTATGATGCTCAGTGATATATCTCACATATTAGCAAGACACTTGGGCTGGAGTTTTACACGTGTGTCCGCCTAAGGCTTGTAAGAGCACGCCAGAGGCCAATAGAGAATGCCATTCTACAAGCCTTGCCCGCTCTGATTTCAGGGCAAGTATGCCAATAAAATCAGGGCCTTAGTGTTGGGACTATATATCGCAGCTGAGTCCAGCATCCCCAAGAGCCATTGTAAACAGAAACCTGGCTGATTTTCATTCTTTCCAGTTTCAGTCTATGGGTGTAGAGGCCACTGTAAATGCCACTCTACTCCCACTTTGTACTAACCGAGGAAAGATCAGGGTTTGATCCCAGTTCCTTCTTGTGCCAAATTGCCTAGTTCCACACCTGGGGAGAACTGCGAAAGTATGAAAATGCCAATTCAGGCCTGCCATTACCTGCCCCCATTCTGAATCTCTTTGTTTTTTGGACAGGTCAGTAGCTGAGGTCCCTCCACCCGTGGCCTTTGACACTAGCCTCCTGGAGGATTTGGACAATTTACCAGTGGGAGTATTAGAAGTCAACGACTTGACGATCGAATCAGTGCAACATTGGTGAGTGGCATCTCACTGCTGTGCATCTATTTGTGTGTGTGTGTGTGTGTGTGTGTGTGTGTGTGTGTGTGTGTGTGCACGTATAGCTATTGATACATGCATATGAACATGTGTGTACATTCACATGCAGATATATTTATATGCGCAAGTGTGTGTATGTGTGTACATGCAAATATGATGTGTGTATGAGTGTGTGCATGCGCGTGTATGTGAGTGTGCATACTTGTACACTTGTAATAAAGTACAGCACCGGGACTGTGGCATCACAACAGTTTTCCTATATTCCTGCTGAATATTGTACTGATTTACATTTCTTTCTTCCCCTAGTCTTACATCCATCGAGGAAGAGTTGCAATCTCTGACAGGAACCATTGACAACCGACAGGCAAGCATCAGACAGATCTCCACAGAAATAGCAGCAGAGGAACAGTCAAGTGGCTGCAAATCACGGTAAGAAAACTCCCTAGACCAGCCATGGCTCAACATCTCTTCCAAAGTCAAAGCATTCCCTGGTCTGAGCCTCAAACGTTTCTTTTGACTATTTAATTCTGGGTTCTTGTGAGCCTCATAATAACAAGACTTTGAGAAATAGGAAAAGAACACAAGGCACAATAAGTCTATCCTTCTTTATGGATTAACTCCATTTACTCACCTTCTCACCATCTCTTTCAACTCCATTGATACTCTGTCTGTTTATGTCCCATTCTCTTCTTCCCACTTTTTGTTTGTCTCTCAGATTTTCTCACTCAGCCTTGCTCCTCAGTGTTTTATTTGCTTTTGCTTTCTCACTGTCCCAAGCCTGCTCCCAATTCTCCCTCACCAGAAATCCTTGGAGATTATGCCTCTCCTTGCAATTTTCCTTCCCCCACGCTGGGAAGTGCCTGGGAGGTCTCTTCCCCCATCCTCATCCCATAGTCCCTCCCCACCACCAGTACCCCATTGGATAAGTTACTGATGGATATTGCCATTGCTGTGTTATAAAGAGCTATGCTTGCAAGGAGAATGGAGTATAAAGTAGGCAACTTTACAGGGCAGAAGTGGAATAGTATCAATTTTGGTCTCCTTACTTAAGGAAGGATATAGTTGTCTTGGAAGCATTTAAGAGAAAAGCTCCATCATTGGGTATACTCAAGACTGATTTTTGGACACCTAGGGAAGTGGGAAGGAAAGTGGAGTTGAGGTAGAAGATCGCATAGAATAAAGGGCCCACTCCCATCCCTATTTCTTATGTTTTGTAGGTTCCTGTTCTCACTAAATACTTTCCGTACACTCTCTTTTCCAGCGTTTACATCTTCAGCAAGAAATGTGCTTTGGAGGAGAGTCGACAGCAGGTCCAGGTGCTACTGTGCAACAAGGGGAGGCTGGAGGCCCAGCGACTGCACCTGGTACAGAAGCTGAAAGAGCTTGGAGACAAGGAGCCTCCACCAGCCCTGCATTTAGAGGAGGACAGTTATTCCAACTCCTCCGTTGTGAGTCTCAACAACTGTCAAAATGGAGGAAAATTGCTTGCGTTCCCGTGTAGTAACATATTGTGTCTTTGGCATTTACATTCAGCCAATCAGTTATTTGGAAGGTACAAGCCTTCCCTTCCTTTAAATGTGTTCAGCTGAAAGTCTGAGAGAGGAAAATAGGAAATGCCAGAAAGGCGCAACAGGCTCTTCAGCAATTGAAAAACGTGTCTGAGTGTCTTAGAGACCATGGATGTTAACAAACCTTTAACTGGCAGTCAAATTGTCTGCCCTGCCAATGACAATTCCTGCAGTGGATGCGACTGGAAAATTTACCCAAATATTTAGGGGTGGCACGGTAGCACAGTGGTTAGTATTGCTGTCTCACAGCACCAGGGACTCAGGTTCAATTCTGGCCTCGGCTATTGTTTGTGTGGAGAATGCACATTCTCCCCCTGTCTGCATGGGTTTCCTCCGGTGCTCCGGTTTCCTCCCACACCTCAAAGACATGTGGGTTAGGTTGATTGGCCATGTTAAAATTGACCCCAGTGTCAAGGGGAACTAGCAGGGTAAATGTGTGGAGTTACAGAAATAGACCCTCGATAGTATTGTGGTTGATGCAAACTTGATGGGCCGAATGGTCTCCTTCTGTACTGTAGGAATTTTATGATTCTATTTTATGATTTCTACTTGTGGAGATTTTAAGGCGCTTCTTAAAACTATTTTTTGACCAAACTTTCGGCAATCTGTTGTCATATCTCCTTATGTGGCTCAATGATTATACTCCCATGAGGCATTTGGAACATTTTGCTCCATTAAAGGTGCTACAGAAATGCAGGCTGCTGTTGCTGTTGATACTGGAACTGAGCGGTTATAATTATCAGAAAAAGATGTATAGGGTGGGTCTTCTTCCTCTAGAAAAGAGGAGGCTTATGAGTGACCTGATAGGATACATGTAGAGAAAATATTTTCATTTGCTGAGGGAAACCAACACAATCGAACCACTGATTAGTTCAATCAGGAAATCAGAAGAAAGTTCTTTATCCAGACAGTGGTGAGAATGTGGAACACACTACTCCAGGGAATGGTTGAGGTGAATAGAAATATACATTTAAGTCAAAACTGGACAAATACATGAAGGAGAAAGGAATAGAAAGAAATGTGGTAGGATGAGATGAAGAGCGGGTGGGAGGAGGCTTGTGTGGACCACAAGTACTGAGCAGTCAAATAACCAAAGGGGTTATTTATGCATCTGTGCTATGGAACATCACCAACCACATATTGGTTACTCAGTAAGGTGACATAGTAGCATAGTGGTTAGCACTGCTGCCTCACAGTACCAGGGAACTGTCTGTGCGGAGTTTGCATATTCTCCCCATATCTGTGTGGGTTTCCTCTGATGCTTCGGATTCCTCCCACAGTCCAAAAGATATACAGTATAGATGGATTGGCCATGCTAAATTGCCCCTTAGTGTCAGAGGGATTAGCTAGAATAAAGGCATGAAGTTATGGAAATTGGCCTGAGTGAGATTGTGGTCAGTACAGACTCTATAGGCTGAGTGGCCTCCTGCTGCACTGTAGGGTTCTATAATTCTATGATTTGCCTCCTACTGCCTAGAATTCTCAAACACGGAGAACCACACTAGTCAAATTTCCGGTATTCCAACCCATCCCAGGGCCCTTAACCTCCCCCTCCCCATAGAGATACTGGCAGAGAGTGTTGCATAGTTCCATCATTTGTCAGTTTTGATTTTGTTCTAAACTATTTCTCTTTCGTTAAAAGGGAAAGGATAATGTCAAAGCCTTATCGTTGGAAACGTTGAAGACCCATTTCTCTGGACTCTTCAAACCCAAGTTTGGTGTAAGCAATACCTTTTTCTGAATTTTGAACCATAACTTTCTTGATGGGTCTTTGTAAAGGGTGATGGTGGTAAGACCATCACCATCCCAGGTGGAGGATGTGGTTGGCCTCCCAGGTGGAGGATGTGGTTAAGAAAGCTTACGGTGTACTGGCCTTCATTCATCGAGGGATTGAGTTCAGGAGTCAGGAGGTAATGCTGCAGCTTTATAGGACCCTTGTCAGACCACACTTGGAGTACTGTGCGCGGTTCTGGTCGCCTCACTATAGGAAGGACGTGGAAGCTATTGAAAGGGTGCAGAGGAGATTTACAAGGATGTTGCCTGGATTGGGAGGCATGCCTTATGAAGACAGGTTGAGGGAGCTGGGACTGTTCTCCCTGGAGAGACGAAGGTTGAGAGGCGACCTGATAGAGGTTTACAAGATGTTGAGAGGAATAGATAGGGTGGACTCTCAGAGACTATTTCCCAGGGCTGAAATGGTCGCGACGAGAGGGCACAGATTTAAGGTGCAGGGAAGCAAGTACAGAGGGGATGCTAGGGGAAAGTTTTTCACTCAGAGGGTGGTGAGTGAATGGAATCGGCTGCCGTCGGTGGTGGTCGAGGCGAACTCGCTGGGGTCTTTTAAAAGAGTTCTGAATGAGTATATGGGATCCAATGGGATTGGGGGTTATAGATAGGTCTATGGCTGGGTAGGTTTTGATGTGTTCGGCACAACTTGTGGGCCGAAGGGCCTGTTTGTCCTGTTTGTGTGTTCTATGTTCTATGTTCTGTGTTAATATAGATCAGTTATGTCCTAATTAAACAGTGGAACAGGCTCCAGGGGCTGAAGGAACTCCTCTCATTCCGATAAGCAAAAATGGTTTGACAGTGAACAGTAACTCAGCTCCCTAAATGTCCCACCAATCAGTTTTAGTTTGGAAACTCTCTTGTTCTCAAATCCGTTTAGCTAATACTTAATCAGACTCAGAATTCACAATGTAAATGGGCACAGTAAGAAGTCTCACAACACCAGGTTAAAATCCAATTTGTTAATTTGCTATCATGCTCTTTTGGAGTGCTGCTCCTTCATCAGGTGATTCGCCTGATGAAGGGGCAATGGTCCAAAAGCTCGTGATACCAAGTAAACCTGTTGGATTTTAACCTGGTCTTGTGAGACTTCTTACTGTACCCACCCTAGTCCAATGCTGGCAACTCCACATCATGGCTACTGTGAATGGAGCACATCCAGCCAACTGAACACACAAAAATCTCATGGCATCCCAGGAGAACTCAGGCTGATTTTGCGCCTACCAACCTTACCCACTCGCCACCAACAGCCCACACCACTCATTTCCCAGCTCAGGAGTGTTGGAGCCAGTTGTTATCTCACAGTACACCCCAATAGCCCCCAACTCCTTAAGGTGACTATTCTAGAGGGATGGGAGGAGTTTATTCCAATCTCCAACTTTGCAGAAACTTGGGAATGTTGTAAGATTATTTCATCTGTCTTTCATAATTTGAAAGGCATCTTCTTCAGAACTAGGTGTATAAGAAACTGGTACAGGTAGAATCCTTTGTCTCTGCACCATCAATGAAGTAATCCTTTTACTTCCAGCTACCTCCTCTCCTACCAATTGTACCAGCTGTTCAGAAGCCTCTTTGCCAGCAGACCTGGTATCACGGTGCTATTCCTCGTATGGAAACTCAGCAGCTCCTGATTAACGAAGGAGACTTCCTGGTGCGAGAGAGCCAGAACAAGGGGGAGTATGTTCTGTCCGTGATGTCTGCGGGACAGTGTCGTCATTTCATCATTCAACATGTAGACGTGAGTATGAGAACAGTGTGAGGCAACAAAGATGAGAAACTTCCCTCAGGACTTTTCATTCCCTACACCTGATGCTAAATAACTGCTTGAATGCAGTGCCATGATGATACAGTGGTTAGCGCTGCTGCCTCAGAGCGCCAAGGACTTGGCTTCAATTCCAGCTTCAGGTCATTGTCTGTGTGGAGTCTGTAAAAAAGAGATATGCTCTTAGGCTAATTGGCAAAACAAATTCTCCCTAAATTGTCTCAAATTTGGTTTTTAATCCATAGATCTATAAATATGGACAGGGATCGTGGGTAGAGTTGGGAACATCGGGGTGGCGTCACGGTCTCGTTGGGCCGAAGGGCCTGTTCCCCATGCTGTTTTGTTCTTGTTCTTTGTATTCTCCCTTTGTCCACGTGGGTTTCCTCAGGTGCTCCAGTTTTCCCCACACGCCAAAGATGAGCGGCATGTTGGCACAATGGTTAGCACTGCTGCCTCACAGCACCAAGGACCGGGTTCAATTCCTGGCTTGAGTCACTGTCTGCCAAGGGGACATGTGCACCTTGTTTGCAATCATTGGGTATAGAGTGTATCAAACTCCACTGTGATGCCTTTGGGGCAGAATAGTCTGTTCAAGTGTACAGTGTTAGCTCTCACGTGAAGAATGGGCCACCTGGGTATTTGGTGCCTGTGGAAGTGTGAGCCACCATTTTCTAATGGGAAAATAGAAAAGGGAAGATGGAATTGGGAAGATTGGGATGGAACATCTTCCTTCAGTGATAGGAGGAGAGAGAGAGCAAAGAGGAAGAGCTGTTTCCATACAATTGTCAGTAGAATCATTACTGCATATTTTGCATGTCCAACATTGCAATGTATAATGAGTTAT
This sequence comes from Sphyrna mokarran, assembly GCA_024679065.1. Classification (NCBI taxonomy): domain Eukaryota; kingdom Metazoa; phylum Chordata; class Chondrichthyes; order Carcharhiniformes; family Carcharhinidae; genus Sphyrna; species Sphyrna mokarran. Next base: position 3,397,950 of record JAGIQG010000033.1, read on the forward strand.
GCTGCACATGCTACACCAGATGTGTGATCATTATGAATACAACTTGTGTTAGCTTGTAATTATAGAGATGACAACATAAAAACCCAGACCAAACAGCGTTGCTAATGAAAAGATGATTACAGTATGTTTTTCATGAATGAAAACAGACTGTGGAAAATGGCTTGCCAATTCCAAATAATGATGTACGTTGAAAAGCAGCTGAGCCTCAACACTTTGATGTCCTCTTTCTCAACAGTCCCAGTATCGATTTGATGGTGACAGTTTTCCCACAATCCCTCTCCTCATTGACAACCTATTGAAAACCAAGCAACCAGTCACCAAGAAAACTGGAGCTATTCTGGTGAAGCCAGTTGTGAAGGTACACATTAACATTTTTTACCAATTAGAATTTTCACCAGACTTCCCTCCCAATCTCTTTCTCTCTCATTGTCTGTCTGTCTCTCTTTCACCCTCTCTTTCTCTCCCTCTCACTCTGGATCTTTCATCCTTCCTCTGAGTATCTAATTTGTTCTAGATTTCTAACTTTCTTGCACTTAACCTATTTCTCACTACTTAACCTTTCTCACTACTTAACCTGTCTCATTTTCTCTCACTGTGTCTCTGTCTCTTTCTTTCCCAAAGCCTCCTCTCCTTTTCCTACTCAACCTATGTCTCACCCTGTCCCTCAGTTTCCCAGTCATGGGCCACCATCACAATCCATCAGCAAATTTCCACATTGAATGGATGGTAAAGGAACTGTCTAGTATGGCGACGAACCAAACATGGAAGTTTCCTCACTTGATTGAATCTGTGTTGAACTGTGTACAGTTCTGGTCACCATATTATAGAAAGGATATTATTAAACTTGAAAGAGTGCAGAAAAGATTTACTAGGGTGATACCAGGACTTGATGGTTTGAGTTATAAGGAGAGGCTGAATAGACTGGCACTTTTTTCCCTGAAGCATGGAAGGCATAGGGGCAATATTACAGGGACTTATTAAATAAGAAGGGGCATAGATCAGTTTTCCCAAAATTAAGGGAGTCTAAACCTATGCCTTCTAGTTTTAAGGTCAGAGAAGAGAGATACAAAAAAGTCCAGAGGGGCAATATTTTACCAGAGGCTGCAGACTGTCTGGAATGAGCTATTAGACATAATAGTAGAGGCGGTACAAGTTTTTCTTTTAAAAAGCATTTAGACAGTCACATGGGTAAGATGGGTGTAGAGGGACATGGACCAAACATGGGCAATTGGGACTAGCTTACTGGTTTTAAAACAAAAAGGGGCAGCAATGGACAAGTTGGGCCAAATGACCTGTTTCCATCTTTAAACCTCTATGACTCTAATTAGAGATCTCAGTTCAGAATAAGGGTACTGGGTAGAGGTTAAAGTTGGCTTGAGTACTCCCACATTATTGTTGCTATTGTTGTTGTAGTTGATGAAGTTGGTTCTGCTGCCTCTAGATGTATAACTTGGGGTGGGAGAAGGGTGGGGTTGGTATGCAGCAGCCACCTCACCCTCAGCCTACCCCTAATCACGATCTGGTTGATACCAGGCAAACTGTGATGTTCTTTGCAATCGAATAGTTTGAAGATGCTCACTGCTTTATCTTTCAGTTAACCACTTGGCTGAAGCAAAGAGGCAGCTGCTGATGTCTAAATGCTGACACAGTTCATTTCTTTGCAGGATAAGTGGGTGCTAGACCATGAAGAAGTTCTAATTGGAGATCGAATTGGTCGGGTAAGTGCCAATATCTCACTTTTCTTCTTGGCTCCCCATGCCCCTTGGCCTGTATAAAATTGATGCTTGGGCCTGCCTCTCCAAAAAAGTTCAGCTGCAAAGGCAGAGCTGTCTAGACAAAGGAGAGGAGGGTGGGGGCTGGACCCCAATGATGGTCTCTGCAGTTGAAATGCCTGCTGTTGCTGCTCACCGTCCAGGCTTATACATTGCTAGTTGGCTGAGTTGAGCTGTTGATGCGTCTGGAACTGTACTCTGCCCTTCCTCCCCATCTCACACCTTCATGAAATTGTCTGGAGGTTCTCCATTCAGCTCACTGAAACCTCTGATATCCATACCCTAACTCACCCCCTCACCCACCCCTCCCCCAACTCGCTGATCTCCACCAAAACTTGATTTTCAAAATTCCCACTTTTGTTCTCAGGTCCCTCTGTGGCCTCAGCCCTCCCAATCTCTCTCATCTTCTCCGGCCCCCCAGATCCTCTGAGATTGTTACATTGCTCCAATTCTGGCCTCTTGTGCATCACCAATTTCCTCCACCAACAGAAGCCGTACCTTCAGCTGCCTGACCCCCTAGCTCTGGAATACCTTTCCTAATCCTCTCCATTATCATCTCTCTCTTTCTCCCTTTAGGATGCACCTTATAAAACTTATCACTTTGACAAAGGTGTTTACCTGTCAAAATATCTCTTTGTGTAGCTTCTGTGTTAAATTTGATCTGATAATACTCTTGTGAAGCAGAATGAGAGGTTTTACTGCATTAAAGGTGCTATATAAATGAACATATAAACGTTTGACCATCTTTCATAACACATGAGAGGGCGGTACAGTGGCACAGTGGTTAGCACTGCTGCTTCACAGGGCCAGGGACCAGGGTTCGCTATCTGTGTGGAGTTTGCACATTCTCCCCATGTCTGTGTGGTCTCCTCACATAGTCTGAAAGAAGTGCTGATTAGCTGCACTAACCTGAACAGACACCAGTTGCGGCAACTAGGAGAATTTCACAGTAACTTCATTACAGTGTTAATGCAAGCCTTGCTTCTGACTAATAAATAAATTTTACTTTAAGAAATAGGGACAAGGGAAGGTCATTCAGCCCCTCGAACCTGCCCTGCCATCCAATAAAATCATGGCTGATCTGATTATTGCTTTATTTTTACTTCCCGCTGGCCCCCTATCATTCTGACCCTCTTTTGATAAAAAATCTATCTAACTCAGCCTTGAAGATATTCCAAAGGTTAACAGATCCTAGAGAATTCCTCCTCATCCCCATCTGAAATGGGAGATCCACTATTTTTAAACTATGCCCCTAATGAACTGTTTCCTAATTGCTCTGGTCGCAGGGTAACTTTGGCGAGGTGTTCAGCGGGAGAATGAGGAATGACAACACCCTAGTGGCTGTGAAGATGTGCCGCGAAAGCCTGCCAGCTGATCAGAAGAACAAGTTCCTGATGGAGGCCAGGTCAGAGCTGCAACATGGAGGCTGGGTTGTCTCTCACAATAGTCTCTGTGAACAGTGGAACAGACTGACCCACTAAGGGGTGCATTTGTTACAGCTTCTGTAAGAAGGTCCTCCCCATGTTGTTCTAGTGATGTTTAAGCAATATTTTGGAATTAGTATTGGGAGTGACCAGTCGTTGGCGTCCAGCATTGGGAGTGACCAATCAGTGGTGTCCAGCATTGGGAGTGACCAATCATTGGCTCATGCAGAGGATAAATCCCGACATGACATGGTTGAACAGGCTTGTTTCCATGTTATAGTTCAGTCTGTGTGGAGGTGATGTGACACAGTTGATGGAGCTCTGCCTGTGACCCAGAAACACCAGGTTGAAGTCTAACTCCACTTTTGTTAGCCACAGAAGGAGCAGGGGAACAGGTTATTAACCAGCCTGTTAATCCTTCCATGCTTTTCCCCAAAGGGAACAAATTGCATATGAAGATTCAAAACAAAGAACTGTGTGTGTGAAAGTTATTAAAGAAAATGGTGATACTTCAACAATTTTCCAATTTTCTTCCAGAATCTTGAAACAATATGATCATCCAAATATTGTTAGGCTGATTGGAGTGTGCACTCAGAAACAACCAATTTATATCGTAATGGAGCTGGTACAAGGTGAGAAAGTCAAACACTGGCTAACTGCAACAGAAAAGGTGGAGCAGGAAGAGAGACAATCAAACTTGTTCCTTCCAGAGATCATCCACAATCTGCACCATCAATTTGGACATAACAGAATCATTACGACACATAAAGACACATATTGACATTTGGCCCATCAACGTCAATCTCATTTTCCCACTGTATTATTGCAGCCCTGCAAGTTTATTTCCTTCAAGAATTCATTCAATTTTCTTTTGAAATCATGATTGTCTTCACTTTCTCCACCCTCGTAGGCAGCGAGCTCCAGGTTATTAGCACTTGTATAACAAAGTTTTTTCTCCTGTATCTCTTTTTGATTTGATTTATTATTGTCAGGATACAGTGAAAAGTATTGTTTCTTGCAAGCTATACAGACAAAGCATACCATACACAGAGAAGAAAACAAATGTAGTGTTACAGTCATAGCTAGGATGTAGAGAAAGATCAACTTAATACAAGGTAGGTCCATTCAAAAGTCTAATGGCAGCAGGAAAGAAGCTGTTCTTGAATTGGTTGGTACGTGACCTCAGAGTTTTGTATCTTTTTCGCGATGGAAGAAAGTGAAACGGAGAACATCTGGGTGTGTGGCAACCTTAACTATGTTGGCTGCTTTGCTGAGATGGCAGGAAGTGTAGACAGAATCAATGGATTGGAGGCTGGTTTGCATAATGGATTGGGCTACATTCATGACCTTCTGTAATTCCTTGCGATCTTGGGCAGAGCAGGAACTATACCAAGCTGTGATAGAACCAGAAAGAATGCTTTCTATGTTGCATCTGTAAAAGTTGCCCAAAACCTTAAATCTGCGACTCCCCCCAGTCTTCTACCATTAGCTTCTTCTCTCTACCATATCTCAACCCATCATAATCTTGTACACTCCTTTCAAATCTTCCCTCAATTTTCTCTATAATAATCCCACCTTCTTCAACCTAACTTTTTGGTTAAAATCCCTCATCTCTGGAACTAATGTGGCAAAATCTCCTCTGCACACTCTCAAGAATCCTCACATTCTTCCAGATGTGGAACAGAATCACTTGTATAGACTAGTTAAGATCATAATAGGAACAGGGGTTTGGCCTCTCGAGCTAACTCCACCATTCAATTGGATCATGGCTGATCCGACATTCCTGCCCTTTCCCTGTCACACTTGATTCCTTTACTGATTGAAAATCTTTCACAGAATCCCTACAGTGCCGAAAAAGGCCATTCAGCCCACCAACCACAATCCCACCCAGGCTCTTGCCCTGTAACCCCATATATTTATCCTGCTAGTCTGCCTCTCCAAGTCCCTAAGCTTCAGCTTTTGTGAACCACACCCTGTTCACAATCATAGAATCATAGAAACCCTACAATGCAGAAGGAGGCCATTTGGCCCATTGAGTCTGCAACGACCACAATCCCACCCAGGTCTATCCTCATGCATTTACTCTAGCTAGTCCCCCTGACACCAAGGGGCAATTTAGCAATGACCAACCCACCTAACCCACACATCTTCAAAATGTGAGAGGAAAGCAGAGCACTTGGAGGAGACCCACGCAAACACAGGGAGAACATGCACACAGTGACTCCATGCTGGGAATCGAACTTGAATCTCTAGTGCAGTGAGGCAGCAATGCTAATCACTATGCCACCTTAAATGTACACAAGAGCTCTGCCCCCACAGCTCTCGGTAGCAAGGAGTTCCAAAGACACTCAAACTTCTGAGAGAAGAAAATTTTTTCTTATCTCAGTCTTAACTGGCACCCCTTTATTCTGAGACAGTGATCTCTGGTCCCAGACTCTCCCGGGGAAACATCCTCTCAGCATCTATCCTGTCAAGCCCTTGTGAATCCTTTATGTTTCAATGTGATTACCTTTCATTCTTCTAAATTCCATTGAATAAAGTTCCAATCTGTTTAACTTTTTCTCCATACTAGGGATCATCCCGAGTTGGATTGAATGTTCTCTGTGAACTCAATGTAATTTTGATTTGATTTATTATTGTCACGTTTAAGTCCTACAGCGAGGTTTCACCCCACATTTTTCTGATTTAGAGATGAGGAGCCCCAAGAACTGAACAAAGCCAGCAACCTTAAATTTAATTATAAATTTAGATTATTGTCACGTGTATTAGCATATAGTGAAAAATATTGTTTTTTGTGTGCTAACAGACAAAGCATACTGTTCATAGAGAAGGAAATGAGAGATTGCAGAATACAGTGTTACAGTCACAACCAGGGTGTAGAGAAAATCAACTTAATATATGGAAAGTCCATTCAAAGGTCTGATGGCAGCAGGGAAGAAGCTGTTCTTTGAATCAGTTGGTACGTGGCCTTAGACTTTTGTGTCTTTTTCCTGATGGAAGAAAGTGTTAGAAAGAATGTCAGGTGTGCGTAGTATCCTTAATTACGCTGACTGCTTTTCCGAAGCAGCAGGAAGTGTAGACAGATTAAGTGGATGGGAGGCCGGTTTACATGATGGATTGGGCTACATTTACGGCCTTTTGTAGTTTCTTGAGGTCTTGGGCAGAGCAGGAGTGATACCAAACTGTGATACAACGAGAAAGAATGCTTTCTATGGTGCATCTGTAAAAGTTATAAAAAATTTATTTAAGGTTGCTGGCCTCTAAATCAGAACAATGTGGGTTGAAACCTCGCCGTAGAGCTTAGTCAATGATTTTGGCTGATAACTGAGTGATGGTTGATAGAGTACTACATTGTCATTTGGGTGAGAAGTTCAAATTGATGCTGTGTTTAATCATTCTGGAAAATATTTGAGGTCTTGTGGAACTATTGGAAGAAGATAAGGGCAATCTCCCAGTGGCATGACTGTTAAACATCATCATTCATTGCTACAGAATAAACAATGGATAAATTGTCAAATCATTAAATACTGATGACATGAAGGTTAGCTTGTGAGAAAAGGCTGGACAGGCTGGACCTATTATCCATTAGAGTTTAGAAGAATGAGAGGAGATTTATTAAAACAAGCAAGATCCTGAGGGGACTTGACAGGATGGAAGCTGAGAGGATGTTTTCTCTTATGGGATGAGGGGAACAGGTTAAAAATAATGGGTCTCCCATTTAAGTATTTAAGGAGAGCTAGTGGCTTGTGTTACCAAATAAACTTGTTGGATTTTAAGCTGGTGCTGTGAGATTTCTGACTGTGTTTACCCCAGTTCAATACTGGCACCTCCACATCATGTTTCCCATTTAAGACAGATAAGGAGATTGTATTTTTCTCTGCAGGTTGCTAATCTTTCCCAAAGACAATGGAGGCTGGATCATTTATTATTAAGGCTGGGTTAGATAGATTCTTGGCTGACAAGGGAGTCAAAAGGGGATAGGGAGTGGACAGAGAAATGGAATTGGAACCACAGGGGAGGTGATGGTTGGTGGTATTATCACTAGACTATTAACCTAGAAACTCAACTAACATTCTGGGGACCCAGGTTTGAATCCCGCCACAGCGGGTGGTGGAATTTGAATTCAATAACAAAAATATAAAATTAAGAATCTACTGGTGACCAGTTATTGGAAAAACCCATCTGGTTCACTAATGCCCTTTAGGGGAGGAAATCTGCAGTCCTTACCTGGCCTGGACTACATGTGACTCCAGAGGCACAGCAATGCAGTTGATGCTCAGCTGCCTTCCAAGGGCAATTAGGGATCGGCAATAAATGCTGGCCCAGCCAGCGACACCCATGTCCCATAAATTAATAAAAATCAGATCAGCCAATATCTAATCAAATAGTGTAACAGCCTCAAGGGGCTGAATGGCCTGCTGTTAATTCTTGTGCTCGTAAATACAAACTAAAGGATATATAATGCAAAATATCCAGTACTTTGCATTTACAATTTGATTTGCAGACACTGGAAATCCGAAATAAAAACAGAAATGTGGGAAATACTCTGCAGTTCAGTGGTGAAAGAAACAAGAGTTAACGTTTCTGATCTGAACTGTAAGATTATGAGAGATGTTTCAAATCACTGATTATACTATCAAATTATTCTCTTGATGTTTTCTCAAATCAGGAGGGGATTTCTTGACATTCTTACGCAATGAGGCAAATAATCTTAGCACCAAAGACCTGATCAAGATGGCGGAAAATGCTGCAGCTGGAATGGCCTATTTGGAGAGCAAGCACTGCATCCACAGGTTAGTACAGGATAATGTCTGGGAACCAGTCTGATTGTGCAATCATTTGGAAATACAAATGAATGAGCTGACAGTTTGCTCGTTGCTACTTGTCATTATGTTTTCTCCTTTATCAAATATTACCTCTCCCACTCCTGAAGATGACAACTTGATTGGGACAGGGACAAGAGAATGTTCATAGAATCATATATATAGTACAGAAGGAGGCCATTTGGCCCATCGAGTTTGCACTGACCACGATCCCACCCAAACCCTATACCCATAACCCCGTGCATTTACCCCAGCTAGACCCCGACAGTAAGGAGCAATTTAGCATGGCCAATCCACTAACCCACACATGTTGGGACTGTGGGAGAAAACTGGAGCACCCGGGGGAAACTCACGCATACACGAGGAGAACGTGCAAACTTCACACAGACAGCGACCCAAGCCGGGAATCGAACCCACGTCCCTGGTGCTGTGAGACAGCAGTGCTAACCACCATGCTACTCCTTGGTGTTGGTGGTTAGAGATCACATTCAGCTGGAGACCCTGCCATATCTTTTCCAAAGTGATCATTATTCATCTCAGAGCTTCGACACTCAAGTGTTCCAAAGCTGTCTGACTCCAGCAAACCTTTTGCAGTGGACAACAACTCTGCTCTCTCCTGACTGAATTCTCTGGCTCTCTAGCACAAGTGGAAATTTAAGAGGATTCTCCTCCCATTCTCCTTAACCCAGGACAGTGATGGTTAACTGTAGCTCAATATGGCTGCTTCTGTGGTGACTGAAGGCATAGAGTTTTGCTCATGGGCCTGGTCCCCATGTTAAAAGTAAAGTAAAGCTAACTTACATTAACACTGCAATGAAGTTAGTATGAAAATCCCCTACTCGCCACACTCCAGCACCTGTTCAGGTACACGGAGGAGAATTTAGCATAGCCAATGCATCTAACCAGCATATCTTTGGACTGTGGGAGGAAATCCATGCAGACACAAAGAGAGTGCGCAGACTCCACACAGACAGTGACCCAAACCGGAAATCGAACCGAGTCCCAGTTGCCAAGAGGCAGCAGTGCTAACCACCCTGCCACTGTGCCACACTGTGAAAAGGATATAGAGACATTGGAGAAGGTATATTATCTCAAACAATTGCCTTAGGGCGCAATCTTACTGGTTGTTCACACCACACTCTGCTACAATGAGATCAGAAAATTTGGCACTCAGCCAAAATTCCGTTTACTGAAACAGGATGAAAAAATTCTGGTAGCATGAATGGTGCTAACATTTTAGCCTTGGACTTGTTTTCCTCTCGGTTCAGCACAGAATCCTGGATGGCACTCCAGCGCAGTGATGAGGGCATGCTATAACCATTGGAGATGTGTCTTTTGGATAAGATGTTTTATTTAGGCCACTTCTTCCATCCTGTGGATGTAGAAGATCCCATGACATTATCCTGGAAAACAGCAGGGAGATCTTCCTGCCATCCTGGTCAATATTTATCCCTCAAATAGACATTAGGAAAACAAATGTGGTCTTTTATTTGGGTGCAGTTTATAAGTCATTGCTGTGCACAAATTGAAAAGAAAATTGATTTGGATTGTGTTGCAGAGATTTGGCAGCCAGGAACTGCCTGGTTACAGAGAAGCACGTTCTGAAGATCAGTGATTTCGGGATGTCTCGCGAAGAAGAAGATGGAGTGTACTCATCTACAGGAGGAATGAAACAAATCCCTATCAAATGGACAGCACCTGAGGCACTCAATTACGGTATGTCCTGAGTTTCTGAGTTCAACAGAACTAGAACTAATTAGTTTGAGCATTAGTGTATCAACCTGCTACTGCATTAAGTATTCACATGGTACAGTGGCACAGTGGTTATCACTGCCACCTCACAGTACCAGGAACTCAGGATCAAAGAACAACACAGCACGGGAAACAGATCCTTTGGCCCAACGAGCCCGCGCCACCATTTTAACGTTCCCACTTCCACCCATGACCCTTGTCTATGTTTATGGAAATCTCCATTGGAACCAAACTGGAGAGACGATTTAGGGACAATTTGTTTCGCCAAACAGCCTAAGCGCACATCTTTGGGGTGTGGGAGGAAACTGGAGCACCTGGAGAAAACCCACGCAAGCACAGGGAGAATGCGCAAACTCCCACAGATACCAGCTCAAATCCCTGTATGTGCACAGCAACAGTGATAGTCACTGAGCTGTCGTGTTGCCCATCAACTGGTCCAGTTTAAGCATACACTAACGATGTGAAGCACTAGGCTACTCTCGAAAAATCCAAGAGCAGCCCTCTCACGACTCATCACATGTATGCCCCTTGTTGGATCAATTCCCAGCTTGGGTCACTGTCTGTGTGGAGTTTGCACATTCTCCTTGTGTCTGCATGGTTTCTTTTGGGTGTCCTGGTTTCCTCCCACGGTCTAAAAGGCTGCTGTATAGGAAGCATTGACCCGAACAGGCGCAGAGTATGGTGACTAGGGAAATTTCATAGTAACTTTATTGCAGTGTTAGTGTAAGCCTTACTTGTGATTAATAAATAAACTTTAAACTTTAAATTTTATTTTTTAAATCAGTAACTGATAAATTCCATGAGAGAAGAGTGTAAAATTGTCTGCCAAATCTCTATCATCATTTTCCAGTATCTCTCAATGTTAAGATGCAAGTTTGTACTCTATTGGGATGATTCTTCCAGCCCACTGTGCTGCTTTAGCAGGCCCACGACTGAAGCTTCCAGATCCACTGGAGTCCCCCAACCTCCAACCCCCACCCTGCCAAGTTCTAGATTTTAGTGAAAAGCTAGAACTCATTTCCCCAAATAGCCATGAAGTTGAGGGCAATTAAAAATTTCAAACCTAAGATTGATCGAGCTTTGTTAGATGGAATATTAATTACTACAGAAGATGGTTGATGGAGTGAAGATACAGTAAGAAGTCTGACAGCACCAGGTTTAAGTCCAACCGATTTATTTGATAATAAAGTCACAAGCTTTACTATCAAATAAATCAGTTGGACTTAAACCTGGTGTTGTCAGACTTCTTACTGTGTTTACCCCAGTCCAACGGTGGCATCTCCACCTAGTGAAGATACAGATCAGACTTGATCTAATTGAATAGAGGAACAGATCTGAAGGACTAAATAGCCTCCTCCTGTTCCTATATTCCTAGGATGGTCAGCATCTGAAGGAGCAAAGGATAGTTCGCTTCACTCCAGCAGGGTTTACAATAGCTCCTCACTAATTGGGGAGTTGGCGGTCCGACCTCATTGGGTGAAGGGGGAGTCATGGAGACTCCCCCAGGAGATTGGAGGCGGGGGATACCCCCTGGGCATTACCAGCCTGGCACTAAGGAGCAAAGTAGCAATGCCTAAGGCCTTGGCACTGGGAGGTGTGTGTGTGTGTGTTTGAGTGGAAGATGGGTTGGATTTTTTGCGAATTTCACACTCGGGCACTCTGCATACTGCAAAGAGTAGGAGATTCATTTTGAAAATCCTACTGAAAGAAGCAGTAGGGAATACTCCAGTTTTTTACATGAACTTGATACTTAGAATTTTTTAGGGAGAATCCCACTGTATACTTGTCAAATTTCCCAAAGAAAATGAAATAAAACCAGAAATTTAATATAGAATTGAACACTACATTCTAAGTGCGGTTTTAAGGTTCTATAAAATTGGCAAGTCATATGGCCACATTTGGAATATAGTGTTCAGTTCTGGTCACCACACTACCAGAAAGATGTGGAGGCTTTGGAGAGGGTGCAGAAAAGATTTACTAGGATATTGCCTGGTATGGAGGGCATTAGCTATAAGGAGAGTTGGAGAAACTTGGTTTATTCTCAAGGGAATGACAGAGGTTGAGGGGAGACCTGATAGAAGTCTACAAGATTATGAGAGGCATTGGATAGAGTGAAAAGTCAGAGGCTTTTTCCCAGAGTGGGGAAGTTAATTACTAAGGGGAATAGGTTTAAGGTGAGAGGGCAAGGTTTAAAGGAGATGTACGAGGCAAGTTTTTTACAGAGAGGGTGGTGGATGCTTGTAACTAGGTGCTGGGGGAAGTAGTGTAAACACAATAGTGACTTTTAAGGGGCATCTTGACAAATACAAGGATAGGATGAAAATGGAGGGATATGGTTCCCAGAACGGTAGGGGGTTTAGTTCAGTTGGGCAGCATAGTCAATGCAGGCTTGGAGGTCAAAGGACCTGTTCCTGTGTTGTAATTTTTTTTGTTCTTTGTGAAGGGTTTGATAGGTTGATAGACAGAATCTATTTTGTCTGGTGGGGGAGTCCAGGACAATAAGACATCATCTTAAAATTAGAGCGAGCCTACATCAGAGTGATCTTAAGGAACACTTCTTCAGTGTTTCTTTAGTGAAAATCTAGAACTCATTCCCCCAAATAGCCATGAAGGTTGAGGGCAATTGAAAATTTTAAATCTGAGATTGATTGAGCTTTGTTAGATGAATGTATTAATTACTACAGAAGGTGGTTGATGGAGTGAAGGTATAGATCAGATTTGATCTAATCGAATAGAGGAACAGGTCTGGAGGACTGAATAGCTTCCTTCTGTTCCTATATTCCCAGGATGGTCAGCATCTGAAGGAGCAAAGGATAGTTTGTTATTCTTTGAACAAAGAAACTTGAACAAAACTGATGCAGATCTTGACTACAGCTGACTGAAGATCTTCTGAAGGTTACTGACTCTCTTTTAAATCTCAATCCCTGTTTATTTACTGAGTTGATTATTTTACAGGGCGGTTCACAACTGAGAGTGACATCTGGAGTTATGGGATACTGTTGTGGGAGACATTCAGTCTGGGTTCAACCCCATACCCAACCATGACAAATCAGCAAACTCGAGAGGAGGTGGAACAAGGTGAGAATTAAGACAAGACAATCTTAAAGCAGCAAGGACAAATTAAAAAAAAACAATGCGCACAACAAATAGGTAAACATCTTCACCTTCTTCCTCTGTTTAAGATAGGGTGGAAGAATTCTTACTCTAACCTTGTGCTGTACCTGTTTGGAAGTCTTTAATGGGGACAGAGTAGAGGGAGCTTTACTCTGTATCCAACCCCATGCTGTACCTGCCCTGGGAGTGTTTGATGGGGACAGTGTAGAGGGAGCTTTACTCTGTATCTAACCCCGTGCTGTACCTGCCCTGGGAGTGTTTGATGGGGGGACAGTGTAGAGGGAACTTTACTCTGTATCTGACCCCGTGCTGTACCTGTCTTGAGAGTGTTTGATGGGCGACAGCGTGGAGAGTGCTTTACTTTGTATCTAAACCTGTGCTGTACCTGTTCTGGGAGCATTTGATGGGGACAGTGTAGAGGGATCTTTACTCTGTATCTAACCCCGTGCTGTATCTGCCCTGGGAGTGTTTGATGGGGACAGTGTAGAGATAGCTTTATTCCATATCTCTATACCTGTTATAGCTGCACTGAGAATGTTTGATAATGACACTGAGAAAGCCAAAATGGGAAGAGTTCCATGCACTTCATTATTGATGAAGAATATTGCCTCCAAGTCTCACACATGGAGGATGTCATGTGGGTAATGTACTATCAGACCCCCAAAATAGGACCCCTTAAGGGGTGGAGGAGAAATATTAACAGGAAATGTGGAAATTCATTACCGATTTGCTGACTGATTTGTTCCTTGTTTTTAGGCTATCGGCTCAGTTCCCCGGATTCCTGTCCAGATGAGGTCTATAGTATCATGTGTCGTTGTTGGCAGTACGATCCGAAGAATCGGCCAAGTTTTAGCACCATTCACCAGGAGCTTATGACAATCAGGAAAAAATGGAAATGAAACTGGAAGTGATTGCTTTTATAAATGGCTTCCCCACTCTTCTTAATGGTTAACAGAGTTAGGGAGTAAACCGTATGTTTAGCCAAATGTTGTAGGGAATGGGCAATTAAGGCTGGCCTTGGCTAGCTATTATCACATCCAAAGGATGAATAAACAAAAAATTTCCACAAAGCCTTTTTTGATTTGGGGATGAGACATTGCTAAGAGCTGGAAGAGTTGGTAGGTGAGGTGTAGAACTGTGAAAATGGGAGGAAGGAGAGAGCTGTGAGAGTGAGAGATGTTTAAACTGTTTCACTTTCTGTTTCAGGCTCCCCACTAAGCAGGGGTTAGATATAGAACAAAGCTCCCTTCACACCATCCCGACACTGTGCTTCTGCCTTTATTTCAGAAAACATCCTTACTGCATCAACATGATGTTTCCCCATTTTCTCATAACCAATAGGTACTGTAAAGAAATAATTCACACATAACTCAGAAAAGGCCCTGGACAGAGGGGAAATTTACTCAGTGTACGTTCAATTTAACTAAAAACAAGACCACACAGTGCCCACTGATTGCATCCCCAACGGACACTGTATAAATTGTGTCTCATGGGACAGAAATTACCAATCAAATGAAGACAAATCTCTAAGTGTCTCCCAATACCAGTAGGAAGGTCTTACTTGAAGAACCAATTAGAAATAAATGAAGGAACATTACATGGTCACTTTGGAATAATTTTTCAGTATTTATTGTAAATTTTGTTCTGATTGTTTATGAGGAAAACTTAGTTAATTCCATTAGCCCAAGCAAAATATTCCTATCTGCTGCTCTCTTTCCTGTTCCTCTCCAACCAGATTTTGCCATTCCCTGGCTGAGATAATACATGTGATGATCCCTATCCATTGGCTCGCCTGGGATATCACTGGTCTTCACACTGGAAGACCCTATGGGGGAATATTACTGATCCACCCAAATCTTTCCTCACCCAAGATCATCGCCATTCAGTCAAAACCACTGGAATGGCGGTCAAGTGATTGAACCCGAGATAATCCTTTATTAACCTCTCTTCGACTTGGTGTTGCAAAGGCCAATCAACATTGACTGCTGCAATTCAACCTGAGATCTTCCTGTTCTGGCCTACCTGCTCACTCTTGTAACTAGCTGAACCATCAAAGGTGACCGGGGAGTAACACCCTGTGTTTAACCAAGTGTTTTAGGGATGGGTGTTTAAGGCTGGGCCTAGCAGGCAGTGCTCATATCCAAAGATGAACAAATTATTTCCACATGCGATAAAAGATAAAATGCTGCAGATGCTGTATTCCAAAGGAACAATCCCTTCGGCCCTCTGAAACAAAAATAGAAAATGCTGTAAAATTTCAGCAGCTTTGACAGCACCTCTGGAGAAAGAATGTGGGCTGGGGCATTCTAAGACAAAAGGTCTTAGGATAAGGGGTAGCAAATTTAAAACAGAGAGTTTGAGAGAAACTAATTCTCCCAAAGGATTGTGACTCTGTGGAATTCCCTTCTCTAATATGCAGTGGATGTTGGGACAATGGGTAGATTTAAAGAGGACTTGGACAGATTTTTAATTGGTAATGAATTGAAGGGTTATAGGGAGAATGCAGGAAAAAGGGGACGAGGAGCATGTCAGCCATATCTAATGGTGAAGTGGACTCGATGGGCTGAATGGCTTAACTCTGCCCTTTTTTTCTTATAAATAGAGACAACATCTGACATCAGGACGACCCTACATCACCCTGACGAAGGGTCATCCCCACTCGAAACTCTGGCTCTATTCTTTCTCCTTAGATGCTTGTCAGACCTGCTGAAATTTTCCAGCATTTTCTATTGTTGTTGAAAGTATTTTCACAAAGCATTTTTTTAAATGTAAACTATCTAAACACTTTCTGGCAACCAGTGTCAACTCCTGGCAGAGGTTAGACACAGAAAGAAACTTCCTGATAGGCCATCTTGTTCATGTGAGAAACATTTGCCATTAACTCACAAGTGTGCACAATACTGCTCCTGCACATGCTAACTGATGGTGAATTAATATCTTGGAATTAACTATCCCATGTTTCACAGCTGAATACTTCAGAGATACACAAACTCTGGTCTAGGAATAAATCTCATCTTTGAACTCTAACAACCCACCCAGCAGCTTTGTTATGATTGTGTTTGTTTTTTTTTGTTTTATTTGAATTTTATGGAGGTTTAAAAATTATTTTATTTTGTTCTGTTTTTTTAAACATATTTTCCCACGTCCATACTGTGTTTTCTGCTGTTTTGGGGAATGCTGGGGGGGAAGCGGGGGTTGGGGAAGAATTCCTGAGCTGATTATCAGCCCATAGAATTGCATTATGAATGCTCCTTCTTGGTGTTGGGGATTGTACCCAGAGCTTCTGGTCCAGAGGGAGGGACATTACTCACTGAATCTCCCTCACTGATGTTAAGTCTTAAAACCAAACCAAGGTCTGTTTGTGCCTGTGACAGATTAATGGAAATATTGCTCCAACTTTAAATGTAGCCTTTTTTTTATTCTTGCTCGGGATGTGGGCTTCATGGGCCAGGCCAGCATTTGTTGCCCATCCCTAATTGTCCTTGGTGGTGATGAGCTGCCTTCTTGAATCGCTGCAGTCCTTGTGGGGTCTATAATGCTCTATGGGCCACGGGGACAAAACCTCAACTGCTCCAGCCATGTGTATTCTACTGTGAAAATGAACCACAGAAGTGCAACAGTCTGCTCTGTAATAAACTGGACTACAAATTATTTGACTATTTTGTTGAAATGGTTTTTCGTAGGGTGAAATTAACTAGATGAGCTAATTAATTTTGCTTTTAAGAATTTGGTTATAGATTTAGATTTAGTTATAGATTACTATTCTTTTCTTTATTCATTCGTTGCCCTTGAATTGAGGCATTTAAGAGTCAACTGCATTGTCAAATGTGAGCCACACCTGGTAACAAAGGCAGATTTTTTTCTGAGAAATGACATATTTAGACTATTAATTTCAGATTGTTATGAAATTCAAATTTCATCATCTGCTATGGTGGGATTCAAACACAGGTTCCCAGAGCAATACTCTGATCTCTGGATTACTAAGAACAAAGAAAATTACAGCACAGGAACAGGCCCTTTGGCTCTTCAAGCCTGCACTGACTTTGCTGCCTGACTGAACTAACACCCCTTCAGGGACCATATCCTTTCATTCCCATCCTATGCATGTATTTGTCAAGACACCCCTTAAAAGTCACTATCATATCTATTTGCACTATCTCCCCTGGCAGTGAGTACCCACCACCCTCTATGTAAATAATTTGCCTCTTACATCTCCTTTAAACCTTGCCCTTTGTACCTTTAAAGCAATGCTCCCTAGTAATTGATTCTTCTACCCTGTAGCTTACAGCACTTAAGATCCAGGTATTTTCAAAAAGAGTTTAGAGTTTCTGCCTTCACAATTAACTTGAACAGTGAATTCCAGAGATTCACCAGCTTTCCTCATGTCCTCTCTACACCTACTGGCAGTATCCTGAATCTATGTCCCTGGTACTAGAATTCTCCAGCTTGGGAAACTATTTTATCTTGTCCACCTTTCATTAGGGGAAAAGATAGCATACAGATAAACTTGTGGAAGGCATTAAGCCCATCCATTAGAAAGGTTCAACAGTCCCCCAGCATGTTGAAGGAGGACTAGGACATTTTCCAGTGTTTACTAATAATGCTTTCAATGTCTACCATTTAAACCATCTCATCACTGTCCGTCAGAATCTATGGGGTGTAAAGTAGCTGCTTTGTTTGCCTACAGCTATTTCAGAAAGCAATTTACTGTTTGTGAAGTTCTCTGGGGGTCCTGTGGTGCAGTAAGTAGGGTATCGACTTCTGACCAGAAGCTCTAGGTTCAAGTCCTGAGTTAGGACTTAACATTAAACATTTAAGTATTAAATTTAAGTATTAAACTTATATGGGTGGCATGGTGACAGTGGTTGCACTGCTGTTCCACAGTTCAAAGATGTGCAAGTTAGGTTGATTGGCCATGCTAAATTGACCTAGTGTCAGTGGATTAGCAATGTAAATATGTGGGGTTGTGGGAGTAGTGCCTGGGTAGTATTGTGGTAGGCTGAATGACCTCCTTCTGCATCGTAGGGATTCTATAATTCTAACTTTACTTACTACTTTAACAAGTAGGCTTACATTAACACTGCAATGAAGTTATTGTAAAAATCCCCTATTCACCACACTCAGGCACCTGTTCGAGTACACAGAGAGAATTTAGTATCTAACCAGCACGTCACCCGGACTGTAGAAGGAAATTGGAGCACCTGGAGGAAACCCACGCAGAACATGCAAACTCCACTCAGTGACCCAAGCCGGGAATCGAACCTGGGTTCCTGGTGCTGAGAGGCAGCAGTGCTAACCACTCCATCACTGTGCTGCCCTGTATTGGCCACGGAAGGTGTGTTCATAACAGTTTGCAAATCCTTCCAATACATTCCACCGCCAATGGCAGGCACTAAGAGTGAGAGAGTCTCCTGGCTAACCAGAATCTACAGAAGGACAAATTCCAGAAGGTTCCATCATATGATCTCACAGCTTCAATATTTTTAAACAAATAAATTAATCCTTGAAAAACTCAAAGCATTGATTTGATAATTCTTTTACTACTTTTCTCGTGGAGATTAATAATTAGTAACTGCAGACACCAGGAGAATCCTGGAGGGTTGGTAACCATAATTGCAAGTCACTGCTGTACTGCAAATTACTGTGGATGCTGGAATCTGAAACCAAAAGGGAAAATGCTGGAAAATCTCAGCAGGTCCGTCAGCATTATGAGGAGAGAAAAGAGCTGATGTTTTGAGTCCAGATGATCCCTTTGTCAAAACATCTGATCATCTGGACTCAAAACGTCAGCTCTTTTCTCTCCACATAGATGCTGCCAGACCTGCCAAGATTTTCCAGCATTTTCTCTTTTGGTCATTGCTGTAGCTTGCCAGGCATAAGTCCATGGTAGCTAATGCCCTCTTTGGGTATGGTTCCTGAAGCAAGAGAAAGAAGTGCTTTAGAATTAGATTGTGCATTTATACTAGTATGGCAACCAGATCTTGCATCATGACTAAACTACTGGAGTGTAAATTGAAATCGAAACCTGAAGGAACTCCAAAGTTTTGCAGAGCAAAACTGTTTCCCCCAAGATTTTCATTCTGCTTATCAATTTTGGTCATGACACCAGTTTCAGGTTATTTTTATACTACATCTGCATGAGCAATGACAAGCAAAATATTGAGTGCGTCCTGAGGGGCTTGAATGACATGACGAGGTTCTGTACATCTACAGAAGATTAAAACATCTAGGCCAGAATTTTATTGGCATGTCTGCCCCAGAGAATGGAATTCTTCCTTGGCCTCGGGCAGAATTTTAAGAGCCTGCTTGAATGAGGTTGTAAAATACCAGTAATAGCCTCTGAGCACATACTTTTGCACTTACTCATCATAAATCCTTACACAGATAATGGAAATCATCCAGGTAAACCTGTCACACTCAGCTATAACTTTAATCTTCCACCAGTGGAAGGAATTGCAGAATCACCACAGGTGGGAGTGTGTAATTTTAAAATGACAAAACATAGCCACAGTTATCCTCAGAAATACGATCATAAACTTTTGTAAAAGAAATATAGAACTGAATGAGTTTAAAACTGTGACTGAATTAGGTGGACTTACCTTGGTCCAAATACCCTTACTTCAGTCAAAGATAAAACTTGGTCATGTGTGCATGGGTTTGAGACACTGACTAGCATATGTAGATTCACCCAATCTTCAACCTTCTGCAAATTATGGCATTGAGTATATAATAGCAAAGGTTTCTGCAAGTCAACAAGAGTCCTAGTGTAGGTTGTAGAAATCACCACCACACTCCAATGAGTCCTGGAGTGCCATATAAGAGTTTTTCAGGAATTCTATCAGCAATGCTGCTGGATTCAGTGGGATGACCATCAAATAAACATTAGTGTCCTTCTGGAAGCCAGTTCCATAAGCATTCATGCAAAACTCCTGCAAAATCAACTTCGATACACTGGACACTATCCAGCTGTCCAAAAAGCATTTTCCACGCCAGCTCCAATTATTTCCCTCCCAAATGTGCTCTGGTGAGGACAAAGAAAACATTTCAAAAGTACTCTTGAAACCCTTCATGAAGCACAGCAGCATTGTCATTAATGACTGGAAGGAGCTTGCTACTAATCATCCAAAATGGTGACAATTTGTCCACCAAACTGCATTATGCCTTGAGTCTAATTCTTAATGATGAGGCAGAGAAGGAAATAAAAGGAAGCAAATCCTGCTCTCCTGTTGGGTTGGGAATTAGCCTGTTCAGTCACATGAAGGTCTATGGCAGACTAGTTTGGATCAAAGGACAGCACCAACAATGATCTTTCATACAGTTTTCCACAATGGGCCCTGGCTCAGTGAGTAGAAATCTTGCTTCTTCATCACAACATCTTAGAGCTTTGAGGAGTAAATCTATACTAATACCTCCAAGTGCAACACTGTGAGAATGTCATACTGCCAGAGGTGCCATCTGAGAAGGACCACCAGATGAGATACTAAATTAAAGTTAAATTAAATAAGGGCTCTTTTGCAAATAGATATAAGATATTCATGGGATGTTATCATCAAATAAGAGCTCGAGAGTTCCTCTTGTTTCCTGGCTGGCTTCACCTCAGCACACATCATTTTCAAAATATTTTCTGGTTATTTTTAAATGGTTACTCTGAGATTATGTGTGTAAATTGGCTGCTTCATCTCCTACAGTGACTACACTTCAAAAAAATACTGTTGTTAGCTGGAGAACACCTTGGGATGTCCTGAGATGGTGACAGGCGCGAGAGGAATGTAGTTTAGTCAGCTGTGCGGGAAGTCAGTCTGCTCCTCCGAAACTCTAGGGGCGCTGCAGCGCAGTGTTGTCTGACTGCCGGGCCCGTTCGATGCACCGTTTAGTAGCCAGCCTGCTGTGTACGCAGTCTCACTGCCGGGTCCGGTAAGTGCTCATGGTCAGTGGCCGACTCGCTGCGTGCGCAGTCTCAGTGCCGGGTCCGCTGAGTGTGCATGGTCAGCGGCTGACTCGCCGAACGCGCAGACTCAGTACCGGACCCACCGTGTACGCTGACTCAGTACCGGACCCGCTGTGTGCGCAGACTCAGTGCCGGACCCGCTGTGTACGCAGACTCAATGCCGGGCCCCTTCGCTGCGCAATCTCAGTGCTGGGCCCAGGCGGTGCAAGGTTGCTGAGCTGAGGAGAGCTTCTTGCTGCCCGGTTCCCAGTTCCAAAGACCGCGTCCACCTGAGCCGGCCCAGGCCGCTGTGACAGGAGAGGTGCCCGGGATCCCGGTCCCGAGCTGCGAGCGGGGGGCGAGTTGGGTTTCTGCGCCATGTCGATGTGCCGCCCGGGGCCGGGATGCGGCCGTTGAGGCCGAGCCCCAGGAGCGGTGCCGGGAGTGCGGGGCCTCGGGACACCCGCAGGATGAAGCTCAAGAAGCAGGTGACGGTCTGCGGCGGCGCCATCTTCTGTGTGGCCGTGTTCTCGCTCTACCTGATGCTGGATCGGGTGCAGCACGACCCGGAGCGGCGGCAGAGCGGAGTCAGCTTCCCCCGGGTAAGGGTGGGGGAGAGGGGAGGGTGAGGACGGGGACAGGGACGGGGATGGTGGTGGTGCTAGGGGGATGGGGATGGAGGTGATGGTGGTGTTAAGGGGATGGGGATGCTGGAGTTGGTGGTGTTAGGGGGATGGGGATGCTGGAGGTGGTGGTGTTAGAGGGATGGAGATGGTGGCAGTGGTGGTGGTGTTAGGGGGATGGAGATAGCAATGGAGGCGGTGGCGTTAGGGGGATGGAGGTGGCAGTGGTGGTGGCGGCGTTAGGGGGATGGAGATGCTGGTGGTGGTGGTGGCGTTAGGGGGATGGAGATGGCAATGGTGGTGGTGGCATTAGGGGGATGGAGATGGTGGTGGTGGCGTTAGAGGGATGGAGATGGTGGTGGGGTACGATGGAGATGGTGGGAGTAGAGTGGGGGACAGGAATGGTGGTGATGGTGATAGGGACGGGATTGGGGTGATGGACGTGGTGGGTGGGGGGGGACGGGACAGTGGGAGGAATGGGGGGAGGACAGTGATGGGGGGATGGAGACGACGGTGGTGGGGGGGATGGTGATGGTGGTGGGAGGAGAGGGGAGGTGTGGGTTTTGAGGACGGTGTGGGCATTGGGGGGCAGGGATGGGGGTATAGGGATAGTGGGAAGGAAGCGGTGGTGAGGAGGGCTTGAGAGTCAGGGAGTTGGGAGGAGAAGAGATGGTGGAGGGAGCAAGGCTAAGGGGGTAGGTGGGGGGGGAGTGAGTGAGGGTAAGGGGGAAAAGTGAAGGTGGGATTAGATGAGTGGATCAGGGGTTGGATGTGAGTCAGCAGGGTCGAGGAGGGAGGGTAAGACAATGGCTGAGGGGGAGACCCAATGGCTGAGCATGTGTGGGAGTGGTTTATTGGATCCTGATCTGTAGGATGGGATGTGCTATGTTGGGAACAGGGAGACTGAGTGCGGAGGACAGAATAACCCAGACCTCTGGATCCTGGGATATACTTGGGATCAGGATGTTTCCATCAGCAGTGTGCAACATAAAACTCTGAATCGATTTAGATGTATTGGTTAAACATATCCAAATAAAAACATTTTAATTCAGTATTATTCAGTTGCTGAAATGTGTCACAAAAAAGAGTGATTAGGGAGTGGAATGCCCTGCCTGCAGCTGTTGTAGATGCGCCAAGTTTGGTGGCGTTTAAGAGGTTAGTTGATAAGTATATGGATGAGAGGGAATGGTTTAGTTAGGAGGGGCATTGCTTTTTATTTTGGTCGGCACAACATCGAAGGCCGAAGGGCCTGTTCTGTGCTGTATTGTTCTATGTTCTATGTTCTAAATCTTGCGACACACTTGTGGTTTGCAGTGCACTGTCTGATTGGTCAGGCTGAATGCAGCATCAATAGCTTTCAAAGAGGAGTTGGAAAAATACACATTAAAGCTGTGGGAAAAGAAATGTCTCCTGTGTTCAGTGTTTATAAGATGCGATATACTATGTGTGTATATGTATGCGTTTATACCATAAGATACTTATTTTGTTACGATATAACTGAAGTTTGGTATTCTGTATGTTATCCACTGAGTGTTTGTATGATGTGAATTACCTGTAGCAATTTTTATATCTATTAACACAAAATTGCAAATTCTGCAACGCCACATCAAGTTTGAAATTCTAGGACAATGGGAGCTTAAATGTGTGATAACATAGGCAGCACTGATAATACAGCATTCCTCAGATAACTTAAAGGGTTTCTTCTCCCCCCAATTTATTTTCCTTTTTTCCCTTTCTTTCTCTGAAAATAAGAATGGAATAACATGCATTCTTGTACCTCTCCCAAGTAGAAAGCAGAGAGAAGCCATTCGGCCCCATTGAGTCTGCACCACAACTCCACTCAGGCCCTATCCCTGTAACCCCAATATTTGCCCTGATAATCCTCCTGTGACTAGTAGTCAATTTATCATGGCCTGTTCACCCAACCTATACGTCTTTCAGGCTGTGGGAGGAAACCGGAGCAGCTGGAAGAAATCCACATAGAGACAGGGAAAACGTACAGATTCCATACAGACAGTAACCCGATGCCGGAATCGAACTCGTGTCCTTGGATCTGAGACAGCAGTGCAAAGCACTGTGCCAGCGTACCACTTGTTCTCCTTGAGCTGATAAAGGATGGGCTGTATTTGGGCAGTATTGTGTCTTGGTTCCCCCTTACATTTGTTGAATGTACACAAGTACACTGGACTTCTTTTTTTACCCCTGTACCTAGTAGGAGTGCTATAAAAAATTGTATTGCTTTGTTTCTGGCATCTAAGAACATAGCCGAGTGATCAAACCTTTGTGTGACTTAGTGCTCTGTTATTTTAACCATTTATGTTTGAACTTGACTCTGAGTTTTGTAAACAGAAGAGTTGTACAGTAGCAAACCTGTTCTGTATTAACAAAAGAGTTGGCCCTTCCCTGTTATAATGAGACAATCATTAGCAGACAAATAAATCTTCAGTCTTTATGTAAAGACGATGGCGTTCTTTTCATAGTGTACTGCTTATTTGCTACCTGCAGTGTGCCTGATACTGGTCCTTAAGCTCAGTGCTGTTCATTGTGCTATTTGTAGCACAATGAGCCTTAACTCTCCTTTTCTTGGTAATGTTTACCCTGCTCCCTCCTGCAATCTTGCTATGCTGTTGTTTTGGCACCACCCTCCTGTGTCTTGTCTAAGTGGCCGCTCAAGTGTGTGAGCCGACAGTAAGTGTTGGCAGAGTGATTGAGTGATGGGATACTGCAGCTCTCCAGAGCTGCTGAATGACTGAGGCGAGTTAGTTGGTGGTCTCTGCTCCCTGCAAATGTGCTGAAATTAGTTGTAGTGCCAGATTGATGCATCACAGACCAGGAGTTGAGAATTCTGCTTCATGTGGTTTAGTTCTGCGCCAGACATGCCTTCACTGATCAGACAGTTAGCTATTTATGCTGATGGGCTGTATTATATTTCAGGCTCTGTATTTGATTACCTGGTGCTTGGTTTAACAAATTCACTACTCATACATGTGAAGCCTTCACCTTCTGCTGTTCCTTTGCGTACCAGCTTTCCGTAATTAAAATGTCTTTGTGCAAGTTTGAGCAATCACACCATGCAGATTTTTATAAATAGTTGGGGGGGGTAATAATGGGCTGGATGGGGAAATGTGGTTAACAAGGCTGTCCCTCACCTTGCCTGCTATTTGGAACAAAACTGGTCAATGGAGAGGGACTCGTCAGTCAGCTGAAATGTATCTGTGTTTAAGATATACAGCGTTCATCTATTTAAAGCACTGTCAGGATTCTTTGAGCTGCATTGTCCTTCCTCTTATCAGAACACTTATTTACATTGACCTCCCCAGGGAAGCTTGTCTGACCTTTAGTTAGTTTTGGTAGCTAACTGATTGTGTTCTACAAAGTGCTGCCCACATTGAATCATGAGAAAGATCCAGCGCAGAGGGAAGCAAGCCCATTGTGCAGATCTGAAAGAACTCTGCAATTAGCTGTGCTGATGAGGTAATGCCCACAGTACAGGGGGTTATTAAAAGTGAAGTTCAGAATGGATGAGTGTGGTGGTGGTGGTGAGGGTAAGGAAGATGAGGAAGTTATTGGTTTACTCACTCTGGGGTATGAACCAATGAAAAATACTGGAGCAAAAACTGACAATGCTGGAAATCTCGGCAGGTCTGACAGCATGTGTGGAGAGAGAACACGCCAATGTTTTGAGTCTGGATGACCCTTCGTCAGAGCTAAGAGCAAAGAAAATTGCATGAGATTTATGCAATGAGGAATTGGACAAAGGAAATGTAAAGGAAAAGTGTTAGGATATTTAGAGCACAGAGTGAGGGATAAATTGGTTGAGGATGCTGCTCATGTGCATTACCACATCTGAGGGTCATTGCAGGTCAGTTATCATCCTATCATACAAATCAGAGATATTCTGTTCCCACTGGTGCAACATGTCCACACAGTCAAGATACTGGGCTACTTAGTGGCGGGCTCCTGATTAAAACTATACTTGTGTTTTATACTTTGAGCTGTATAGGCTTATTCTGGAAGAGGCTGTTGATGTTTTCCATGTCAGTTGTGATGTGTTGTCAAGTGTCAACCAATGACACTTGAAAAAATAACTTCAAAATAAATTGTTGACCAATGTGTGGATCCTGGATTTTCACAGACAAGTGTGCAGGGTTTTGGTGAGACCATGTCTGGAATATTATATATAGTTTTGATCTCCACATTTAAGGAAGGACTGACTTGCATTGGAAGTGGTATTAGATTTTATTTAATTTGATTTATTGTCACATATTAGCATACCGTCAAAAGTATTGTTCCTTGTGCACTATACAGCGAAAGCATTCATTCATAGAGAAGGAAACAAGAGCATGCAGAATACAGTCACAGCTAAGGTGTAGAGAGAAATCAACTTAATGTGAGGTAGGTTCACTCAAAAATCTAAAGGCAGCAGGGAAAAGCTGTTATTGAGTCAGTTGGTACGTGATTTCGGACTTTTGTATCTTTTTCCTGAAGGAAGAAGGTGGAAGAGAGAATGTCCAGGGTGTGTGGTATCCTTAATTATACTGGCTGCTTTAAGGCAGTGAGAAGTGTAGACAGAGTCAGTGGCTGGGAGACTGGTTTGTGTGATAGATTGGGTTGCATTCATGACCTTTTGTAGTTCCTTGTGGTCTTAGGCTGAGCAGAAGCCAGTCTAGATACAACTAGAAAAAGTGCTTTCTAGGATGCATCTGTAAAAGTTGGTACAGTGAAGATTCATGCAGTTGGCCTTGGTTTGAGGTTGTTCTGTGATGAGAGGCTGAGTAATGGGCTTATTTTCTCTGGAGTTTAGAAGAGTAAGAGGTGATGTCATTGAAAATTCTGAAAGGATTTGATAGGGTGTATATGAGATTGTTCCTGCTGGTCAAGAAATCTAAAACACGAAAGGCACAGTCTCTGAATAGAGGGCCAATTAGTTAGGACTCAGATGGGAAATTACTCAAATGCTGAGCCGTTGGCGTTCTCTTCCCCTAGAGGGTTGTGGACGCTCCATCGATTTACTGCTGGATAGACACACTGGGGAGCCAAGTAACATGGGGGATAGCTGGAAAAGTGGAGTTGAAGTCCTTGAGCGCACTGAATAGCAGCAGAGACTCAATGGGCTGAGTGGCCCACTCCTATTTCTTGTGTACTTGAGTAATTAAACTGTATTCTGTTGACAGGCTGACTTGTTTACAGCAAATCAATTAACTGTCAGATCTTTCAAAGTAAATTGCATGCGGTTACATTGGGTAAAATTCCATTTAAGATGGATGATTTGTTGCAAAGACTTCTTGGCCATAGACATTTCTACATGTTAAAAAGGGTGTGCTTTTCTTCAGGTGAATTTTCTATCATTAGAATGACGAGCTGTCTGAGAAGGTGATAAAGTTGTAGCTGGAACAAAAGGAAAGAGAGCTCGAGGGAGGGGAGTGGGGGAATAAGTAAATCAGGATTGGCAGGCCTTGGTGAGTTTATGAAGATGAAACCAATTCTGCGTTGTATCTAAGATAAGGGCAGAATATTGCAGATGCTGGAATCTGACAGCATCTGTGGAGAGAGAATAGAGCCAATGTTTTGAGTCTAGGTGACCCTTTGTCAAATCTTTGTATTTTGGTGAGTTAGATGGCGCTGAAGACAGCAAGCAGTGTTATGCAATGATGTATTCTGCTGAGGTAGACCTTAAAGGCTGCAAGAGTCTAATTGATAAGTTAACAGGGTCTCAGCTCATTTAGAGTGTAATTGCTGCCTCGGTGAGGTAAACTGAAAAATGCTGGTAAATTTCAGCTGCCAGGTTGAAGTAACCCATATTAAATAAAGCTGGCGTGAGAGTACAATGCTTGCAAACTGACTATCTTGTCTTTGTTTTAAACAAAGCATTGAACCTAAATACTTGCATGCAGTTCTGCATTTCCACCCAGAGAATAATGTGCCATAAGCAGTATATTTTGAATTGTTTTTCCCAGTTACAACAATCAGATTGATGCATGAGCCCTTAGAGTTTATAACTTATTTTTGTTGGAGCCATTTAGAATAGTTGTCCAATAGATTTTAGTTTTTAGCTATTCGGAATGGCTGCAAATTAGGAGTGTGAAATTGGTGTCAAATCTCTGAGCAACGTAACACTTCCTTTCTCTTTTTTTTTGTTTTTCCAACACAGAGTCAAATCTCCGTGCTGCAGAATCGCATTGAGCAGTTGGAGCAGCTTTTGGAAGAAAATCACCAGATTATCAGCCATATCAAGGACTCTGTGCTGGAACTGACAGAGAATGCAGGTGGTCTCCCAGGCCTACTCGCTTACCAGGGAAATGGCTCTTGGGCTTTTCCCACAGATAATCACCCAACGTTTCTCTCTGTGTCACCTCAGGATTGCCAGTTTGCCCTTGGGAATAAAGGGCAAAAAACAGACCTGCAGGTAGGGAAACCTGATGAAACAGTGATCCAACATTTCTGTTGGATTGTCTTTGCTAATCTGCATGGATTGATGACACCACATTTTATCTAAAGCCTTTTTGACAAGATAAGATTTTGTTTGTGAAGAGGAAGATAATCGTCTTAATTTAAAACTGACAGCCTACAATGTGACTGCAATATTTTATCCAGGTTCCATAATCTCCTAATTGCTTCCACTCCACCACCACCTTCTCACCCCCATTCCCCTTTGAACCTCTCCTGAAGGGCCTGACTAATGCTGCAGTGCAGTTAACTGGTTCAGTCGCCCCCGTGCCCCTGGCACCCAGCCATCTTCCGTTTTGCTGCAGATGAAATGGTGAATGTGAACTTTGTAAATATGCCAAGGCAGCGGAAAACGCATAGGGTGGGAGTCTTAGACACCAGCTTGGTGCAGATGGAATGAAGGTCATGGGTTCAAGCTCTCATTGACACAATCAATGAGATTGATTGTGACTGACATTTCGGTGCAGTATTGAGGGAGTGCTGCACTGACCGAGACTTCTGTCTTTTGAATGAGACTATAAACTGAGGCCTTACGTATCTCGTCAGTTGTGCGGAAAAGGTCCTACCTTCTATTTCAAAAGCCAGTGTTCTGGTCAACATTTATTCTTTGACCAATGCTGCCAAGCTGATATTAATGCTGTTTTAATGTATGGGTCCCTACTGGGTGCTCTTTGACTGTCATCTTTATCTACGTAAATGACTGCAGCTCAGAAATAGTCTATTGATTGCAAAGCACGTTGAGAATGTGAGAAATTGTGTATAAATGCTTGCTGTTATGAGGACAGCTATAAAAAAGCTCTAAAACCAGCATGGAACGTGGCCAGTTGTGTCAAAAGCTAGCTTGCATTTTCAGCCTTCTGGCTTTTATAGTTTGAACAATTCTTCATGTTTGGAGCCCCAGGTAAAATATTCGCTGTACGATAGTGTGCTATTTGTCAAGATAAACAAATTCCATCTTTCATACCTCAGTTCTGGCCACTCAGACATAGTGTCCTGAATTGCAAAGGGAGCAAGACTAATTCCTAATGCCAAAATGGGATTCCCTACCTTGAAAGGGGTCAAATGGAAGGTGACTGGCAATGTTTCCTCTAATTCTTCTCTGCTGCAAGTGTTTGTTGTACTGCTCGAGCCCTTTACCTTACTGTACGGCTATGCGTGATTATATCTTAAAGGACCAATTGGTTGCAAGTGAGCTTTTTGTACTGTGCACAGTACTACACTCTGCATTGATGTACTGTACTGCTTTGAGACAGCATTGGTGATTGTATGGATATAAAGGAAACTGTGCAGGAAAAGTGAATTCCGAATGCAAGTACAAATTAATGGGGCACGGGTTTATTCAGCAAAAAATAAATTTAGCACGACTGCTCCTCACTGCTCCTAAACATATGGAGTGGATCTGCACAGCATGGGATCACTAAAGCAGCTGTTTCCCTTCCGAGCTCTGCCACTGAGAGCAGCATTGTCATGGGAATATCACTTCTAACTTCCCCTCTGAGTCCTGCACCACACTGACTTGTGCGTCACCATTCGTTTATCATCACTGCATCAGTATCCGCAAATTTGTTCTGTGTTACCAGTGTGGCAATATTATGACCACAGGGACTGCAGAAGTCCTACTACCTCACCTGCAATAAAAATGACCCCAACAACGGATCTGTTTACCAAAGGAAACACAACAGTGTGCAAGCGGTAAAAAACGCAAATGGCATGTTAGCCTTCATTGTGAGAAGTTTCGAGTACAGGAGCAGGGATGCGTTGCTACAATTGTAGAGGGCTTTGGTGAGACCACACCTAAAATACTGAGTGCGGTTTTGGTCTCATTTTCTGAGGAAGGATGCTCTTGCTCTCAAGGGAGTGCAGCGAAGGTTTACCAGGCTGATTCCAGGATGGCAGAACTGATGTATGAGGAAAGATTGATTAGGTTAGGATTGTTTTTGATGGAGTTAGATGAATAAGGGGGGAACTCGTAGAGACTTATAAAATTCTAACAGGACTAGACAGATTGGATGCAGAGAGGATATTCCCAATGGCAGGAGAGCCAGAACCAGGGGTCACCACTTGAGGATTCAGGGTAGATTATTTAGGACAGAGATGAGACATTTCTTCACCTAATGAATGGTAAGCCTCTTGAATTTATTACCACAGGAATAATTGATGCCAAAACATTGAAGGAGTGACTAGATATAGCAATTGGAATGAATGGATCAAAGGTTGTAGGTAGAAAACAGGATTAGGCTATTGAGTTTGGATGATTAGCCATAATCATGATGAATAGATGAGCAGGTTCGAAGGGCCAAATGGCCACCACCTGCTCCTATCTTCTATGTATGTTTCTAGGTATTTGTGTTGAAAGCGCTGTTAGTTTTTTTTTTGTCTGGATGAGCAAGGTTTTCCTGCTCCATATCCGATTTGTTTTGGTGTGAACACATTATCTCTGCATCACCATTTACAGAGAGTCGTATAAATAACTTGCTTCATTGCTCAGATACTTGGCTAAACAAACACTGATGCAGAAGGAAGTGATCTTGATAGCCAAGCACTTCAAACGGAAATTGACTTTGTTACTCGTTCGTAACCAGATCACCTGATTCAAGTGATGTAATCCCTCTGCTGCTGGATCTTAAGATCAATTCTGCATTTCATCTGAATGCTGGTTTTGTGAAGCCTGGGCATCTGCATTTTGTAGCTTATCCATATTTACTGAACCAAGTGTTTTGTGCCTTATTTATGGCAGCAGCGACTTAAATCAGTAGAACCAATAAATGCAGACCATCTGAAATAAAAGCAATCAATGAGCAAGTTTGCAAGATGTCCTTTGGCATCTAACGAATTCTGGCAAGGTTCTTCATCTGTCTTCTGCTTTTGATGATCAACTGTTTTAATTTTCAGCATCATCTTCAATCTGTAAGTTATTTATTAAGGACGAGTTTGAGTTAAGACTAATAACCCAGTGTACTATGAACCTGTCCTTTGGGAAGCAGAAACTTCAAAACTGCTTGACATTTTGAATTTAAATTGTAATTAGCCTTCAGGGTGCTGCTTTTATCTTGAATTATTATCTCACAATGCAAGCTTCAAATATGTATTTAGAATAAACAAAGTAATCTTGCAGCATTCCAGGACATGTAATCAGTGTTGATAATTGGGATTAATGTACCCACTCAGTAACCGGATCCTGCTGGAATGTGTGGCTGGAGGCTAGAGTAACTGATGAGTTCTGTAGCAGACTGGTCAGTGTCAGAGAACCCAAGGTTGCCCACCCACCTTGCTAAATTCCTGATGTTTGCTCTGACAGATGCTGGATGTTTACTCGCTGTTAAAATTTGATAACTTGGACGGTGGTGCTTGGAAGCAAGGCTTTGAGATCACCTATGATGAGCACGAATGGGACAATGAGCCATTACAGGTGTATGTGGTCCCCCACTCCCACAATGATCCAGGTGAGAGGAAACTGGGAGTTGATGCTTTTTGGGAATATATACTGAGAGGAAAGATGGGTTTCCGGAGTTCGTTAGTGTTGGATTTATTAAGATTTCACTGCAGCTTTGTTTTTTATGCATTTCTATACATACGTAACATCTGGTGGCTTTACAAAAACATATCAAAGTAACCAGTTAATTTTCTCATTTCAAATTGTGATCCCTGCAGCCTTTGCTGGTGAACATGTTAGTTGAGGGCATTGTAAATTTTGCTGTCTGCCAGACTTTGTAGCCAAGCTGTTTTTAATATTGGTTTTAGGTCAGGTGTTTCATGAGTCTTGTCAAGCTGGTAGCCTAGCCTCATACACAGCGGTTAATTGTTGGGGAGACCTGTTTTCTTTTAACTTCCTCTTGAGTGACAGTTTATGGGTTTGAGCCCCCAAGCAGAACTTTAGTTCAATCTCTGTAGACAAACCAGGAAGTGCTGCATTGAGGTTCTCTTCTGTTGGTTCCATTGGATGTCAGGTTTCTTATGATGTTATTTACGAGGGGGATTAAGCAGCCAGGTCTGGGTCATCCTTGTTCTCTCAAACAACACAAGGTTAACTGACCATTCATCTCGTTGCATTTTGTGAAATCTTGCTCTGTCTATTATAGCAATATTAACTGCACTTTTGGAAACTCCTTGCACACAAAATACTCAGGTTTTTTCAGAGATATGAAATGTCATTAAGTTCCTGATGGCTTTAACTCTTGTTTTTGCCTAGGCTGGGTAAAGACATTTGACAAATATTACCAAGACCAGACACAGCATATTCTGAATAACATGTTGGTGAAACTGCAAGAAGATCCCAAGCGGCGCTTTATCTGGGCAGAGATCTCCTTCTTCTCCAAGTGGTGGGACAATATTGACAATCAGAAAAGGTCTGCTGTCCGCAGGTATGCTAGAATGAAATACTTTATTAAATAAGCTACTGACTCTCGCCAGGAAGCATTCTATAGACCCGGGTTCCCCTTCTCAAACTGTAGACAAGTAAATAATCGTCAGGGCAAATCTGAGTGCTAACAGGCTGGAAGGACCACAGATCAGTATCCTGGCCTGGGTGCCATTTCCAACAGAGGTTGCTGGTGCTTGTCTGATTTGTTTTTAATTTTACTCCATCTCCCTTGCTTTGGACATTGAGACCGTTTGCCTTTGGAATTACGAAGTGTTATCGGCTTTAGAACCATGCTAAAGCAAAATGGGAATGTTGAACCTTGGTGATACAACATCACTGTAGCTTCCATTTGATTCAGTTGTAATGGGTAGATTTTCAGTTATGGCATGAGATTAACTGTCCAGCATCTGATAGATCAGCATTCAGCTGAATGTGTTTTGCTTTCTTTAAACCAGGCTGGCAGCTAATGGTCAGTTGGAGTTTGTGACAGGAGGCTGGGTAATGACAGATGAAGCCAACTCGCATTATTTTGCAATGATTGACCAGCTAATCGAAGGACATCAGTGGATGGAGAAAAATATTGGTAAGAGTCCATGTTGAAGAGTTATGAAGTTGACATAGCGATGCTTTAAATATTGAAAGATTTGGGATTTTTTGCTGTCAGTTTTACTCATGGAATATTAATTCTGAAGTTGAAATGTTTATCCAATATTGACATTATTTGGCAAAGTATTCATATACAGACAGTAAAGTGCTCTATACTGTCCTACTCTGTCCCATCAAACCCTCCCAGGAAAGATACGAAATAGTGTTAGCTACAGAGTAAAGCTCCCTCTACACTGTTCCCACCAGACACTCCCAGGACAGGTACAGCACGAGGTTAGATACAGAATAAAGCTCCCTCTACACTGTCCCCATCTAACACTCCCAGGACAGGTATAGCACAGGGTTAGATAGTGACTGAAGTTCACGCATTATCAGCACAAATTTTATAATTTTTTTTACCATTTACTACACCAGTTGTCTTTTCATGTTTCTAATTGTCAATTCAGGGCTACCTTTCACAAAAACTGTGCTTCTACCTTTTCACAGAGATACCCTTGAATTGGCAATCTGACTTGAAACAACAAATGAGTGTTGCAGTCCATTCATGTGAGAACTTTGCAGATCTGGCTGGAGTGGAAACAGTTCTGAAGGATTAAAGATTTGTAAATCCCCACAGGTTTCTCGTGAAGTGCTCCTAAAGCTGCAGAGTCAAATTGTCAACTCACATTTCTCTATAAAGGATACTGGAGGGTACATGAGGAACCACATTTAGCATTTATAGCAGAAGAGGAGAGCATGTTTGGTAGCAGGGGGAAGAGAAGCAGATCATTAATTTCTAAAGTGCTTTTGAAACCCCAAATTTTCATTGCTGTAGAATGAATTTGGACTTGTATTTTTAAATTTTGAATGTCTTTACATCTTTTGCCCACTCCTGGGTACATGCAGTGCAGTGTCCTTGTTGCTTTCTACTTTGCTTCATTTGATGTGATGTTTATTCTGTTGCACGTTTCTGTTTCTCACATTTGCAGGAGTGATTCCAAAATCGGGTTGGGCAATTGATCCCTTTGGCCACAGCTCAACCATGTCCTATCTGCTCAAACGAGCCAATCTGACCAGCATGCTGATCCAGCGAGTGCATTATTCCATCAAAAAACACTTTGCAACCACCAAAAATCTGGAATTCATGTGGAGACAGACCTGGGGTAGGTGAGAGCAGTCTGAAGCTGCAAACATGCTTGGTACATAGTTGCTGTAAAATAAGCTATCTCTCTCTCTCTCCTAACTGCTACATGAGCTGATCTAACCATTTGCAACTTTCTCCCTTTCCTTGTCTCTGAACAGTTGCACAATTAGCGGCAGTGAGAGCAATCCAATTAATTGTTAATCTAATTTCTTCACAAATCCATACTGATTTCTGACTAAAGTAAGAATCTTGCTTTGCTTCCTGCACCTTGCTCTAGATACTGATTCAAGCACAGATATCTTCTGTCATCTAATGCCATTCTACAGTTACGATGTCCCTCATTCCTGTGGACCTGACCCTAAAATCTGCTGCCAGTTCGACTTCAGACGCCTTCCTGGGGGTCGCATCAGCTGTCCATGGAAAGTTCCACCTAAGCCAATAAACAATGCTAACGTAGCAGAGAGGTAGGTGCTGGTCACATCAACTTCTGTATTGATTTCTCTCTCTCTCTCTCTCTCTCTCTCTCTCCACTCATCAGATCAGACTTTAACTTTGATTGAGGCCTGTGCTTACTGTTGATCCTCAGCAGTCGGTCCTTTATTAGTATTTGTTTCTTGTCCGTACTCCTGCTAAACCTGCTTGTTGTTCATCACGTCTTAAGCATTAATCTGTTAATTTTAACTTGGCTTATGGTTGGATGAGCTTAGATGAATGGAATATTTTCCTAGTGTTGTGCAATCTTCATCTTTAAGAATGTGTTTGAAATTGTCCATCTTTTCTGGTGCTGAATCTTCTAAGATTTTGATAAAAATCATCCTGTGTTCAGATGTTCTTCAAAAAGTTAAAAACTTTATTTATTAGTGTCACATGTAAGGCTCACATGAGCACAGTAACAAAGTTACTGTTAAAACCCCCAGCTGCCACGCTCAGATGCCTGTTCGGGTGCACTGAGGGAGAATTTAGCACGGCTGATCCACCTAAGCAGCACATCTTTTAGACTGTGGGTGGAAACCGGAGCACCCGGAGGAAACCTACGCTGACGTGAGAGAACGTGCAACCTCCATACAGAGAGTGACCCAAGCCAGGAATCGAACCTAGGTCCCTAGCATTGTGAAGCAACAGTGCTAACCACTGCCACCAATACATGTGATCAACATGTGGAACGGAAATCTTGGGTGTAGGAAGGGTGGCATTAGAGGTAAAGATCCCTCTGATAATTGAAGAGCCAGTTGTGTGTTGTGATTGACTGTAAACTATTGGTGGATCATCTTAATTGAATAGAATAGCTACTTTGTATCCTTATGCAGTCTTGGTCAGTTTTCACACTTGCCAATGATTTGAAGTAGAATCTCTGCTTGATTATTTTTCTCCCTTTGACTCACCCAGAGTTACGGTGGCTAAATTTTGCTAGTCATGTTAGAGCAGCTAACAATACACAGATCAGTCGACTCTGATATATCTCTATTCCACCTTCCATTGACTCACTGGGATCTCTGTTTTTGTATTTTTCTATTTTTGTTTTGCTGGTAATAATCTAGATATAAAAGTTCCAAGGCTTAAAGGTTAAATTATATTTATTAGTCACAAATAAGGTTACATTAACACTGCAATGAAGTTACTGTGAAATTACCTCAGTCGCCACAGTCCAGCGCCTGTTTGGGTCAATGTACCTAACAGCACGTCTTTCAGAATGTGGGAGGAAACTGGAGTAATCGGAGGAAACCCGTGCAGACACAGGGAGAATGTGCGAACTCCACACACAGTGACCCAAGTCAGGAGTCAAACCCGGATCTCTGCCGCTGTGAGGCAGCAGTGCTAATCAGTGTGCTACCGGGAGTTGAACCCAGGTCCCTGGCACTCCGAGGTAGCAGTGCTAACCGCTGTGCCAGAGAGATTCCAGCTGTAATCCATCGTGATGTAATCTGGTGTGAGGAAATAAAAAATGGAAGTTTTGAAAACTGATAGCTTTAGAATAATGTAGATTGTGGGACAGTGTAATGGCAATGTTGTCAAAGTGTGGCTGGTAGGTTGAAGGATAAGGAACATTGGTAAAATAATTGGTAAGACGTGAGCGAGAGAAGCTTCTTCAATTGTGATGCTATGAAATTGACCTAGAATTAGTGATTGAGGGAAAAACGGCCCATGCTAAAGATTATACTGATTAGGTGGACAAAAGATTTATTATCACATGTATTTGTCTACAATGAATGCACTGTAAGGACAAAGCATACAGTACATTGAGAAGAAAAGGAGAGAGTGCAGAATGTATTGTTATAGTCATAGCGAGAGAAAGATCAACTTAACATAAGATAGGTCATTCAAAAGTCTGACGGTGTTAGGGAAGAAGCTGTTCTTGACTCGGTTGGTACATCTCCTCAGATTTTTGTATTTTTCTCTGGCAGGAAAGGGGTGAAAGACGGCATGTCTGGAGTGCATGGGATTCTTGATTATGCTGACTGCTCTCTGGAGGCAATGGGAAGTGTAGACGGATTAAATGGATGGGAAACTGGTTTGCATGATGGACTGGGCTTTGTTCAAGACTCTTTGTAGCTTCTTGTGGTCTTGGTCAGAGCAGGAGCCATACCAGTGCTTTCTATAGTGCATCTGTAAAAGTTGATGAGAGTCATTGCAGATATGGCAAATTTTCTTGGCTCTTGAGAAAATAGAGACTTTGCACTGGGTTGTCAGGATATAGGAAGAATGAGTAAATGCGATTGCTACTGTAGTCCCACTGAAGGGTAAAGGGCTGATTGGGCTGAATGGCCTGATACTGTAGCAAGTTTCCTTTTCCCGTAAGAAAATCTTTTTTGATTGCTGCAGTTTAACTTCTTTGATGCTGATGAGATGCTAAGTTTGCTCATGTCTGTCATCTACACCTGTTTGGTTCTCCCTCACTACAGATTCTTCTTTCTTCCTTCTCAGGGCAAATTTACTCTTGGATCAATACAGGAAGAAGTCCAAGCTGTACAAGAGTAAAGTGGTTCTGATTCCTGTCGGAGATGATTTTCGTTATGACAATGCTCTGGAGTGGGACCAGCAGTTCCAAAATTATGCAAAGCTTTTTGACTACATGAACTCCCATCCCGAGCTTCACGTGCAAGTAAGTGCTCTGTGTCAAGGTAAAATCCAGTTGTCTAGATTCCAATGGTCCAGTAGCAATGTCTCTGAGCTGTGTCTTCCCTTCTATTGTTGGTCACCCAAAACAGCAGGGTGTAAAGGTTGGTAAGGGTCAGAAAGGCAGCTACGTTGATGATGAAGCCCAGAGCAAAAGACATATCCTGACCCTGAATTACACCATTGGTATTGTCACCAACTGGGATGACATGGAGAAGGTCTGACATCACACTGTTCAATGAACTGAAGCTGTCTACTTTGATCTGCAGTCTGTTCTGAGCTAGCTGGTCTGGGCAATAGATGAAGAAACACTTGATGTCAGTGCCATTCCTGGCCTAGGTGAGGAAAAATGTTGGGATTTTCTGTCAACAGCTTTTTTGGGGAAAAACCTGGAAGTCCGCAGCCAATGAGACTCACCTGTGATTTTGCTCATTTTCAAATTTTCTGCCATGACTCCCAGGCAATTAGTGGTTGCTGGGAACGACGTTAGAGGGAGCCTGAGTAGGAAGGTCTTCAGCAGTGGGGGAAACATATTGAAAATGAAGGAAACTTCGCATTCGGTTTCTAGATTTCTCCCCGACACCTGTCTGAAATGCCTGTTTGCTTTTCAGGTGCAATTTGGGACACTATCTGAATACTTTGATGCTATCTATAAGAAGTACGGTGTCAGCCCTGGCAGCAAGCCTCCGTCCTACCCGGTCCTCAGCGGCGACTTCTTCACCTATGCTGACCGTGAAGATCATTATTGGAGTGGATTTTTCACCTCGCGACCGTTCTATAAAAATCTGGACAGAGTGCTGGAATCGCATCTCAGGTAAGGAACCTCCAGTTCATTTAATCAGGTGTTGTGTTTATATGCAGTTGTATTTGAAGTCTTCACGTTCTGCCTTCGTGGAAAAGAATAAGAGGGCCTTGAAGAATATTACAATAAAAGTATAAGTGAGTCTTGGGATCAATAAAAGGCAGAATAGGGAACAAGAAGACAGAGCTGATAGTGAATAATAGAAAGATACTGACAGGAGTTAGATTTTTTTGTTAAATGACCCATGACATGGGAATTTGGCACTCATTTAGTAATAATGCCAAACCCATGGAAAGAGTGCAAGAGAGATGCACCAGGGGAGGAGGATTTATTTATGAGAAGAGGCTAGAAAAATTTGGGCTTCTTTCAGAAGAGCAGAATGGGTTAAAAAAAAGGATTTGATCGAATTGTTCAAACTTGAGGAGTTTCAATTAATTAAATCAAGAAAAACTGTTTCCTTTGTTGGCCAGTCAATAATTGAAGATCACCAAAAGAATGCAATGAGTTAAAACTTTTTTTAGACAGCACACTGTTAGAATGGTGAAAGTAGCATAACTTTTAAAACAGGAAGTGGATTACTACTTTACGAAGATGGATTCAGAGGGTAATACAGGGACAGGATATTGGGATTGTGCTCCCTGGCCCAAGTAAACTGACTTCCTTCTGTAAAGTTCTAAGGTCACCTAGCGTACAGCGCCATTTCTGTTGAATGATTGCTGCTGGGATTATGTAAAAACCTTGTCGTTTTATTGCAGAGCAGCTGAGATCCTTTACAGCTTGGCACTGAATCATGCTCGACGTTCCAGTGCAGACAGCAAATACCCGATTTCTGATTATAGCTCACTCACAGAAGCCCGCCGGAATATAGGCTTGTTCCAGCACCATGATGCCATCACCGGCACTTCAAAAGAAGTGGTTGTTGTTGACTATGGGATCCGGTATGTGTCACTGAGTCTCTGAACCAAAATCAAATGCCAATTAGTAACAATGTCAAATAAATATTTTTATTTGGATCAAGGTATCGCCACCATACTTCAAACCCAACTAAAATTCGTACAAATCAAGGTGCTGCTTGGCCTAGCACTGTGGGTTAGCACTGCTGTTTCACAGTGCCAGGGACTCATCTTCGATTCCCAGCTTGGGTCACTGTTTGTGTGGCGTCTGCATACTTTCCCCATGTCTCTGTGGGTGTTTCTCGATGCTGTGGTTTCCTGTCACAGTCTGAAAGATGTGCTGGTTAAGTGATTGGCCATGCTAAATTAACTCTTAGTGTGAAGGGACTAACTCAGGTAAATGCAAGGGATAGGGCCTGGGTGGGATTGTGGCCGGTGCAGATTCTGTAGGCTGAATGGCCTCCTGCACTGTAGGATTCTGTATGTGAATAGGGACAGATTTGCAAAAGCTGAAGCTTGGGGACTCCTATGTGTAACATGAATGGAGAGGGGAGTTTGAGATGAATGTGCTTTACTTCTATAGAGTCTCACACCCTCTCCTTGCCTGAGGACCACTGCTTTGCTTTTGGTGTTTATTTTCCTATAAATGCTTCTGTGTGATAGTTGTTCTGGTTTATGGAGACCACTGAAACCTTGTTCCTGTATAAAGCTGCCAAGTAAGCCCAGAGGGTGTTATAAAAAAAAATTCATGCTCCTCATGCTAAACGTTGAGGCCGTTGCACAGGCACAATGAGAAGCTTTAGAAATGCACAGCTTTTAGTGGCAGGGGACGAGATAGGATACTGCATAAACGTGGGGATTTCTGGGGCTGTGTTGGATACTGTTGAAGCACGAGACTTTTCTTTTCCTTTCAGACTCTTCCATTCTCTTATGAACTTAAAACGAGTGATAATTAATGCAGCTCACTTTCTAGTGCTCCGGGACAAGAGCAGCTACAGATACGACCAGTCGTCACTTTTCCTGCAGATGGTAAGTAAACTTGTGATATTTATTAAATATATTATCCCCATTAAAACCAAAGCTAAGACAAGCACTTATTTCTCAAGACTGAAGTGAGGGGTGGGGTGGGTGAGGGAATCTATCCTTCAACCATTGTCTGTTGTTTTATATTTGCTTATTTATTAGTGTCACAAGTAGGCTTGTATTAACACTGCAATGAATTTACTGTGAAAATCCCCTAGTTGCCGCATTCCGGCACCTGTTGGGGTACAGTGAGCGAGAATTTGGCACGGCATCCTAATCAGCATGTCTTGTGAACTGTGGGAGGAAACTCACACAGATGCGGGAGAGTATCAGACTCCGCAGTGACCTAAGCTGGGAATCGAACCCAGGTCCCCAGCGCTGGGTCCACTGTGCTACCCTTTAGTATTCCCAGGCTGAGTGCAGTATTCCAGAAATCAGTGCTAGATTCAGAAATATAAATTGGTCCAAATGAGTCTGAAACTTATCAATGCTTTACTTTTAAAAATAGCCCAGTCCTCTTGCTTAGACACGACTAAATAAAATAGGCTTCATTTAGCAGCTACTGTGCCCAGCCTGCAGTAGTGAGCAGACTGTAGGGAGGGGCACAACTTCCTAAGATTCCATCTGGAATGTGCCACATTTACCAAGCACAATAGCTCGTTATAAGTAGTGATTGTGTTAGCCATACTTTGTTTCTGAATTATTATAATGTTTCAATTTTAATTTTAGGATGACAAACGGCAAAATCATGATGCATTACCAGAAAAAGTGGTGATAAAACTGGAATCTCTTCCCAGGTACAACAATTTTTTTATAACAGTTAAGCAGCACGAATTTATTTGTATGCATAACTTGCATTTTTGATACCCCTTCCGTGTTGTTTTTGCAGATACCTGGTTGTGTTTAACCCCATTGAACAAGAACGCCCCTGTGTGATTTCTGTTCTCACTACCTTACCCCAGGTCAGGGTTACATTAACCGATGGAAGCCATCTGCCAACGCAGATCAGCGCTGTGTGGAAATCAGCGACAGATATGGTGGCCGATGTATACCAGGTATTGCAGAGAAAGTTGGGCTCTGTAAATTTAATTACAGTTCTGTGTCGATGCAGAAGTCATGCGTAATGGTCTCTGTATTAAATATTTATACAGTGTCTGTTTGGATCTAGAAGTTCAAATATTGATTCTGTCCCTCCAAACTTGGGTTTGAGCAGTGTTGCCTTGACAGAAGGGTAGAGGTTATGGTGTACTTTGTCACTCTTACACTTAGGGTGGCACAGTCGTTAGCATTGCGGCCTCACAGCACCAGGGAGCTGGGTTCGATTCCCGGTTTGGGTGACTGTCTATGCAGAGTCTGCACGTTCTGAATTCACGGATATGGGGGCTAGTTGAGGTGGTGAATAGATTACCTAGCTCCCTCTTAAATATGGAGGAGAAAAGAATTGAGGGATGGGTTAATAGGATGAAATTAAGTAGGACGGGAGAAGGCTCCTGTGAAATATAAACATTGACCGGAATTGGTACATTCTCCCCTTATCTGTGTGGATTTCCTGAGTACTCAGGTTTCCTCCCACAGTCCAAAAAAATGAGCTGATTAGGTGCATTGGCAATGATAAATTCTCCCTCAATGTACCCGAATAAGCGCCAGAATGTGGTGACTAGGGGATTTTCATAGTAACTTCATTGCAGTGTTAATGTAAGCCTATTTGTGTGACTAATAAAGTTAAAGTTGAGGGTTCCAATCTCACTCAAGTTTGAGTATGTAATTTAGGTTGACATATTATCAAGGAAGCTTTCAATTGGGATATACTCTGCCCATTTGGATCAATGTTAAAAATTCTACATGCAGAAGAGGAAGGAGTTCTCTTGGAGCCCTGATCCAATATTGATCCTTTAGCCAGCAGCAATGTAAACAGATTATCTCTCCAGTTGTTTCTAGTGTTTGTGGAGTGTGTTAATTGCAGGTGTTTAATGCTAGCGTTATGTTGCAGAATCAATTACTTGACTGGTGGAGTGTTTTATGATGTATGTAGGACTTAATACATTATAAAGATGCAGGCTCACTCATTCAGTCTGTCAATGGTAATGTTTGTTCTGAAGCCAGCGTATTTTCTTGTTTCGCTTTGAACATGACCTAACCATATCAATACATTAAATAATTTAATGACACCACTGGCTATTTGCACTCTGGTGTAATCTCAGTTCACACAAGGCTGATGAATATACCCCTTTTGTTCAATATAACATGATTTTCTGTCCTCCAGTCGCTGCTATGGTATCCGTTCTGTCTTTCACCACAGATCTCCTTTGTTGCTCGACTCTCTGCCCTGGGACTTGCTGTGTTCCAACTGACTGAATCATTTAATCACCGCACATCGGTGAAATCCAACACAGTCATCTACCTGCGAAATCGAGATGTGACTGTGAGTAAGAAGGAGCCGTTTAGCGTAAAGATCCTGGAATCCTTGACTGATGATTTCCTCATTGAAAACCAGCACATGCAAGTGTGGTTTAATGGAGTGACTGGATTAATGGAGGTAGGAATGCTGGATGTCACTATGACAGTACTTGCCCAGGAACTGTCTGTTTGGTTATACACATGCCCTCCTTGTATACAGACGCATCCATAGGGAGTTACTACACTCTCTTTAAATTGATCACTTTTACCTGGATTGCAAAACTCTGGCAGCCTGTGCTGCAAGCTTTATTGTTATCTCCTGCATCCAAAAGTTATTTGTTTTGTGTGGGAAAGTTCCTGTAATAAAACCTGGCTAAAAAGTTTACACAATAACAAATTTTGGACAGATTGGAGTGGAAGTAGGTTAGAGCCTTTATATTATTTGTAATTTATTGTTTACAACTCTTGTGCACGTTTAGGTAGAATGTAACCACAGTGATTTATTTGCTGCTTTATTTTGCTCAGTAACACAGTTTACTTTTCAGAGCATCAAGCGGAAAGACGACCAGCAGAAGCAGAAGGTACAGATGGAGTTTCTGTGGTACGGGACACGGCCATTTAAGGATAAGAGTGGGGCGTACCTCTTCCTACCTGACGGTGAAGCCAAAGTACGGACTTTTATAACAGCGGCTTTCAAACTATTCTGGGGGTGGGTGGGGGTGGTGACATGAGGTCTTTATGTATCTGGTGATTTGATTTGATTTATTATTGTCACATGTATTAACATACAGTGAAAAGTATTGTTTCTTGCGTGCTATACAGATAAAGCATACCGTTCATGAGAAGGAAAGGAGAGGATGCAGAATGTAGTGTTACAGTCGTAGCTAGGATGTAGAGAAAGGTTAGCTTAATGCAAGGTAGGTCCATTGAAAAATCTGATGGCAGCAGAGAAGAAGCTGTTCTTGAGTCGGTTGGTACATGACCTCAGATTTTTGTACTTTTTTCCCCACAGAAGAAAGTGGAAGAGAGAATGTCCATGGTGCATGGGGTCCTTAATTATGCTGGCTGCTTTGCCAAGGCAGTAGGAAGTGTAGA
Source organism: Sphyrna mokarran (assembly GCA_024679065.1). Lineage (NCBI taxonomy): Eukaryota > Metazoa > Chordata > Chondrichthyes > Carcharhiniformes > Carcharhinidae > Sphyrna > Sphyrna mokarran. The sequence goes on from JAGIQG010000033.1 coordinate 3,441,245, forward strand.
CAGAATCAGTGGATGGCAGGCTGGTTTGTGTGGTGGATTGGGCTACGTTCACAACCTTTTTAGTTTCTTGCGGCCTTGGGCAGAGTAGGAGCCCATACCAAGTTGTGATACAGCCAAAAAGTGCTTTCTGTGCTGCATCTATAAAAGTTGGTGGGGTCGGGGGATGTTAAGACTTTATGCAGTCGTTGAAATACCTCGCGCATGCTGGCACATCCCCTATCCCAAAGTTTCAACAACACTGTCCAAAGCAGAACATTGCCATCATTGCAGGAAGCATTTATCAGCACAGTGTTGTTAACAGAACAGTTGCAGAAATGTTCTGTGTGTTGAATCGAAAATTGGTGACTTAATGCACCCCAGGTCCGTTCTTGAATTGTGGAAAATAAAACTCGTGCTCCTTTACTCCTTTTAAAAATGAGAAAACGGAAGCATGAAGTGTAAGTGTGGTACTGATTCAGTTGTGGTTTTGTAATTCTGAAGCAGCGTTTTGTGGGTTTTCTTTATGGGACATGAGTGTTGCTTGCTGGCTGGCCAGCATTTATAGACCAACCCTAGTGAGGCATCTAAATCTCACCAGCAGCCTGAGTTAAAACATATAGAACATTATGGCGCACTACAGGCGCTTTGCCTCTCGATGTTGGTTTCACATGTTGGTGCAATCTAAAGCCCATCTATTCCAATATGATCCGTATGTTTATCCAATGACCATTTAAATGCACTTAATGTTGGCGAACCCAATCTCCCCTCACTAGCCTCCCAGAGAATCCTACGATAAACCTCATCCGGCCTTCAGGACTTAGCTATTTTCATACTTTACAGAATTGCTAACGCCTCCTTATGAACTTCAATCCCATCTAGTCTAATAGCCTGTATTTCAATTTTCTCCTTGACAACATTGTCTTTTTCCTGTGTGAATACTGATGCAAAATATTTATTTAGCACCTTTCCTATCTCTTCGGACTCCACGCACAACTTCTAACTACGGCCCTAATCTTGCCCTAGTCATTCTTTTATTCCTGACATACTTATAGAAAGCTTTAGGGTTTTCCTTGATCCTGCCTGCCAAAAACTTCCCATGAACCCTCCTGGCTCTTTGGCTAACTTGTAACTCTCAAGTGCCCTAACTGAGCCTTCACATTTCATCTTGACATAAGTCTCCTTCTTCCTCTTCACAAAGAGATTCAACTTCTTTAGTAAACCACAGTTCCCTCACTTGAGCATTTCCTCTCTGCCTGACAGATACATACTTGTCAAGGGCATGCAGTAGCTGTTCCTTGAACAAGCTCCACATTTCAATTGTGCTCATCCCCTGCAGTGTCCTTCCACATCTCATGCATCCTAAATCTCTCCTAATCGCATCATAATTTCCTTTCCTCCAGCTATAACTCTTGCTCAGCAGTATATACACATCCCTTTCCATCACTAATATAAATGTAACCGAATTGTGGTCAGTACCACCAAAGTGTTCACCTACTCCAAACTTAACACTTGGCCTGGTTTGTTACCCAGTATCAAATCCAATGTGTCTTTGTCTCTTGTTGGCTTGTCTACATACTGTATCAAGAAATCCTCCAACACACAATGGACAAAAACTGACCCATCTGAAGTACTCGAACTACAGCTTTTCCAGTCAATATTTGTAAATTTAAAATCCCCCATAACTACCCTGTTACTTTCATTCCTACCCAGAATCATCTCTCCTATCCTTTCCCCTACATCTTTTGAAAGTTTCGAAGGCCTGTAGAAAACTCAACAAGGTGACCTCTCCCTTCGTGTTTCTAATCTCAGCCCATGCTACCTAGTAGAGGAATCCTCATCAAACATCCTTTCTGCCACCATAATACTATCCCTAAATAAAACAGTGCCACACCTGGCAATCTTATTGCTGCCAAGTGCACCAAGGAAGAGTGTACAACAGCTGAAATCCCCCTCAGTTAAATAGTCCTTTTTTTTTGTCAAGTGCTGTGCTTTCTTTAATGGGAAAGCCATTGGAATTGTCACCAATAAGAGGACTCTTTTGGGGCATGAAGGAATTCGAAGGAAGGAAAATATGAATTTTTGTTTTATATAGGAAGGGGCCATTTTGTATGAGGACAGGGGAAGATACAGCCGTACCCGGCGTGGCAAGTGGTTAGCACTGCTGCTTCACAGTACCAGAGATCTGGGTTCGATTCTCGGCTTGGGTCACTGTCTGTGTGGAGTCTGCACATTCTCCCCATGTCTGTGTGGGTTTCCTCCAGATGCTCTAGTTTCCTCCCACTCTCCAAAGAGGTGTAGGTTAGGTGCATTGGCCATGCTAAATTGCACCTTAGTGTCAAGGGGACTAGTTAAGGTAAATGCATGGGGTTATGGGGATAGACCTTGGGTGGGATTGTGGTCAGTGCAGACTTAATGGACTGGCTGCTTCCGGCACTGTAGAGATTTTCTGATTATGCTAATCCTTAACCTGTAATGCTTTACAGAGGTGGAAAAGAATGTAGAAGATACTGTAATGTGGTGCACATGTTAATTTGTTTCACTAAGTGGCTACACGTGTTGATCTGTTTTCAGGCTTATATTGCCAAACAGGCAGCCATCACTCGCATTAACAAAGGTCCATTGTTCTCTGAAGTTATTACCTTCTATCAACACTACCAGCAGATTGTTCGTCTCTACAACTTACCAGGTAACGGTAGCTTTCATTACCCATGGCAGGAACTTTCTGAGGTGAGTTTGGAGGAGGAACAGTGGACACCAAGTAAGAGATAATGGCACTGTCCATGAGGCTCTGGAGGAAAGGTTAGTACCCACTGAGACAAGGTGATTCAGGAAGGGAAATTATAAAGCATAGGGTCGCCGGGGGTTGGCATCTAACCTCAGATGAATGAAGAGGGGAAACTCTCAAGCTATGCTTGGAGCAACAGTGTGCAAAGATGGGTTGTGGACAGTGGAAAGATTTGAAATTCAGGATTTAGAACCATAGGAAATTACAGCTCAGAAACAGGTCTTTGGCCCTTCTTGTTTGTGCCGAACTATTTTTTGCCTAGTCCCACTGACCTGCACTTGGACCATATCTCTCCACACCCCTCTCATCCATGAACTCGTCCAAGTTTTTCTTAAATGTTAAAGGTGACCTCACATTTACCACTTTATCTGGCAGCCCATTCCCACACTCCACCACTCTCTGCATGAAGAAGCCCCCCCTAATATTCCCTTTAAACTTTTCTCCTTTCACCCTTAACCCATGCCCTCTGGTTTTTTTCTCCCCTAACCTCAGTGGGAAAAGTCTCCTTACGTTCACTCTATCTATACCCCTCAAAATCTTATACACCTCTATCAAATCTCTCCTCATTTTTCTACGCTTCAGGGAATAAAGCTCTAACCTATTCAATCTCTCTCTGTAACTCAGTTTCTCAAGTCCCGACAACATCCGTGTGAACCTTCTCTGTACTATTTTAACCTTATTAATATCCTTCGTGTAATTAGATGACCAAAACTGTACACAATACTCTAAATTCGGCCTCACCAATGCCTTATGCAACTTTACTATAACACTCCAAATTTTATACTCGATACTTCAATTTATAAAGGCCAATGTACCAAAAGCACTCTTTACGACCTTATCTATCTGTGATGTCACTTTTAAGGAATTATGTATCTGTATTCCCAGATCTATATGTTCAACTACATTCTTCAGAGTCCTACCATTTAGCCTATATGTTCTACTTTGGTTTATCCTTCCAAAGTACAATACCTCACACTTGTCTGCGTTAAATTCCATTTGCCATTTTTCAGCCCATTTTTCTAGTTGGTCCAAATCCCTCTGTAAGCTTTGAAAACTTATTTGAAGCAGATGTGTTCACAGGCAGCAATTGGGTCAGCATTGTGGCAAAATGTTAGCACTCACAGTACCAGGCACCCAGGTTCAATTCTCAGCTTGGGTCACTGTCTGGGTGAAGTCTGCATGTTCTCCCTGTGTTTGTGTGGGCTTCCTCCGGGTGCTTCGTTTTCCTCCCACAGTCTGAAAGACATGCTGGTTAGGTGCGTTGATCTGAACAGTGCTGGAGTGTGGCGAGTAGGGGGATTTAACTTCATTGCAGTGTTAATGGAAGCCTTTTATTTGTGAGTAATAAATAAACTTATTTACTTTTTTTAGGAAGGGTAGACATGAAATACAGCTGAGAGTCTACAATGGGAGCTGTGTACTGACTGATAATCAGCAAGTTCTGTAAAATTCTAAACTTTTGATAATTAAAGAATTATAAGAGTTGCAGTTGGACAGCTGCAAAAGAACAGTGGCTACAATTCAAAAGTCATTTATGTGGTGTAAAGTACTTGGGGAGTTGCAGTAATGCCGTCTGAATTCAAATTGAATGTCACTGGTGATCAGTGAAGTTACTGCACTGAGCACAGCTCATCATCTGATTGTGAATTTGAGTGTTTTGTGGCTCAGTGGGTGGCATTTTCCCCTAATTCAGAGGGTTGGGGGTTTGAGCCCCACTCCAGGAACCTGAGCACAAAGTCCAGAGGAACAATAAGAAAGTGCTGCACTTCCAGATGCCATCTTTTGGGAATGCTGTACTTCCTAGTCACCAAATTATACAGTCATTGTTACTTTCTGGGGAAGCATTGATATAATTTGCGTTCAACGAGGTTTCACAAACAGCAGACAAGATAAAAAGCCAGTGAGTATGTTCTCAGTTGGTGGTTGAAGGAATAATGTTGACAAGGACACCAGGAGAATTCTTTGCCCTTTTAATAATGCTATGACAACTTCTACATGTATTGGACAAATTGAGTCTTAAATCCTTATCTGAATGACACTGTCTGCATTGTTGTAGAGTTGAAGCATTGTGTGCTTGCTTTGTGTGTGCAGTGGCAAGTGAGAAGGCTAAAAGTATCTTGTCAATTATATTAAGATTAGAGAAAGAGGTGATTGATATTAATCACCTTTAAAGACATCTGATAGGTGATAGCTGGGACACTGGGTTGAGTGAGTGATGAGTCTCAGAAAAGTTCTGTTTTGGTTTCAGTTTCATCAATTGGCTTGAATCCTGTTATCAAGGGCTGCTGTTAATCTGCACCCTTGTAACAAATATCAATAACTATATTAAAGATCAATCAAGAAACTGATTAGGCAATGTCAACCTTGATCTTTAAGAACCTGTAGTTTATCAGAGGAAAAGTAGAGTGAGGGATGTGAGTGATTTCTGGGAAAGAATGCATGTGGTAGGAGATGGAGTGATTAAAACGCAACGTGTCGAGGCTGCAGAGCAGAAGAAATGGATAGGTCCGGGGATTTGGTTAGTTGAGGCAAAGCTGATTCAGCAACCGAAACCTTCTGTCCAGAGGGTTTGGAAAGAAATGAGTGATGCACGGCCTGACATTGTAATCAATATCCTGTGGGTTTTAATGGTCAATATTGTAATGAATGCTGTGCCTGACTGTGCTGCCTAGGGGAATTTCACAGTAACTTCATTGCAGTGTTAATGTAAGCTTTACTTATGACGTTAAATAAATCTTGAGTACTAAGTTTGTTGCATTTTTAAACCTGACCTTTACTCTTGATAAGAAAGGATTGTAGAGAAAGAGATTATCAGCCATGGATATCTAAGGAAATAAAGGAGGGTATCAAATTGAAAAAAATTGCATGCAAAGTGGAAAAGATTAGTGGGAACCTAGAGGATTGGGAGACTTTAGAGGTCAGCAGGAAGCCATGAAAAAGCTAAAAAGAAAGATGGATTATAAGAACAAATTAGCTCAGAATATAAAAACATATAGTAAAAGTTTCTACAAATGTACAAAATGATAGTGACGAAAGAAAACATTGGTCCTTCAGAAGACGAGGAGGAGGATGTAATAACTGGAAATGAGAAAATAACTGGGGCATTGAATAAGTTTTTTGTGTCGATCTTCATAGTGGAAGACACAAATAACAGGCCAAAAATTGATGGCAGGGAGGCTATGGCAGGTGAGAACCTAGAAACTATCATTATCACAAAGAGGCAGTGTTGGGCAAGTTAATGGGGATAAAGATAGACAAGTCTCCTGGTCCTGATGCAGTGCATCCCAGGATACTAATAGAGATGGTGGAAGAAATAGCAAATGCACTAGTGGTAATTTACCACTTGAGATGGTTCCTGCAGATTGGAAAACAGCAAATGTGAAGTCACTGTTTAAAAAAGGAGGTAGACAAAAGACAGGTAGCTATAGGCTGGTTAGCTTAACTTCTGTAGTAGGGGAAAATGCTTGAATTTATCATCAAGGAAGAAATAGTAAAACATTGGGATATAACTTGTCCCCTTGGTAAGACGCAGCATGGGTTCATGAAGGACAGGTCATGTTTGACTAATTTGGTGGAATACTTTGAGAACATTACGTGTGCAGTGAATAGTGGGAAACCTGTGGATGTGTACTTGGATTCCCAGAAGGCATTTGACAAGATGTCGCACCAAAGACTGCAAAATAAGATAAAAGTGCACAGTGTTATGGGTAGTATATTAGCATGGATAGAGGATTGGTTAACTAACAGAAAGCAAAAAGTAGGGGTAAATGGGTGTTTTTCTGGTTGGCGATAGTGACTAGTGGTGTGCCTCAGGGATCAGTGTTGGAACTGCAATTGTTTACAGTTTACAATTTACATAAATGATTTGGAGTTGGGGACCAAGTATAATGTATCAAAATTTGCAGATGACTCTAAGATGGGTGGAAGAGCAAAGTAAGAGGACACTGAAAGTCTGCAAACGATATAGATAATCTGAGTAGTGGGCGAGGGTCTGGCAGATGGAGTACAATGTTGGTAAATGTGAGGTCATTCATTTTGGTAGGAATAACAGCAAAATTGTCAATTATTTAAATAGTAAATTGCAGCATGCTGCTGTGCAGAGGGACCCGGGTGTCCTTGTGCAGGAATCTCAAGGAGTTGGTTTGCAGGTGCAGCAGGTAATTAAGAAGGCAAATGGAATTTTGTCCTTCATTGCTGGAGAGGTGGAGTTTAAAAAGAGCGAGGTTATGTTGCAGCTATATAAGGCACTGCTAAGGGCACACCTGGATTACTGTGTACAGTTTTAGTCTCTTTAATTGAGAAAGGATATACTGGCACTAGAGAGGGTATAGAGGAGGTTCACTAGGTTGACTCCAGAGTTGAGAGTGTTGGCTTATGAGGAGAGACTGAGTAGACTGGGGCTGTACTCATTGGGATTCAGAAGAATGAGGAGAGATCTTATAGAAACATCTAAGATTATGAAGGGAATAGATTAGATAGAAGCAAGGAAGTTATTTCCAATGGCAGGTGAAACTAAGACTAGGGGCATAGCCTCAAAATAAGGGGAAGCAGACTTAGGACTGAGTTGAAGAGGAACTTCTCCACACAAAAGGTTGTGACTCTGTAATTTCCTGCCCAGTGAAGCAGTTGAGACTACCTCATTGAATGTTTTTAAGGCAAGGGCTGGATATATTTTTGAACAGTAAAGGAAGTAAGGATTGTGGTGAGTGGGTGTGTAAGTGGAACTGAAAAGATCAGCCATGATCTTATTGAATGGTGGAGCAGGCTTGAGGGGCCAGATGGCCGACTCCTGTCTTAGTTATGTTCTTATACTGTATCTCTTTCACTTATCTCCTACCTACTATAATTTGACCCTTTTCCCTTGAAGATACCATATATATGTACAACATGTGTATTATGCTAGTAATCTAGCATTTATTGTCTATCCTTATTCAGGCTGATAATTTAGTTGCACTGTGACACAACTGAGCAAGCATTTGAAATCCTGTACAGATTCTCCCACTCGGGGCAGAAAGTTTCTTTCCTTGAAGACCAAAATGAGCTTGATGGGCTTTAAATTAATCTTGACATTGTTCATGTCATTTCAGATCTCTTATATTTAGTTTCACGATTCTGGTTTGTTAGTGCAGCACCAGAACTTCCACACATGCATTCCCATTACTGCTTTGCTTGATCTGTCTCACTTGAACATCCATCTGCAAGTGTTGCTGAATAGCGACAAAGTGCAGCAGGCAGAGACAGTTTAGGTATCTTTGTTGCCACCAGGAGTTGGGAATTGTGAAAATTCTACATTGTGGAATACAGATGAAAGCTGGGTGGTATGGTAGCACAATGGTTAGCACTGCTACCTCACAGGGCCAGGGACCCAGGTTCAATTCCCGGCTTGGCGCACTGTCTGGAGTTTGCATATTCTCCCTTTGTCTGTGTGGGTTTCCTCTGGGCGCTCTGATTTCCCCCCACAGTCCTAAAGATGTGCTGGTTAGATGCATTGGTCGTGCTAAATTCTCCTGAGCAGGCATTGAAGTGTGGTGACTAGGGGAATTTCATAGTAATTTTATTGCAGTGTTATAAGGCTATCATGGCAATCTACTGTGAAAATCCATTACTAGTGCAGTGCAGTAGGTAAACACTTTCACTATATCCCAGAACAGGACATTTTATTTGTGGTTTTGTGAGTAATGTGGTTTTGATTCTTTTGACATGCTGACCACTGAATATTAACTGGATGGAAAACTGAGTCAAGCAGCCTGCTTTAAGGAAAAGGCATTGTTGCTTTGAAAATCATGTGGCGATGCCAGTGTTAGACTGGGGCGGGCACAGTAAGAAGTCTCACAACACTAGGTTAAAGTTCCAAGTTCTGCACACATGAGCACAGCCTCAACCGGGATCTTGGGTTCATGTCGCACTTCCTGTAACTCCCACAACTTGCCTGGGCTTGCAAAATCCTTTTAACTGTCCTGGCTGGAGACAATTCACACTTCTTTAACCAGTGTTTAAACCTCTCTCCACTCGCACTGTCTGTACCTGTAAAGACTTGATTACCTTTAATCAAGGTAGTTAAAGATATTCCCTCCATTATCTTGTAATTGAATCGGTGTTTATATACTGCCTGCTTGTGAAACAAATCCTACACACTCCTAATGAAGGGGCAGTGCTCCAAAAGCTTGTGCTACCAAATAAACCTGTTGGACTTTAACCTGGTATTGAGAGACTATTTACTGTGCTTTGAAAGTAATCTCACTAATCTTCATCACTCTCCCCTGGCTGGTTAGAGAGATACCTGATCTGGTGTCGAGTCATTCAGACCAGCAGTTTCTGCCATGGTTCTGTGCTGAGTTAATTGGTGCTGCAATTGAGCCAAAGGTAAGAGAAGGATTCCCATGAATAGCTCCTGATATGCTCTGTTTAACATGACTTGGTGATAATCTACCTGTGCGTTCTTGTGCTGACAGGTGTCGAGGGACTTTCGTTGGAAGTCTCCATTGTTGTTGACATTCATGACCAGATCAACAGGGAGTTAGCGATGAGGCTGTCCACTGATATCGAAAGTGGAGACACATTCTTCAGTGATTTGAATGGGTTTCAGGTAATGTGATCTACAATCACTTCCCAGAGGAACATAGGTTCCCTCCCTCCTCTTGAGATGCCCATTGGGAGGGAACAAAAAGCTTCCAGCCTTGGAAGTGACTCCAGGAGGCTGACATTCCAACGTAGAGACTTTCAGAGGGTGCTTTAACCTGAGAACCCATAGGATTGTTACTGATAATGTTCCTGTTACAAGGTCTCCTGCCCTCATCAGTAATTAACCAATCATACTAAAAAGTGATTAACTATTCGCTGGTCTTGCTGCTGTTTGGGATCACGGTTTATTTACATGGCACTTCACTCATTCACTAGGACATTGCTATGAGGTATTATCAGGAGCATAAGAAATAGGAACGGATGCATCGTGTGCTCCCTTGAGTCTGCTCTGCCATTAAAATAATCATGATCAGTCTTCTGCTTCAACCCCTTTCCTGCCCATTCCCCATCTTCCTTGATTTCCTGATCTATCTCGCTCTTGAACATAGAGATGCCGGTGTTGGACTGGAGTGGGTATAGTAAGAAGTCTTGCAACACCAGTTTGAAGTCTAACAGGTTTATTTGGAATCAGGAGCTTTCAGAGAGCTGCTCCTTTGTCAGGTGATTGGAAGTTAGTTGGTTGTGAACAAACCTCCAGTCAATGAAAGAGCAGCATTCTGAAAGCTCCTGATTCCAAATAAACCTGTTGGACTTGAACCTGATGTTGAACGTAGTCAATGATGGGAGTATTCACAGTCCTCTGGGTGGACAATTACTAAGATTCTCGATCTTAAATGAACAAATTTCTCCTCATCTTTGTCCTAAGTAGTTCGCCCCATATCCTGAGGTTGCACTGCCACGTTCTAGATTCCTCAGTAAGAAATCTAACAACACCAGATTAAAGTCCAGCAGGTTTATTTGATAGCAAAAGCCACCAGCTTTTGCAGCAATGCCCTGAATCTGTTGGACTTTAATCTGGTGTTGTTAGATTTGTTACTGTGTTTATCCCAGTCCAACGCTGGCATCTACACATCATGACTAGATTCCTCAGGCAGTGGAAACAATTTCTGTCTGCCCTGTCAACCCCTGCATTATCTTGTACGTTCAATGAGATGGCCTTCCATTGTTTTAAACTCGAGAGATAGACTTAGCCTCTCATGAGACAACCCTGGCTCTGAACCTTGGCTCTACTGCCTCCAAGGAAAATATATCCTTCCTTGGATACAAAGTTTGGTTCACGGTGGCAGTGTGGTTAGCACAGCTGCCTCGCACATCAGTGACCTGGGTTTGTTTCCCAGCTTGGGTCACTACGTGCAGTCTGCATGTTCTTCCCACGTCTGCATGGGTTTCCTCAGGGGGCTCCGGTTTCCTCCCATAGTCTGAAAGATGTGCTGATTAGATGCATTGACCGTGATAAATTCTCCCTCAGTATGCCCAAACAGGTGCTGGAGTGTGGCAATTAGGGGATTTTCACAGTAACACTTCATTGTAATGTTAATGTAAGCGTACTTGTGACAGGGCAGTACAGTGGCATAGTGGTTAGCATTGCTGCCTCTCAGTACCAGGGACCTGGGTTCAATTCCAGTCTCGGGTCGCTATCCATCTGGGGTTTGCACCTTTTCCCCATGTCCATGTGTTTGCTTGCTCTGGTTTCCTCCCACAGTCCAAAGATGTGCAGGTTAAGTTGATTGGCCATGCTGAATTGACCTTAATGTCGGGATTAGCGGGATAAATTTGTGAGGTTATGGTGGTACAGCCTGAGTGGAATTGTTGGTGCAGAGTCGATGGGCTGAATGGCCTCTTTCTGCATTGTAAGGATTCTATGAAGATAAAACTTTGAGGGTGGGAGATAACTGTTAGGGAGTCTACAGATATAATCAGTTCCTCTTTCTATGGATGTTGCCAGACTGCTGAACTTATCCAACATTTTCTGTTTTTACTTCTTTATTAAGTTTGTTCAGTTTTGGTGATGTAGCCTTGCTCTGTATATTACACATTCCTGATGGTTGGTGGCATTACAGTGCACTGATTAGAGAGAGCAGATTTAATGTGAAGTTCACACAGCAATTCTGAATATGATTGGTGTTATTTACAATTGAACAATTGTACAGATACGAGATTTTAATATCCAACAGAGTATGGCTGCATGTTTAATTGTTGAATCTGTCCTATGGACACCAGACACTGACCATGCTGCTGACCTGATGGACTATCCCTGGCTGCACACTGGGGAAGGAAACCACTTAAATTTTTGGGGGGTGGAATTAGGATCAAAATAATATTAGTGATGGAGTCTGAGGTCAGTCTACAGACAGAGGGTCATCCAGATTCAAAACTTTGGCTCAATTCTCTCTTCACAGAGGCTGTTAGACCTGCTTAGATTGTCCAGCATTTTCTGTTTGTTTTAAATTCCACGTTGGCAGTGTTTTGCCTTTATATGAGAATGGAGGGTATTTGATATTGGGAAACGGGCTGTATTTTTTAAGTGAAGCAAGGTTCATGCAGTAGTTTGGATCATCTTGTACCTATTTAACTCTTCCGCAGATTCAACCTAGAAAATATTTTCAGAAGCTACCGCTTCAGGCCAACTTCTACCCAATGTCAACCATGGCCTACATTCAGGATGATCATTCCCGTATGACACTACACACTGCCCAGTCTCTGGGTGTGTCGAGCACTCGCAGTGGTAAGCAACCCCTCTAGATCCTGATTTAAGAAGGGATAGAGAACTGCAAACCTGTTAAAATGTTAGAAGTGGTTATAAAGAATGTGATGTTTGGAGAAGAATGGTTTCAATTGAGCCAAGTCAGTGCGGATTTATGGAAGGGAAATCATGTTCGACAAATTTGTTGGGAGCCAATTGCTTGCAGTATTCATGAAGGAGAACCAGTGGATGTTGTGTATTTAGATTTTCAGGAGGCTTTTGATAAGGAGATTAGCAAGTTAAATTATAGCATATGGGATTGGGTGATAATGTACTGATATGGATTGAGAATTGGTTCATACAGAAAGAGTAGGAAAAAAACAGATCATTCACAGGATCTCAGGCTGTTAGTAGTGGTGTGCCACAGGGATCAGTGCTAGTGTCACGTATGTGTGCATACATGGTTTGGATTTGGGGACCAAATATAATATTTCCCAGTTTGCTTATGGTACAAAACTAGGTGAGAATGAGAGTTGTGAAGAGGTTTTGGGAGGGCTTGAAAAAGGCCCAGTGAATGGGCTAGAACATGGCAAATGGAATATAGTGTGAATAATGTGAAGTTATTCACTTGATAATCAAAACAGAAAGAGTGTTTATTCAATGGAGAGATGTTGGAAGTATTGTTGTCCACAGGGACCTGGTGTCCTTGTTTGTGAGTCACAAAAAGCTGGCAGCAAATGCAGCAAGCAATTAGGAAAGCAAATGGTGTGTTAGCCTTCAGCACGAGTGGATTTGAGTATAGAAGTGAGGATATCTTGCTGCAGTTGTGTGGAACCCAGGTAAGACATTACATCTCTATTATGTATATGTATTGTATCTCTTATCTAAGGAAAGAAGTAGCTGCCATAGAGAGAGTGCAACATAGGCTCACAGGACTAATCTCTGGAATAGCAGGATTGAGCTATGAAGAGAGATTGAAGAAACTGGGCCTGTATTCCCCAGCGTTTTGAAGATGAGACATCTTCTCATGTCCTCATTGAAACTTATGGAATATTTACAGAGTTGGATGTAGATAGGATGTTTCCTTTGGCTGGTGAATCTAAAAGCAGGGAACGTAATTTCAGAATAAACAGCAGATAATTTAAGACTGAGTTGAGGAAAATTTTTTTCACTCCAGGGATGGTGGATTTTTAAACTTCCCTACCCAGAGAGCTGTAGAAGTTCAGTCATTCACACGGGCAGCACAGTGGTTAACTCTGCTGCCTCAGCGCCAGGGACCTGGGTTCGATGCCAGCTTGGGTCACTTACCTATGTGGAGTTTGCATGTTCTCTCCCTGTCTGCGTGGATTTCCTTCAGGTGCTCCAGTTTCCTCCCACACTCCAAAGATGTGCAGGTTAGGTTAAATTCTCTGTGTATCCGAACACGCACCGGATTGTGGCATCTAGGGGATTTTTTCACAGTAACTTCATTGCAGTGTTAATGTAAGCCTACTTGTGACACTAACAAACTTTAAATTTAAAAGTTAAATGTGTTGGAATGAAATCCTGGCAACCTCAGGAGCTTGCAAGATAAGCCACGCAAACTTCATGAATCAGTTATTTGATTTCTGCCGAAGACTGAATTTATTTTTTTCCTTTCTGTTGCCAGGTCAGTTGGAGATTATTCTGGATCGCCGTTTAATGCAGGATGATAACCGGGGCTTGGGACAAGGGCTCAAGGACAATAAAGTGACCTGCAACAGATTCCGAATCCTGTTGGAGAAGAGGCCAACGTCAAACAAAGTACTAATTGTTTTGTATATGATCTGATCTCTCTGTTCCATGTGCTAGGAGGCATAGAGTTAGAAATTTGAGTGGTTTCTCTGTGCTTCTCAGAGGTGCTGCTTAATCCTTATAGCCAGAGATCTCAGGCTGACTCCTGTCTGGGCTAAATGAGCTGATGTTACCCTGGGGCCTTACTGTCCCACCAGGCTGAATATCAGCCGTCCATCCTCACTGTGGCAGTGATTCCCACTGGAGTCTGTGTGTTACAGGTGAGGACAGGATTGGGAACGGCTGTGATACCTGAATGATTCCAATAGGCTAAAGTAGCTGGTTGAATTCTACCCCAATAAGGACCAACAGCTCCAACAGGGGGCATGTGCAGCTGGCTACGCATCACATCATAGGAGGAAATAATTGCATTTAATGCCACGGTTTTTGGGGTAGCACAGTGGTTAGCACGGAGTTTGCATATTCTCCCGCGTCTGTGTTGGTTTCCTCCGGGTGCTCCGGTTTCCTCCCACAGTCTGAAAGACGTGCTGGTTGGGTGCATTGAACCGAACAGGCGCCAGAGTGTGGCAATTAGGGGAATTTCACTGTAACTTCATTTGAGTTAATGTAAGCCTTACTTGTGACTAATAAATAAACTTTAAATAGCAACCTTTGTGACCTTAGCATGCTGTGTGCAACCACAGAAATGCATTTGAAGTACAGTCGCTGTTATAATCCAGAAAAGTGTGCGCATGGGTATATCAGTGTGTGTGCGCATGCTTGGGCTTGCGTGTACATTTATAGATGTGTCCATTGAAATTGTGCACAAGATAAAGCAACGCACTTTCCATTATTATTGCCCTGTCACTGAGACCTTTCCCTGGGTGTAGGATAGGCTGGGTTGAAGGGAGAACTGAAATGGGGATGGAATGATTTTCGGTAATGCCCAGCTAAAACCTAAGGGAATTCAGAAATTCCGTGGTTTTGGAACACTGGAACCAATTTATAACTAGCAATGTTAAATTTAGTACTGTGACTTGTGGGAACTAACTTTTGGGAATTGGGAACTCTGGAATTACAGACATAAATTCCAACCACTTCATCATGTCTGTCATCTGTGTAGTGATGGGTGTGTGTGCATACATTGTGAATTCCATATGTGAGATATGAATGGCTGTACTTTCCCATTTGCTACTGCATTCCTTCATGTTCATCATTTTCTTCACTCCCCTTGCTCCTTCAGCGCATTGGCTTTCTGTCAAGGCTGCACTCCATGTTACAGGCACTCTCAGCCTCCATCTTTTCCAGGACCAGCACACACGAGGTAACCTTGTAGAGAGGGGGCTGAGTCAAAGTGTAATCTATAAATTAACTTTGACCACCTCTATGCTATGAGTCATAGTGAGATGTAGCAGTAGCTGTCTGTCTGTGTCTGAAAGCTCTGTAATCTGTACTGTTTCACCCACCCACCCACCAACAAGTTGTTCACCTGGGCACAGGAAGGAAGTCAGCCAGAGTTCTAGTCCCTGATTGCTGTCCGGTGTGCGTACATGTGAAAGATTGGTAAGGATAGCAATAGGGTTGTCTATGATCCATAAAGTAACAGAATCCCTACAATGCAGAAGGGGGCCATTTGGTCCAGCAAGCCTGCATCAACCACAATCTCACCCAGTCCCTATTCCTGCGTATTTACCCTGCTGCTACTCCCCCCAAGATGAAGAATCAATTTCACATGGCCAGTCAACCTAACCCACATATCTTTGGATCCAGATCAGTATTCCTACCTCAAGACTGTCAGTTTGACCAGAGGACTGACCCTGCGACTGTATCCCAGTCATAAGGTTTTCAACAGGGAGGATTCTGCCAAACACCTTGCAGTTCAGTATTTGTAACTCAAACTTTGTGTGTGTTGCTCTCGTGCAACCCCCTCCTTGCCCACCCCTGATGCTCCATGTGTCTCTCGGCCTTGTTGTGACTCAGCAGTGGAAGGACTTTTTCAGAGAGTTGGCTGCGGGCAGGTCTGTGATACTGTCATGAAGTTAGTGAGCCATTTGTAAGGGAGTGCAGCAGGCAGTTTCAGGAAATCACATTCTATGATGCAGTGCCCCAGCGATGACACATCTGCTCCTATTATACGCTGAGTGGGTTTCTAGAAACTGGAGAGTCTAATTATTCAAAATCCATACCACGTCGTCTGGTTTCTGTCTGAGTATGCTCTGCTTGCAGGAAACTTCCAGCCGGGTCCATTCTCTGTGGATGGAACTGGCTGCTGAGAGATTCTGTGTTGAAAAGCTGACATGATGTAGAGATGCCGGCATTGGACTAGGGTAAACTCAGTAAAGTTTCACAACACCAATTTTAAATCCAACCAATTTATTTGATCAAATAAATTGGTTGGATTTAAAATTGGTGTTGTGAAACTTTATTGAAAAGCTGATACATTGGCTCCCCCTGATGGTTCAGTCAGTAATTGCAACTACCAATGACCAGTGTAGCTCTGAGAACTAAGACCAGAATGACACTACTGCTGTGAGAGTTAATCTCTGTTCGTATGGTGTTTGGCCCACAAGGGATGGTTTTAGTTCACCTGAGAAAAGGAAGAAAAATCTACCAAGGTTCCTGCTCCATGACTTTATCCATTGGATACTGTATGTGAGTGTTAAATTAAGGCAAGATCAGACTGATTATGATGGTCACATCTAATAATCTTTTAGCACTTAACTGTGAAGACTGAGTGCCCAAAACTCTACCCAGTAAGCCATATGGCCCTTGAGTTGTGCAAATCCAGTCATTAAAGTCTAGGCTATTTCTCCCTGCCTCTGTCTGTCTCTCTCTTTGTTTTGTCCTGTTTGTAGATGGTGGGTCCAGGAATTTGCAAATAGATATTTTTGGTGCTGTTCTCTTATTAACAAATAGAATTAAAGGCAACCCGGTGGTACAGTGGTTAGCAGTGCTGCATCACAGCGCCAGTGGACCCGGGTTCGATTCCTGGCTTGGGTCACTGTCTGTGTGGAGTTTGCACATTCTCTCCATGTTTGCATTTATTTCCACAGTTGGAAAGACATGCAGGTTGGGTGCATTGACCCGATCAGGCATCGTAGTATGGCAGCTGGGGGATTTTCACAATAACTTCATTGTGGTGTTAATGTAAGCTTACCTGTGACACTAATAAAAACTTAGAGCGTCAGGAACTTGCGTATCTGGGAGTTGATTGGAACAGGGGTTTAATCTTCCTGTGTGGTGTCTTAGGATTGCCCTGGGTTTGTGTACATTGTCCCTGGGGAAACCAGGGCACAGGTAGATTAGTTCATCAGTGTGGGGTTCACAGGAGATAAATGGTGTGGGGGAGGATTTAATGGAGTGTTAAACTTGCCCATGCTTACCTTTTTCTACAGCATCCCTCTCGCCTAACGGGTAAAATGTGTGACCTGCCACAGACTGAGTTTTAATTTCTATCCCTGCAGGTACAGGACAGTCGGCCGGTGAGTTTCCCCTCTCTGCTCAGTCACATGACCTCAATGCACGTAAACCATGAAGTCCTGGCGATGCCAGTTACAGTGTGGCCGCAGAATGTTCCGCCCATCAGAAGCTGGCATCCACTTTCGACTCCAATACCCTGTGACTTCCACATACTGAACATGAGAACTCTGCAGTCTGAGGTGAGAGTTTACAGCAGGGGAGTGATGCCAGTGCTTGGTGATTTCTCTGTCACACCATGATGCACAGTCTTTGCACAGCTCCTACCCATCAGGGCTTTGGTTTGCTGCATTACCTGGAGCCAAGTACGAAGCGTTCTACCCGCCTCGTGGTGGTCCCAGCCTGGGTACAAGTGCCCTCAAGGAAGGAAACGGTTCAGTGCTGAGTCTGCCACCATAAAGATTGCCCATTTTTTGAAGTGTTCTTTGTCCCCTGGGAGCTGCCTCAAACCCACAGCACAGCACCTTATCAAACCTCCTCAGGAAAACTAAGTCATTTATCATTAGACAACTTGTCAGGTCAGTCTTTAGAGAATAGTTCAAGGGATCTGCCCGTCTCTGGGAAGGGAAGTACTTCTTGCCCATTCCTAATTGCCCTAAAGTGTGCGATTTCAGATAGTAATTAAAAGTCAACAATATGAGAGTTGGGTTTGGAGTCGTAGAGGCCAGACCAGGTAAAGACAACAGATTTCCGCTCTCAGAATGCATTCAAGAAACAGGTGGGTTTTTGTAACCATGCAGTAGTCAAATGGTTAAATTTTATTCCAGATTTGTTTAGAAACTAAATTGAAATTGCCAGCTACCGTGGTAGGATTTGATTCCAGCTCTCTGGAATACTTGTCCAGTAGCATAGGCAAAACCCTACTCTTGCCTGATTGGTCCATATTCAGGACGAGTAGCACCGTTCACTGTAAAATGTGAACATGCACCCTGTCACCATTCTCTGAACTATTGCAAGTCAACCCTCGCACACCAGTTGGTTCTACTAATTGCATGTGTGGAGCTTTAGCTGTAGCCTGTTACCCTCCTACAGTGTAGTCATGTTAAGCACCAAACCCAGGCTATCTGGGTATGTGTTCTCTCACCTCGCTCCGTAGAAGTCGTTTCCATAGGGATGGTTTCCTTCACCAATCTTCATTGTGCCACAGATCTCTGACTGCTGTATATTGAAATGACCCCCCTCTCATTCTGCACTACAGGTAGTCTCATCCCCTGGGTTAGAGACGGCTTTAATTCTTCACCGGAAAGGATTTGACTGCGGGCTAGAAGCCAAGACACTGGGCTTCAACTGCACTACGACCCAAGGAAAGGTATGAAATAGAGGGGGAACTTAAACAAATTAGATGAGTTTTTTAAAAAATGTAGTCATGGGATTTGGGCGTTGCTGGCAGGGCCAGCATTTATTGCCCATCCCTAATAGTCCTTGCGTGTCTCACTCAGCCATTTGAGGACAATTAAGTCAACAGATTGTTGTGATCTGGAGTCACACGTTGGCCAGACTGGGTAAGTGAGGCAGATTTTCTTCCCTAAAGGACCATAGGAGCAGGAGGGAGCAGTTCATCCCTTTATGGCTGATCTTATCATGGTCTCAGCTCCCCTGCCTGCTCACCATCGCCCTTTATCACTTCTCATCAGAAACATATCCTTCTTCCTTGAATCTGTTGATTGATCCTGCCTCCACTGAATCCTGGGGCAGTGAGTTCCACAGGTTCACAGCCCTCGGCCTGAAGTACTTTCTCCTCATCTCCATTTACACCATAATCAACAATGGTCACTCTGTACTGACTCTCTGTGGAACAATGCAGTCAGTCGCTTGTTCAACCCACAGTCCAACAAGTTTGTTTCCCTCGAGTGCCTTCCAATTCCCTTTGGAAATCATCAATGATCACTGCTTCCAGCACCCTCCTGTGTGAATTCCGGGTCATTAACACACGCTGTGTTTAAAGGGAAAAGGCATTTGTCACATCCTGTTTACCTTGCTTATCTAAAATCTTCTGTTATCTGTAGTTTCTAGTCTATATACCATCATGTAGCATGTTCTCTAAATAGGTGAGTCTTAAAGAAGCAGTATTATACAATTTCCTGTTTGCCTGAGCATGGTACCTCCTCTCAAGGAACAGATATTGTGTAATCTTTTTTGTATTTGCTTCACCAGGAGATCAGGATTCTCCCAATAACTAACTCCGAGACACATGGCCTCTTGTGGCTGAGCTTCAGGCCAGGAGAATCCCTAGTTTAATTGTTCCCGTCATCCTTTAAAGTTTATTTAGTAGTAACAAGTAGGCTTGCATTAACACAGCAATGAAATTCCTGTGAAATTTCCCTAGTCACCATATTCCAGCACCTGTTCGGGTACACTGAGGGAGAATTTAACCCTGCCACTGCACCTAACCAACACGTCTTTCAGACTGAGAGGAAACTGGAGCACGCAGGGGGAACCCATGTAGATACGGGGAGAACGTGCAGATTCTGGTCAATGCTTATACTTTGTATGAGCCCCCTCCCGTTCTACTTAATTTCATCCTATCAACCCATCATTCTGGATGCTTGACTTAAAGAAAATGTTGATTGTAACCTAATATAAACCTTCTCTTTCTGTTCCAGTTATCGTTGGAGGGTCTGTTTCAGGGTCTGGATATCCGGAGTGTGCAGCCGATGTCTCTGTCCCTCCTATATCCCACCGAACCCTTCAACAGCACCCTCGTCTCCATGAGACCGATGGAGATCTCCACGTTCCGCATCCGGCTGGTTTGAACAAATTCCCGACAGCCGTTCCTAACTTGGAGCTCGGAGCTGTGAGATAGCAACCAGTTAACAACAGGAACCATTGGCTCGTCAATCCATAAACCCCATGGGGTTGGGGTGGGGGAGGTTGTGGGGACAAGATGGTGGGGCAGATACGGGCGGCGCTGCAAAATGTGGAACTGACGACGAGGCTACTAAAGTCTGAGTTTGTAATTCATGGACTGAAGATTGTGTGTACAGTGAAAGCATGGCAGTGCCACCCTGGGCAACGCACTTTTCAAGGAAAATGATGCTCCAGGTACAAGTTTGTGCATATACCACTACAATGTATGTGAACTTATCACTTTTTTTAAGCAGCCCTGATTTCATTTGTCAATTCATAAGCTTAAAAGCTCAAGGATGTGGACTCCTTGGGATACAGAGAGCGAGGGTTTTGTACACAATGCAAAAACCAAGCGAACAAGAATGGAGACGAGTGTGAATGTAATGTAAATGTGCACAGACCTTGAAGCAGTCTGCACACTCAGAATCATTCAGCTGCCTAGTCTGCAACCCAAGCTGAGTAGGCAAAGGAAACAGTATTCTGATCTGACTGATATGTAGTTAGTGTGTTCCTAAAACATTGCAGCAAAGGCTGGCAATGGATATCTCAATGAAAAATCTTTAAACACTTGAAGTTGGGGAGGGGTAGTCTTGTCAAAGTCTTTTTTTTTTCTGTTGAAGATGGATGTTAGTGACTGAATCGAAACTCAATATTAGCCAGGGACTGGTGCATTTTGTGTAAATTTCTTGGAGCCAATGCAGGTGAGCAGCTGATGTTTAGTTTTGAAATTCTTTCAGGACTTGTCTCACTAACCATGACTGAAACCACACCTGCACCAGGACATTTGAACAACCCTGGCTTCGTCCATCCACATCTCTTAGGGTATTTGTGCAATAATCTGTAGTTTTCCTGCGTGTTCCAAACTGAATGATGGGGCAAGTCACTCTGACGTGGGCATGTCACAATATTTACATCACAAGGCTGAGACCTGCAGGAATCTGGTGATAACAAAGTGCAGTCAATGCTGAGTGAGTTGGATTGAAGAAACATGGGACCATGTTCCTGGAGTTTGGGCCCCTCACCACTATCTAAAGTTCTCCATCTGGAGCATTTCTTCATGCTGCTGAAGAGGCCACTTTGCATTTTCAACATTTCCATGTCCTGTCCACCCATTCGGAGTTGCTCTCCTGACGTATCATGATCAGATTCACCTGATGTGTCCTCTGCGGTCATTTTGAAATCGACACAAACCATAACCATGCAGCTTTACTGAAGGTTTAACTTTTTTGTTAAAATAAAAGGAAGTTAAATTACATTAGAGCTAATCATTTGGTTTATCTTTTAAAAATGTCAAAAGCAACAGTGGAACTTTTGGCTAACTTGGGAATTTCTGGGATAAAGTTAGTAAAATCCCATGTGAAAGTTTT
This sequence comes from Sphyrna mokarran, assembly GCA_024679065.1. NCBI lineage: Eukaryota > Metazoa > Chordata > Chondrichthyes > Carcharhiniformes > Carcharhinidae > Sphyrna > Sphyrna mokarran. The sequence continues at coordinate 3,462,657 of JAGIQG010000033.1, forward strand.
GGGGGAAAATCCTTGAATAATTGGGCTTGAAATTGAAACTTCTGTTACAGAGTTTAAATTGTAAATTTATCATATTCTTAAGTAAAATATCAGTGTCAAAGCGAGCTTGTGTGTACAGTTGAATTTAATCAAATAATGTGAAACAGGACCTATATCAGTGTGCTGGTAACTATTCTTTCAGCTAGGATTTCAGTTGAGTTTAACAATGGGTGTGTATAATTTTTAGGTGCCTATGTAAACTAGGTGGGAAATACCAATGAGACAGCCATAGAATCTGTCCTTCCAAACTGGGCTATGTTTGGGGAAAACACTTGAGCTGTACAACACCAGGGTGGGATTGGGGGAGAGCAAAGGGGCTACAAGGCTGATATTGGTGATGAGCACAGCATATAAGTGTGAATTAAGAGTAGCATACTTGTATGTTACCATCATGCCAAGAACTCGATGTATAAGCAGCTGCAGACATCTTGCTATTGTCAGCTGTGACACCCTTGGGGGATATTTTATAGAAATCCAAGACTGCATTTAACTAAATTTAATAGCGTACGATCCCCACCTCCCACCCACCAGCTTCGGCTGCTGTCTATCTGTAATAGCTCACTGGTCCTGACTCAATCAGACCTGATTATGTCTCTACAACTTGCAACGTTGCCTGAATTTGAAGAATTATCAATTGTCAGAAATCAGAACATCAGTTCTGGAGGTGGGGGAGGAAAAACACAGCTACTGTAAATTCTAAACTCAACAAGTCATCAAATAAAACATTACAGAAACCAACCTGTGATGTGAGCTGTTAAGCTTCTGTTCTGTGTGTACGTGGGTTTGGGAAAAGCAGCACCTTGAGTAGCAAAAGTGAATTACCACAAATGCCGGAAATCTCTCGCAGAATCAGAAAATGCAGGGAATACTCAGCAGGTTAGTAAAATGGAGAGTAAAATAGTTGATGATCCAAGTTTTGATGAAAAGTTACTTTCATGACACAGTGGTTAGCACTGCTGCCTCACAGTGCCAGGGACTAGAGTTCAATTCCTGGCCTGGGTCATTGTTTGTGGAGTTTGCACATTCACCCATTGTCTGCATGGATTTCCTGAGTGCTGCAGTTTCCTCCCACACTCCAAAGATGTGCTGGTGAGGTACGTTGACCATGCTAAATTGACCCTCAGTATACCAGAACAGACGCTGTTGATGAGGGGCTTCTCATAGTAACTTCTTTGCACTGTAAGCTTATTTATGACACTAATAAATAAATACCAGCCTGAAACGTTAGTGCCTTTTCCATAGTTGCAGCCTGATCTGTTTGATATTTGCAGCATTTTGTTTTGTTGCAGTCACAGTAACTCCCTGCACAGTTGTTTATACCTGTTGTATTTTTCGCTCCGTGTTTTACCCCACACAGAATGAATCCTCAATCTATGCTACATGAGCTGAAACCAAACGGAGCCCAAAGTTTGATCACGATTAGCTTCCTAATTGAGAAGGAGGTAAAAATAAGCCATGCTTTCTACTTGTGCTGACCACCCAGCGACCTACTGTAGTGCAAGCCCATAAGGACGTAGGAGCGGAATTAGGCCATTTGGCCCATCAATCATGGCTGATATTTTTCTCACCCCCATTTTCCTGCCTTTTTCCCGTAACCCCTTATCAATCAAGCAGCTATCTCTGTCTTAAAGACATTCAATGACCCGGCCCTCCACAGTCTTTTGCGGCAAAGAGTTCCACCGATTCCCCACTCTCGGGCTGAAGAAATTCCTCCTCATCTCTGTTTTAAAGGATTGTCCCTTTAGCCTGAGGTTGTGCCCTCAGTTTCTAATGAAATCATCCTCTCGGTGTCCGCTGTATCCAGGCCTTGCAGTATCCTGTAGGCTTCAATATGTTGACAATGTGGTGCTATCTGGGTGTTGGACAAGGGCAGTGTTTTATGCCTCTGATATTCACGGCTTACAATGAACAGACAGTGGAAAATTTGATGGGCCTAGTTTAGTAATATTGTATTGGTAAATATTCAAAAGGCATAAACTGATCTTTCCTGCCAACTGTTCATGAATATCCATTTTTAGCAATTTGCAGTAAATAAACCAACAGCGTGTGGTACCAGATTAATATTCATAGTTCCTGCTTGAAATATTTCTCAGCATTGAGCTGATTGCCAGATCCTTGTTTTTAATAATGCCCTGCGGTGATTTATTGAATAATATAGACAGTAGTTTAATCAACTCCATGGCAGAACACAAATCCCACACAAAATTAAAAACATCAGCATTGTGTTGATTTGTACTTTATCTGACAGCCTGTATTGGCTAAAATTTCCATCTGTCTCACACAAGCTTGCTTCTGTTCTCTGTACAACAATAAGCGGCAGCAACCCTAACCCTGACACACGGTTCCAATGGAGTGTTTACTGCATTGAAAACTGCTCCCTGAATTGGGATTGGGCTGCTTACTGTGTGTGGCAGTTTATGGTGACACATCTTGAGTTTTGCCAGTAAACAGTAAAGCCATCCAGCTGTCGCTGTTTTGCCACAAGTGATCGAATGCTAATTTGTTTTCACTGGAGTGGAATTTAAGCTTTGCAATCTAACCTGGAAATATTCCCAGAGGAACCTCCACTCAAAATGTTGACTCCTTTCTCTGTTTGGTGCCTGACCACATGAATATTTCCCCCAGCACTTTCTGCTTTATTACTCCTAGCTGGCTCCTTGCATCTCCCTCCTCCCATATTCAATCATATTTACTTCACCCGTGGGCTAATTTTACTGCACCCCCATCTGCATCTTCCACTCACAGGTTTTCTGTGTTTGTGCTTACTAACATTTGCTCCAGGATATTGATCCAGCCCCTTTTAAAGAAAAAGAACAGAGACACTTCCACTTTGTTGCCACTGTGTTAGGCTGCTCACTGCAAATGCTTTCAAACCTGAACTCCTCTTGTTCTGTTTATGAAATGAACTCTTTCAATTGTAATATTATCTCTGTGCTTTGTTTCTGAATGGGAAGCAGGAATTTGAGTTGATATCACTGAAGGTTTTAATATTAATTAACAGGTTGGCATCTATTGCCCTTGTTTATTTTTGTTTCTCCTGTTAAAGTTACAATATGCAGAGTGGACCCTTAATCCATCTTCTTACTTGTTCCAACAGCCAATTCAAATTGAATCCAATTCATGGCCTCTGCTAGAGACCTATCAGATCCAAACAGCCAAGAACAAGTGTTATATCTGACCTTAGACTTGAGCTGATGATAGACTTTGGCCAAAAGGTGTTCTTGCCAAGATAATAGTGAACCATCTGTGAATTACTGTGGATGCTGGAATCTGGAAAACATAGAAAATGCTTGGCTAAAGAGGGAGAATAGAGCCAACTTTTCAAGTCAAGATGACCCTTCATCCAAAATGCTAATATGGTGGGAATTATAGATTTTTGACAACAGAAGAACAGTGATATATTTCTCAATTCTCAATGTCTTTATTTTGTGTGATTAGAGTGTCACTGACTGGACAAGTGTTTATTGCCCTTGAATTGATTGCAAGGCCAGCCACATTGCTGTGGGTCTGGAGTCACATGTAGGCCAGACTAGGTAAGGATGGCAGATTTCCTTTTGTAAAAAACATTAGTGAACCAGATGGGTTTTTATGACAATTGATAAGGGTTTGATGGTACAATTTCAGATTTTTATTGAATTTGAATTTCATTCAAACCAGGGCTATAGGAGTTGGGTGGAGAGTGGGCTGAAGCAGAATGCTCTTTTGGAGAGTTGATACAGATTAACAGGCTGACTAGCAGTCTCCTGCACTATGAATGCTGGTAGGAATCCAGATTGGGAACTGGCTGCTTTGTTCCCTTCTCTACTTTAACCATCTGCAGTGCTCTAACATCAGATAACCCAGCAGATGCCAGCAATGCACACTGGAGAGTCTTGTATGCAATGGGGAGGCAGTGGGCTAATAATCCCACTAACAATACCACTCAGGTTAGTAATCCAGAGACCCAAAGTAATGATCTTACCCACCATGGCAGATAATGAAATTTGAATTTACTAAAAATCTGGCATCACTATTATCTGGCTGTATGTGACAACAGACTCACTGTAATTATCCTTAAATGCCTTCTAAGCAAAAACATTAGGGATGGATAATAAATCCACAACATTCTGTGAACAATAAAACAAATTCTCAGACTAAGGGATCAGATCTTTAGGATTCATTAGATAATCTTAGGATACAAAACTAAGAAGGAAGTGCAGAAGGAAGCCATTTGGCCCATTGAGTCTGTATTGACCCTCTGACAGATCATCCATGCAGGCTCACCCACCACATTATTCTTGTAACCCCATGTATTTACCCTGCTGATTCCCCTAACCTACATATCTTGGGATGCTAATAGGCAATTCAACCAATCTGTTAACCTGCCCAATTTTGGGTAGTGGGAGGAAACCCATGCAGACACGAGGAGAATGTGCAAACTCCACACTTTCATTGGGAGGCTGAAATTGAACCCTGGCTCTGTGAGGCAGCAATGCTAACAACTGTGCTGCTACCAATCATTATTTTCAAACCAAAATTAATAGATTCTTGTGCACTAAGTAAATCAGAAATGGAGGTAGGGCAGGGAAGTATAGATGTGGAAAATCAGCCATAGTTGTTGAGTTACAGTTTACAGTTGACTGCTCCTGTTCCAAACGTTCTAAGTTTTTGAAAGTGAATTTGGATAAATACTTGAAAGGGGAAAATGCATGGAAGTGAGACTAATTGGATAGCTCTTGTAACCAGTCGGAGCAGGAGCAATGGGCTGAGTGGTCTCCTGTGCTGTATCATTATATGTTTCTGCAGTATAATTGGCTTTTGTTGCTATGGTGGAATAACTCCTGACACACACTGTTTTGTCTTGTGTTTTAATGAATGCCTGGAAAATCTATCCAACGAGAATCAGCAGCTACAGGAGAGGAAGAATACTGTTATGGGTGTGAGAATGTTGTATACAATTATAAAGATCTTGCAACAAAATTGCTTCAAAAACATCAGATTTTAGCAAATGCAATGCCCCTCTCAGAAGACTAAGGAAATTTGGCATGTCAGCTACGATGCTGACCAACTTTTACAGATACACCATAGAAAGCATTTTTTCTGGTTGTATCACAGCTTGGTATGGGCTCCTGCTCTGCCCAAGACCGCAAGAAACTACAAAATGTCGTGAATGTAGCCCAACCCATCACACAAACCAGCCTCCATCCATTGACTCTGTCTACACTTCCAGCTGCCTCGGCAAAGCAGCCAGAATAATTAAGGATCCCATACATTCCAGACATTCTCTCTTCCACCTTCTTCCATCGGGAAAAAGATACAGAAGTCTGAGGTCATGTACCAACCAACTCAAGAACAGCTTGTTTCCTGCTGCGATCAAACTTTTGAATGGACTTACCTTGCATTAAGTTGATTTTTTTTGCACCCTAGCTATGACTGTAACACTACATTCTGCACCCTCTCCTTTCCTTCTCTATGAACGGTATGCTTTAATTGTATAGCGTGCAAGAAACAATGAATGTTAATACATGTGACATGCAAAGAATTCTTCCTTAAAGTCTTTTTTGGTGACTATTGTATATTTCCTCGATGGAATCCTCCACAATTTTGAAGATCTCTATAAGTTCACCCGAGTGTTGTTGGAGCTACACTCATCCAGGGAAGTGGAGAATTCTCCATCACTGCCACCCTCTACATGACTCTATATTAATTACCAGTGAGTTCGAGCTCAGAGACCCAGTTCATCAGAGTGTGAGAATTGAAAAACTGTTGCACTGACCTGCCCCTGTGACAGAAAAGTCTGGCTAATATTTTGACTTGATTTATTATTGTCACGGGTATTAGTATACAGTGAAAAGTATTGCTTTTTGCGCACTATACAAAGCATACTGTTCATAGAGAAGGAAAGGTACATCGATGACTATTTTGGTGCTGCTTCACACTCTCGTCCAGACCTCAAAAAATTAATCAACTTCCAGCGTCCACCCCTCCATTCGCCTTCATCAGGTCCACCTCAGACACTTCCCTTCCCATCCCTGACCTCTCCATTTCCAACAATAGAGTATCTACCAATATCCACTACAAACCCACTGATTCCCACAGCCATCTGGACTACAGCTCTTCACACCCTACATTCTGAAAGGACTCTATCCCTTCCTCTCAACTCCAACCTCTCAACTCCAACCTCTCTGTCGCAAAAGCTTTGACAAACGGTCA